>CM033742.1:36362461-37562461 GCA_019671005.1 Hibiscus mutabilis
TACACCAACAAGGATGATGCTAGATGCCTCGGCAAACGGCATACTCTTAGATAAGTCGCCGGAGGAAGCAATGCAAATTTTAAACAGGCTGGCCAAGAATGACTATCAATTC
The DNA here is from genome assembly GCA_019671005.1 of Hibiscus mutabilis. NCBI lineage: Eukaryota > Viridiplantae > Streptophyta > Magnoliopsida > Malvales > Malvaceae > Hibiscus > Hibiscus mutabilis. The sequence goes on from CM033742.1 coordinate 36,362,574, forward strand.
CCATCTACTAGAAGAGGAGGAGTTAGACGCTAAGCCACAATACATGAACTAGGATCATCGATTCAATTTCGCACAATTGGCCGCTTTAACCAAGATGGTCCGTAACATGCAAAAACCAAACAACACACATGAAGTCAAGGTAATGGATTCTTTTTGTGAGTTATGTGGTGATAACCATAATTCTTCCGAATGTATGCAGAATCGGAATCTAGCTTCTATGTGGGGAATTACAATCGGGGCAACAACATGATGTCAAATACATACAATCCAGCTTGGAAGAAGCACCGAATTTTTCATGGAGTAATCCCAACAATGCTCTAAACCAGAACAATCAGAATGCACAAGCATCGGGATTCCAGTGAGAATATGCCACGCGACAGCGGATGCCGCAAAGCAACAACCGACAACATCTAGTTCTTTGGAAAATTCTCTAAATGCTTTTATGATGAAAATGAATCTTATATGGTGAGAATAGTAATTTCATAAAAAGAACTGATGCTTTTATTAACAGGACCGAGATGAGATTGCGAGAACCAAGAGGCGGCAATCAAATCATTGGAAAATCAAGTCGGACAATTTGCTCAAAATCAACACTAGACCACAAGGAGGTTTACCTAGCGATACTGAAGTCGCAAGAGGGCGGCCATGAGCAATGTAAGGCAATCACCACCGAAGTGGCCAACAACTTAGAGAGGTTCAAACCCGCTCGTCAAACAAAACTCCACAAAAAGATCACGACGAACCTAGCGGCAAAGCCTCGGATCTTTGAACCGGGGAATTGCCGCGGCAACCGCAATAAACATGCCTCGACAACCGATGACGCCTCGGCTTCTTGCGATAAGCACGCCTCGGCAACCCCAGTTGGTAACGCATCAGCAGCTCCAGATGTCCCTGTAATGCCGTCAATCAGGTTTCAAACCAATGAAAGGATAGAAGATATCCGACTTCCACCACCATTCCCACAAAGGTTGAAGCGACAAAAGCAAGAATACCAATTCAAGAAGTTTCTTGATATCCTAAAGCAAGTACACATCAACTTGCCATTGGTGGAAGCAATTGAACAAATGCCAAACTATGCCAAGTTTCTTAAAGACATTGTGTCCAAGAGAACAAGGCTAGGAGAGTTTGAAAGCGATTGCGCGACAGAGGGATGCATGGCAATGTTGCACAATCGCATGCCGCCCAAGTTGAAGGATCCCGGAAGTTTCACAATACCTGTTCTATTGGAAATCACTATGTCAGGAAAGCACTATGCGACCTAGGGGCTAGCATAAACTTGATGCCTAAATCGGTTTTTCGAAACTAGGAATCGGGAAGGCAAGACCTACAATGATTATCTTTGCCGCAGCTGAAATGGACAGATCCTATGTGCATCCAGAGGGAAAAATCGAGGACATCTTTGGTAAAAGTTGATAAATTTATTTTTCCCGCTGACTTTATTGTTTTGGATTGTGAAGCGGATGAGCATGCACCTATCATTCTCGGGAGACCATTCCTAGCGGCGGGGAGAACCTTGATCGGCGTTGAAAAGGAGAACTCACAATGAGGGTGAATGACCAGCAGGTAAAACTAAATGTATTCCAAACACTAAGGCATGCCGATGATCCGAAGAATGCCAACTACTTCATGCCACGGCACAGAGTTTAACCGATGAGAAATTTAGTTGCCTCGGCAACTACATTTGCCGAACACGAGGAACATGAGGAGTATGAAGAATCGGTCGATGAGGAACAACCAGAAGAGGCAAATTGGCTAGTCAATCGACCAGGTACATACTTTGAACCTTTGGACTACTCGGGTAAGGAAGGTAAGATCGAAAAACCCTCATCGAAAATCCACCAATTCTTGAGTTGAAACAATTGCGAGCAACTAAAATATGTATACTTAGGGATCGATAATACATTACCTGTAATTATTTCCTCTAAGTTACAGACTGGCGAGAAAAGAAAGCTGATCAACATGTTGAAGCTACATAAAAAGGCAATAGGGTGGACAATTGCCGACTTGAAAGGAATTAGCCCGGCGGTGTGCATGCACAAGATCTTGTTGGAAGATGATCACAAACCTTCAATTGAGGCCCAAATGAGACTGAATCATGCCATGAAAGGGGTTGTAATGAAAGAAATCATCAAGTGGCTTGACGCCGGTATTATATACCCTATCTCCGATAGTACGTGGGTAAGTCCGGTACAATGTGTACCGAAAAAGGGAGGTATAACAGTGGTGAGCAATAAAAATAATGAACTTATCCCAACCAGGACTGTGACCGTTTGGAGGGTTTGTATGGATTATCGAAAGCTAAATAAAGCCACTAGGAAAGATCACTTCCCATTACCCTTTATTGATCAAATGCTTGACCGTCTTGCAGGTAAACCCTTTTACTGTTTTCTTGATGGTTATTCAGGTTACAATCAGATTGCCATAGCACCAGAAGATCAAGAAAAGACAACCTTCACATGCCCCTACGGTACTTATGCCTTCCGAAGGATGCCGTTCGGATTGTGTAACGCCCCGGCAACCTTCCAAAGATGCATGATGGCGCTCTTTTCAGACATGGTCGAAGACTTCCTTGAGATCTTCATGGATGATTTTTCGGTTTTTGGTAATGACTTCGACGGCTGTCTCGGCAATTTAGAGAGGGTGTTGGCAAGATGCGAAGAAACAGATTTAGTCCTCAATTGGGAGAAATGCCACTTTATGGTAGATGAAGGAATAGTGCTCGGCCACAAGATTTCATCCAAGGGAATTGAAGTAGACAAAGCCAAGGTGGACGTGATCGAGAGATTACCCCACCAATTTCGGTTAAAGGAATTGAAGTTTTTCGGACATGCAGGTCTTTACAGGAGGTTCATTCATAATTTTTCTAAAATCACTAAACCTCTGTGTAATCTGCTTGAACAGGATAAAGTCTTCGATTTTGATGATTCTTGCACTCAAGCATTCGAAACCCTAAAGAAAAAGCTTGCCTCGGCACCCATTGTCGTTCCACCAGATTGACGCTACCTTTTGAGCTCATGTGTGATGCAAGTGATTTCGCGGTAGGAGCAGTCCTAGGCCAACGCACAGGTAAGACCTTCCATGTGATATACTACGCTAGTAAAACTCTTAACAATGCTCAAGTGAATTACACAACAACGGAGAAAGAGTTACTAGCTGTAGTTTTCGCATTTGACAAGTTCCGATCCTATTTAATTGGTACAAAGGTAATTGTTCATACGGACCATTCGGCAATCAAATACTTATTTGCTAAAAAGGATGCTAAACCTCGTTTGATTCGTTGGATATTACTTTTACAAGAATTTGATATTGAAATTAAGGACAGGAAAGGAACAGAAAATCAAGTGGCCAATCACTTATCACGTTTGGAACGCAATAGGGAGGAGGACGCGAATCTAGAGATATGCGATACATTCCCGGATGAGCAAATTCTAATCGCCTCGGCAACCCTTGACGCCTCGGCAGCCCATGACGCCTCGGCAGCCCATGACGCCTCGGCAACCATGGATGCACACGCCTCGGCAACTCTCGACGCCACAGCAGTCTTTGAAGCACATGCCTCGGCAATACCCTGGTACGCAGATTTAGTTAACTTCCTTGTTAGTGGTATTTTTCCGTATGGCATTACTCACCAAGGGAAGAAGCGGTTCCGCCATGATGCTAAGCATTACTTTTGGGACGAGCCTCTTTTGTTTAAACAATGTGCAGATCAGGTTATACGCCGATGTGTCCCTGAAGAAGAGCAACAGAATGTACTCCGGCAATGCCATTCTTCACCCTATGGAGGACATTTTGGAGGAACTCGTACCGCGGCCAAAGTCTTGCAATCCGGTTTATATTGGCCAACATTGTACAAAGATGCCCAAGACTTTTACAAGCAATGTGATCGTTGCCAGAGGACGGGCAATATCTCTAGGCGATATGAGATGCCACTCTAGAACATCATCGAGGTGGAACTGTTCGATGTATGGGGGATTGATTTTATGGGACCTTTCCCATCTTCATTCGGCAACCTCTACATCTTACTCGCCGTCGACTATGTGTCTAAATGGGTAGAGGCAGCTGCAGTTCCCAACGACGATTCCAAGACCGTGCAACGATTCTGCGAGAAAAACATATTTACGGTTTGGGATGCCGAGAGCAATTATCAGCGACGGGGCAAGCATTTTGACAATGGACTAATTGCCAAGATGTTGCAACGCTTCGGCATATCACACAAGATCGCCACGGCATATCACCCACAAACCAACGGGCAAGCAGAAATTTCCAACCGAGAGTTGAAGGGAATACTCGAGAAAGTTGTAAATCCCTCAAGGAAGGATTGGTCAGTAAGACTAGATGACGACTTTGGGCATATCGCGACCGCATTCAAAACACCATTAGGTATGTCCCCCTTCCAACTTGTCTATGGTAAAACATGTCATCTACCGGTGGAAATCGAGCACAAGGCGTACTGGGCAATCAAGACCGTGAATATGGATTGGGAAAGTGCCGGACAAAAACGCTTGATGGATCTCAATGAGATAGAAGAATTTCGTGCACTCGCCTATAACAATGCACGAATCTACAAGGAGAAAACAAAGCGATGGCATGACAAGAAACTATTGCCACGGCAATTCACGCCAGGGCAACTAGTTCTCCTATTCAATTCTCGGCTAAAACTTTTCCCGGGAAAGTTGAAATCAAGATGGTCGGGACCATTCGAAGTCGTCAAACCATTCTCCCACGGTGCTGTGATAATCAAGTCCATCTCTGACAACCATGAATTCAAAGTTAATGGACAAAGATTGAAGCACTACAATGGTGCCCATGTGGAACGTAACAAGGAAGTGGTCAATTTAGGAGATGCATAAGCATGCTCTCCTTTCAGTATTTTCTTTTTCTTTTTCTTTTCATTTTTATTTTTAGGAGATATTTTATTTTTTTCTTCATTATCTTTAGTTTCAGGTTTTCTTTGTTTTCTTTTTCACAACAAGACTCACAACTACTATGCTAAGGAAATTTATCGCCAAGATCCTTGCCCCCCGCAACCAATGAAGAAGATGCGCGGCAACCTACATCGTGCTGCACAAGCTGATGCCACGGCAACCAACCTCAAGATGCCACGGCAACCAAAGCTAAAGACATCCCGGCAACAAGAAAACAACCATCGCGTTCAAGCAAAAAAAGAATCAAGACACCGACTAGAAGGAAACTAATAATCTACGATGACGAACTCTCGGAGTAAGTCCTCGTATGCATTTTTATTTTTATTTTTCGTTATTTTTATGCATGCATTGAGGACAATGCCTCACTCGAGTTTGGGGATTGTTATTAGTAATTACCATGTTTAGTTACATTAATCTTAAGCATTACATTTAGGATACATAAATTGCTTGCCATGCCTTTAATTGGAACAAAAATTGCTTAGATTTGATGAATATTCAATGATGACTTTACCAATGCACTTAATTGATAGAATTTTTATTCTAGGATAACCATGAAAAAAACTTAGAATTTTACTATGATGCTAAATTTGATGAAACTTTGTTGTGGTTTGATTGATTTAAGGAGTTCTAGTAAACTTAGGTTGATAATTAACTAATTGGGGATTAGAATAAAAATTGGATGAATGCTAGAGGTGCCCGAAATTGGCTCTAGCATATGCTAAAAAAATTGATCACTAGAGGTGCCCAAACTGGCTCTAGGAGGCGTTAAAATTTTTCGGTTAACTAGAGGTGCTCAAACCGGCTCTAGTCGATTAAATTAACTTAAGAAAACTAAAAATAAAACACTAGAGGTGCCCGAAATTGGCTCTAGTTAAACATGTTAAAAAGAACCCAATGAAGTAATTTGAAAACCTATTGTTTGCATAGAATCCGAAAAATCAACTTGCACACAACTCCACACACACTCACAAACATTATAGTTTGATTCCGAGTAATTCATGTTTTCTGAAAAATAAAAAGCCAATCATACTTTGTGCCCGGTTGAGAGAATTGAAATCAAGTTCAAAGCTAAGTTTGTGAAAATTTGAAGTCTTGGCGGTAAGTATGAGTTTGCATTGCTTGAGGACAAGCAATAGTTCGAGTTGGGGGTGTGATAAGTGTTCAAAAGTACTATTTTTCTTACCCTTTTTCTCATATTATTGTTAGACTTAGGCTCATATTAGTTGCATAGTTAGCCATTCATGCATTAATCCATGTTTCCTTCAATCGTTGAGCTTGATTACATAACTTGGTGATTTTTGTGGAAATAGATGCTGCTTTGGTGTGTTTTTGTGTATGTATGTGCAAGATCACTTGCCAAAGCAATGCCGAGCTAGTTGCGGGCAATGCATGAAGGATATGCCGAGCTAGTTGCCAGGGCAGTGCATGAAGGAGACGCCGAGCCAGTTGCCATGGCATTTGTCGACAAAGACCAAAAGCAATATGGATGTCGAAATTCATGATTTTACAAGCCCAAGATGACATGGAACAAGGTCCAAGCCCAAAGGAATTTGATTGCCATGCAGAGATTAAAGAAGAATTAAATTCCAAGAGGATATGAGAAGTTCTAATAGGAATAAAATTATAATAAAGAATTATATTCTTTAAAGATAATTTAATTCCAACTCAAACTCCTCCTCAAAGAAGGACTTTGGCCTAGCCCTATAAATATCAAGGAGATTTCGACAATTCAAAAGGGGAGAGGAAGAGAGAAATTTCGACAAGTCCAAGTAGGGCAAGAGGAGAGAATTTTCGACAAGCATCAAGGGCAAGGAGGATTTCGACAAGCCTCTTCCTTCATCTTTGTTCGATTGGGTTCATGCTAGGGATTAATTATCTTGTGTTTCTTTGGAACCTAGCCATGAACTAAATTTACTTGGCTATGGTTATTGTGTTTTGTGGTTGTGAGAAACTATTGGTTTTTGTTTAGGTAATAAGAGTTTGCACTTTTCTATTTCAAGGTTTATTCATTCTTGATTCTTATTATTGTTTGCGAGTGAATTGGGAGAGGATCTCGTGATTTCATCCATTTATCTAATATCGGGAGAGTTAGATTCAAGAAACGAATGAATATGATCTTTATTCAATCCAATGATGGTGAAGATTAATCCGGCTTAGGAATAAGTTAAGGATTTCAACGGCTAAGAGGAGCGCAAGATTGGTTGTTGTTCACCCTTGATTCACGCAGGGATGTATTATCAAGGCATGCACAAATAGCTAGAGTTTCGACTTAGGGATAAGAAGAAACCATTGAAGAACGCTCCGCCGAACCTTGAAGTTGCTGCCCAGTTGCCCAACTAGTCGCCCAAGCAACCATCAATTAGTTGCTACGGCAACCCCGTCGTGCAAGTTGCCACGGCAACTGAGTTGCCCGTGCACTCTTTTACCAAGACAATCCAATCGGCTATCACACCTCAACTCACGATAACCTAGCCTATCTCTCTCAATTGAATTCATCTTTTCTTTTACTTAATTGCTTTCTAGATTAGTTATTAGTTAAAACTTCTATAATCCTTTACTTGTGTTGTTACTTTTTACAGTGCAAGAGACTAGATTCCTGAAGTGGCACCAATCCCTGTCGAGACGATATCTTTTATACTATAACTTGCGACGTGTATACTTGCACAATTGCGTAGCACTTATTACGCGCAACATTGTCCATACTTTTTGAACAAGAATTTTAACTAATGTAATTTTACTTTTTAAACAAGATACAATATTTTAATCAAAATGCAATACTTTAAACAAAAGTGCAATATTTTTATTTTACATAATATTTTAAATGTTGTAATGTATGAATGCACGAGGTATCAGATTCAAGAACTAGTCATTAGAACAACACCCATCTAACTGAAAGGTCGAATATAGAGCAAATGCAATATGTTCACTAGCTCCAACTCCTTTGGTTGATCACTTGTTCAGCCTCTGAGTCAACGTCTGCCCTAGCTCGGTGCCAATATTAGAACGTTGTTGCAGGCTCCCGATCTCATTGAATAAAATATGTACATGCCAAGTGACCCCCACACTTGGCTCTTAAAGTTAATCATTTCATAACTCTGTTTCTGGATAGCCTGGATCACTGTCTCGGCTTGATTTTTAATATTTGTCCTTCATCGTGACACCTCTTCGAAATTTACAATCTGGTCTTTCAACTGTTGTATTGTGCTTTCTGATTCTATAATTTTCCTCAGCTTCTCATTTTATCAACATCTTCCTTACTTATGGTGTTCCCCGGTAAATTTCATCATTTGTGAAACTTGGATATCGCCTCTGAGTTCAAAGCTTTTCATTCTTCCTCGAGTTCTTACTTGTCAACAACAACCCTTGAATGCCCTTTCAGTTTATCTGTTATCTATCTTCTTTCTGGTTATTACTATCTTTTCAGATACTGTGTCTTATTTATCTCTGTAATTATTGTTGACTCTTTCTTGAAACTTGAACCGTTGTTAAGCCTTTTATAAACCTTGTCCTTTTGACCATCAGAGCAGTCATATTTCTCTATTGTTGGTGTTACACGTATCTTCCTGAAAAGTGAACAGTTAAACCGAGCTTCATAAATAGGTCATGGTCCTAAACAATTCTTGACCCATTCGAAAGACTAATAGCAACGCTACAATCCATAAATTTTGTTGAAAATGACACTGTATTCCTGTCATACAGTTCTCAAGTTAAACTTGGCTCTGGCAGAACTTCACTATGTTCAGTAATTTCTGGTACAATCTTGCATTAATGACACCTGGACTCTACGGATATTGTCTTCGTATTTGTATTGAGTCTTCTCGAATCAGATCCACGGTGACATATTATCCTCTATTTGTCTATCAGACCCTTCAGCTCTTATGGCCACTACCTACTCGACTAATTCTCGAACCGATACCTCTCATGGATACAATGTAACATATAACAAAACACAGAAAAATAAAACAAAACAAAAAAACTGTGTTAGTATGGTGAAGTAATATTGTAAGCAAAAATAATTATTATAGGAAAAAAATTATATTGCGTAAAATTAACCAGAGAACAGTTTATTTTGCACCCAAAAATAACCAGAGAAATGAATTTAAATCAACAACCCTGTCCTAGGTCCCTGTCTGGCTCTAGTGGGGTAGTCTTCTATTACAGCATGTGGGTTTTGATCTAGACTCCGGGTACCCGAACTGTTGTTACTGGACTAGTAAGACATCGATTCGGGAGTATACGACCCCTTATAGCGAATATGTAACCTCGCGGTGTATAAGGTTGGTATACCGGAAGGAGGACAAAATTCTGATCACGGAGCTGAATAACTCATGTAGGATCATGCCTCACTCCCAAATAGAGGTGAAAAGCCCGGATATAAAGCTTATGCATGAATGACAATTTATATCACACACAAAAAAAGCTACATGCATTTTTTCAGAAAATTCATCCAATAATTATAGGAAAATTTAAATTCAAAATACTATCTAAAATACCAAAATGCCACGTAAAATTAATTAGGCCTGACTCTCGATTTTTTAAGTCTCTAGCGGAGTAGCCAAGCTGTCGCGGCCGTTTTTTTGAAAATTGGGAATGTGTAAAAATAGCCTGACGATCGATCTTTTAGAAAATTAGGGTTTTCTAGCCGTTTTTAATTAAGTCTTGAAAATTTAGGGTTTTTCATATTAAATTGGATTTTTCTTATTTATCTTTAAAAAACGTTTGGAGTCGCCACCGATCGCTTCGAGGTAGACCGGACACCGAAAAACAAACCAGAGATTCTGTCTTTAAAAGTGGGTTCGAGAGTTGGTTACGTGTAGGGAAGGATTAGCACCCCTACGAACGCTCGTTATCGGTACTTTTAATTTTGTGTGGTATTTTGGAATTTCAAATAATAATTTGAATTTAATTTATCCCATAATTATTAACTGAATTTAAATTCCGAATGCAAATATCCTTTTATAAGGAAATTTATTTTGTTCGAATACGAGATTAAAGGCACTCCGTTAGGTGGCACCCTCATTCGTATTTTAAAAATGAATTTTCAACATAAAAGGTTTTTAAAGAATGGTATTTTATTGTCTTGTCAATTTTAAGTTCTATTCCTAAAAAGGCTCTATTTAATTAATTATTTAAATATATGAATATTAATTAATTTAATGGCTTTTATGAGAAAATGCCGTTTTCATGAACATCTTCTATATATTTAAAGCCTTTAAATGAATCATATTCCTAATTAATTAATTTTTCTAATTAATTAAAGTTCTAGTCCTAATTAGGGCTCTAACAAATTGTTTAATCAATTTTATAAGTGAAAATGTATATCAAATATACATCATTATGACCAAGGCTGAGATAGCACCCATTGTGAACAATGGAACACCATCTAGATTTGAACCTCAAAGATTCTATTCGATATACATTTAATTAGCTACAATATATTAATTATTAATGTCAATTAATGAACTACATTTAATATCCAATTATAAGTGCAAATATATTAAATATATTCATTAAAATCCATGTTGAGATAACACCTCATTGTAAACAATGAAACACCATTCAAATTAGGATCTTAAAGTTTATATTTAATATATTTTTAATTACTACAATTATCTTACCTAATCCAATTATTGAATCCTAATTAGAGAACATAAACTAAAGGCTCTATTAAATAATTAGTGCTATGTGATTTGGTCATCTAACAAATAAACCTATATGCTTAATTCAAAGCATGCATCACACAATTAAATTAAATACATTAATTAAAACAACTAAATAAATAATAAAACAAATTGAGCATTTAAAACTGGTTTTTTATTATTATGGGGACTCAAATGAAGAAATACAAAACTCTAGTGTCCAATTACAAAGACCCAAGGACCTAATTGCACTAATTACAAACTTTGTGGTTCAATTACAAAGCATAGGGGATTAAATTGGAAGAATTACAGAATGCAGGGTCAAATTGAATACAATTAGGGAACAAATTGAATGAAGGGTCAAACTTTGGGCCAAAACCAAAGGAGATCCGATTGAAAATGCGCGGATCTTGTGACTCGACCCGACTCAGCTCGCGGATCTTCCCCTACCCGCTGCCAGAACGGCAGTGTTTTGATCAGGCTATAAAAGCCTTGTTTTAAAGCTTCAGCCCTCATTTTCACCCATCTCCATCTCTCTCATCTATCTCTCTTCCCTTGAAATGCTCTAAATATAAACGCCCAAATACCCAGAAACCTAGCCTAAACCAGATCAAACTAAGGGTTTTAAGACGAGTGTTCATCCGTGTTCTTCAATAACCGGATAAACCTCAAATTTCTCGGCTACATTCCACTACACATTTCGTCGTCAAATCCAAAGCCGCCGTACCCCATCACCAACCGTTCGTCGGCCACCACACCCAACTTTGGCCACCGCCTCACTTCGGCCGGCCGCTGTGAGTCGATTTTCGCCCTCCGTCGTACTTCAAACCCAAAAAAATCTTTAAAAATTTTCAATTTTCCCTCCGTTCACGTCCTAGCTATTCCCGGTTCAATAGAACCTCCCATTCTTCCCCGAACCTAAAACCTAACTCTAACCGAAATCTCATTCCTCTTCAACTCCGCCGTGAAACTAACTTCGGCCACCATCAGAAGTTTCTCGGTCTTTTTAGGATTTTGTTTTCTGTTTTCACTTATATTTCCAATATGTTTTTCTTTTGATTTTACAGGAAATGAAAAGTCGAGAAAGATGGTACCTTCACGACGGCAGCACGGAAGTTTCGGTCGTCATCTTCGGCGAGTTCTCGGTGTCTAACGAACCTTCTAGAGACCGTTAAGTTTCACGGCAGTGACCGCTCGGCTACCGCGTCGGCTCAACTCCCGATGGTAATCTCTCTCTCCTCATTATTATATTTATTATTATTATTTATTAGTTTAATTAATGGCTAATTATTACTGCACTAACTTTTCTCTCTCCCTATTTATAGGTGTCAGAGGCTGACGTCGGCACAACCATATGGGTGGAAAAAAGAAAATCATAATCCGTAGTTATTAATTCAGGCCAATAGGGAGCTGCCCCGTGTCACTTTTTGAGCGGGAAAATGGATATGGGCTATAATTTGTGTTTGTTTGGTTATTTGGGCAGGAAAACTAAATTTTGGGCTTGTAATGAACTTTAGTTTTTTTATGGATGTAATTGAACACTATTTGGATTTGTAAAAGGACATTTGAACTGTTCTGGTTTTTATTTATTTAATATGTATTTATTTATTTATTATTATTATTATTAAGCTCGGTCAAAATTCGGGTATGACAAAGGCGATATTCGGGCTAATGCGACCGCATTGTTTATTGGGATCTCTAAAGTTCATTCGCTCATTCTGTCATCTAGTTCTCTGAAGGTCTGCTTCTTGACCAATCCATAATCTTAGTTTTGATATTAAAGTTGAATTTGTTTTATAAACAATCATAGCTTCTTTTAAGGTGTGAATGGCTTCCTTTTCTCCCTACCATGGTCAAGCTGAAGTTATGTTATGATCTCGAAGATTCAAGGTTTAGAAATCAATATTTTGAAAAGGGACTTGAAACATTACTACCGAGTTTGCCTGCACTCGAAAAACTTGCCTTTGATCAGGTATTATACGTTTACACTAGTAAGTTTAAGCTTCGATTTAATTCGGTAACTCTTACCGGCTCCGTTTCATGTTCTGCTTTCAGGGTGTTCTTGTTAATGTCCCTAAGGAGGTGCTTATTGTTTGTTGTTTAAACTCAAACTGATTGAGATTTCGGAATTTGAAGACGATAGAGATTGTATTGAAAAGGCCAACTATATTCTAAAGAATGGTGGCGCTCTGCAGAAGCTGACGATTCGAATGCCTAGAGAATCATACAACCTGTATGAAGAAAAGAAAAAGAAAAAGAAAAAGAAAATATCCAGAGTGTTATTGGGTTTACCTAGGAAATCAAGGCAATGTAGCATCTTGATTGCTATATATATATTCAGGGCTTTTCTTTTTTCTGCTTGATAAACAATAAAGTATTTTCTTTGCTTTGAAATGTTGATCTAATTTTCATGAAATAATATATATATAATAAAGTCACATTTTGTCATTTTTTTTAGTCATCTCTCTTTTTACTTTGATCTCTATTCCATACTTTGAATCGAATGAGTCTACAACCACTTTGACTTGTGCAAAGTTTTCTTGTAAACATAGGATTTGTTTCCTTAGCAGGAAATATTCTTAGAATTGTGCCATTGTGGTTGGTGAGATTTGATCCTAGCCATCAATGTAAATCAGTAGGAACCATCGGATGTATGGGAAATCAACTATAAGTAAAGGTCTCCCCAGCCTCATTTGTATCATCTTATCTTTGAGTAATCAGGGCATTCACTCTAAAATTTTTGTGTTGTTCTTGAGTGTTCTTGGTGTTCATTCTTTTGTTCTTGAGTGATTATTCTCATAGTTTGCTTTCGCTTAGAACGATTCAGCGTTCTTCAGTGCCAAAGAAGTTTGATCTTCCGAAGTGAGGAAAAAATGTTGACTTAGTCGTTTGTCTAAGTTATTTTTAGATTCTCTTAACTTTGAAACTAGATTAGTTAAGTCACGACTTAACATTTTTTAGTTAAAATATTTCTAATTTATATTAATTTTAAAATTAAACATGATCCCAATTTTTTAAATTTTAAATTGGTTACTTAACGAGTAATTAATTACTCTAACCATCGTTTTATTACTATTTACGTTTAACCTTGTAAAATTTCATCCTGACTCTATTTTTATGTATTCATATCCAAAAACTACTTCAAGTCCAAACAATATGTAACTAAGCTCATTCCATGGCAGGAGCATTTTTGGGTACTGCTGCAAACTATACCCATATTTGGGTATCTTATAAAATCCTGCAAAAAACAAGACGAAGTAGGCTACTTACTCTTTTCCCACACACCTACTTTGAGATAGCCAACTCGAAGACTTGTTCAACAGTCCACTTCTTGTTGCTAAAGACGCTCTCATTCCTTGCTAGTCAAATAGTCCACATGAACCCGAAGAAGGCTAGGTTTCATAATGGCTTTAAAATAAATTTCACAGGCTGAAAGTCCCATATTGAGCGCAAGCTTTTTACACTTTCTGGCATGATTAGATGTATGTTCCACAAGTCGCACCATTTCGTTCATAGTTGCCAAGAATATTTGCAATGACAAAGCAAGTGTTCTGTCGATTCTTGGTTCTTGGAGCAAAAAGCACAAAACTGTCCACTAAGGTTCGTTATACCTCTTTTAGATAATTCAGTGTAGGTAGAAATTTTGCCTTGGATTGCTCTCCAAACAAAAGACTCAACCTTTCATTATGAACGTGTACGTGTATATTGAAAAGCAAACACAATATTGTTTCTTGTTTTATACAACAATCATGCAAGTATACAAAGAAATATCTTCCCCTCTCTCCCCAACTCCAAAAAATTGTAACATGAAGTATTCATATATGTTTTTTTCCCTTAAAACTTTTGTTTGTATACCATTACATTATAATTATAATTATAATTATTAAGGATTAAATTTATGATAAATATAACCTTTAAGAACCACTTCAAATGTGTTTCTTTGTATATGAATAAATCCCAACCCTTGCATGAATTTCCCTTAAAAATCATGCGTAGTTACACATTCCATAAACGCAATACTCACCGGTTTTGCACCGGTGGTTGCAACCCCCGCAATGCCTTTTGTCGAAAGCAATATCGACGCACTCTCCCCGGCAGCAAACCTGGGTGAACTTGCACTTCCTCTTGCATGCGCCGCAGTTGTGGTCGTCCGTCGCCAAAAACACGCATTTGTTGTTGCAGCAAGTGGAGGTGGCGCCGTCTTGAATGTAGCAAACCTCTTCGTCTTTGTGGCAATGGTCGGCGGCTCTAGGGTTTCTATCTCCTTGCTGGAGGAAACGACTTACCCTTATGAAATCACTCGGCTTCGGCAGCAGGGGTGGACCGGGTGGTCCAACGGCCTTTGGGAGTGTGGTTGATGTTTCCATGCCGTCGGCTATGGTTTTCGTCGCTAAAGTGATCATCATGGCCATAGTGACGAAAATTTTGGTAAGTTCCATCTTGTTTCTTTGTGTGTTTTCAGTCTTGGATTCTTGAAGGTGAGAAGTTGGGACTTGGGAGTTTTTTTGGTAACGGAAATGGGAGGAATTTGGGTTTATAAAGGAAAGAAAGAGAGGGGTTGACCAAAGAAACGGGAAAATAGGGAAGGTGCTTTTGGGAGGCTACAAGCATGGAGTACGGTCCAATTCTTAAGCTTAATTAATTTAACTAATTATTTTTTAAGAAATGAAATAAATTATGGGGAAAAATCTAGGTTTTATTACTTCTTAAGCTAGTCGATATTATTGTTGCATTCTTACCAAGTTTTCATTAATTCACTAATACTCTTTAACATATTGATTAAAGTTAAAAAAAATTAATACGCAAGTTTATTAGATATAAGGTTTACGAGTTTATATTTAATAATTTAAAATTTAGATTTAAAAAAGATCGTAATATTTTTGTTTACACAAGTTGTGTATCAAAATATAACCCTAAAATAATACTCTTTAAGTTATTAATCTAATGGGATGAGGTACTAAATTCTTTAAGCAATATCATAAGTTCGGATCTTAATGTTGAGAAGCACAATTTAAATTGTGAGGATTGCCTCTATAATGAGTCTTGCATTAAATTATATATCTTTTAATACCAGAAAAATATTACATTGGTAATTAATGTTTGCAAATCAATTAATTCAGATAATTAGCATGTTAAATTCAATCACATTATATTTTATATTCGTTCTATGGTTAATGTTTGGAGTTCATGAATGTCTTTTCTAATAATATTATTTCTAAAATTTGACTTTTTTTTCATTAGAAATATTGTGTACTTTACCACTTTACTCAATACTTATTAGTGTATAAATGTGTTTTTTGTTTTCTAGGTAGAGTAATTAGACTCTAATTAATTTCAAGGTCAAACTTTGGTAATTGTTTGAATTTAAATATTTATATTTACTTACATTTTCAGCATTTTATTAACTAAAATTGCTTATAAAGTAAGATAAAATTACATACAATGAACCTTAATTTATGGTATTTCAATATCGTCTCAATGCATCTATGTATTTATGTGTTGTGTAAAGTTCACAACTCGTCACTAAATTATCTTAAAATGATTATTTTAACCACTAAACTTTTAAAAATTATAAAATGAGCATTAAACTTTGGATTTATACAAAATGAACACCAAACAGTTAGATGTTGTTAACCGCCAAACGACGAGTTGATTAAATAATTAAAGTAATATATTAGTTGTTATAAAATGGGGCCATTTAACTTTATAAATATTACAGAATGATCATTGGACTATTTAATTGTTGCATAATGGTAAAATCACTATTTAATTGTTATAAAATGATCATTAAATTATTTTATTGTTTCAAATTGGTTGGTTATTAGATGTTATACTGCAATTTTTTTGTCGTTGATTTCAAGAGACTTTGTTTCCATAAACATTCCAAATGAAGGAATGATAGGGTTTTGAGTTTTTAGAAACTTTTCTTAGGATAGACCTTTTATTCCTTTCATCGAAAAGGTTTCTTGAAAAAACCTTTAATTTTAAAGATTTCTGAAAACGAAAAATCATTTCATTCTTTCATTTGAAAACGTTTCTGAAAATAAAGTCTCTTGAAATTAACTGCAAAAAACTTGCAATATAACATGTAATAACCAATTATTTTGTAATAATTAAATAGTTTGATAAATATTTTGGAACAATTAAATAGTTCAATGACTATTTTGTAACAATTAATAGTGAATTTACTATTAAGTAATAATTAAATAGTTCAATGATCATTCTGTAACATTTACAAAGTTCAATGATATTTTGTAACATCTAATATATTACTTTAATTGCCCAATCAATCTTTCATTTGACTGTTAACGACATTTAATTGCTCAATGACCATTTTATAATAAAATCTTAAGTTTAATATATATTTTATAATTTTTGAAAGTTCAGTGACTAAAATGTTTATTTTGTGATAATTTAGTGAAACTTTACCCATATGTTTTTACAGCACTTAGTATGAACTTTTCTTTGGATGGTTTGAAACTTTTATGAATCTTATAAATCATTTAATTAATTGTTTTTTAGCATAATTAATTAATGTTTTGTTGTAGTAACATTAAGCTTGAAGCATGTTGTAGTGCAACAATCACATGGTACGATAGAAAAGTCAAAGTGGACGGGGCTGCCCTTTTTTTTGAACCACGAAATGAATTGAAAGAGGAAATTAAATAAAAAGGGGCTCTTAATATGGACTGACCCCAGGAAATTTAGCCATGCCGTTAGGCTAAGCAAAGTTGGGGCTTTCACATTTAAGATTTTAAGCATTTATTAAAAATGACGTGTTTATTAGAGAAATCAATACTTTTTTTAATAATAATATCTGAATTTTATTAATTACCATGAAAGATAATACAATACAATGCATCAAAAAGAGAAAAAAAAGACAAGACCACTAAAAGTCTCTTACAATGGTGCAAAGAAAAACATACACTTCCATCGAGATTATCATACCAAAATTCAGAAACTTCCTGAATTTCCTTGTCTCTATCTAAACAAGACGCTTTACGAGGGTGAAAAATGAGTGGTGAGCGAACAAGCTATCAGGAAGATTGCTCCGCTACTCTGGTCTGATTACAATTGCAATCAACCATCAACCGAGTGGGAATCCATCTTTCTAAGACCACCGATAGAACCATAATCAGAGATTAGCGCTGTGAATATCTCTATACGAGCATCAATCGATCGCTAAAGTATGCTGAAATCATGTCATACGGACAGAATGAAACGAACCACAACAAAAAAAAATCATGTCACAAGAATAGAAAAACACGTGCCACAAAGGCAGAAATTCTTATTAAAATATAAAACAAAAAATATAAAAAATAAGAAAAATAATAGAACCTGTAGTCGACAACCAATACTAAGATTAATTGTCGATTACCGATCAAAAGAATTGAACAAAGTTGAAAGCGGCTAGGGTTGACGTTTTTAGCGGAGGAAAAGAGTGAGAGAGGCTAGGGTTTGTTAGAGAAACCAATACTTGAGCACAAAGCTTATATAAAGTACAAATGTATGTTAGCTAGCAGTTGAAGAATATTTGGTCTGACTTGCTGTTTATTGTGTACAAAGTACAATAATTAATTTTATAAGGTACATTAAAGATATTTTTTTATAATAATTAACATTATTTTAGAATTTGAATTTATACAATTATATAATTACATTTTTACTTTCAAAACATGACATAAGTAATTAAGATATAAAAATTTTATGTCAGTAAAATATGTTCAGAGAATAAAACTTATTGTTATTGTGCTTTCATACAATTATATAATCACTTCAGGGAATCCAAACACATTAAAATGTGTTTGCTTACATTCATTTTAACTCAAAATATCTATTTTGATATATTTGAGTTGATTTGATGAAAATCTGGAATAACAAGAGAAATATCAAATTTGTATATGAATTTTGTTCAATATACAATTTGGTACATGAATTTTACATTTTAAGCTATAGAAGTTATTTGGTCACATTGGGTCAGTTCTCACCCATTCACCTAAGAATGAAGAGTTAATTATTTGTATAATTACACAAAATTTCACTCATTAGTTATTTCCCTAAAAATTGACGAGTGTAATTGGGGGTCTCCAATTGTAGTGACTATTTTTTCGAAACCGCTACGAAAATAATAAATTATATTAAAGGGGATCCCGCTTTTATTTGAAAATTTTATTTAAAAGGAGAATTTAGGAAAATACTCGTATTTTAAAAAAAACATGGAGTCGCCACCCGCCACTTTGGTAGACCGGACAACATTAAAATAAAAACCAAAGATTCTTTTAAAAAAAACTTGGGTTCGGGAGTTGATTACGGATGGGGAAGGATTAGCACCCCACACCGCCCAAAATTGGTACCAAATAATGATCGCTTTATTAATATCAAATTTTACGGGTTAAAGTAACTATTAAATTAAAATTTGGTTATATGTGCGAGTAAATTTTATGGGCTCCGGTGTTCGAGAGATAAACGAAAACTATCATCTACGTCTTAGACTGGTAGCCAAGTTTACCATCGAAAAAAGGAGCACCACATTGACAAGTTATATACACCGATATGCAACTTAATAAATATGATAAATCATACATAAACATAAATAAAAACATGAACATTAATATATCATGAAATCTATACCATGTATTAAATCTAATATAACATACAAAAATATATTTAAAAAACATGCCAATATTGAATAAATACAAAACTATATGTCACCCTATTTCTAAACCAATATTAAAATAAAATAAATACAAAAATAAGGATCAAATTTTTACCCCTTAAGAACTCGAATAAAACTTTGACTGACACCCACCAAGATCTCTGTACCATCTCTTCATGGCCCAAAATTAACTCGATCAAATCATTAAAAAAATCCCCAATCAAATACTAAATCGAACCAACCGAGGCCAAGAGCACTGCTCCCAGCCCCTGGCAACCCGTGCTCGGGGCTGCATTCGGCTCCCATTTTTTGGGTGCCTTTGGCTGGTTCTTCATTGTTGCTCCATGCCCCCTCCCCGCCTTTTATAGGCAATTGGGGGTGTGGGGTGACGTGGAGCTACATGCTCCACTCCTTTTTTTTTGTTGCTTTTTTATAAATTATTTTTTTCTTTTTTAATTATTATATATATATATATTACTTTTATGATTTTTTATTGATTTTATATTAATAATATTACTATACTAATAATACTAAAACTCGGACAAAAATGAGTGATTACAGCTGCCCCTCTTTGCTTGTTCTTGCGAAACAATAACAAAGCAAAGATCAAAAGCACTCATTTTTATCCTACTTCATTTTCCTTGTCATTGGCTTCGGAATCACAGGTTCTTCTAGAACTTTCCGCTCTTCATCGGCCAACTCTCCAACCTTCAATCTTCTAAATGGAGGATCCGTTGGAGAAGACAAAATCTTGAAATTAAAAATTCGAGGTCACAAATTCTTCTTATATGGAACTATTATCTCTTATTCTGACCGGTTTCTTCGAAAAGTAAATTCTCCCTATATAGAATTTTAGCTTGTCCTTGGCAAAGTCTTTGGACTGCAGGTCCTTCCTATATAGAACTTTTCGCCTTCAACTATCAACAATGCAGGTTCTCCCTATATAGAACCTTTTGTGTCTTGGATTCTTCAAACTGAGAGTTCTCCCTATATAGAACTTCTAATCTTGAAATCTTGAAGTATTAGTTTCTCCTATACAAAACTCTTTGCTTCAAAGTTTTTTGAGCTATAGGTTCTTCATTTATAGAACCTTTCGCTTAGAGTCATAAGTTCCTCCTTTATGAAACCTCTTACTCTGAAATCTTAAGACTACTAGCTCTTCCTATATAGAACTTTCGTCTTGGAATTTTGAAGATGTGGGTTCTTCCTATATCGAACCTTTGTCTTCAAACATGGCTCCCTATTTTCTGATGGCGCGAGCACCAAGAATTCCTGATTCTTCCCAAAATACTGAAGAAATAGAGGTTCTCGAGATGATGCCTCGATTTCTGATTGTCTTGGCATCAACAATAATGAAATATCATAATTGGGCGAGTACAAATGACTCTTGATTCTTTGCTAAGGTCTACCTCTTTACTGGTGAAGTCGCAAATTAAAATCTTTGATGAGATCTATTTCTCCAAAACCCGAGGTTGTAAATGAAAATCTTTGCTGGTCTTCGTATACATATTTCTGGTCGATCGACTTTAATCATCTCCTTGCTTTTTTTTAAGTGCCCTTTTAGATTTTTACTTTTGTTCTCTTTTTGTGTCTATTTTCTTTTTTCTTTTTTCTTTTTCCTTTTTCTTCTTTTTTGTTTTTTCTTTTTCTCTTTCTTCTTTTCTTCTTCTTTTTTACTTTTTTTCTTTTTTCTTGAAATTTAGAGTGGTGAGCTTTTCCTATATAAAACTCCCCGTTTTGAAGTCTTTGAGCTACATGTTCTTCCTATATAGAACCTTTCGCCTTGAAGTGCCAGAGTTGTGAGTTCTCCCTATATAAAACTTCTGATTCTGGAATCTAGGAGCTACTAGTTCTTCCTATATAGAACTGTTCACTCTGAAATGGTGAAACGACGAGTTCTTCTTATATAGAACCTTCTGCTCTGAAATCTTGAAGTTTGGAGCTCTTCCTATATAGAACTTTTTGTTTCCAATCTTTTGAGCCACAAGTTTTTCCTATATAGAACTTGATGGGTTCTTTTTATATATAACCTCTTACTCTAAAATTTTAAAGTTAAGGGTTCTTTCTATATTGAAAATTTCACTTCGAAGTCTTGAAAATGCGGGTTCTTCCTATATAGAACATTTATCTTCGAAAATAGCACCACGTTTCCTATGGCGTGAGTATCAAAAAAATTTCTCTGCTTTACCAAAGGCTGAAGACTGAAAATCTTTAAAGAATGCCCTGATTTCTGATCGTCTTGGCATTATAGGGTATCTCGCTTTGAGACTACCAGATGATTTTCACTGCTTCCTTGAAAGCTGAAGACTGGAAAACCTTGAAGGATGCCCCGATTTCTAACCGTTTTGACATCAAAAGGTATATGTCTTTGAGAATACCAAATGAAAATCTTTAATAGAATATACTTCTTCAACATGAAGGTGCAGATCGAAATCTTCATCAATCTTTGAATATCTCTAGAGCTGCTAAAATAAACTCATATTCCTTGAAAGACCATCCCTTAATTTTTTCTTCTCTTTATTTCTTTGTTGTATACTCTTAAATCTCTATCTTATCCATCACTTCAGATCAACACGCTTTCAAATCTTTCATGTGGAGGGCTTACTCATCTTCAGGGTCATCACCCGTCTTCATAAATGATCTTCTGGTCCTTATACTATTCTTATAAGAACCATTGTCATCTTCTTCACTTAGCATTTCCCCATTCAATCGTAGGCTCCACTACTTTCAATTATTTGACCCATCATGGAGAGCCTTGATCTATTTCTAATTGCTAGGGTGAGCAAAATGCTTTAATTCTCTAAACTCATCCATAATCTTCTTGTAGCATCTCAGTGGGAACCAACTCTCAGTCCCTATGCTTTAATTCTCATCAATAGTTTTAAAAAAAAAGTCGGTCATTTTAAAAATAAAACTAGTTTGAAAACAAGTGTTCGAGAGAGAAACTATAATCATCTAAAAATCAGGATTTAGAAAAAAAAGCCAAACATTTTGAAAACATATGTTTGGAGGATGGTAAACAAAATTTGGATTATATTGCCAAGCACTTTAAAAACTAGTGCTTGGGGGAAATGGTAAACATCAAAATGTGGGG
This sequence comes from Hibiscus mutabilis, assembly GCA_019671005.1. Classification (NCBI taxonomy): domain Eukaryota; kingdom Viridiplantae; phylum Streptophyta; class Magnoliopsida; order Malvales; family Malvaceae; genus Hibiscus; species Hibiscus mutabilis. Next base: position 36,384,888 of record CM033742.1, read on the forward strand.
AGAAAATGCCAATCACTTTAAAAACATGTTTGCCCCTAAAATATCAAATGCAATAGCACATTTACTTCAAATTGATAGAGATCAACCCGAATGAAGCGTATATTTAGAAGATCTAGACTATTGTGGAGATATATGCAAAAGTATAGTCTCTTCTAGTCTATTAGGATTTTGAGAGGAACAATTCACATTCCTAAATTCTAACCCATTTAAGGTGGCTCTCTTACTCCTACCTACTCACCATGCCTCATGCTTCCCTCATTTGGGTGTCGATTGGGCACTTCGAAGTTTGACGTTCCTTGAAGAAAGGTTAACCCTTATAGGCGGAATGTAATCTGAAGACAATCTCTTTCAACTTAGATATCTATGGATGATCATAATTGTCTTTGGAGGCTTATAATGTAGGCACTGGGTTCATGGTTAAGTGAAACCGCATTTCTGTACTCACATGTCTTGGATATGCTCCTATGAAATATTCATTTCTCTTTCACTCTTTGGATCGCTCTAGACTGCCCATTTTTGGGTTTTCCCCTTATAATTCATTTCATTCTTCTGTAATTGTAGGCCGACTTGTATTTTGATTGGATACTGATGCTCGTTTTTATTCAAAAAGGATTGATCCTCTAAGGCTTCTCAAAACTGAGATTTCTTTGAATGGAGGGTTGTGTAAATCTCTAGGAATTCTTGTAATTGGAATACTCGGATGAAATATTCTTCTTTTCTTTATTTATTTCTTCATATCACTCTAGACTGCCCATTTTTTGGGTTTTCACCCTAGAGGTCATTTCCCTTTTTCTGTATATTCGGACCGACTTGTCTTATCTTGGCTTTAATACGTGCTTCTATACAAATCTTCAAAATTGATATTTACTTGAAATGTGGATTCTTTATGTACCTCTTGCTCATTTCTTACAATTGAAGTCTCATTCTTGTATTGTTTGATCTGGGCGTGAAGTATATGCAGATTTTTTTCTTTTATTCCTTTTATTTTTTTCTTTTCTCTTTTTCTTTTTTTCTTTTTTTCTCTCGTTTCTCGTTTCTCTTCTTTTTTTTCTCTTTTCTATCTTTTTCCTTTTTTCTCTTTTTTTTCTGCTTTAGATCGCCCATTATGTGTTTACAGCCTTAAACCTCTTTCCTCTTATTTAGGTTTGTGAATGTATCTGTGAACTAAATTGTATCTATACTGGACATTAATGTCTGCTTCCACTCGAACGTAATCAATTCTCGACGTCTCTTCCAAACTACTGCTTATTGAATGGTGAATTCTCCTTGTATATTCTTTTTTCTCTTTATTATATTGTTCAACTTAGAGTTCTTATTGCTTCGGCCTTTTGGTTGGCATTTTTCGGCTGTACTTGGTTGGCTCTATGGACGTATTCTTTCTTCCACCGTGCTCTTCTGGCCTTTGTATCCAATTTGTCCGGTCTCATTTCTTCCTTATTGAAAAGTGAAATAATGCCATTCATCGTCCCATTCACAAATATCCCGAGAAAGCCTTCAAGGGGTAGAAGTTTAGGGTCAGCACTCGATTCAAGGATCTTAAACGACAAATGCCTGAGAGGGGAATTTCCTAAATGGGATCTGCCCATTATCTAAACACTTGTTTTGTTCCTTTGCCAGCCTAAAAGGACTGGGGATACTCACATTTGCAACATCCTCATAACATTCAATTTCCTCTAAACGTAAGCAACTTAGAATTGACTTTTGGATTGAACTAAAGGTACTCTTGCATTTAAAATTCGAGGACTTGATAAAAATAATATATACATATGTCCATTCAAAAAATGTGTGTATGTATATGAGAGAACAAAAACCACCCCATAACAATGAATGAAATGTTTAAAGAATTAATGAATGCAAAAATACAAAAAAATGTTCTCTAAATAACAAGTTGAAAATTTTCTTTTTCAAAGAAAATCTATAGCTTAGCTTATAGATTTCTTTTGCATTTTTTCCAAATGCAAAGGGATCAACGGTTTTGAGTTACCTTTACCGGTAGCCGTTTGCTCCAGGCTAGCTGTACCATTTCCTTAGGTACAATCAGTTTATACCAATCATGACATTAGATTTTTCCAAATGATTTATTTTCCTTTGACCATTCGTAAGAATGGATTTTTGATGGGCATTTGAATTACCTATTGTCTTAAACTTGACCGTATTTAAGCACGTTATGCAAATACTTTGGTCGAACTTGCCAAACTCTAACATCTTCAAGGTTTGCTCTCAAGTCTATAAGGTGGCTTTCAGATGCCCCACTGAATTGAATTTTCTTCTCGATCAATGGCATTTTAGGTCTAAATGATAACGATTTTGAAGATGGTGTGGTGACAAACTTGAGGTGATAGGTATGTATGGGTGAGTGATTCGGTGATGAATGGATACGAGGGTAGGTAGTGAATGTTTTGGAGATTGATGATGTTCGCATTGGTGGAAGGATATGGATATAAAAAAGGTATATCCGTGAGTTTTTAAGACTGTCGGGTGATTAAAAATGAAGAGGAAAAAATGGGTCAGTGGATCTGGAAAGTGGTGATTCAAGAGTAAGGCTCCCTTCCCAAGTGGCAACAAAAAAATGGTGCAATGACTGCACATGAATGTTTTACAAGATTAAAGAATTGATCAATATCAATGTTATGATTAGTTGTGTCATAGAAAATGTATGAAGCAACCTAAATATGTCATGATGTAAGAATGAATGCAAATGAGGTGTTGATTCTCGAACAGTCCTTAGAAAGACTTCCGTTTAATGGAGAAGATGTCTGGTTGCACGAAGATGAAAATGAATTACAAATAACGATTGACTTCTTTTCTTGATATATCGACTTCACGAAACAAAACTCGAATTCTTCGGTTCAGCATTGTCTCCGGTCTGATAGGTGACTTCGTCGGTTCTTCTCTTATGTTGTTCGAAAGATCCACGACAGAGTGCAGACAAGAATCCCTTCTCTAGGTGCGAATCTTGACAATCCAATTAGAAGACCTGTTTGAGTTTTTTTAAATTTTTTTAGAGGCTTAAATAAAATTTCCAAAAGTTTTGAAGGGTTTAATTTGAAATTTTCATAAAAATGTAAAATTTTAATTAAAATTTCCAAGAACAAAATTTATCAAAACCCTTTTTTTTAGAAAAGAAAATTTAGAAAAGAATTTGATTGAAAATATTTTAAAAATTGAAATATAATAATTTTCAAAAATTTTAAAGGGGTTAAATTAAAATTCTAAATTTTTTTAAAAGGGCTAAATGTAAAATTTTCAAACCTCTTTTTTTAAGTCATGCCCCCACTGGTCTTAATAAGGATCCATCTCTATATCAAAGATGTACTGTCTTTGCCCCGACACATGCCTTACTGTCGAACCATCTTTTCTCTCAATTGGTCTTCGTTCTGCCCAACTTGATACTGTAGCATTATCGCTCCCAGCATCGCAGACTTCTCTCCTATCTCGAATGTCTTCTAAATTGCACCGTTCTCGAGTCAACATCATGTTATGATATGATATGAATGCAAATAAAGGTGTTAATTCCATAGATGATCACTTCTACGACAACTTCCCTTATTTCAAAAGATAGAACATGTTTTTCTACAGGTAGGCTTCAAATCTAACTTCTAATCCTTTTGGTCGCTTCAAGCAGGCAGAAGATTCATGGTCCCTTTTCTATCCTCGTAATCAATTTTAAGAAAAATAATACCGTATAGAAAATATTATTAAATCTTTTTTAAGAAAAAATACCCTTATGGAGGGTTAAATCAAGAAAATCGGTTTTAAAATATACCCTTATGGAAGGGTTGATTAAAAATCCGCTTTAAGAAAAACGTCCCTTATGAAAGGGTTATATAAAAAAAAATTGATTTTAAGGAAAGTACCCTTATGAAAGGGTTAAATTAAAAGTTTGATTTTTAAGAAAAATGACATTTTGCTTAAAGACTACAAAAAAAGCTTTAATTCTCGCAGCTGGCATCGTCGGTGGCTGTTACCTCTCCAAAAGTATTGTTTTTAAAACCAATCTTACAATGCTTTTTCTTGTTTTAGGTACATTTAGTTGCATTAGGATGTTAAAATCATGCATTTGCATAAGGAGTTTGGAATCTTGTCTATGCCAGTGTGAAGGGTTGTTTTGTTGGCAAGTTTGGAGATTTGGCATAGGATTTGGCCCAGAAAAACAACACATGAAGAAATGCTAAAAAGAATGCCGAATGCTATTGGCGCAGATGGACCAGACAATGCCAAGAACCGGATGGCAGAGAAGTGAACTTGATGCCATGCCAAAAAGCTGTTGGACCCCGAAAAATATGATATGATCAGGCTCCGAAAAGATAGCAATTGGAACAATCTTTTAAAAAATAGCGGATAAGATGATGCCAAGACTGGTTGGCAGAATCATGCCAAGCTTGGAGGCCAAGACAACGTCGGCAGTATGATATTAGCCTTAGCCTGATCAGCTCTCATTCAAATCTGGATAAGAAGATTATCCCTTATCCATTGGGTAGTTGAAATTTGAAATTTGAAGAGCTAATCACATCCCTTCCTTGCACGACTATTTAAATACCAAGCAAGCAAGCATTTGGGGGAGATCAGAAAAGCTTGGATCGTGAGGAGTTGGTGTGCAATGATTGACAACCGGCTGCACTTGGAAGGGTGGTCCAACCAGCTTGGCCGAAAAGCCTGGATCTTGAAGGGTTGCATCGAGAGACCCTTTCTAGCCCATTCTCTCTTTCAAGTTATTTTAATTTGTTTTTAATGATGATGTATTGCGAAAACGTTTGTGGGTTGTTGGAAAAATCCCTCACCATGAACTAATTTAATAGTTGGTAGGGGAATGTTTGCGTTAAATGTTATTTTCATGTTTTAGCTTTTAATAATAAATCTGCCTTGGCAGTGTTTTCACTATTCGGCACACTTTAATGTTTCCTAAATACTATGCCAAGCGAGAGCTGGCATTTTTGGCCTATTGCTCATCAATATCTTAACAAACTTGGGGTGGCAACAACTAAGTTGTTGAATACTAAGGAGAGAAGCTTCGAAAGAAGTCGCTCAAGTAGATGGACTTACTTCGGGAGTGAAATCTACCCCTTAGGAGTATAGATTGGATCTTAATCAAATTGGTTTATTTAAAAACAAGCACTATAGAGATATATGGGTTTTTACATGATCAATTTAGGGCAATGACCATCGAGAGAGGCTTTGCTAATTTTGAATCTGCTCAGTAAACAATGCCAAGATAGGTTGCTGTTAAAGGCTAGCACGGCATGAAAAGCGTGAGAACCAAGCATTCCCTACCAACACTCATCATTCATTAAAGCACCTTCCTTGCTAACGTCTTTACTTTACTTTTATTTATTTTTTATTCAATTATTTTCAAAACCAACTTCAAAATAAATCAACTTTTTTTCTTAAGGCAAGTAACAATCAAGGCAATTGAATTCCAAGTCAATCTATGTGGGATCGATACTCAGCTTACCAGCTGTATTACTTGCAGACCATGTATACTTGCACGCAAAAGACTCATCTTGGCACTGTTTTATACTTTTCCAATACATCTTCTGCCCCTTTTGCAAGTATTTCACCTGGAGAGTCTACAAGTTTTTGGCGCCGTTGCCAGGGATTGCAACGGAATTGATTGTTTTAAATTTTTACTTGTCTTTCTTTTACTTTTGTCAGTGTATGACCAGAAGCCATCATGTAGTGGATAATTGGCCATACGATCCTAAAATAGAGAAAACCTTGCTGAGGTTAAAAAGAAGATTTCGAAAGATACAGAACCAAGGTAATGGAGGGAATGATGTGGTGAACAATGGAGGAAACTAACTTAACAATGAGATACCACCACCACCCGTTGTCCCAGTTGTTAATGAGAGACCTATTAGAGAACATTCGACACTAACCATTGACAATTTGATGTCAGGACTCGTTGACACAGAGGTAAACACTGTCAATTTTGAACTTAAGCCGATAATGATTCAAACTCTTTTGAATGTAGGTCAGTTTGATGGAGCACTTACTGGAGATCCGAGGCAACATCTGAAGCAGTTCATGGAGATTTGCTAGTTATTTCAACAAAATGGAGTACCTAAAGATACCGTGAAGCTGAAATTATTTACTTTCTCTTTGAGAGACAGAGAAAAAGCTTGGCTTAATTCATTGCCACCTGGCTCAGTTACTTCATGGGCAGACCTATGCCAGAATTTCTTGACAAGATTCTAGCCGCCAACACTCACTGCCAAACTGCGAGGTGAGAACATTACATTCAGGCAGGCTGAGGATAAGACCTTATATAATGCATGGGAACGATTTAAAGACTTGTTGAGGAGGTATCATATGCATGGATTCCCAAATTAGACCCAGATCTAGACCTTTTACAATGGATTAAATGCACAAACGAGGACTGTTGTGGATGCTTCAACAGCTGGTTCATTGCTTGACAATACGTATATTGAGGCTGTTGATATTTGAGAGTGGATTGCAATCAATGATTTTGAATATCCTGTTGCGAGACTTGGGACCGGAACTAAAATCAATAGGAAATTTCAGGTTGACGAACTATCTTCTATTCATGCCGAGATTTCCAACCTTACTAGAATGGTAAAAACGTTGCAAAAGAACAACGAGTCCCATGAAGTCAAAGTATTAGACCCTTTCTGTACAATTTGTAGAGAGAATCATCATGTGGATGAATGCCCTGCCAACCCTGAATCAGTAAATTTTGTTGGCAATGTCAATCGTTACTATAATCCTAACTCCAATACTTATAATGCGGGTTGGAGACAACACCCTAACTTAGCATGGGGAAATCAATGAGGTAACCAGTACAATGCCCAGCGCCAGAATACCCAGAGGCAGAATAACAATGCCATGCCAGCATTCTATCAAAATGCCATGCCACAGAAAGCCCAAAACAATTTCCAGCAAGGGCAAAGACTCAACCAAGGAGGCACTCTCACGGAGTACATGGAAAGGAATGATGCCACAATCTAGAGTTTGGCAGCATCAATGAGAAATTTGGAAGTCCAAATTGGGCAGATTGCCAGCGCGCTCAGCAATCGACCCCAAGGAACACTGCCAAGTGACACAGAAGATGCTCGGCACAAAGATAATGAGCAGTGTAAAGCTATAACTCTTCAGAGTGGTAAGCAGTGTGAGATGAAGAAGGTAGCTAAGTAGACAATTAATTGCCAAGTTGAAAAGCCTGTGCCAGCAAATAAACCTAGAGAAGCAGAGAAAGAGGAAATAAAAGCAGATGATGCCAGAACCGATGCCAAACAACATATTGATGCCAAAATTGATGCCAGACAGCATACTGTTGCCAGCACCGAGGCTAAACAGACTAATGTCAGCTCTGCGTTGACGAAGCTAGTAGAGCCGGCACATGTTAATCCACAACCACAATTCCCAGCAAGACTTTAAAAGCATAAGCAAGACCAGCAATTTAAGTGCTTCTTGGAGGTTCTTAAGCAATTACAAATCAACATTCCATTGGTGGAAGCCCTTGAGAAAATGCCCAACTATGTCAAGTTTATGAAGGACATTCTGTCCAAAAAGAGAAAGTTATGAGACTTTGAAACTGTTGCTCTGACTGAAGGATGTAGTGCCATGATCTTAAACAGATTGCCACCAAAGCTGAAAGATCCATAAAGCTTCAATATTCCCTACACCATTGGCAACAAATTCATGGGCAAGGCATTATGTGACCTAGGAGCCAGCATCAACCTGATGCCAATGTTAGTTTTCCGGAAGCTTGGCATAAAAGCAATACCTACCACGGTGACACTTCAGCTGGCAGATCGATCCTATGCACATCCCAAGGGTAAGATTGAGGATGTGTTGGTAAAGGTAGACAAATTTATTTTTTAGCTGATTTTATCGTTTTGGATTATGAGGCTGATATTAATGTCCCGATTATTTTGGGTTGACCTTTTCTTGCCACGGGTAGGGCTTTGATTGATGTTCATAAAGGGGAACTAACAATGCCCATGAATGGTCAGCATGTTACATTTAATGTGTTTCAAGCTTTGAAATATACAGATAAACCTGATGAGTGCCAAGTACAGGAGATGATAGAGTCCATTTACACTTTGGACACAACACAATTATGCCAGCATACAGAATTTGATGCCAACAACTTAGATGCCATAACTGAACTGTTTGAGGAACAAGAAGAATCAGTCTTGGAGGCTGAGGATGTGAGTTATTTTGAGCCACTACAATTGGCCGGCAGAGAGATTAAGGCACCTAAACCATCAATTGAGGAGCCACTAGCGTTGGAACTAAAACCACTGCCAAATCACTTAAAGTATGCTTACTTAGGTAACCACTCAACTCTGCCGGTGATCATTGCCACTGGTCTCACTAATGATCAGGAGGAAAGATTGCTGGCAGTATTACGTGATTATAAGCAGGTGTTAGGTTGGACTTTGGCAGACATTCGAGGAATTAGCCTAACTATTTGCATGCAAAAGATTATCTTGGAGGAGTATCATGGCAAGACCATTGAAGGCCAGAGGAGGCTAAACCCAAGCATGAAAGAGGTAGTGAAAAAAGATATCATAAAATAGCTTGACGCTAGGATTATATATCACATTTATGATAGTTGTTGGGTTAGCCCGGTGCAATGTGTGCCAAAAAAGGGTGGCATGATTGTGGTACAAAGTAGTAAGGCTGAATTGATCCCCTCCAGGACTATCACATGATGGAAAGTGTGCATGGACTATAGGAGGCTGAACAATGCCACGAGGAATGACCATTTCCCATTGCTATTCATTGATCAGATGCTAGACAGGTTGGCAGGTAAAGCTTTCTACTATTTTTGGATGGTTATTCAGGTTATAATCAGATTGGCATCGCCCTTGATGATCAAGAGAATACCACGTTCACGTGCCCATATAGGACGTTTGCGCTTAGAATGATGTCGTTAGACCTATGTAATGCACCGACAACGTTTCAATGTTGCATGATGTCCATTTTTTCTGATATGATCGAGCACAACGTGGAAGTATTCATGGATGATTTCTCAGTGTTTGGCAAAACATTTGAGGAATGTCTTCAAAGTTTGTAGCAAGTCTTGAAGAGATGCATAGAGACAAACCTAGTGTTGAACTGGGAAAAAAGCCACTTCATGATGAAGGAGGGCATTGTTCTCAGACACAAGGTAACTGGGAGAGGATTAGAAGTGGATCAAGCAAAAGTTGAGGTAATTAAGCAGTTACCACCTCCAACAAGTGTTAAAGGTATAAGGAGCTTTTTAGGACATGCCAGTTTCTATTGGCGTTTTATTAAGGATTTTTCAAAAATTGCCAAACCTTTATGCTTGTTATTAGAACATAATGCCACTTTTGCATTTGACAATTCTTGTTTGAGAGTATTTCAGGAGCTTAAAGAGAAGTTGATCAATGCCCCTATAGTTAGGGCACCAGACTGGAATGAGCCCTTCGAGCTCATGTGCGATGCCAGCGACTATGTCGTTAGAGCGGTCTTGGGACAAAGGCATGGCAAGGTTTTTTATGCCATCTACTATGCCAGCCGAACCTTGAACGAATCACAACTAAATTAATCTACGACTGAGAATGAATTCCTTGCGGTTGTATTTACTTTTGACAAATTTAGATCTTATTTAATTGAAAACAAAATTGTGGTTTTTACAAATCATTCGGCATTGAAGTATTTCTTGGCAAAGAAGGATGCCAAGCCCAGACTAATCCGGTGGACGTTCCTACTTCAGGAATTTGATCTTGAGATTTTAGACAAAAAGGGCAGTGAAAACCTAGTAGCTGACCATCTCTCACGTTTAGAGCATCATCTTGAATATGGTAAAACTAATTTTATAAGAGATAAATTCCCTGAAGAGTTTTTGCTTGCAGTTAACGCCATGCCATGGTATGCCGATATTGTCAACTACTTGGTAAGTAATATTTTACCACCAGACTTGGCATATAATGCCAAGAAAAGGTTCTTGTGAGAAGTCAGGCAATACTATTGGGACGAGCCAATATTGTTCAAAAAATGTGTCGACCAAGTGATCCATCGGTGTGTGCCCGAGGATGAATAGCATAACATATTGCATTTATGCCATGCCGCACAATATGAAGGTCACTTTACTGGGGTAAAAACTGTTGCCAGTGTTGCAGTCAGGATTCTTTTGTTCAAAAAGTGTGTCGACCAAGTGATCCATCGGTGTGTGCCCGAGGATGAATAGCATAACATATTGCATTTATGCCATGCCGCACAATATGAAGGTCACTTTACTAGGGTAAAAACTGCTGCCAGTATTGCAGTCAGGATTCTTTTGGCCCACACTATACAAGGATGCCCACGAGTATTCCAAGGCATGTGATCGATGCCAACGGGCAGGAAACATCTCTGGCAGACACCAATTACCGCTCCAAAACATTATGCCTGTGGATTTATTTGATGTATGGGGGATAGACTTTATGGGTCCTTTTCCACCATCATTTGGTAATGTATACATTATTGTGGCTATTGACTACGTGTCCAAGTGGGTAGAAGTTGTTGCTTTGCCAACAACGATGCCAAGGTTATTGTCAAGTTCTTGTATAAGCATATTTTTACTAGATTTGGCACCCCTAGATCGATTATTCATGATGAAGGCACTCATTTTAAATGTAATCTAATTTCTAAAGCCTTGTGCAGGTATGGTATACATTAGAGAATTGCCACGGTATATCATCCACAAATAAATGAGCAAGCTGATATTTCAAATAAGAAGATTAAGAATATTCTAGAGAAGATTGTTAATCCATCAAGGAATGAATGGTCCTTGAGACTAGACGAATCCTTGTGGGCTTACAGGACTGCTTTTAAAACTCCTTTGGGTACTTTACTGTTTAGACTTATTTTCAAAAAACCATGCCATCTGCCAGTGGAGCTAGAACATAAAGCCTACTGGGCCATCAGAAAACTTGGCATGGCATGGAGAGCTGCTGGAGAAAAGAGGTTACTAGACCTAAATGAGTTGGAGGAATTCAGAACACAAGCCAAGGAGAAGGTAAAACGTTGGCATGGTAGTAGGATAATACCGAGACAATTTGAGGTATGCCATCGAGTTTTGTTATTCAACTCACGGCTTAAGTTGTTTCTAGGGAAACTCATATCAAGATGGACGGGTCTTTTTGAAGTTGGGAAGCCCTATGCTCATGGAGCTGTGGACATCAAGAACTTGAAGACGGGAGAAATCTTTAATGTAAAAGACCAACGTTTAAAGCACTACATGGAAGGTGATCAGAACAATGCCAATGAGGTGATCCTCTTAGCAGAGGTTACATGCATGTTTGAATTTTTTGTAAATATTATGTTAGTGTTTTTCTTTGTTTTTAGGTTTCAAGGTTTTTAATAGTTTTACTTTCTTTTAAATTTCAAGTTTTTATTCTTTTACTGTGTTGAAATGTTCCCTTTGAGTTGTGCAGATTCATTATGCCAGGAGCAATGCCAGGGTTGTTGGTAGTAGCCAATGCCCAATAGAAAAATCTACCAAACATAGTGCTAGAGTAGCTTGGCATGCAGCGGTGCAAAAGACAAAAGGAAAGAAAAAAACCCTAGTTTGATCGGCCCAATAAAATAAGAGAGAGTTTTTTTATTTGACCTTAAACCTTAGCCGCCCAAAATTTTGGTTGAAATTTAAAATTCAAACCAATCACCTTATCACTCCAATCCTTACACTATCTTATCACCTATTACCTTATCACTTCAACCTTATCACTCCACCCCCTTTTAAATTAATTCTTTTTATTTTTCATCATTATCCCTAATTACTACTCCCATTAAAACACTCAACCAACCCAAACTTTTCACTTTCTCACCCTAGCCGGTTAAATAACCAAACATCTCTCTTACCTTTACTTTCTTTTCGATAAGCAAGTACCAAAACCCAAATCGTTCTTTTTCTTCATCTTTCAACATTGTTTCAAGTCCTTCGGTGAGTTTTAATGGCTTCTTCCTCGATCCCTTTCAAAAGGTTCTTCAACGAGGAGATTCAGAAAAAGTTTGAAACCAATTTTGCCTCGAGAAGTTTTTGCTATGAGAAGCACTTCGAGTTTAAAACAGAGACGACCAACGACTTCCTTTCAAAAGTCACATCTACGATTAACTTGCACAAGTGGAATCTGTTCTGCCAGCAAAAGGAGGAGATTTATGCCACCATCATTCAAGAATTCTACGTGCACCTTGTGACCAATGATTCGCCTTTACTTATGATTAGAGGTAAGTGTGTGCATTTTGATGAAGGGTAATTTAACAATATGTTTAATTTGGATGGTGCAGGAGATGAGTATTTTAAGTATGCTGACTCAATGAACGCTGCCAAAAGAAAGATGTTGCTTGTAGATTTGTGCGAGCCTGTCACGACTTAGACAGTGTCATCCAAGGGATACCGTACGGTGAAGAGGTTGGCATTGAAGCCCCAATAGAGAGTATGGAATCACTTTGTGAAGGCAAATCTGATGCCTACATCCCATAATGAGACTATGTTAAAAGAAATGATGATCATGTTGCACTTTATTGTTATAGGGCGCAGGATCAATGTTGGCAAGCTTATCATTGAGGAGACTTACAAGTGTGCAGCGAAAGGTAACATCAGTTTGTTCTTTTCTTTATTGATTTCTAACATTTGCATGCTCCATGGTGTGCCAAAGCTTGATACAGATAAGGGACAAACGATCAAGGGAACAATGATTACTGCTGCTATATGGAGAAATCTTATTGCTGCTGAGCCAAATGACAAGGGGAAGGCAAAGGCACCCACGCCAAAGCCCAAAGAGTCAAAGGCTGTGCTAAACACTATGCCTGAAACTGTGCCAGACAGTTCATTGGCAATGTTGTCACAAATCTACCATCACCAGAAAATCATTCTTTAAAAGTTAGAGAAAATAGAAGAGCTTAATATCAAGCTGAGGAGTTACACGCAGGGCAGAGATATTTCAATCAGGGAGGTTCTTAAAAAGTTATCCCCTGATTTTATACTAGAATTTCTAGATTTCCCTGTCGAGCCCTCTGCCAGCTATGATGCCATGCCAGCCAGCCCAGTCCATACCCCATCTAATGCCACAGTCCCATTGTCTCCAGTTCAAGTCGAGTCTGCCAGTTCTAATTCTTCATCTGAATCGAAGGAAAATAAAGCCAAGTCTACCAAAGCCAAATTACCAGTGGCATCTGCTGTCCACACGCCATCTGATGCACATGCCGCGTCAGAACCTACAAAGAAAGTAGAGAAAGTTGGAATCTCCACTGCCGCATCAAAATCGAGCATGAAATGAAAGAAATGAATGGCCCATGATCGTGGACCATTTGTGAGAAGAAAGACCCGAGTCACACGAGAAGAAGTCTCCGAATGAAAGTCTTCTTCTTCCTAAACTCATTTACATTTCATCACATTGCATTACATGATCATGCATTTTATTTTACTATTTTTGTATTTATGTGTTGTTTCATGCATTGGGGACAATGTACATCTTGGGTTTGGGGGTGTGCATTTCTTCACATTATGCCATGCATTCCATGTTCAATTTTTGTTACCATGCCATTTGCCATGCCATCTAGGTCATTTAGAATAGTTGCATACCGAACCACTAAAGAAAAAAAAAAGAAAATTTTGCCTCGATTTAATTTTGAAAAAATGATTAATACTTGTTAGGCAAGCTTAATTTGATCTAGGTGGCTGTCCAATGAGGATATTTTAATCTTTAGTTGTCATGCCATGCCAACAGAGTAGTGTGCCAGGTTAACTTGGCAATTGTCTCTAGTTTAGGGAATTGAATTTACACTTAACACGTAGTATGTATCTGGTTCCTTAGCAAACTTAGACTTTTTGAAACTATGCTCAGATTTAAAAAAATGAATGATGTCAGGGTAAAAAGAAATAAATAAGGCAGCAATGTTCTGTCAAGGCAAGAAAAATAGAACTCTCCTCTACCTTAGGGATAACAAGCTACTTGGGGCTTCGTGGTTTGCCCCCTCTTGGTTATCAAGTCCAAAACCTTAGGGTGTGAGTTGAAGAGAAAGCCTAGTGATGTCTAGATTAAGGTGGGAATTCATGGTATGCTCCCTCTTATCTCTCACGCTAAATAGTGTCACGAAGCAAGCTCAAATGAATGCCAGCAAAAACCCTTGGCAAAGAAAAAAATCTAAGTTTAGGTAGTAAAATTCGTCTAAAGGAGTGAAAGGATACTTGATTGCATTTGAATTATATTGTTGCACTTGAATTACTACCTGCTTGGCACTATTGCACTGAGATACTGAGGACAGAAATAGAGCCAAATTCTGCTTGCCAGCACATGTTGGCATTCAACCAAATTTTTGTCGAGGTAACTTTTTCACAGTTTTTGTTTTTTATTTTGATTGCATTACTTGAGGACAAGTAATGAGTTAGGTTTGGGGGGGTGTTACCTCTCCAAAAGTACTATTTTTAATGCCAATCTTACAATGCTTTGGCTTGTTTTTAGGTACATTTAGTTGCATTAGGATGTTAAAATCATGCATTTACATATAAGGAGTTTAGAATCTTGTCTATCCCAGTGTGAAGGGTTGTTTTGTTGGCAAGTTTGCAGATTTGGCATAGGATTTGGCCCAGAAAAGCAACACAAGAAAGAATGCTAGAGAGAATGTCGAGTGCTATTGGCACAGATAGACCAGACAATGCCAACCACCGGATGACAGAGAAGTGAAATTGATGCCACACAAAGAAGCTGTTGGACCCCGAAAAAATAGGATATGATCAGGCTCCGAAAAGATAGCAATTGGAACAATCTCCGAAAAAATAACGGATAAGATGGTGCCAAGACTGGTTGGCAGAATCATGCCAAGCTTGGACGCTAAGACAACATCGGCAGTATGACGTCAGCCCTAGCCTGATCAGCTCTCATTCAAATCTAGATAAGAAGATTATCCCTTATCCCTTGGGCAATTGAAATTCGAAATTTGAAGAGCTAATCATATCCCTTCCTTACACGACTAGTTAAACACCAAGCAAGCAAGCATTTGGGGGAGATCAGAAAAGATTGGATTGTGAGGAGTTGGTGTGCGACGATTGACAACCAGCTACACCTTGGAAGGGTGGTTCGACCAGCTTGGCCGAGAAGCCTGTATCTTGAAGGGCTATATCGAGATACCCCTTCTAACCCATTCTCTCTTTCAAGTTATTTTAATTTGTTTTTAATAATGATGTATTGAGAAAATGTTTGTGGGTTGTTGGAAAAATCCCTCACCATGAACTAATTTAATAGTTGGTGGGGGGATGTTTGTGTTAAATGCTATTTTCATGTTTTAGCTTTTAATAACAAATCTGCACTGGCAGTGTTTTCACTATTCGGCATACTTTAATGTTTCCTAAATACTATGCCAAGCGAGAGCTAGAACTGTTGTCCTATTGCTCCTTAATATCTTAACAGACTTGGGTGGCAACGGCTAAATTGTTGAATACTAAGGAGAGAAGCTTCGAGAGAAGTCGTTCAAGTAGATGAACTTACTTCGAGAGTGAAATCTACCCCTTAGGAGTATAGATTGGATCTTAATCAAATTGGTTTATTTAAAAACAAGTACTATAGAGATATAAGGGTTTTTACATGATCAATTTAGGGCAATGACCATCGAGAGAGGCTTTGCTAATTTTGAATCTGCTTGGCAAACAATGCCGAGACAAGTTGCTGTTAAAGGCTGGCACGACATGAAAAGCGTGAGAACCAAGCATTCCCCACCAACACTCATCATTCATTAAAGCACCTTCCTTGCCAACGTCTTTACTTTACTTTTATTTATTTTCTATTCAATTATTTTCAAAACCAACTTCAAAACAAATTAACTTTTTTTCTTAAGGCAAGTAACAATCAAGGCAATTGAATTCCAAGTCAATCTCTTTGGGATCGATACTCAACTTACCAGCTATATTACTTGCAGACTGTGTATACTTGCACGCAAAAGACTCATCTTCGCACTATTTTATACTTTTCCAATACATCTTCTGCCCCTTTTGCAAGCATTTCACCTGGAGAGTCTACAGTGGCTCGATCACTTTTGGCACCGATCAATCCTTCACGTTTTCATCTTTTATCTTAAGACACATTTCATTCATGGTGAAAGCTTTCTAATTGAATGATCAATTTTGAGAATTAACTATTTATATCATGTCATGTGAATGCAAAAATATATGCAAAAGAAAAAAACAAAAAACGAGTTAGTAAATCGAATGCAATTAATAAGCAATAAATAAATGCTAGAAAGCAAGAGAAATTCGAAGCATGAAATAAGCCTAATCATATGTCATATAATATTCTAGATTATCCGCATGGCTCTAGAGGGGTGAGTTTTCTATATGCAGGTTTTGGTACTAAAAAGTACACGAACTGTCCTCACTCGAGCCCCGAAGGTACTTGCTAGGCCCATACGGGGGAACAATATCCCCACGAAAGCAATAGCGTTTTCCCTTCACTTAGACAAACGGGTTTATATGTCCAATTTTAAATACGTTAAAATAAACTCGCATTTATAAACAAATATTAGTTTAATCGTTACTTTAATCCGTAACTTCATATATTAATAAAGTGGTAAAATTTTTGGCTTAACTCCTTTTTGTTTTAAAAAAGAAAACCATTCCCCAGCGGAGTCGCCATGCTGTAGCGACTATTTTTTTGAAGCCGCTATGAAAATAATAAATTATATTATATTGAAGAGGGTCCCGCTTTTATTTGAAAATTTTATTTAAAATGAGAATTTAGGAAAAACTCGTATTTATTTTAAAAAACCATGGAGTTGCCATCGGCCTCTTTGGTAGACCGGACACCATTAAAACAAAAACCAGAGGTTCTTTTTTTTAAAAAAACTTGGGTTCGGGAATTGATTACGGATGGGGAAGGATTAGCACCTCCACACCGCCTAAAATTGGTACCAAATAATTACCGCTTTATTAATATCAAATTTTACGGGTTAAAGTAACTATTAAATTAAAATTTGGTTATATGTGCGCGTAAATTTTAAGGGCTCCGGTGTTCGAGGGATAAACGAAAACTACCATCTACGTCTTAGACTGGTAGCCAAGTTTACTGTAAAAAAGGGAGCGTCGCATTGACAAGTTATATACACCGATATGCAACTTAATAAATATGATAAATCATACATAAACATAAATAAAAACATGAACATTAATATATCATGAAATCTATACCATGTATTAAATCTAATATAACATACAAAAATATATTTAAAAAACATGCCAATATTAAATAAATACAAAACTATATATCACCCTATTTCTAAGCTAATATTAAAATAAAATAAATACAAAAATAAGGATCGAATTTTTACCCCTTAAGAACTCGAATAAAACTTTGACTGACACCTACCAAGATCTTCGTACCATCTCTTCATGGCCCAAAAATTAACTCGATCGAATCATTAAAAAATCCCCAACCAAATACTAAATCGAACCAACCGGGGCTGGGAGCAGTGGCAACCCGTGCTCGGGGCTGCCTTTGGCTCCCATTTTTTGGGTGCCTTTGGCCGGTTCTTCATTGTTGCTCCATGCCCCCTCCTCGCCTTTTATAGGCAATTGGGGGTGTCTGGGGTGACGTGGAGCTACATGCTTTTTTGTTTTTTTATAAATTATTATTATTTAATTATATATATTACTTTTATTATTTTTTGATTTTTTATTAATTTTTTATTAATAATATTACTATACTAATAATACTAAAATCCGGACAAAAATAAGTGCTTACACCAATTATGCCTAATTTAATAAGACTTAAAAATTACGATAATTGTCCGAACAACCATAAATGTGTAATTACACTAAAGTACACCTAAATCATTTTAGAATTGCAAAGGTGAGAATCTCACATGGGGAAGAAAAGAGTGTGGTGGATGATTTATATAGTACCCTTTTGTTTTTTTGTTGAGCATTGGTAGACAAGTATCTTGCGCGTGTCGTCGTCCGTTTGGTCCTATTTGATTTGTGTCCATGGTTTATAATAATTACGTGTTTTCAACATGTACCACATGTGTATTTTTTTGGTGAATTTTTGTGATTTTTCAAACCAGTGTTTATGGGCTAATGGACTTGGACAATTCAGAAAATTAAATATTTTTTCTACATGTTTGTCTTTTGATCGTTGGAGAATTTTTCATTTTTTTTAAATAAGAGGAAGAATACTATCATAGACCTCGTTAAAAACTTTCTTAAACCTAATCGGAAGAAAGAGAAAGAATTTTTCGTTTTAATACTGATTCAGACAATCCGGTTTAAATGGCTTAAGGTTATCCGTTGATTGTTTTAGACAAGCATTATTTGAATTTATTGCTTTATTTTTCTGGTCATTTTACACTAAATTCAAGCCTATAAATAAAGGTTTTTGTTCATTTGAACATACAAAGAAAAACATCTCTTATTATATTTTATGTTTTCCTCTCTAAAAGTCGAGTTCTTTTCCAATCACCAAAATTATACTTGAGAAGAACAACATCACCGATTTCCAATTAAGATTATTGGATGTACAATTTGTGAAGGTCTGTGTTAATTTTAGGGAGTGATGTCTAAATTCTAATCTGATGATTTGATGATTACACCGGTTAAAACGAGGGTAAATTTCGTAAATCATTGATGAATACACCGGTTAAAATGAGGGTAAGTTATGTAAATTATCACTGAAGTTTGCTCTCTGAATTATTTTGGTCACTGAAGCTTTAAAACGTTCAATTTACTCACTAAATTTTAGACATTAAATATTTTTAGTCACTCATTCGTTAACTCTGATACAGTAGCATGACATGGTGTTTTTTAAGTGGTTTTTTCAGCCACATAGGAATTTAGTCATTTAAAAATGATAAATAAAAATTTAATTTAGAGATTAAAAATAAAAACGAACCCAGCCGTTCTGGTCACCAGAACGGACATGCCATCGGGGCGTTGGATCTGAATGGAGCTACAAATTTGTTTCTCCCATTAGATTACACCCTAGGAAGCGGTGACTAGCGGTTATCGGAGTCCACGAAACTCTGAAAACTCAAATATGACGTTGTCAACACGATCAAGAACAAAGCCCATAAAAACATGGTGCTGGTGGAAGCGAAGCAGCGTTAGAACTCACGGTTCAAATTGTGGGCTCTCTCAATTCCCTCGCGTCGATGGGAACAACTCATCTTCCAGGGATGGCATTTTGCTATAATTCTCTAATTCCCAACTTTATCTGTTTGTTTTTACATAGAAAATGGATTTTTCCGATTGGGGATTACGGGATGAGCAGAGGAAAAGGGTAAGGATAGAAAGGGAATTGGTTAAATCATAAATGGAAATGCAAGGGAAAACAAATAAGAAAAAGGAGAGGGTCGAGCTTTAATTATTCTCGGACCTGTCAAATGAGGTGAGGAAACGTTATAGTGGGTTACCCTCATGTTTTGGAACTCATTGGGAGGGAAATGGTGATCAAAATCTGAGTAAGGATGGAGAGAATAGGAGAGAAAAAGGAAGAAAAAAAGAGAAGGAAATTCAATTTTTATATAGATTTTAAAACGATGTTATTTTGGTGTGAATTTTACGTTTTTAAAACAATGTCGTTGTGGTGTCGTATGCCATGTTATAACATTGTTAATTATTTGTGATTAAAAACGTTCAATGTATAAAATTCAGTAAATAAATTGAACGCTTTAAAACTCTAATGACCAAAATAAATCATAAAGTATACTTCGGTGATAATTTACGTAATTTATTATTAAAATAATTTTAGTAGTTCTACCGCGACACATAAAACTTCCAATTTATTTTTTTATATTATTTTATCCAATTAACACTAACTATCTATTTTACGGCAGTCCATAATTTTCAACAAATCCAAGAAAAGAAAAGGAAGCCGATTAATATTGGTTGTTCGGTTGCCATTAGGGACTGAAAAGAGAGTGGTAAATTTCGAATTTTATGTCGTTAATTCATTGTTATTTATGTAAATGCCTATTAGCAAGGCTACTTATTTTAGTCCCCGATTCGATAGAATATATTTTATTTGAAATTTTGAAATTTTTTTTGTTTGAGCTAATGTATTTACCGTCGATAACGGTGACTAATCTTTTTACCGCATGTGCTCTCACTAAGAGATAAATGATTGACCATGAAATGTACTTCATTCCTATTAATAAGAATCAAACTCCTTACCTCATGAAATTTTAAAATTTTAACTTAAAATTAATATTGAATCATTTTTTCATGTCTTCTAAATCATGAAAAATTTCATTTCTAGGGATGATACGGTGTTTTGATATGCTAGCTGTTATTACTTCAATAGAGGAAAGGCATGTAGAGATTAGATTTGATGCTTATTTTCTATTTTTCATAACCTTTGCGTAATAAATAATCTTGTTCATACGTATGCTAGTTGGGATGATACGGTATTTTGATATATATATTTTTTGATACTTGAACTTGAACTTGACTTTAAGGTACAATTTAGTGACTTGAACTATTTTTAGTACAACTAAATACATAAACTTGGCTTTAAGGATTAATTTGGTACATAAAACTATTTTTGATCCAATTATGCATCTAAATTTAACTTGTTAGTTCAAATTGGTACTGAAACTTCATTCTTTTTTGTCCAAAATGATACATAATATAAACAACTTATTTGAACCAGTTTGGATCAAACATAACTGTAAGTACCAATTTTAATTTAAAAGTCAATGTCATATAAATAATTGAATAAAAAATTTTAAGTACCAAATTGCATATTTAAACCAAACTTAGGTACCAATATATATATTTAACCAAAAACTTTCAATAACAAAGGACACAACACAGTGCCTTTCTAATGGATTGAAAGTCCAAACTGTGGAAGCCGAAATTGATCTCGTTGTTCTCTAAGCTTAGCCTCTGCTGAGAGAGAACAAGCTTTTCAATGGAGTTCAGACCTCGAAACTATGTTGCAGAAGAACAGTCCCATGCGCTTCCTCGGTCGCGCGCCGATATCCACCCTTTCTCTCCCCCCTCTCCTCAGCCTATCCTCCGCCAGGTTCAAATTCTCTCATTTTTTGTCGTTTCCGTTTTTTTTCTTGTATTTCGCTTTTTATTATACTCTCTCTCTCTCTCTCTCTCTCTTGTTTAATTATTTTATTCGATTATATTCTATGAATTCATGATTGTAGGTTGATGATAGCGCGGAAAATAGAACCACCGATGAGTTCTTTGATCCGCTAAGAGCCCCTGATTCTAATCCATCGGTTGAAATTGTCGATGAAAACGATTTTGAGAGAAGTTCTAATGGAATCGACGCAATATTCTTCAAACTTGGTCCGTTCCCCTCCCCATTCTCTCCATCAGCTTTTCCTTACTATTTTGGATGGAAGTTGCCCTACCGATGTGCTGAGAATACTTGGTAACAGTTTAGTTGTTTTATGTTTCTGTGTAGTAGCGTAGCTTGGGCAATTACAGAACCATGTCATCAAATTACTAATGAGTGTGCTACTGCAATTTGTTGTTTTGTAGAATCATTTCCTTCAGATCTTAGATATGATGCACGAGAGCTCTCGTAGCATTGTCAATATGCATATACTTGATATGGCTACAAGGTAATTTTTTTTTTTTTATGGTCCTAGTGAAGAGAAATAGAATCAATTGTATTCTGTATTTTATTGAAGAATTTACTTAGTCGAAAATACATACTGTACAGACTCTTTTTATAGAATAGGACTTTTGATACATTAGGAGTCCTACTTACAATTAACTTTTAACTCTAGCCCTCTTAAGTAATAGACTTTAAGTTAAACTACTGACTTATTAATTAAATACAACACTAATACTAAATTGGATAAACTTACACTCCCCCTCAAGCTGGAGAGTATACATTGTATAATCCCAGCTTGAATAAGAATTTATCGAAAAGGACTTTTGGCAAAGCTTTTGTAAGAACATCTGCCACTTGTTCTTCAGTAGGAACATAGGATAGGGAAGCTATTCCACTTGTAAGCTTTTCTGCAATAAAATGCCTATCAATTTCAACATGTTTTGTTCTGTCATGTTGAATAGTATTTCTAGCAATCTATATAGTGGACTGATTATCATAGAAAATTGCAAACTGTGAATTGTAGTTGAATTAAGAGAGTACTATTAGAGTTAGTGTTTTATGTGTATCTGTAATTTAAATTAGAGTTCTATCTTTATCAGGTTACCTAGAGATAGAGTTTGTAACTATGTAAAACTCCTAGTCTTAGTCTAACTCTTGTACCTAAGCCTTTAAAAGTATCTGTAACTATCTTATTCAAAAAAAAAGAGTGAAAGTAGAGAAAACACATTGTTTTTCTCATATATTTCTACACAAACCTCTCCTCTTGATTCATCCCAAGCTCTTTGAGTAGTTTCATTAACCAGATTCCTTCACACATTCCCAGAGCTAAAGCTCTATACTCTGCTTCTTGAGACAACAATTTGCTTTTTACTCTTCCAAGTCACTAAATTACCCAAACAAAGGAGCAGTAACCACTTGTTGATCTTCTATATGTTAATTCACTTGCCCAACTTGAATCTGAGAACACTTTTACTGTTCTATCAAGAATTTTCTTGAACATTAAGCCATGTCCTGGTGTACCTTTCAAATATCTTAGAACTCTTTTTGCAAGTTCCATGTGTTCTTGCCTTGGATCAATCATATATTGACTGATAATATTCACTGGGAAAGATATGCCGGGTCTTGTCAAAGATAGATAAATCAACTTCCCTACTAACCTTTGATACAATCCCTTGTCTGTTTTAGGGCCTAACTCCTCTTTGCTGAATTTCAAATCAGCATCCATGGGAGTGTCTACTGGTTTACAGCCCAACATCCTTGTTTCTGTGAGAAAGTCCAGAGCATATTTCCTCTGGTTAATTACCAGTCCTTTGGTCGACCTTACCACTTCCATACCTAGGAAATATCATATTTTCCTAGGTCTTTGATCTCAAACTCCTTGCTTAGCAATGCCTTCAGATGACATATTTCTTCATCATCACCTGTCAGGATTATATCATCCCCATAAACTATCAAAATAACCTTTTTATTGTTTGAGGTTACCTTAGAAAACAGTGTATGGTTTGCTAATGACTGCTTATACCCATTCTCTAGGATAACTTTGGTGAATCTCTCAAACCAAGCTCTAGGTGACTGCTTTAAACCATAGAGTGACTTGTCAAGCTTGCGAACTTTCTGATTTTCTCCGGCACCTCCTAATCCTGGTGGAATTTTCATATAGACCTCCTCCAATCTTCCATTAAGAAAAGCATTTTTATTATCAAGTTGGTGAAACTTCCAATCACAATTTACAACCAAACTTAAGAGAACCCTGACAGAATTCAGTTTAGCTACAGGAGCAAAGGTGTCCTTGTAGTCAACTCTATAAGTCTGTGTAAAACCCTTGGCAACCAATCTTGCTTTGTGTCTTTGTATACTGCCATCAGAGTTATAAGTACCATTTTTTTATAGTGCTTCAATCTCCTCTTCAACAGCCTTTTTCCACTTGGAATTCTGTAAAGCCTCATCGATGGTTTTAGGAATTTGTTCTTCATCTAAACAAGCTGTAAAAGCTTTAAATGATGACATCAAATTCCCATAAGCAACATACCTCTGAATAAGGTGTTTAGTACACTGTCTTACCCCTTTTCTCTTAGCAATAGGCAAAAAATCAAATTCATGTAAATGAGGAGGAATATCAGTTGAATTATTACCTCCATTATCCTCACAAGCAGCTACACTCAAGTCCAATTCTCGGCAAATACCAGATTGCAAAATAGTCTCATGAATGGTTTCCTTTTTTCTGGTATAAACCAGGAGTTGTTTAGGGGGCTGTAGAGGAGATTTAGGTGAACTTTGAGTAGCAATAGGAGTAACAGTGGGTGAAGGATCTGAAGCTATAGGTGTAAAATTGGTAAAGAACTAGGGGATATAAAAGATATCTGAGGCTCAAGTAGTAAGGAATAATCAGTAGGCAGTAAATCTGAAGATGAGGAAGGAGAAACCTGATTTTTAGAAGGCTGAAAATCATCACAACTCTCCCTTGAGTTGCAGCCGTGGGAAAATAGGGGTCCTGTTCAAAAAATGTAAGATCCAAGGAAGTAAAAAACTTTTTAGTAGGAGGACGATAACATTTGTAGCCCTTTTTAAGGAAAGAATACCCTACTAAAACACACTTTAAGGACTTAGGATCAAGTTTGGACCTAGAAGCAGGGATTTAAATCTCGTTCGCGGTCGCGTTTTCGGTCGCGTCGCGGATGTCGCGTTTTCGGACATAACGGAGGCTATAGCGGTCACTGCGGGTATCGCGGTCGGGAAATTTTTTAAAATTCGCACAACTTAATATAATACATAATAATTATAAATATAAGTCACTTTTAATGAATTGTAGAGTATTTTCTAATATTTATGAATTTGTATTAATATGAATGCACAATCTTTACAATAATTAATTATTCTTATATTTGTTTACGATTTTTCTAAGAATATTATATTAACTAACAAAAACAAAGTAAAAACTAGGAAATATTTAACATTTCTCAATATTTTTTGAGAGAGGACTAGTCAAATTCTTTATGTTCATTGTTTATTATTATAAAATATTTAAAATATATATATTATTATTTCATATTAAATGTAAATAACTTATATTAATATTTAATTAAAGTAAGTTAAAAGAAAATGTTATATATTATAATACATAAAAATATTTATTATATTCGGATGAATAAAATAAATAAGTATATATTAGGATTTAATTGAAAAAAATAGATTTGGAGGCTTAATTGAAAGTTTTATTATGGATTTGAGAACGTAATTGGAATTGAACAAAATAGATTGAATCCTAATTAAATTAAAAATATGCCTTAAGGAACTAAATCATAAGTGGAGTGAAATTTCTAAACCTCTCTATAAAACTGATAAAACATAAACACTCTTTCTCACAAATTACCCAAAATATAAATGAAATTAAAAACAAGCAGTTGCCTTCTTCATTTTCCCTATCCCCTGTATCATCTCCTTCCCCGGTCCCTGTTTTTCACCCATTATTTTGCAATGCTGTTCAACTATTTCCGGCGATTGTGGTCACCGTCACCACCAATCGAAGCCTTTCGTTGACCCTATCAAACTTCATTCACCGTTCATCATTATTGGCTGTCGTTATCAAGTTTTCGGAAAAAGTAAGTGATTTATTTTTTTCTTTATATTTTCCCGGTAACGAAACAATAACAGTGATAGCGTCCCGTTATTGCCGCGACGGAGCATTTTCCGTTAAGTTGCGGCCGCGAGGACCTTTATTGGTGTGATTCCGTTGCCCACCGAAATTTTCACCAAATGCGGTTTTGGACGGCGATACCGTGATATAACGGTCGCGATCTCGGTTGCGTTATGAGATTTAAATCCCTGCCTAGAAGGATCAAAGTTGTGTAGAACTGGGTAACATTCATCCCTTCTTGCTTCAAGTTGGAGGCCTTACTCTCAATCCCAAACAGCTCTAAATTGTTGTTTGTGCTAGAATATGTTTCTTTGACAGCATTCTAGATGTCACTAGCTGTCTCATAAAGGAGTAATTGTGAACCAACTTCAGGAGACATGGCGTTGATAAGCCAAGACATGACCTTTCCATTCTCCTGAGCCCACTTCTCAAAACCCTGATCATCTGCAAAGGATTTTTGAACTTTTCCTATAATACACCCTAGGGTACCTCTTCCAATGAGGAAAATTTTAACAGATTGTGACCATTGAAGATAGTTATGGCCAACAAATTTGTGACAAGTAACAGCTGACCCTGTTACTTCTGAAAAATCTGCCAAGTTGACATTAGTTCCTGGTGAAGATTGCATCTCATTGGATGTTGATTGAATCTCCATGAAAAATAATTTCCGATAAGGATCGAAAGTAGACTGATACCATGAAGAGAAACAGAATCGATTGTATTCTGTATTTTATTGAAGAATTAACTTAGTCAAAAATACATACTGTACATACTCTTTTTATAGAATAGGACTTTTGATACATTAGGAGCCCTACTTACAATTAACTTCTAACTCTAACCCTCTAAAGTAATAGACTTTAAGTTAAACTATTGACTTATTAATTAAATACAACACTAATACTAAATTGGATAAACTTACACCTAGTTCATGCAGTTAAGGTCTTGCCTTTTTTATTATTAATTTTTTTCTGGGTTCTGCTTATTGCTGTCATGGACTTTTGCTTGCCCTGATGCTGTCATAATCTGTACACATCCATTGCTGCATAAGACTCTTGGACTTGTTTTTATATGCTATATCTTAGTGAAAACCAAAGGCTCACCTCAATATTCTCATCACAATAGCTCTATTGCATGTTAAAAATAGCACCAACACTTGGGAAACATGGTATAGTTTATGCATCCTTTGGAATTTTTGGTCAAATGTACATGGAGCAGCTTGAGGTTTCTATTTTGCAAGAATGCACAACTGTGTTGTAGGTATTAACAACAATTATTTCTCTGATGCGTCAGTCAAAGCAGTGCGGCGACATGAAATTCTATAAATCTAGTCACTAAGGCTGGTATTCATACCCCTTATGACAATTAGGTAGCTGTGTATACATAGGGCTAGATGTGACCTGTTGATTATGTTGATTCAGGGTCGACACATGTCTGTAAGCATGTGAATTGTATAAAACCTTTGAAGTTCCATGAGAAGACCTAGTAGTTTTCAACAAATATACAGGAATTTGAAACCTCATTGATCATTACTATTGTGGATAGCTATTAATTTTTTTTTCTAGTTTGTGCTCTTTCTTTTCCTTTTGCTTGTTGTTGAAGTGTATTTGTATTTTGTGTTTTTGAAGCGCATCTAGTTAATCTTATGCTTGTGTTATCGAGCAGGAATGGTTATATACATGATCCAACAACCATCCAGTTACTTTTTGAAATATCACAGGCTTTACATAGCGATACTGATCATGTAAACATGAAAAATGATGATAACCAACAGCAAGTACGGCTGATTTCTCGTTTTGTCAGAATGGTATTTCTTTTAATCTGTTCCTGTAGGTAGTGATTACTTTCGACTATCAATGCGATTTGTTGACATTCCCATTGCTCTACATTTAGGTAGACCATGGAGCAGCGAATGAACAGCATTTAGCATTTCTTGTGGAATGTCGTGGGGCCTTTGGCAGTATTATTGAACTTAAGGTATACATTTCCCTCTCTTTCTTTTTGATTTAATTTTGTTTGCCATTTGAGCACCCCCCCCCCCCAAAAAAAAAAAAAAAGAGAAGAGTACAATTAAGGCTTAGTCCCTGCATACTGCAGAAAGTGTAGAGTTATAAATTAGTACAATGGTAAAATTTCATTCCCCCCCCCCCCCAAATAAAATTGTTTGGCTTTGCCCCTGCATTTGTGTGATAGAGATAATGTGTGGTGGAAGGATTCTTTATAAATCTGTTTGGTTCAACTGAACTTACTTCTCAGGAGAATATGGCATTTATTGAGAAACAGTTGATAAAAGGAGCCATCAGCTATTCTTAAACTCAGGCCACAACTTAATGGAAGAATATTACAGAATGATAACTGTTACAATGGTTTGTCTCAGATGGGGAGCTAGAATGTTGTCTTAGCATTGGCTATGATCATGCCTTCAATTCGTAGCAACATTTGTTAAATGTATTATTCCATTAGTATAACATATTTGTATTGCCTTCCAGAAGCTTATGCTGGCATTCTGTTTTCCATCAATTTTTGCAGGAAATTCTTGTTCACTCTAGTAATTGTTTAACTACAAAAGCTCTCAAAGATGGGAAAAATCATACTGGTTTTGTAAAGTCTTGCATAGCATTTAGTGAAGTTACAATTCCTTCTATTTCGGGTCACATCAAGCAATTAAATCTTTATCTCGAAACTGCAGAGGTAATGATCCCTACTAATAAAGTATGTAATATTGCATCCTAACTATGAATCTGACCTTATTTTTATGGCTATATATTAGGTTGCACTGTTAAGTGGTTTAGTTTCTCATTCTGATGGACTGATAGATTCTGCAATCAACTGTTTACAGAGTTCTGATTCGATGGAAGGTAATTGTTTAGCATTCTTTTGAACTGTCCTGCTGATTTTGTGCCTTTTTTCTCTTTCTGTACAAGTTATAAAACTGAAAACGAAAGTCCAATCACATCCTTTCTTTTGTGTCCAAGAGAAGCAAAAGCAGTGAAGTAGTTGGAGGATCAGGATACCCTGAAACACCAAAAACAGCCTCTCGAGCTGTGTTAGCAAGCCAATATGCAGACTGATTACCTTTTCTGAAAATGTGACCACCCTTCTTTCCTTTATCAACTCGCAACAGCCCTTCACTAGAGTAGGAGAAGGTGTAAATCTGTCACCATAATTCAGAAACTGCACTGCCACTGAAGCATCGATTTCAACAAATTAATTGTAGAATCCCTTTATCTTTTGCAACTTCATTCCCCCTTGAGAACGTCATAACTCCACCTGCTGGCTATTTGTAGCACCAATGTTAACCATAACACTGGTTATCCACTGACCTGCTGGGTCGCAAATCATCTATATCATGATATAGGCAACCCTTGGAACCATCCATGTTAAGGATATTGGTAACCCTTGAAGGAGGATACAATTTGACCATGGACAGTACAACTATAAGTCTATAACTTTATGGCAATAGTTATCCCTCTTGCAAACTCTTGAGCATAATTTAGCATCCAAGGCCTGAGTGCATTCCATCAGAAACCAGATTATTCCTTGCTTTCCAAATCCCAGGAAAACACGGAGGCACTCTTACCATTCTATAACACTGAAAGTGAAGAGGCTTGGTCACAAAACATGGTAAGGTCAATTAAGTGTACGGGAAATCAATGTGATACGAAACATCATAGTTTAAATTATCATAAACTTTAAGCACTTTGATTTTTAAAATATCGAACCCCTTGTCCTTTTCTAGTGCATCATTGTATGAGCGAAGAATCTATTCTGAAAATGCCTAACTATCCATTGAAGAATAGGCCTCATCCAATCAAAAATAACCTTTGAAAGAATTTTGGAAAGGATTCTTCTGGAATCTGTCTACCTGGAGAGTCTGCTGAACGAAGTTGAGTAGTGTAAAACCCGCAACTATCGATTTCCTAATCCTATGATAAAACAAAGGTTGAATTCCATCTGGTGTGCCTGTTTTCTTTAAGATATATTCTTTCTAAGTTAGAATACTGTCTAGTCTTTTTACTTTGATGTTGCAATCGTTTGAGGGCTAATGTAATTCATTTGTAATGTTGTACTTCAGGCTCTCGAACAGTTGATTCTGATGGGATACTTTCCTCCATTCGAAAATTATGCAGCCTCTTGATTATGGTTCCAGGTCATTCATTGGTTTATTGTTAACTGAACTTTCTATTAACCGCTATACAATATATGTGGAAAGAGCCACTCGAATTATATTCGGTTTCACTGCTGCTTTCATATAACAGTCTGATTAATGTTTGCAGTCATTTGTCTTTTTGGCTGTGAATTATTCTTTAGTTGAAATACTGGCTTTAAGTTGTCTAACTGATGAATTATATGTTTAGTTTTACTGTTTCTTAATTCAAATCTTCAAACAACTGTGATAGACGTAAAAATTATTTTACATCTAGGAGAAAATGAGCAAGTCTTTTACTGAAATATTGTAGTCAAGGAAACCTGTAAATAAATAGTGTGTATTTTTACTTATTTAGGTAATCCTGAAGTAGGAATTTTGCATATTCCGAAGAGCATATTATCGATCATTCAGTCCCGGTCATGGTAAGGCCTATTACTTCTTAAATGCTTCCCAATAAACCATTCAGTACCATTTGTTCTGTAATCTAATGATCTAGGAATTTTTGAGGCTGCCAAGACTGAGGGCAAGATTATTCTGCGCAATAATTTCTTTATCAGCTACACTTTCTCAAGAAAGGCTCCCATACCATGCCGATCATCCAGAGGTCCGTAAACTTAGAACAATAAAATCAGCATCAAATCAAACTCTAGAATCCTGAAATATTTACGTTCTGTAAGATTTGACGATATTTCGTTAATTTTCTCTATATTTGCAGATTGTGGGCAATGATTTGTTGTTCTTTGGTGATTCATCTTATGTGCGCGAACTTCTCTCATTGATGAAGTCTGTTCTTCAAAACCTTGTTGGCATTATTGAACAAGAATCTTCCAGGGTAAATAAATTTTCGAAAATTTTACTGGTTTAATGGATGGGCCATTTTATTCCCTTTTCTATGACTGACTGGTTATTCTGGCTTAAGGCTGCCCGTGGAAGCATGTCTCTTGAAGCTTGTAACTGCATAGCATCGTCTTTCAAGGTAGGTACCTCTATCCTCTTTTTATGGAACTAATCCGAATTTCTCAATCTTACCAACAAAATTTTTATATTGCCTTCAATGGTTGGCCGCAAGCATAATGTCTTAACCAAATTATATATTTGTTCGATACCACTACTTTGTGTTTTCTTGTGTTCATGCAGATAAATGAACATGTATTACCCATCTGCTCGAAACTGGTAGAAACTGCCAAATCGTGTTTGAATGCCAACGACAAGTATCTCACTTCCACCATTAGTTTTCTGGACATGAACTTGCATGCTGCAACTATCCCATCGTCTATTACCATCTGATACGCATGCAAAAGATGTCTTCAATGCCTATATTGATCCGATCGATCTCCTCGTTTTCTATAAATTATTTGTCCGAGACACATTTGTACTTGAATATGAAGGTATGATCCTCTCTAAACACATAGAAAAGAACTTAGAAAAAAAAATTTAAGTTTACTCGTATCGGGCATTCATCGTTGAGTCTGCGTAACATTATTCAAAACCCGTAAATAGGCCAGGAAATATTCTTTGCGTTCCTTGATTGCTAGATTTGGAAACGGTTTTTGAAAAGAAAAGTTATTTGTATGGTTTATAGGTCATTCATTTACTTTGATGTAAATTGTCTCCCCTTATTACGATATCAAACTGCTTTTTGAGTGACTAGATGGGCTTGTAATTCTTACTTAACCAAAGTAAAGCAAATAATTTGCTACAAATCCTTATTTGTAAAATTTTAATATAAAATAGGCTTAATGTTAAAATAAGGGTCTAAATTATCTCATTTTCCCTTTTACGTGTTTAAACTTTTTTTACCCTTTTTAGGTTCTCAAACTATCATTTTTTTTTGTCAAAATAGGTTCCTCAATTGACTTTAAAAGGGGGAAAATAAATATAGGCATCTAAAATGGAAAAAAAATGTATAATTTAGACACTTATTTTGATATAAAACCTATAAAATACTATGTCTATAAGTAACATTGTAGCCTCTAAACTTATTCACTTTTATCACATTTGTACTTCAAACTTTTTCGTCCACATCGGTACCTAAATGTCTTGAACTTTTTTTAGTCCATAGTGGTATTGGAATTTGTCTAATTTTCCCACATAGATATCTTTTTTGTAACAATGTTAAAAAGGAGTAATGTAACATTGAGTCACGTCATTTTAAAAAAATAAAATTAGTAAAAGAATTAGTAAAAAAAATATTTTTCAGATGTTAAAAGTTGGTGATGTGTAACTCTGATATTGTACCACATCATTACTTAAATAAAAAAATATTAAAAAATTAAAAGTTGTACAAAATATAAAAAAATATAAAAGTTTTTAAAAAATAAAATCGATACCAAAAAGTTCTAACTTGAGGGAAGTAAACAAGTTCAAACACCTTTATGGATTAAAAAGAGATTTAGAAACTAATGTAGAAAATTTAACAAATTCAAATATTAATGTAGATCCATATACTAATCCCAGAAAAGTGGACAATTCCTGAAATTAAAATGTGATTTATCTAAATACTAAATGATGTTTTTTTAGATGTTACAAGTAATAATCAACATGGCAGAAAGAAATGGTGAACTATTTAAATTAGAATAAATTTATAGAATTGCTTCTCCACCCTATCCATATTATAGAAAAATGCTTTATTTCAAAAGATTTATTTTGATTTCAAGTTGAAAAAAAAAATATTATCCTCCAACTATTAGCTGATGAAAAAAAAATCTCCATATTTACTAGTTCTTTTTTCTATTTCAAAATTCTAGTTATTTTTAAAACTAAAGAAAAGATTTATTGAACAAGTCATAATCCCCTATTATTTGGGAAATTGTATTGACTTTATAAAACCTTTATGTTTTATTTTTCATTTTTCATAATAGAATAGAACCACCCTAAAATGAAACTCCTTGTATAAATTTTTTGTTATTAAAAATCGGCAATGTAGAAAATGAGAAGCTAACTTGTGATTTAGGGTGGAGATAGAAGAAAATGTTGATTTGAATTTTGAGCCAACAATTTTTCAATCAAATTATGATAATTTAGTCCTAGTGGTAAGCAGCTTGTTATTGCTTAAGCAAGTATCGAGTTCGAAGACTTGTGTATGCAAAAAATTCTCGTTGGGACATTCACCCACCAAATTCAAGTGTACGACACGGGTTGATCCGAATTAGTGACAAAATTCCATAGAACCGGAAGGACAACTAAAAATAAAATAATTATTTCATCACAAGGAATACTTCGAATTGATTGACAACTTCGAGAAAAATAGAATAATTGTTGTGTTGTCAAATGGAATAGCTGTCAAGCCAACCCAAACATACATTATTTCATATTGTTCACAAATAGCCTAAGAAATTTGGCAAAGCTATGATCTTAGGAATGTAAATTACAACCTTAGGCTTAGGTTTTATAATTGAATTTTGCCACAAATTGGGACAAGTGCACGTGTCTTCGTTTTTTTTCACAAATAGCCTAAGAAAGTTGGCAAACCTATCATCTTAGCAACGTAATTTGCTATCTAGGCTTAACTTTTCAATTTGCCACAATTTGGGATTGGGTGAAGAATTGCACCTTTTAATTTTATCCAAATTAAAAATATGTTTAGTAGAAAACAATAAATTTTGAAGGATGAAGCGTTATATCTCTTAAACAAGATCAGAAGTTCGATTCTTGACATTGTGAATGAAGAAAATTAGCCTCAAAGAATCATCCCATATTGTATTTTTACAAAATCTGATCCAGCTTAGTCGACCAATAAATTACATATCGGTGTGTGAATGAAAGACAAACATTGTAGTATATCCAATTTCATCATCAAATTAAGATTAATAGTTGAATCCCATTTTATCAATCAAAAACTAGTCAAAGTCTTTGTAATATGGTCCCCATATTGATTTATAGTATTAGAATAATTTTCAAATAGTTATTCCGTCATATTAATTCTTTCATTTGTACGTTATACTGATACTGTTATTATAAAAATTATTTTATAAAGGAAAATAGTAACATATTATCAACTAGAGTTAGTTCAAGTGGTAAGTAACTTAATATTACTTAAACATGTTTTGAGTTCGAGATCTTTAGTATGCAGAAAATCTCTATTGAGAGACTCACCCACCACAATTAAATGTGCGACACGGGTCGATCTGAATTAATAAAGACAAAATCCAGAGAAACTGACAAAAAAATAGTAACATATTCAATCTTAATGTTACTTTTATATTTTTGTAGAGCAAGTAAATTATATTGCGGTCAAAATAATCCAGATATAGTTAAGGACAAAAAGATTAGGTATATGAGTAAATAATGGTCAAATTAGAGCATGGCATGGGATGACTTTTGGGCATGGGAATTAGGTTTAATCCCGATGCATTAATTATTATTTTTTTGTTTAACTACCGCTATTTAATTCATTGATCAACTAATTCAGATCAGATTTTGTAAAAGTCCAACATGAGAGCAACTATCTCAACTTAGTTTTTTCCATTCACAATACTAAAATTTGAACTATTCACATTGTTTAAGGTCTGAAGGATTTAACTCTCAATCCTGCTAGATTAACTGATTGTTGGTATTTAATTTTTCAATTAGTCTTTTCAAGTTGAATTAGCTGTTAATAATCGCTTTCAGTTGAGTTTATTTAAACAGCTAATCCCTAATAATATTTTTCAGTAGTGGCTTCAAGCAGGACAGTTCAAAAATGTCGATATTTTTCTAGAATAATTATTTTATATATGACGTATTTTTTTACCTTTACAAATGATTTTAACTACTTCGTGTATTTTTAGTTAATATTTAAATAAATAAATAATATAATTTTTTGAATAGCCTAAAGGTGATTATGAGGTAGTATATGTTCATAGATATTTTTAACCTTTTGATAATACGTATGCACCTTGTAGACAGCGATTTGAACCCGTGTCTCCTAAGATGAACATCATCCGCTTTTAACGGAGACACTTGTTGGGTTCAAATTATATTAGATTATAGTTTCTTGTGAAATTTAAAAAACTTTCCTAACAATTTATAAAACAATATCATTTTAATTCAAACTCAAAGTTTTTAGTTCGAAATATGAAAGTTTGAGTTCTTTGATTCATGTCATTTTTATTTTTATTTCTAATTTTATTTTTTTATCAAATAATATTTAAATTTAAAAATAAAATTTTTAATTAAATTTTTTATTTCGAGTTCATTTTCCCCGTAAATGAGCAAAGTTGAAACTATGCATATTTTGACTTAGCACTCAATATTGGTGGCTTAGCCATGCCCAAGCCCTATCCCAATAAAAGTAATTAAAGCCGTAATTTGTCCCATGCTATAATCAAATAAAAAAAATTTAATTTTTCACCGACCTTCCAAACAAGCCACGCTTAATAATCAGCTCTATAAACTTATGGAGTGGTACAATGAAAAAAAATATTGTTATTCTTAGGAGATCCGAGTTCTGACAGTTTATCTACACAGTGTATACATTTATAAAGAGATAAAAAAATAAAGAACAAATATTATAATGTAATTACACCATAATATTTAAAAAACATAATTAGCTCTATAATTATTGTAGAATTGATGATATAAAATTTTATAAAAAATTGTTGATATAAAAGTTGATTGAACTAAGTTCGGTTGGTATTATTATTGTTGTAATGTTTTAAAAGCTATGAATTCGAACACATTTAAATATGAATCAATCGGTGGTTTGTAAGGAACTTTATGTAAGCTCTATTTATTTATATAAATTGAGGCACTATTTTCTTCTATTTAGGAATAGAGGGGATTTTCACGAGGCTCGTTTCCATTCCAAAAAAAATATGAATCAATTGGATATATTTTTTAATCCATAATACTACCTATGCAAATGAAATATGAAATATAACGATACGATACAATTGTTAAAATTAATCGTATATAAATTATGAAAGGGTGTAAAAGTATGTTACATTAGTATGTATTGATTTATATTAAATACACTCTGTGTAAATAAAAAGTTTCCACAAGCGTTTTAATTTAGGGTATATGGTGTAGAGTTTAGGGGTTATGTATAGGGGTTTAGAATTTAGTGATGGTGGTTAGAATTTAGAGTTTAGGGTTAGAATTTAGGGTTTAGAGTTATGGTTTAGTTTTTAGGGTAATATGGTGGGAATTTAGGTTTTAACCTATAAACCTTAAATTCTAACCATCATCCCTAAATTCTAAACGCCTACACCTAAACCCCAAATTAGATCTCTAGACCCTAAAAACATCACTATTTTGGTCACCGAACTATTTTTTTGGTAAAAACATCACTAACGTTTATGTTTCCTTCCTGATTTGGTCACCAGCTATTATTTTTTTTTATTTTTTTAAATTTTCCATGTCATTTCTTCTCTCTCCTCGTAAGTAATATATGTTATTTTATAATATTTTTATTCAAAATAACAGGATAGTGACATGTGTCACTGCCTATTAGTGGAATAAAAGGAATGAAAAATCAAGCCCCTTATGCAGCCAGAAAGATTCGACTAATAGGCAGTTACACGTGTCACCATCTCTCTGGCTGCATAAGGGGCATCAAAAGAGTAACTATTACAAATATAATCAATCATTAAAAATACAAAAGTATATAATTAACTCGGATAACTAAAACAACTAGAACTAACTAGGAAATTTAGGGATAGAACCAAGAATCAAGATCAGTGAGGCAAAGTATAATTAATCATAAAAATTGGAGGAACGGTTCAAATGAATTGAAAATTGGGGTCTTAATAGATAAATAACTCTATATTTTTTAGTAAAAAAATTCATGGGGCCACAACCCCTAAGGACCATCAGGGGCAGTTCAAAGATTTAGGAGTCTCTATGCAATTTACTAAAATGAGACCCTCAATTTTAAAAAATAAATGTTTTTTGACTTGTTATGTGCGTGGTAGATTGACTTTTGAATAGAAATGAGTATAATAAGACTAAAAATCTATGGAGCACAACAACATATTGTTTTCTAATGTGTTTTACCACGAGTCCATAACTAATCTTTTAGTTTTAGGAGTTAGGGGTTTAGTATAAATTGATTCATTAGTATAATTTGATTTGTCTCCACGCGCACATATCTATAGAGAGAAAAACTTCAATACACAGTCTGTGTAACCCTTTAGTTTTAGGAGTTAGGGGTTTAGTTTATGGTTTAGAGTTTAGGGGTTTGGGTTGTAGGGTTTAAATTTAAGGTTAGTATTTAAAAATTAGGGTTTAAGGTTTAGGGTTTGGGGTTTAGTTTTTTAGGGTTTAGGTTTAATTTTTATTTATAGTAAAAATAGGCAGGCTTGTTTAAAATAAATTTTACACAGCCTGTGTAACGACCCGAATTCCTCAAGTCAACAATGGGCGTTGACTCGAACCTTGGACCGACGCGTTGGGTCAAATGTTCGGGTTATGATGGGCTGAGATGTTGAGCTTAATGGGCTTCCATGTGTTGTTGGGCTTGAAGGAAAGCTTTTGGGCTTGTGTTGTTGGGTTGTTGATAGGCTAAGGAGGAAGTAAGAAGGGCAAATGGGTAAAAGCATAATTAGAGACAAGGTGAGCTGATGGGGGGCTTTAATTTATCCAGAAAAGTTGGAGGGTGAAGTCACCTTTGTCCCCTTGTCTTCTCCCTCTTTCTCATATCCATCTTCGTACCGAAGTTGAAGTAAAAGGTGTAATCTTTGAGAGTTTGAGTAAGAATCTCGTTTGGGAAAGAAATGAAGCTTGTTCAGCTTTGAGAGATCACCAACCAAGGTAAAAATAGTTGGTTGTGGTAGAAGAAGGTGTTTGTTAAGGGCTTGAAGAAGAAGAACGAGAATGGATCATTGAGGGCTTTCTTATCAGCTTTAATCCAAGGTTAGTACACCACGAACTCCTTTTGATTCTTCCAACTCATAAAAATAGGCTTTGTGCATGATTTGGGTGTTTATGGTTTGATATGCTTTGGTTGACCTCTTTAATGGTAAAGTGTGAATTTGATGTTGCTAAGGCTTAAAACTGGTAGAAACCCACTTAATACATTCATAACAACTTGCAAGTTTGATTTGGGGCTTAACCATAGGGGTTAAGGAGTTGAATGCTGAACTTTTGAACTTTGGGTTTCAAAATTTGGGTTCGAGTACCGATTGTAATGTGGGAAACGAGCTGTGAGGGGCGTACCGATACGCATATCCGTGTATCAGTACCCCTTGCAAGATAAGGATTCCAGTGGTGCTTTGGCGTATCGGTACGTAAGGGGGCGTATCGGTACTCACTATTACATTGCCTAGGTAGGGCTTAGTATACCGGTACACAAGGTAAGAGTATCGGTACGGTTAGGGATCGGTACGGGGTGATCCCAGTACCGATAATGCGTACCGATACGGTATGCAGCGTATCGGTACAGTTTGAGGTTAATCCTTTCGAATCTAACTAGCGTACCGGTATGCACAGGTATGAGTACCGGTATTGGGGTGGATCGGTACATGGCGATCTTGGTACCGATGAGGCGTACCGGTACGGCACGTAGCGTATCGGTACGACTTGGAGTCTATTTCTTTCAAACCTGTTTAGCTTATCGGTACTCATAGAGGAATACCGATACATAGAGGGCAGTACCGATACGCACCTTGGAGTATCGATACTCGCTGGGCAATCTGTCCAATAATTTTGAGGTTGTGTTTGGGGGTTCTATTATTCGAGACAAAGGGCCCTAGAGGTCTGTTAAGATGTAAAATGAACATCAAAACTGAGAAATGGAGATTTAAACCCCAAATAAGAATAATAGGCTAATAACATGGTAAATATCGGGTAAACTGTGTGTGATGGAAACCCATGGAGATCCTAGGTGGATCGTTGATGTTGTATGGTAATCTAGGCCCTTGCTGTGTACGGAAAAGGGCGCATATAAGGTTGAGTCTTGTCGGATAATAAGATAAATTAATAATAATAGCTAATGTGTACTTTATAAACATGCTAATGAATGGATAATTCAACGGGATGATATAACAACTGATAAAAAACATAAGGCTATGGTAAAGGTGTTAGAGTTGTGTGCGATAAGACCCTTGTGTCGAGGTCTAGAGCTGTGTAGTTACTAGGGTCCTTGTTGTGTGCTGATAGGACGCCTAAATAGTCGAGTCATCTCTTGTTGTTGGGATTTGGATGCCCTAAGTGTGCTGCAACACCTTGAAGACTCCCGAATGTAGGATCCCAATTCTTTGTGGATGCGGGCCTCATTCGAAGATGCTTGATGAGAGATCCCGAGCATGGATGTAGGATCCCGATGCTATGTAGATGTGGGCCTCATCCCTTTGAGTATAAAATCCCGATGCTTTGTGGACGCGAGCCTTGCTCAGAGTATAGGATCTCAATGCTATGTGGACGCGGGCCTTACTCGCAGTGTAGGATCCCGATGCTTTGTGGAGGCGTGACTCACTCAAGTGTAGGATTTCGATGCTTTATGGACGCGGACCTCACTTAGTTGTCATTGGTGTTATCTATGTGGGGTCATGTAAATGTATAAGATACTTATATGTGTTGTGTGCGTGATTATACATTCATAATGCCATATGTTTAGGCAGATATGGTAGCGTCATTGTTATATTGCCATGATGTCATTCATGTTACTTTGCTTTATTTATGATTTGCATGAAGCATGGTTGAGTGGCAGTGTATCCACTGAGCTTTGTTAGCTCAGCATTCGGAATCGTTGTTTCCATTCGTAGGCTTGTAGGTTTGGCTTGTTCTTGGATGTGTACTTTATAAACATGCTAATGAATGGATAATTCAACATGATGATATAATAACTGATAAAAACCATAAGGCTATGGTAAAGGTGTTAGAGCTGTGTGCGGTAAGACCCTTGTGTCGAGGTCTAGAGCTGTGTGGTTACTAGGGTCCTTGTTGTGTGCAGATGTGACGCCTAAATAGCCGAGTCATCTCTTGTTGTTGGTATTTGGATGCCCTAAGTGTGTTGCAACACCTTGAAGACTCCCGAATGTAGGATCCTGATGCTTTGTAGATGCGGGTCTCATTCAAATATGCTTTATGAGAGATCCCGAGCATGGTTGTAGGATCCCGATGCTATGTGGACGCAGGCCTCATCCCTTTGAGTATAGGATCTCGATGCTTTGTGGACGCGAGCCTTGCTCAGAGTATAGGATCCCAATGCTATGTGGATGTGGGCCTTACTCGCAGTGTAGGATCCCGATGCTTTGTGGACGCGTGCCTTACTCAAGTGTAGGATTTCGATACTTTGTGGACGCGGACCTCGTTTAGTTGTCATTGGTGTTATTTATGTGGAGTCATGTAAATGTATGAGATACTTATATGAGTTGTGTGCGTGATTATACATTCATAATGTCATGTGTTTATGCGGATATGGTAGCGCTATTGTTATCTTGCCATGATGTCATTCATGTTGCTTTGCTTTATTTATGATTTGCATGAAGCATGGTTGAGTGGCAGTGTATCCACTGAGCTTTGTTAGCTCAGCGTTCGGAATCGTTGTTTCCGTTCGCAGGCTTGTATGTTTGGCTTGTTCTTGGATAGGCACCATCAAAGAAGGATTTCAGTGCCTCATCTCATCAGAGTACTGTATTTAGGTCATTGGGCTATGTATTCTTAGGAGCCTATTGTATGTTGTAATTTGGATTTGGATTTTCAAACGATCGAATCAAAGGTTTATAATGTAATTTTAAAAGGAGCTCATCTATATATGTTTTTAATTATTTATTATGTTTTATTGGGCTATAATTGAATGGACTTTTAAAATAGATTGTGGATTGGGCTAAAGTAGGTCAAAATTTTATAACAACGAGTTGGGCTTGAGGCCCAAATATGACATCCGGGTCGAGGGTGTTACATTTAGTGGTATCAAAGCCTAGGTTTAACCAGTTCTAGAAAAAGCCCTAGGGTGGTTAGGGGTCGGGAATAAGTGTCTAGCGAATACGAGCCCGTGTATCTAAGTTGTACTCCTTCAAGACTAGAATCTGGATGGTGTGTCATGTGTTTCCGTGTGTCGCTGGTTGCGACATTAAGATAGACTCGGTCGTGGTCATGAGGGCTGTAATGTTGGTTGATTCTTTTGAGGATAATTCTGAGATCGAAGTTATCTTAGATATTAGGCTTGGGTTTACGAATGAATAGATGAGTTGAGGGTGTGCCTTCCTCCCATCGCTTAAGGAAGTAATTGTGATTATGTGCCGTAAGTTACCTTAAGGTCTTGAGTTAATGGTGAAAACCTCATGTAGTGAGATTTTACGTGTTGGTAGACGACCCTTATAGAATGGATAAGAGGGCTTGCTTTTGATTGAGCAGTTGTGGAGTGGTGATCGGAGGCCATCACCATCTGTAATAAGTGAACCTTAATGGTAGGTACCATGTGATGAGGATGTAGCACGCCTAACAGATATGCGTTTTCGTCTAATATAGAGAAGTACATGATGGTTGTGAGGTTACAAGTATGATCTTAGTAGGCTGAATGCCCTAAGTTTTCGAGCAAGGTATGCTTGTTGCGGATGTTTATAGTAGTGGTCAGAGGAATAACGTGGGCTTTGTGCGAGGCGATGCTTGAGTGAAGCTTGAGAATACGTGGTTGACAGATACAACGGAGTTGTCTCCTAAATGAGTTGTTATGATCTTAGCCACCAGTTGTTGTTCGGTCATGAGCCAGCTTGAGATGACAAGTGTAGTGTTGGAAGCTTCGAGGTTTTAGGGGAACCAAACCCAGAGTAATGAGAAAGACAAACTATCATCTTCTAAATGCGGTTTAGACCCGTTGGGTTGACGGCGCGAGTTTGACCAAGGAGAGTCGTGAAGGGAGCCATGTTCCTTTAAAGAGAGAAGCAGTATTGTTACGAATCTAAGTATAGAAAAAATGGTTAAAAAATGATGACCTAATCGATCGAGTTGATGGTTAAGAAACACTCAGAAGGACCTGAGGATGACGTGGAATAGGCTTAAGGGAAATCATGTATGTATCATCTTTTTCTTAAAGGTAATTCATACGAAGTGTAAGAGACTATAGAGTCGGGTCTACAGCCTGCCCTCCCGACATGTGATATCTTTGTGGATGAGTTTCGGAAGAGAAACATCGGTAAAGTACACACGGATGAGGCGAGGTTGAAATTAAATGCATTGATCACTAGTTATTGATGGTGGTATTATATGAATGTTATTTTGGTTATGAACTGTTAAATGTTGATATATATATTGATATATGTTGCCATTGATGACTTAAATGATGAAATAAAGCACAATGTATGATATAGAGGTTCGATGGTATAGTTGGATATTCATAGGGTCATAAACAATTGTATAAATATTCTAAGCACTTCGGTGCAATATTCATAAATACCCATTGAGGGTATACTCATGCAAGGTTTGAGTATACGGAAGCACTTAGGGTGCTAAGCACTACGGTGCAAATAATATACATACTCAAGAAAGGTTGGGTATGAGGGATGACTCATGTACATAGAATCTCTTAATTCGATACCTTGGGCTAAATAAATTGTAAAGAATAAAAAAAGGAAATAGGAAGATAAGCTTGAAAGCTTGCAGATAGAAATGGAATGATGTATTGGCAAGCATTGAAAGCTTACGGATGGAAATGACAACGGTATTAGTATGATCTAATCTTATCACTTTGATATACATATTTATTTACGTTAACGAGCATGTAATGGTAAGGTGATCATATGCATTGTTAATCATTAATATTGATATTATGACAATTGCACTTGAATTTGAATTATTGCCTCATTAAGTAAATACTTAGCATGTAACTGTTTTACACGTAGGAAAGAAGAAATGGTTGGAGTAAGGAGCTTATTCGGACATCATCAATCAATAACAGGTTCATCAGTATCAGTAAGATATCTTTTGATACTGTGTGATATTTACTAGTTGGCATTTATATTAAAAGGGTATGTCTGCTCTGATAGAATTTGTATTTTATTTAGTATCTGGATGAATTTTAAATCAGGTAGTTTTTAGGCAGTTTTATTAATTATATCAAGACAAATTAAATTGATAAGTTGCTGCCTGAAAATAAACTCGATTTGAAGATGAAAATATTATTTTTAAACTTTACGCGAATAACTAGATTTGTAAATAAAAACTAAATGCATTGTAATATTTTTATAAAAAAACAAAACAAAACTTTACCGAATTATAAATATAGAGAATTTTACAAATGTTTTGTGATACCTCTAACTCGTATTCAGTGTTGGATATAGGAAAAGGGGTGTTACAATGATAACAAAAGTATTGAGCATCTGCTTTCCCAAGCGGTCTGGAGAGCTTCAGGCATTAGCTATTCACCTTCCATTCTTGGTTTTCTCGGGTTTCAAAAATGGCGGGAGAAAATTTATCCTTTCGGGATCAGGGAAACTTTGTCAAAGGATGGGAGCTGATTGCTTTCTTACTTTGGTCTTTGTGGGAGTCTAGAAACAACTTCGTTTTTTCAAGCCTTATCGATTCCCAAGTGCTTAGCAATGTATTTGTGTCCTACGCAGATCAAGAGAGATGTTGGGTCCCTCCGGAGGATGATTTTATTAAGTTGAATTGTGACGATTCTTTTCTTAAGTAAGATGGCTCGACAGTGACTACCGTTGTTGCTTACAATACCTCTGGTGCCATTATTGGAGGGGTTACCTCCTCGTTTTCAACTCTTTCTGTCATAGCCGCGAAGCTCAAGCTGTTCGACTAGGAGCGACTTTTGCTGCTTCAACCGATTTTAATAAGATTATTTTTTAATCGGATAATCTTGGCGTCATCAACCGCTTAAAGTCTAAGTCCCTTTTGGATTGGGATTCTGCGGCCATTGAAGAAGATATTCTTTTTATAACTTTTTTTTTGTTGTATCTTCTCTTATATTCTTGACACTATAACAGAATTACCGATTGGGTGGCTAAAAATACTTATTCTAACTCTTGTCTTTTCGGTTGGCCTTCTAATGTTCCTCCTGGCTTGGAGACCCTCTTGTAATTTTCTTTCGGGTTATTTGAGTTTTAATTTTTGATCAAAAAATATATATTATAAAAACCAGTATTCGAAGTCCATGTTTCAGCTCACGTGTTGTTAACTTCTCTTGGACAAAAATAGCAAAAAAGTATACCATTTGAATGTGGAAAAAGGTTTCTTAACTTGTCTTTTATATACGTGAAAGGGTAAAAATACACTTCATGTCTCTTAATTATATATATAATAACAAATATGTCATTTTTCTTTTAAAAGTAACAATTTAGCCACTTCATTGAAATTTTGTAAAACATGTCACAGTGTAGTTACATTAAAATAGATGGTTTGGAATATAACAATTTTATTCTCAAAACTTTTACATTTTATCAATTTTGTCCTAATTCAAGAACAAATCAATAGATTTAATCTTTCATATTTAAAAATTTCGACATTGTACCCTCCTGACACACTCTTCGACCAAGTGGCGGATCTACGTGGCCACCCAAGGGAGCAATTGCACCCCCATTTTGGAAAATATTTTTTAGTGTTAAATTAAAAAATTAATTTAGTGTGTAGAGGGGAAAAATGAATATCGACATACCCATTTGAGAAAAAATATTTTGAACCCCTATTCTTGAATTCTTGTATTTGCCACTGCTCCGACCACTTGTAGCATTTCATGCTATTGTCCCTTTGTGCTTAATAATCGACATATGTGATAGCTCGACAAACGCAATCATTTTACCACTGGACAGTTGACAGACTAATGGAAGTATGGAACAAACCCCATTATGACCTTAACGCCATTTGCTAGTAGACACAATCACTTCATTAATCAAAATTTTAAATGTGAAGTGTTGAATTTTCTAAATCGTTTCAAATTAGGACAAAATAAATAGAATGTATAAGTTTTAAGAACTAAAATTATTATTATATCAAACCGTTTGTTTTAATTTGCCATATAATGACATGTTTGTTACAAAATTTTAATCGACTGATTAAATTATTACTTTTAGAAAAAATATTATGTGTTTGCTATTAAATCTATAATTTAGTAACTTTTGGTGTATTTTTTTTATAACATGCATATCAATCTTACGGTCTATGTTTGGGGTACGAGGCTACCCCTCCCAACAATGTCGTCTCCAACGTTTGAACTCGTGTCCTCTCCTTGAGAGTACAATATGACTTATCAATGCACCCATGTCAATTAACTTGCGGTGTATTTTATCCTATATAAACATACTTTTTTAGGAACTATATATAAACACACACATTTACGTGATATTAGAACATTTTAGACAAAGCAAAGAAAAGCAAAAGGTGTGAAGGTCGTGACTTTTGAAGAAGAAAAAAAGCAAATAATAACGTGAGTATGTGACCAACAGAAGCAGCCCCATAGAAAAATACTACCTTTTTCCCCATTATTTTTTTACTTTAATATAAATAAAATTAATTTATGCAAAATCCATAAATTAATTATATATGTTAGTAAAGAGACGGTTACGAAAGTAAAATTTGAACTTCAAACTTACTAAAAATTGTTTATTTTTGTTTATGTTAATAAACAGTAATTCTGATCGTGTCGGTTTTGATTATTAAAAAAATTATTCATTTATAATTAATATTATGAAAAAAAAAGAAAAATAGAAATTATTAGTCATGTTCACGATAATTTGTGTGTTTGATTAAT
This sequence comes from Hibiscus mutabilis, assembly GCA_019671005.1. Classification (NCBI taxonomy): domain Eukaryota; kingdom Viridiplantae; phylum Streptophyta; class Magnoliopsida; order Malvales; family Malvaceae; genus Hibiscus; species Hibiscus mutabilis. Next base: position 36,429,821 of record CM033742.1, read on the forward strand.
TTACCTATATTGTGGACCTAACTTTGTAGAAAAGACACAAAGAAAGAATAAAGGGAAGCCTGAAATTTTTAGTTTCGTGTTGGACTAGAATTTCTGTTCGTGGTAAATTATTAATATTTCATTTTCAAAAAATATATAAAATAAAAACTATCAAAATTCGGGAAAAAATATTTGATTTCTTTTGGTAAGCATCATGTTGATTAATTAATTTAAATAAAATGTTATAAAGGTTTATTACGAAGATAACTCTCTTAACTCAATTCGCTCTATTCACAATGTCGTAATTCAATTTTTAATCTTATTTAAAAGACCTAACAATCCATCTCACTATACCAACTAGTATTTGATAAAATTATTTAAGACTTTAATGTCATGAATTAGAATACTCGAGTAACAATGTCATGATTAATTAGGGGTGTTCAAAAATATCCAGCCCGAACTACCCGACCCGCCTACCCGATTGAAAATTACCGGGTATTTAAATGAAAGTACCCGCATTTTTCGGGACAGGTACCCGACCTGTAATTTTTCTCGGGTAGTCGGGCCAGGTTAGGACCGATTTTTTTTTTTGTAACCGGGTACCCGACCTGACCTGGTAATTTTAATACTTATATATTTTAAATTTTAAATTCTATTTTTATTTTATGTTTCTTACTATTTTTCCCTAAAACTAATTTTAAATCCCTAACTTCTTTTTATACTTGTATTATGTACTTTTAAGTTTTAAAATTTTCAAAAATATTTATATTAATTTGTCGATATGAGATTCGAAAGAAAAATCTTGATCTAGATTAATATTTTTAATACCTTCTTTTGTCGATAAATTTTAATATATATATACATATATATATATCCAAATATTTCTCCCTTAAAACTAACCTCAAATCAATAATTTGTGTTTGAAATATATATCATGAAATTTTATGTGTTTCCTATATATTTTTTTAAAAAAGATTTAAAAAATAAATAAATGAACTGGGTACCCGATACCCGATTTTGCGGGTACCCAATTTGCGGGTACCTAGTCTTATGGGCCGGGTCACGGGCCGACTTTTTAGTACCCGAAATTCCGGGCACCCGGTTATGAACACACCTATGATTAATTAGTTTTTTTAATTTAAAAAATAATAAAATTTTAAGATACAATTTTTTTGAACAATTTTTAGTTAGAGGAAGGAGAAATTTGTTTATAGCGGGTTTAGAAATCACAGCCTAAAGAGAGGGGAAGTGCCAATTGAGAGCTTTTAACCACTTACTCTAGAAATTATTGACAATTTTAAGTTATAATTACAAATACAAATACAATCAATATATATAACTAATTAACTACGACTATAATCAATCAATATAATGCATCAACCAAATTGTATATACAATTAATATATTCATATAACTACGAGCAAAATCAATAACTATAATAAATCTGAACAAGACCAACAATGAAAAGAATTAAAATATAATAAAATATGAATGTAGACCACATAGTATGAGTTGAATTTGAGATCTCAAAATTTTTGATACCTCAACCCTACCTTGCCTTAATAAATTTTTATAATAAAGTACTAACTATATATATATATATATACTTATACTATTTATAAAATTACAAAATACTATCTATTTTAATAAATTTCAGAATCTTTGACTAATCTATTAATAGTATGTCTTAATATAATTCAGTGGTATTTAATTTATAAAAATCTTATTTAAATAAATACTTCAAAATTATATATTTTTAACGTATTAAATATAAATAAGAGTTGAGATCTATTAATTGATTCAAATGATCAAATATATTTATATTATTTTATTTTATATAAATTCGAATCTTAATATTTATCTCGAAATTATTAATAACAAAATATAAATGTTGGTTCGTATGAAAATAAGTAGTGAATAAAAGTGGAGAAAAGTGGCCGTCTTAGAAACAAATGCAGGCACGATTATTTAACGTGGGTTGGTCAAACAAAATGTGGGGCTCACATCTCTGTTAAAGAATCCTGTCCGTCCATATCATTGACTTTTCCCCCTCTTACCCTCACGTGCGGCCAATCAGAGCGGTGCCTTTCTAGAGCCAGTCAAAGGCAAAACCACTTTCAAAAGGAAATTGTGTTAACAAGTAAAGTGTTATTTAAAAGTATAAATTCATTTTTTTAATACGAAGAAAGTCATACACTATTTTAGAAAATAAAAAAAATTGGAATAATCGTTCATCATAGATTCACCAACTAATTGAAGGCTGCAAATTCTCTCTCTATTTTTACGGAAAAAAAAGCTCTCTATTTTGAGGGGACATTGCAACTATATTTGTTTTATTTTTTACATAATTTTTTTAATCATCGGAATGAGTTCAATGACTACTCATGCACGTCATGGGCGGAGTCACATGTACAATTTTTTAAAATTGTATTTTTATATATATTTTGTATATAAAAATTATATATATATTTAACATCCCTTTATAAATAAAATGACACCACTTAATAAATAATTAGCTCCTCTTAAATATCGTTCAAAAAAATGACCCCTTATATAAATTCATGGCTCCGCCCCTGATCCACGATGATCGAACTTTTCACCACTGATTAATTAAAGAAAGAGCCTTATCATCTCATTTAAGCATATGGTTAATGAATTTCTTTTTTAATTACAAAAATAGATAATAATTACATAATTATAAATAACTAAAATTCAAGGAATTCCAAACAAAAATACTAGAAAAATATTTATGATAATGTTACTATACACTATGAATATGAAGTATGAATACCAACTCTTTAAATTCATTCATCCATAAAGACTCATATTCAAAGGTTTGGTAGCACATCATTCGGAATTATTCATTATTGATTATACTCTCATAGTGTATATATTGATTTTTCTAATCTTATTGGTAGAATTCATAAAAAAAAAAAGAAATAATGTTGACAAAACATATATATTCAAAATCCGAATTAAATAATTTTTTTGAATAGTCTTCAAGTTATTACAATGTATACTTTGCTCACACACATTACAAATGAAGTTGTTCGAACCCGGATCTCTTAACATGAACACCATTTTAATTATTCCATTGACCTTCAATGAAATAGACACATATTTTCAAAACTTTTTTTTATTTAACCACCGGTACTCAACTCATTGATTGACTAATCTGGATCGAATATTGCACAAATTTATTATGAGGACAATCCTCCCAACTCAATTACTTCATTTACAGCACCAGAATTCGAATATTCGATTTTTGAACTCTCTTTCTCATGAGTTTCTCTGCGAAATAAACAAGGTAGCTAGCTAGCCAATAGCCATGACCAAGGAGTTGAGCCAAGTGTCCACTTGACGCACCATCTTACCTCACTCTCCCTCTCTAATTGAAAAACCCTTTTCATGCTTTGAGAAGATAATACTATACGATCCCCCTCATCGCTCCTTTCACATTTGGTCTTGGTCCAAACCCCATTTTAAATGCCTGGTCCATCGCCATTTGCCTCCTCTCTCTTTAATTAACCCCCCTGCTTTATAATCCCTTCATCCCATTTTCTTGACTCCGGGGATACATATAACCTACTGTTGATGAAACTCACCTTTTAATTCTCTCTTTCGAGTTTTGTCCCAAGCAATCCTTCCTTTTTTTGGTACATGTTCGGAAAAGATCTCGTGAAACCCTTTTTCCCGGAGAAACAAGCTGTAAAAATGGAGCCCGTTGATCATAAACGAGTAGTCAACGAGGTGGACTTCTTCGCCAGTGATCGTTCTTCGAGACAACATGTAAAGGTTGACGATGATGGCGGCCATCATCATTCTGGGCTGCTGCAAGATCAAGCTGATGATGTAAATGTAAGGGAGTTGTACTCATAAATGATATATATACATATATACATATGGAATTATGGATATAGCAAATTATATTTACTTGGAACTTTTCTTCTTCTTCTTCTTCTTCTTCTTTTTGTTTTAGACTGGTTTAAATCTCTTGACGACCAATACTTCAAGTGAGAAATCATCACAGAATCTGAAAGAGAAACAAAGGGTAAATCAGGTTGGTGACTGAGAAAGAACACATTTTCATGCGTATTTTGGATGCTAAGTACTTAGACAACTTATTTTAACGGGTGCAGTTAGCAGATGTCCGAGCCGAATTAGAACGAATAAACGCAGAGAATCAACGGTTGAAACTCACTCTTAACCAGGTGAATAACAACTATTATGCTTTACAGATGCATCTTATTTCATTGATGCAACGACAACGAAATCGGGTGGCTGAAAGTTCAGAAGCTAACAACACCGAGGTAAAACTGCAGCCGAGATCATATATAATTGCACTATAAAGCAATCATTAGTTACTGATATACTGTATGTGTGTTTTGATGATGTTTGTATTAGATGAATAGACCAATGGAAGATAAAACACATGGTGGAGGCGTAGTGGCAAGGCAATTTATGAATCTGGGTGAAGCAACAAAGGCTGAAAAGGATGAGATTACGGAATCTTTGTCGGAGGATAGATCGTCGCCGGAGTTATCTGGTTCGCCTGGGAACACTATTGTTGAGTCTATGGAGATAAGAGAAAAGAACAGTACTACTACACCTGAAGGCCTTCCTCTCCCTCCAGGATGGTTACCTAACAAAGCTCCCAAGTTGAATACCTCAATGGATAATGAACAAGCACAACAGACCATGGCCATGATTCGAAAAGCTCGCGTCTCGGTTCGAGCTCGGTCCGAAGCATCAATGGTAAAGTTTTTAGATTAATTAATCTAGCAAATTAGGGGAGAGGAGGGGACAAATAGTAAACAGTAATCTTGTTGGCAATACTGTTTTCTATTAAACGAGGGTTGAATTTATTCAATTTCGTTTTCGAATATTAAAAAGGAAAATTCAGCTTGATGATTACTTCTAACAGTTGATAACATAGCAAGAAGAATTAAACTCCCTACGTGCAAGAAAACATGGCGCTGAGCACACAATTTTAGGTCACCCGCCTACTTTTGTTGAATTAGATTTTGAGGAAGCCATTAGAAAAAGTTGTAAAGAAAGTTATATCCAAAATTTCAAGAACACGTTAGGGTTTGTATTTACGAATAATTTTATATACCGACAATGAAACACAAGTAATGACATTGACCCTAAGTTTATCAGTCCTTTTAGTTGATTAATTAAGACTATTTCAAAGCTAATATGTACTTATTTCAATGGGTGCAGATTTCTGACGGTTGTCAATGGAGAAAATATGGGCAGAAGATTGCAAAAGGAAACCCTTGCCCTCGAGCTTACTACCGTTGCACCATGGGTACCATTTGTCCAGTTCGAAAGCAAGTATGTTTATTTCGCTCATTGTTCGATTCTTAGTTTTAGAGATTAGGGTTTGATTGTATTGAAAACTAATCTATGGATTAAACAGGTGCAAAGGTGTGCGGAGGACCGAACCATCCTTATCACGACTTATGAGGGAAACCATAACCATCTGCTTCCTCCAGCTGCGATGGCGATGGCGTCAACAACATTGGCGGCAACATCGACACTACTGTCCGGATCAATGCCTAGTGCAGATGGGATTATGAACTCGAGTATCATCCCGAAAGGGATGATGCTTCCCGGTTCGACAAGTTTGGTCACCCTTTCAGCTTCAGCTCCATTTCCTACTGTCACATTGGACCTCACTCACAACCCTAATCAAAGACCATTGAACCAACTTCACCCCATTTCTCCACACTGGCCTCAAAATATATCCAGTTTTCCACCTCACCTGCTTGGCCACCCAATTTACAACCAACCCAAGCATTTGGGTACTTTTCTTGCCTCTCAAGGAAACAATGAACTAATTCCCGGCCATTTAGGTCAAATCCAAATGCAGGTACATCCCATGGCTGATACGGCGGCCACGGCCGCCTCCATCACAGCTGATCCCAAATTCACGGCTGCACTGGTTGCTGCCATTACTTCCATTATTGGCCATCGAGACAACAATGGTAATAACAATAACACAACATCAAAAAACACAACAGACAACAATACTTGAATCATATTATTAATGAAAAAAAAAAACATTTTGTTTGAAATTTAATGTATTTAATTCGCAGCTTGTAAGTTTTACATTTCCTTAGAAAGTAGGGGTATATTTTAGTTATAATTTGTTTTCTAATTTTAGAACGATGTTATCTTCTAGGGTTTTATGCTTACATACGCATCTTCGCATATGCTAAGGCTAACAAGGTTTAGAGTTTTTTTAACATGAAATTGATAAAATGTCTATATTATGGGTTTAAATTTAATACACAGGCTGTGTAAAATAAATTTTACACAAGCATGCCTATTTATACTATGAATCAAAATTAAACCTAAACCCTAAAAAACTAAACCCTAAATTCTAAATTCTAAACACTAATCTTAAATTCTAAACCCTACGACCCAAACCCCTAAACTCTAAACCCTAAACTAAACCCCTAAAACTAAAAGGTTTGTGTAAACTAAAGTTTACACAGACTGGATATTGAATTTTTTTCTCCTATATTATTATCCAGAACACTTTCCAATTATATACAAGCTTAAATGGAAAATAGGTGCCCAAAGTATGTTTTTTTCAACTTTAGGTGCCTAAAGTATTTTTTTTTTGTAAAAATAAGAGCCTAAAGTATTTTTTTTTGTAAAAATAAGAGCCTAAAGTTTCAAAAGTTAAAATTTTAGGTACCCCAAATATGCCACGTGTCAAGCATTGATTGGTTAAAAAAAATTAACACCATTAACGGTCATGCAGCTAAAATTATAACTTTTGAAACTTTGAGCACCTATTTTTACAAAAAAAATACTTTAGGCACATGAAGTTCAAAAAAATGCATACTTTGGGCACCTATTTTTTTCATTTAAGCCTTATATATAACAGGATATTAAATACTCAAGTGTAGCGATGTCCTCCTCGCTAAAAAAAAGGTGTGATTTTTATTTTGTTTTACTTTATTTTGAAAATAATATCTTCCGCGTGAAGTTTTATAAAACTCGTGTTTTATTTAAAAATGGAGTCGCCACCAACCACTCAAGGTGGACCGGACACCGTAAAAAACAGAGATTTCAAAATGTCGGGTTCGGGAGTCGGTTACGAATGGGGAAGGATTAGCACCCCCACATCGCCCAAAATTGGTACTTTAATAATTACCGCTTTATTAATATTAGACTTTCCGGATTAAAGTGGCGATTAAATTAAAATTTGGTTATAAATGCGAGTAGATTTTAAAAGCCCCATTATCCGAGAGTAAACGCCCAACCACTATCACTACGCCTGATACTGGCCCCGTTTACGCTCGAATAAAAGGGCACCGCATTGGCAATAATATATATCTGAAATGCAACTTAAAACATAGCAAACATAAACAAATACAATGCGATAAAAATATAAATAAATACTAACATAATAAAATACTACTCTAACATAAATACATAAATATTAATATAATAATAATAATAATAATAATAATAATAACAGAATGCATGGTTTAAACTAATGTATACAAAGCATTATAAATCTAAATACTAGAGACTAAAATGCATGAATAGTTAATTACATGGCATGAAAAGAAATTATCATAGGACTAAGATGCAACAAATATAAAACCTAAAGAAATAAACGCAAAATATCAAAAAAATAAAGCTGGAAATTAAATATAAAAGAAGGTGACCAAATTGAAATAAAAGAGAAATAAAGATGCAAAATTAAAATGAAAAAGGGATGGAAACAGAGGCGGGAAAGAGGAATAGGGACTGAAAGTGGAATTATCCCATGTACATTAATGAAAACGGAATGAAAGAAGGAGGACATGTTTGGTGATTTACCCATTAAAACGTGCGCGGATCCTCCCCAGGTTACTGGGTCACCGCGTGGGTTAGACACCAAAACGGTGTCGTTTTGCTCGTTATCAGTTAAAAAGAGATGAGGGTTATTTTTGGTTATTTCGAATGGGATTAAAACCCTAAAAACATATCTTCCTCAGCCTTTTTCTCTCCAAGATCGAACGGCGCCGCACCAGCTTACAGACGACCGATCATCGGCCACGGCAGCCTCACGAAGAGCAACGACGGCGCTCGACCGACCAGGTAACCCCCTAATCTTTCTCATTCTTTCTCGATTCGAAATAAAAAACAAAGATTTGAAATAAAAAACAAAGAGAAAAGAAATAAAATTTTGTTTACCCTTTGAAAATTTTCTTATTGATTCTAAAAGAGCTTCTCTTACAGAGATTTTTTTCTTGATATCAACCCCCTAATTACAGATCTGAAATCCTCTCTTTTCTCCCTATTTTTCAGAATTCAAAAAAACCCTTTCACTCTATTTTTTCTTCTCGATTTTTTTAATATCATCCCCCCTCTTACATTCTTTCCCCTTCAGTTTTATATCCAAAATTTTTTTACAAACAAAAACAACTACTCCTATATTTTATTTGTTGTTGTAGATCTGACGAGATCCAGGTTTCATGTCGTATTTAATGGGGTTTGGATGATGGCCAAGGTATGGGGGTTATCTGCCGAGTGGTTGATAAGGTATGAGATTGGTTAAGGGTATGGGTTTGTCAGGTAGGTTAGGTTTTAGGGTTGATTTTTTTGTTACTTTTATATTTAGGGTTTCGAGATTGGATTGTCGGAGATGGTGATGGCGGTAGCGGGGGAGAACGGCGGCGGCGCGATAAATTGGTGACGGCTAGGGTTAGGGTTGCCTTAGAATTTTAGGGTTTGCTCTGTTCGGGTTGGGTTAAAGTTTGGATCCAGGTTTGGGTTATTGGGTTGTAATTTGGTTTAGGTCAAAACGGGTTATTACAGTTGCCCCTCTTTGCTCATTGTTGTGTAACGACAATAGAGCAAAGACTAAAAATGACCAATTTTGTCCGGTCCGGCTAGGCTTATCCTCTTGACGTACGTCTTTGTTCTTCTGTAGATCTTCTTTCTCTTTGATGCAGATCTTCTTTCTTGTCTTGGTTGATCTACCTTGTCACTCTTGGGAAGCAAAATCTTCAAAATAGGGGGTTGTCTGTTGGGGAAGCAAAATGAGTCCAACTTGCTACATTATTGATGATAAGCTAATACCTAAAGAGAGTTCGACCCAGCTGCAACACCGACGAAGAGGCAGGGTCTACAAAATTCGATCCAACTGCAACACTGACGAGGAGGCAAGACCGATGGATGAAAGTTCTAATGTCTGATCCAGCTACAACTCTGACGAAGAGACAAGACCAGAAAACTGACAACTTCTTCCTTCTCTCCTTTTCTTTTTCTTCTTTGTTTTCCTTTTCTTTTTGCTTTTTCTTTTCTATTTTTTCATTTTGCTCTATTTTTCTTCTTTTTTCATTTTCCTTTTTTTTTAGATACAACATTGATAAAACTTGAAAGTTGGTAAATTTTGACCAAACTACAACACCGACGAAGAGGCATGGTCTAAAGTTAGTAATGTTGATCTAGCTACGACACCGACGAAGAGGCGGGATCAAAAGTTAATGAAATTGGTCTAGCTACAACACCGACGAAGAGGCAAGACCGAAAGTTAGTAGATTTGGTTCAGCTACAACACCGACGAGGAGGCAGAACCGAAAGTTAAATTTGACCAAGCTACAACACCGACGAAGAGGCAAGGTCTGAAGATTTGATCCAGCTACGACACCTATGAAGAGGCAGGATCGAAGGATTGAAAGCTCATTTTAATTTTCTTTATCTTTTTTTCTTTATCTTTTTTTCTTTTTCATTCTTTTTTTCTTTTTTGAATTTTATTTTTGTTTATTTTTGTTTTTTTCTCTTTTCTTGCTTTTTTCTTCATTTTTTCAAGAAACAACATTGATAAAATTTGAAATTAGTAAATTTTGACCAAGCTACAACACCGACGAGGAGTCGTGGTCTAAAGTTAGTAACGTTGATCCAGCTACGACGCCGACGAAGAGGCAGGATCAAGAGTTAGTGAATTTGGTCTAGCTACAACACCGACGAAGAGGCAAGACCGGAAGTTAGTGATTTTGGTTCAGCTACAACACCGACGAGGAGGCAGAACCGGAAGTTAAATTTGACCAAGCTACAACACCAACGAAGAGGCAAGGTCTGAAGATTTGATCCAGCTACGACACCGACGAAGAGGCAGGATCGGAGTGTTTTTTTATGTGTGATCAAGCTACGACTCTGACGAAGAGGCATGATCGAAGTGTTTTTTTATGTGTGATCAAGCTACGACTCTGACGAAGAGGCATGATTAGAATTTGGTAAATTTGGTTTAGCTACATCACCGACGAAGAGGCATAACCAAAAGTTATATTTGACCAGGCTACAACACCGACGAAGAGGCAAGGTATAAAGATTTGATCCAGCTACAACTCTAACGAAGAGACAGGGTCAGAATTTGGCAAATTTGGTTCAGCTACATCACCGACAAAGAGGCAGAACCGAAGATTTATGTTTGTTGGATATATCCACACTATCAACGGAGAGATAAGATCGTATTTCAGCATTTGGACTCCACTAGACCCTCAACGGAAAAGCAGAATCGAATGACATCAAGTTGAACACGGCCACACCATCAACGAAGGGACATGATCAGATAACACTTGAATATTTTTCCTCCTTCTTTTTTTTTAAATTTTTCTTCTTTTTTTCTTCTTTTTTTTTCAATTTTTTTGATTTTTTATTTTTTGGTTGATTTTTTTAGCTACAACTATAATAAAAAGGTAAATTTTGAGTAAAATTTAGGTCTAGCTGCAACACCATCGAAGAGGCAAGACCTGGAGAGGATTTGATCTGTCACACCACTGACAGAAAGACTAGATCAGCAAAATATGGGACCCACTACACCACCGACGGAGAGGTAGGACCGAATGGAAACTTTGATCTGCAACACCGACGAAGACAAGATCTGGATAGTTTTTTTATCTACTACCACTGACAGAGAGACTATATCAACAAAATGTGAGACCCGGTGCACCACCGACGGAGAGATAGGATCCAGATGGAAAATCTGATCTGCAACACCACCGACGGAGGCAAGATCTTCATTAAGTTGGCGTACCATCACTGACGGAGGCATGATTTGCAAGATGTTGGATAACTGTGCCACTGACAGCGAGACAATGTCTGGAAAAATTTATGCTACTTTTCTATCGACAAATGGCAGGGTCTGAAAAGAATTTCTATTGGCAATAGTAGAAATTGGGAGAATGTTGACGTCCGTCACACCATCGTCGAGGGAATAAAATCCTACAAAAGAAAAAACATTGGTCAGTAATTGTCAAAGATTTTGTCGTTGATACCTTTATTTTGGGTGTTTCAACATCTTCTTCGTGTTTGGCCTCCTTCAATACTAGGGTTGGCCCTCTTGTCATTGCCCCCATGTTGAGGGTACTCGGTCTTTTCCGTAGACTTGTTATGTATAAGCAAGATTGCATGAATGTATCTAATTTTATGTCTAAATGCACGTGTCTACCCTAAATGCATGGTGATTTTAGTGTATGCACTTAATATAAATGTATGACGTATGCAAAAATGATTCCATGCAAGATAAATGCAACTACATACATGAATGTGACATGATTTTTTCCGATCTTCAAAAGGATGCCCCTGACTCCTCACTGGTCCTGTCAGGATCTTGGTTTTTTCATGCGGCGGTGCCCCGACTTTTTCCTGGGTTCGATCATCCATCTGGGTGCATGCCCCAACATTTTATTCGTTCTTATGGCATCGTCTGAAACTGCTCTTGAATTTGACACTTTGAGTGTGGATTCTGTTGCCCCCTAAGTTGGGTTCACAAATTGTGTTGGTTCATGGTAGCTCATTATTTTTGGATTGGGTGCAGTTTTACAGACTGTGGTCAATGTAGACATTTCAGGGTTGCAAGGGTTTGACTCGGCAATGAAGGCTGGACCTTGGCAAAGAATGCCCCTAGACTGAGGCCTTGTTAGAGGCATAATGTTTGTAAAATATGTGGGGGTACTTTTGGACATGCCCCAAGACCAAACTTTTGTAAGAGGCTCTGTAAGGTGCTAGATCGACTAACTTCGTTGTATTTAATGGGGTAACCCGAGGACCGACTTTGAAATTGATGCATCTATATGCAAAATGTGTCTTAAATGCAAAACGATTTATGTGAATGCAATGCAAAATTAAGATTGTGATGATGTTGTGTAATGATGCAAATGAAATTGATGTGATTAAAATGAAAATGAAACGAGGTAGTACCAAATAAAATGATTAAATAAAACAAATGATAAATATGACAAAAATGGAGTAATAAAAAAACTGTACATAAACAAGAAATAAGGCACCAGAGCCTAAATAGGGTGACCACTAATCGGGCAGAGTTTCACATGGCTCTAAAGGGTTGGCTCCTACGGCTAACTATATGCAGTTTTGGTGCTAAGAGGTACCCGAATTGTCCTTGTTGTCCTCTACTAAGAGTAGCAAGGCCCCCGGTCATCACCCATTATAGGCTCCTTTTAACCGGGTTCAATTCAGGGGGACTCATTCGCTTATACCTGCACGAAGGAACGATATCCTTACGAAAGCATAAGGTACTCGAGCCCCGAAGGTACTTGCTAGGCCTACACGGATGAACGATATCCTCACGAAAGCATTAACGTTTTCCCCCAACTTAAAAGGACATGTTTATATGCCAAATTTTAAATGCGTTAAAATGAACGCGCAATTATAACCGAATGTTACTTTAATAGTCACTCTAATCTGAAACTTTCGATATTAATAAAGTGGTAATTATTTTTAAAAAGCTCGACTCTCTTTTTTTTGTTGAAAAAACAAAAAACGTCCCCAGCGAAGTCGTCATTTGTAGCGATGTCCCTCTCGCTAAAAAAGGTGTGGTTTTTATTTTGTTTTACTTTGTTTTGAAAATAATGTCTTCCGCGTGGAGTTTTATAAAACTCGTGTTTTATTTAAAAATGGAGTCGCCACCGGCCAATCAAGGTGGACCAGACACCGTAAAAAATAGAGATTTCAAAATGTCAGGTTCGGGAGTCAGTTACGAATGGGGAAGGATTAGCACCCCCACACCGCCCAAAATTGGTACTTTAATAATTACCGCTTTATTAATATTAGACTTTCCAGATTAAAGTGACGATTAAATTAAAATTTGGTTATAAATGCGAGTAGATTTTAAAAGCCCCATTATCCGAGAGTAAACGCCCAACCACTATCACTAAGCCTGATACTGGCTCCGTTTACGCTCGAATAAAAAGGCACCGCATTGACAATAATATATATCCGAAATGCAACTTAAAACATAGCAAACATAAACAAATACAAATAAAAATATAAATAAATATTAACATAATAAAATACTACTCTAACATAAATACATAAATATTAATCTAATCTAAATAATAATAATAATAATAATAATAACAGAATGCATGGTTTAAACTAATGTATACAAAGCATTATAAATCTAAATACTAGAGACTAAAATGCATGAATATTTAATTACATGGCATGAAAAGCAAATATCATAGGACTAAGATGCAACAAATATAAAACCTAAAGAAATAAACGCAAAATATCAAAAAAAAATAAACCTGGAAATTAAATATAAAAGAAGGTGACCAAATTGAAATAAAAGAGAAATAAAGATGCAAAATTAAAATGAAAAAGGGATGGAAACAGAGGCGAGAAAGAGGAATAGGGACTGAAAGTGGAATTATCCCATATACATTAATGAAAACGGAATGAAAGAAGGAGGACATGTTTGGTGATTTACCCATTAAAACGTGCGCAAATCCTCCCCGGGTTACCGGGTCATCTCGCGGGTTAGACACCAAAACCGTGTCGTTTTGCTTGTTATCAATTAAAAAGAGATGAGGGTTATTTTTGGTTATTTCTAATGGGATTAAAACCCTAAAAACATATCTTCCTCAGCCCTTTTCTCTCCAAGATCGAACGGCGCCACACCAGCTTACAGACGGGCGATCATCGGCCACGGCAACCTCACGAAGAGCAACGACGGCGCTCAGCCGGCCAGGTAACCCCCTAATCTTTCTCATTCTTTCTCGATTCGAAATAAAAAACAAAGATTTGAAATAAAAAAAACAAAGAGAAAAGAAATAAAATTTTGTTTACCCTTTGAAAATTTTCTTATTGATTCTAAATGAGCTTCCCTTACAGAGATTTTTTTCTTGATATCGACCCCCTAATTACAGATCTGAAATCCTCTCTTTTCTCCCTATTTTTCAAAATTCAAAGAAACCCTTTCACTCTATTTTTTCTTCCTGATTTTTTTTGAATATCAGCCCCCCTCTTACATTCTTTCCCCTTCGGTTTTATATCCAAAAAAATTTTACAAACAAAACAACTACTCTTATATTTTATTTGTTGTTGCAGATCTGACGAGATCCAGGTTTCATGCCGGATTTAATGGGGTTTGGATGATGGCCAAGGCATAGGGGTTATTTGCCAAGTGGTTGATAAGGTATGGGATTGGTTAGGGGTATGGGTTTGTCAGGTACGTTAGGTTTTAGGGTTGATTTTTTGGTTATTTTTATATTTAGGGTTAGATTTAGGGTTTCAGAATTGGATTGTCGTAGATGGTGATGACGGTAGCGGAGGAGAACGGCGGCGGTGCGGCAGATTGGTGACGGCTAGGGTTAGGGTTGCCTTAGAATTTTAGGGTTTGCTTTGTTCGGGTCGGGTTAAAATTTGGATCCAGATTTGGGTTATTGGGTTGTAATTTGGTTTAGGTCAAAACGGGTTATTACATCAAGTATGCTCGATCCTATATCCTCCTATATATTGTACCAATGACGTTCTAGTTGAGCTAAACTCAATCAACAAATTTTGTGCTTTTTTACATACTTTCACCCAAAAATATATACAGCAAATATGAAAAATCGTGTAATATGATTATGAAATTTTATGTAAATATGTAGAAAAAGACTATATAGTACTTTTGATATGTTTCACATTAGAAAACAATAATGCGCACATATATTCTTAGACACCAAACCTTTTAGTGTTCCAACTATTTGTATAATTTTAAATGGAACCCTTTTCTTTCAATATTGTGTATATCAAAGTTTATAAAGTTTACTCATGTGTATATTTAAATGCAAATTACTTTTTAAATTACTAATGTTCAATTGTAAATTATTTAAATTAAGTGAACTCGAATCGCCAGATCATAATTTAATAAATATATTTAGTTAAGAAAAAATAATACAAGGTCAGATGATAAATGGTAGAGGCCAAACCTTGCAAATTGTAGGTATCAGCTAGGTATTATTGTATGGGGGACCGAATTAGATATTGAGGTATCAAGTCACACTCTTCATAGATTAGGCATTAATACCATAAGATTGAGAAATAATACATGTGTTTGTATGTATGTATGTATACTTCTGGCATACGTTTTTTTTTTAATTTCCATTGGAGTTTGAGCACGTGCTCCTATTAAAAATGGTTAATATGTAGGGTAAAGTACATACATGGTCACTAAACTATCCCTAAAAATACAAAATGGTCACCAAACTTTCAAAAATTACATAATGATCATTAAACTTTAGTTTTTATTACAAAATGGTCACTGAGCTGTTACCTGTTGTTAATTGAGAGACGCATCAGTTACGAAAATTTGTATAATAACATATTTAATCATCAATATTTACACATTCAATCAATTCAGACATCAATAATGAGGGTTCAATTAGGAATAAATTGATTAAATGTGTCAATATGGAGGATTAAATGTTATATTATTCAAATTTCTGTACCTGTCACGTCACCCAATTAACGACAGTTAACAACTTAGTGACCATTTTGTACCAAAAACTAAAGTTTAATGCCCATTATGTAACATTTGAAAGTTTGATGACCATTTTGTATTTTTAGAGATAGTTTAGTGACCATTTGTGTACTTTATCCTAATATATATTTTAATATCCGAATTTGGCTTCAAATTTTATTTTCGGTTTCTAAGGTTTTTCTGTCCAATTAAGTAGCTAGACTTAGCTTTGGTGTTCAATTTGGTACCCAAGTCCTTTTTAGTCCAATTAGATACCTAAACATGCTTTATTGGTTCAATTTGTTACATGAACTTGACTACTTGGTTCTAATTGGTCAAAATTCATAAGTACCAATTAGGTCCCCTAAACTTGACTTCAAGATTCAATTTGGTACTTAAACTTTTTTTCTCCAATTAGGTACATGAACTAAGTTTGTTACTTTGATTTGGTACCTAAACTTGCCTACTTTGTTCAAATTGATAAAATCGTAAGTACCAATTTGAATAAAGAAAAAAATGCAAGTTCAAGTACCAATCTGAACTAAGAAGCCAAGTTCATGAACTTAATTTGACCAAAAAAAAGTTAAGATACCAAATTAAATCTTAAAATCAAGTTCAGATAGATATAAATTAAACCTTGTGTCAAATTGAAATACCAAAACATATATTTACCCTTAGAAAATTAGAAATTAACCATTGCTGCAAAAAGTTAAGGTAACCTAAAGACTAACTACATATAATGTGTGTCCCCGTTGGACATACATAACCAAACTCATTTATTTACAACCTTAATTTCAACTGTTTCGTTACGGAGCTAGCATTCTTCCCCACGCTAAAGACCAAATTATCAAACAATTTTTTTTTGAAAAGAATCCACTAGTTTTATTAACGAAAAAATATCCAAAATTATAATAAGTGTTTACAAGCTATCATTGTAAACTAAATACATAATTAGAACATTCTCCTAAAACTAGCCACTTTAGATCTGACATGAACCATACATGAAAAGGTTATAAACCCGTCCAAATACTCGATCGAAAAATAGATACGAAACCTGACTGCATTGGCAAAACGAACCACAAAAGGGGATGAAGCTATTGAAAGACTACCGAGAAAGCGCAAATCAGAGCCGAGAACCGTGAGAAACTCTTCACAAGCGCAAACCGCGTATCCAAATTTAAATCGAAGGTCCAGAGCAGGGAAGGTCAGCACGATTACAAATAAGCACCATCTTGATCAGTCGTAGCGCCGTCAAATCCTACCCTGATAAAAATATAAAATAAAGAATGACCAAAACAATCGAAAGAGTAGAAGAAAACATATCAAATGACAGAGATAAACATGCCAATAAACAGAGATAAATGTGTCATAAAGGCAGAAAATCCGTGTCACAAAAACAGAATTATTTTATTAAAAACTAAGAAAATAAAATAAAATAAAAATAGATCTGGCGATCGACAATCGGCAATAAAATCGGTGTCGCCGCCGACTACAAAACAAAACTTGAAACGCTAGGGGAAAGAATTGCCTAGTAAAAAAGATTACGTAAAAATTTGGAGAGCGACTAAGAAAAAGTTTGGAGAGCAATTATCAAACAATTTTGGTTGTTTGAGTTTCGAGTCAAATTCATTTTATTCCGAACTACCTAGTATTAAAGCTTCGGTTAAATCTAAAGAAAAATAAATAAATTGTGGAAAGCCCTAATTTACATTTTGGAGGTTATTGATTTATTTTGTAATATATTTAAAAAGAAAAATACAAATCTTTAATTAAGTGGATGTAGTAGTAATAATTTAAGAGAAAACTTGTCAATTAAACCTTTATTGTTTGAAAAGCAAGCTGATTCGAGTCTCCTTGACGTGTGTCTTACCTAATCTTTCTATTGTAATAGAATATACCTTTTGACCTAAACAAACCCTCATTAGCATTTAACAAAATCCTTTCTTAAATAAATTCATCTTCCCTAGCTATATGTACTTTCATTAGAGAAATTCAAAAGGTAAACTCATTCCCATCCTATTTTAGACGTGATGTCAAAAAAAAAATCCTGACGTTTGATTGGATAATCACTTTGGTCCTTATTCTCTTAGAATCATTTTAACCCTCAACATTTCATTTTAGGTCAAAATAGCTCTTCCATTGATGAAAAATGTTAGTCAACTAAGGGTAAATGGCTTGAATGATGTGGCAAACTTACATGACAGTGCATGCTAGCATAGTAGTGGCATATAGACAAAGGTATTGACTTGACAGAATGACACTTCAGTCAATAAATAATTTTATAAAATTATATAAAATATAAAATTATATTTTCTATTGACATGTCATTCTGTTAAGTCATTTCAAGCTATTTATCGTTAGTTGACTAACAGTTTTCATCCACGGAGGGACCATTTTGACTCAAAATAAAACGTTGAGGATTAAAGTACTTTAAAAAATGAATATGGACTCAAATGATTATCCAGTCAAACGTAAGAGACACCTTTTGACATTATGCCATTATATTGTAATGTCATAAAACTTTTTTAAATATAAATGTTGTAAACAATTTTATTAAAAAAAGGCATAAATTGTCAATTTTTAAAGTTTAAATTATAAATATATAAGAAATTATAATTGAAATACATTAAAATTAAAGTACCAACTGAATATTTTGACCAAACATAATATATCTAAAAAAATTGCATAAATGAGATTTGAACATATATAAAAGGGCTTTTTTGGTTGCTTTTAGCAACCTAAAAGCACTTTTTTAAGTAATTTCACTTAAAATTAAGTGTTTTTGGATGCTTTTAAAAGTGGTTTTTCACCTAAATCAAAATGCTAAATTTTATGGCTTTTATGGTGAAAAAGTTAGTTTGAAAACAAAATTACTTTTTTATCTTCTATTATTTAATTATAATTGATTGTTAAACTAATATTTATACATAATTATAAAATAATATATATGTTATAGTATTTATATTGAGAATAAAATTAGTGTATTTTAGATTTATTATGAATTTGTAATTGTTATGTTTTTAAATTAAAATTTTATTATAATTTAAGTTAATTTATTTCATACATTATAATATTAAAGAATTTGAACATCATTCAAGTTCACTTATTTTACTTTACAATACTATGTCTAAAATAGACATTTTATCTTCTCCGAATTACTTTTTGACATCAATAACAAATACTAACCCAACTTTTTAAAACTACTTTTCTATTACACTTTTAAATTTACTTTTTTTCACCACATTTTACATACAAGTCAAATGTTTATTCCCTTACTTTGAGGCTACCGTTTTACTTTTACTCTAATAATAAATATCCTCAAGTATAATTAAGGTGGAATTAAATTTTGATTCATTGTTGGTGTATGAAATTTATACGTTGATGATAAATCAAATGCTAATATAAAAAAGATAAGATTCAATTACACAATATAAAAGAATCCAATGAGTGATTTTAGTGAAAAAGATGATGATGTTTATTCTAAGAGACTTGAGTTCGAACATATGTGTGTGTAAGGTGTGTGTCTTGTCAAAGTGTTAAGAAAAAGTATGAACAGATACTACCATGTAATCACACTAGTATATTAAAGAAGTTACATAATGTAAAACTTTTTAGTCTTACAATAATTTTGGACCCCTAGATAGGCAAAATTTGGGAAATATTACAGTTCAAAATTAATTTTATGAAAATAGGGCAAATTGGGGAAATTTTGAGAATCTACGACAAACGCTACAGTACATGGTGAAGTCGTCTCTTGCAGAAGACGATTTGAATTATTTTAATACTTTTTTCTAATTTGCTAAGGGTGTTGTGGACGTGAACCCGTCTTAGTCGCCATTTACAGGAGGCGAACCTGCAAAAAATATAAAATAATCTTAGTCGTCTTCTGCAGAAGGTGATTTTGGTCCCAAAAATTATCCAACCTTTCCTATTTCTCTAAAATTAGTTTTTAACTCTATTGTTCCCCAAATTTTACCCTCTAGACAAGTATAAATTGATAGATGAGATTTTTAAGAGAAAAAAGTGAAAAACCTTAACAACAAATTTACCGTCGTTTAATGGTCTAATATCAACATAAAACTTTTAATTTTTATACCGTATAATGAATATTATTGATAACAAAAACAAAGAATAACTTGTAGTGATAAGCCCCTAGAATACTGCTGAAATGACTTTAAAAGTATATTTATTTCAAACCACAAAGCATCTAAATCCATTTCAATCACTACATTTTTCATATGTCTATCTTCATCCAATTTCATACATTCTCTAACAACAACCTTTAAAACCAAAGCTTCATAAGCCAAAATCCAAATCCAACTATTATTGACCCTCAAACCATTAAATCTTTTTCGAGTATATCTCAAAACAAAAATTCTATGTCCCTTTCCGGTTTTCCTTTCTATGTTCCAACACTAAAAAATTAAATTTTAATCCCTAACCTTAAATTAAAAATTCTAAAACATAAACTCTAAACCTTAAAAAATACACTATACACACTAAACCATAAACCCTAGTTATAAACCCTAACTCTAAACCATAAACCTAATTTTTTTAATGTTAGGCATACAAAATACCTAAAAAAGAGTAGAGTATTTCTATTCGTATATCTCCATGATACTGCTTCCTTAGTCTTATCTTATTAGTAATAAGTAATCATTGGAGCAGACAATGTCTTCAGAGACACTATCTTTTATATGTCAATATCATACATTATTGGACTATGTAAATTGCCTTAACAGCTCTAACTTTATTTTGAGATCATACCACGTTTTTTTCATGTTTTTTTTTCAAATTAATAAAAATATAAATTTTGGAGATTAAAATTGTTATTATTCCAAGCTATTTCTTTCAATTTTAATGATATAGTGATTTATTTTGTCATATAATTTTAATTGAACGACTAAATTATTATTTTTAGAAAAAAAGTGACCTATTTGTTACTAAACTTTTAATTAAGTGACCTACGGTGTATTTTTCTCATTTAAAAGCCCGACTCCACGTGTACGGCAACGATCCTCCAAGAATCCCGCTAATCTAATTCAACACTCCTTTAAAATACTGGAATAAAGAAGCTCAGGTCCGTAACTTCATTTCCCTGCTCAGTCTACTGTTCTTCAAATTCGAATTCATAAACAAAATTGTAAGAACCATTTTTTTTAATTTCTTAATCTTAGCATATTATGCGATTTCTCCTTACTATTTTCTATATTCTTTGTTATTTTTATGCTTTTGATTACAGTTTTAAGTGAGTTTTTAATATTGTTTTAGTAATTTTGCATTTATTTGGCAGGAATATCGGGTGATGTTTAGGTATTAGAATCGTAGAAAAACTTAATTGCCTGGAAATGAAAAGTTACTGAGTGATGATCTACTTTTGACTTTGATTGATATTAGTTTTGAGTTGACTTTGTAAAATTTGAAATTCGGAATTTCCGTTTAAGTTTATAATAATATCTGTAGTTCTTCCCTGTTTGGATGGTGATATATTTTGGAGGATTTTCGGTGTTTGTTACCTGGGAAAAGTGAAGGTTAACTAGTTAACTTCGATTGACATCGGTTTTGATTTCAATTGTTTTCAACTAATTTGTGTAGAGGAACCATTTGATTTTAATTAAGATTCCTCATAGCTTGAATCAAACTAGTTTGAGTAATTACAGATGTCTTTATGTATATGAGTGCGGTGTTTTCTCAGCAACAAAAGATGTGCTCTGACAAAAAACTTTGCTATTGACTCAAAGTTATCAGAATGGGGACAATAGTTCGAACTACGGTTATCACTCTTTTTCTTTGTCTTCTGTTTCCTATTGTTTTTTCCACGTCCATTGATAGATTGGTCAGAATAAGAGAAAGTTCGATCGGAACGATCTGTTAACTGCCCGACTTGATTCCAAGGAGGGAGAAGTGTTGAGAGGTTCTCTTGGAAAGTATCTTCATGGAAACTTACAAGATTCAGTACTTTGGTGAAATTGGTATTGGCACACCTCCACAGAATTTCACTGTAATTTTTGACACTGGCAGTTCTAATTTGTGGGTTCCTTCATCTAAGTGTTATTTCTCGGTGAGTTTTATTCCTTAAATTGTTATTGGAGTGCTTAAGAGTTGGGCTTGTATAAATCGGGAATATTTCTAACGATTTGCTGGTGTCTGGGTGCAGATAGCTTGCTATTTCCATTCAACATATAAATCAAGCCTTTCACAAATGTATAAAGCTAATGGTTTGTTGCTGCTTCGTGGTTCATTCTAACATTCTTGCAATCTGTCTTCTTGATTATGATTTTCGTTATATCATAAACTGGTTATTGTCTTTTGATCAATCCATAAGTGACGCTGGCAACAATTTAAGTAGTTGGATTTAGGTGTTATTATGCTTCTCCTTTTGCATTTATTTATTGTTTTCTTATATATAAGCATGATCTCCTGCAATTGGAAAACTCAAGTATGCTTGCAGCCTTCTTGTCATGCATAATCAGTTCTATTGTGCTTTAGATTGGAAAATTTTGCATACAGATGACTGGAAGGATATTAAAACTAACTTGCTTATTTCAGTCAAAGTGAGGATAATGAAGCTTATGCATATATGTTTTCTTTTAAATGACCCCACTTGCAGGTAAACCAGCGGATATTCAATATGGCACTGGATCCATTTCTGGTTTCTTTAGTGAGCGAGGACTATGTAGCAGTTGGCGATCTTGTAGTTAAAAATCAGGTATCTTCAATAAAATTATTATTATATATGTTTGCCTTGTAATTCACCAGCATGGCTGTTGGTAATGGTCCGTGTTTAGAACTTTTGTTCTTCGTCTGCGTAGGAATTTATTGAGGCAACAAAAGAGCCCGGCTTAACATTTTTGCTTGCCAAATTTGATGGTATACTTGGTCTTGGATTTCAAGAGATTTCGGTGGGAAATGTTGTGCCTGTGTGGTATGCAAGAGCCTCATTTCTGTTTTTATGTGCTTTTTGTTTCGCTTTTATTGGCGTAAGATGCTTAAAGTGTAACAATTAAGGATGCTACTGCCACTATTTGGGATTTTGATTCTGTTAAGTGCTTCAGGTACAATATGGTCAATCAAGGTCTTGTTAAGTAACCAGTTTTTTCTTGGCTTAACCGCAACCCCGAGGATGATTTTGGCGGGGAATTGGTATTTGGCGGGATGGATCCTAAACATTTCAAGGGAGAACATACTTTGTTCCTGTAACACGGAAAAGGATACTGGCAGGTTAGGATTTTAAACAGTCCTTGTGTGTCATACAATATATTTACTTAATGTATTCCTTTTAATGCTACTGTTTCTTTGGTTTGCAGTTTGATATGGGTGATTTCCTGATTGGTAACGAAACAACAGGTGAGAAATTGTCCTCAAAATTATCAAATGAAAATAAGCAAATATGTTTCATGATATTCTGCTTAACATGATAAGGATAATTGATAAGGGACATGCAAATAGTTTGTAGTCTTTTATCGATTTCCTTCTTACACCATTTACAGGATTTTGTGCCAGTGGCTGAAGTGCTATTGCTGATTCAGGGACTTCCATGTTGGCTGGTCCTACGGTTTGTATTAATTTGTCTATTTATGTTTGTATGCATGCTTGTGTAGCTGTGCTTGTTAAGCAAGGTTTGTTGTCAAGTGTTGACCATGTTTTGCCATTCTATGGTGGTTTCTCATGGAAACATTGGATGTATCATTTTGCCCATGGGAGAATTTATCCTTTAACTAACAATTCTAAGCAATAGTTGGAACTCCTATCCTTCCACTAAACAATTCTCAGGATGTATTTGTACTATTGTTAACGACTGAAGTAAAGTAAAGCAATGTGTTCCTTCCTAATAAGAATGTTGTTTTGTTTATTTTCACAAAAGTTTCACCCCTTAACCTCTCAGGTTGTTTTCCATCTTGTGATTATAGATGTCTATGACTACAAGTTCTAGGCAGAGTGCTAATATTAGTCATTGCATTGACCCTGTGCATGCGTTGCCCATTGCTGCCAAAATGGATTTTTTTTGTTGTGGTCTTTTGTCGGTGATTGTTTCTTATACCATGTTTTAAGGGTATCATTGCTCAAATCAATCATGCCATCGGAGGGTTGTAAGTCTAGAATGCAAGGCTGTAGTTCCTGAATATGGTGATAAGATAATTGATATGCTATTGGCGAAGGTATATGATCTATTTTAGCATGCTTTTATTGTGATACAAATGGCATCTGGAGATAGTTAAGAGTATGATATGGTAGTTACTTGTTGGTCTTCCTAATTATTCTATTTTTTTATTCCACATTGAAAGGAACAACCGAAGAAAATTTGCTCACAGATAGGTCTGTGCATGTTTGATGGAACTCAAGGTTTAAGGTTGTACACAAATCTCATCTGTCTTCCACCCTGTTTCTTATCTTGATTGAAATTGCTTCATTGACTTGTAAATTTTATCGTGTTCAGTATGGGGATTGAAAGTGTTGTAAATGAGAATGCTGGAAAAGCCTCTGGCAGTTTACATGATTCTATGTGAGATGGCAGTTGTGTGGATGCAAAACCAGCTTAAGAAGAACCATACAGCGGAGCATGTACTTGACTATGTCAATCAGGTGAATAGGCATCCCCTTTTAACAACCTTTGAGTATAATTGGGCTAGTTCATTTCTGGGCTTATGTTTTCCCAAATTGATAATTGCAGCTCTGTGATCGGATACCTAGTCCGATAGGAGAATCAAGCATCGACTGTAAAAGTCTTTCTTCTATGCCTAACGTCTCCTTCACCATTGGAGGAAAGTTATTTTTCTCCTGAGCGGGTATGATTTGTTATGCTGAATTTGTGTAAGGCACTTTGGTCTTTCTCCTTTTTGTGTGATTCACGGTCATGGACCACTGAATCGGTTTCAATGTCATGTTAGTGTCTGAATTCGATGATTCTTTGTTCCTGACCTCTCTCTTTTTTTTCCGGTGATGGGAACCAGTATGTCGTGAAAGTGGGAGAGGGAGATGCAGCTCAATGCCTTAGTGGATTCACTGCTCTGGATGTACTACCTCCTAACGGACCTCTCTGGTATTCCTTTCGCTTGTCCGCATGACATATCCAAGGATAATTATGTTGTCTATGATTAAACTTATAATCATATTTGACATTAATTCTTAGGCCGGAAAAAAAATTGATGCTATGAATTATGATAACCTAACCAGTATTCATCGACATACAGGATCCTTGGTGACGTCTTTATGGGCCAGTTCCATACCGTATTCGACTACGGGAACATGCAAGTTGGATACCGAAGCCGCATAAGCAAACCTTTTCTACATCTGAACACCTTAGTTTATTGCAGTGCTAGTACTCTTTAAAAGTGTGCACAACAATGATTGCGTGTAAATACTGTGATTTTCTTCGTATTGTTTCTTGTAATGCACGTTGATTACGAAAGAATTTCACGAGATTCCGTTCTTGTCGCTTGACCTGTAAGAGCATAATGATGCAATGCAACTGGTTTAGCTTTTGTGAGAGGAGCTAAGATGACTACGGTTGCTGTGAGGACTAGGAATGCTGGACTTAGACCACATGCAATACAGTTCAATTGAGTCATATGATTCTTAGATATCAACGTCTTAGACCACATGACCTACAAAACTATTAGTTTTACAACCGAACAACGGATTCTTTTTATATAATTCTATTCAGGTACAAAATAATATTTGTGTTTCGTTTCAAATCTGAATAAATTCACGTGCACCGATAAATTAAGCTTCTCAAACACAAATCATCTAGGTGGAACAACAAATTACTGGCATATTGAAACAAGAAATTTCGTAACATTTGCATATTTTTGAAAGAAACCACAAGCTTCAATCGAAGAAATGGACTTATTTTTCCCCTCTTGATCCCCAAAGCTTTGTCTTGACAAAGACAGAATGACTGCGTCGCACGCCTGGTTCTGGTGGATGAGTCTCAAAGCGGAAATTTTCTTCATACTCGAAATCTGCTTAAATAATATTAAGTTACTTACCACTAAGACTAACTCGTAGGTCATTTATGCACTTATTAATTCAACTGGTTTAAGGCATGCAAGTTAATTGCACGCGACTCCTTTTCACTGAAATTATTGCAGTCAGGTCATTTATCTGTTATAGTTAGGATAACATTATCCACCTAAGTGTATTCAAATATAATAGCTGGCATGATTAAAGGCTGAATTTATGTGAGATTTAATGAAACCTAAACTCATATGCTTTGGTGGGTATTTCTGTTGGGTAATGTTGTTGGAAATATATTATTATTTTTTAGATATTCACCTTTCATTCCTAACTAATTTGATTTGAAATCTGTTAGCTAAGGAGAAAATTCGAACCGGTTCGATCCATTGACATGCTTTTCATTAAATTTAATTGAAAAAAAATTGAACGAATTGAAAGAGAAAGGTAGTCCAAAATTAAAATCTAAAAATTAATGTCCAGAGACATATCGTTAAGAAGGTCGCTCCAAATTATTTAAAAAATTTTACATCCCAAAATATTTGGAAGTTTTAATTAGAGTCCGTTCGGCTGCACTGTTGGGGCTGCGTTTAGCTGCCGAAGAGAGAAGCTGCGCCGAACGCCTTAGTTTCTGCGTTGCTTCATCCTATTTTTCTCAGCATATTTGCCTCAAACGCAGCTGTTGGAGAAGCTGAATTTTGCTACTTCTCCCAGAACGCGGCTTCTCCACCCAACCCAGCTTCTGCGCAGGTCCGCCGAACGAAGCCTTAGTCTCTCAATTATTTTTTAAGATTTTCCTTAAACCCTTTAATCTTTTTAGAAAATTTCAATTTGACCTCCAATTTTTTTAGTAGTTCTAATTAAACACCTAAATTGTTTTGCTAAGAAATGTTGCAGCATAAAGGGAAGATAGATTCGATCGAGAACAATGATTAGCAACAAACAAAACATGATTAGATAGGATTTAGGACTAAAAGGCTGTCATTATTGATTTGTAAAGGGGTAAGGCCAAAATACAACTGTCAAAGGGAATGGAATTTATACAAAATAATAACTGGAGAAGTAGTAGCTCTCCAATTAAACACAGAAATTGATTATTCTCATAGCTGTTTTCTTATTATTATTAAAAGAAGCCACATTGTTAGCAGTCTTTTGAATATTGGGTTTTTGCTTCAGTTTATGTGCTTGTGCAGCTAATAAAGACTAAAAATAGGTAATGAACAATGTTCAATGTACAAGCATTTTCCCTAAGCAACAAGCAACAAAGTTAAATTTTTGGGTAATTCTTATTTTATTGGATTGGAATGCACCCATTGAGTTGTTATTAATTTATAGATGGCTTTGACTTATGATTGTGATACTGACTAAAAGTTTCGGATCTAGTCAATTTAAATTGGATTAATTCAAATACTACCATATAATCGTATCAGAATGTTCAAAGGGTTAAGAGTAAAGAACATATATTACCATTTAATCACACTAGAATTTCGAGTTTGAGTTCAATTGTGTTCCCGTTAGTTTGAATTTGGGATATTACAATGCTAGACCTAGCAAACTTGACCCGAGACCCGATAATCGAACCGATTTACCCGATTCGATATGGACCCGAATGTGATAATCCAAACTTGATCTGAACCAGAAATCAACCCAAACTGAATTGGATTTTAGCTTAACTGAAAGCAACTTGTACCCAATTTGACCCAAACCGAAAAATCGAGCAAAACCGAAAGCAACCCAAATTTAATTTGCTTAAATACGTATGTTTTATTATCCTATGTATTATATTACTAATTAACAACCACCTTTAGTAATAGTTTAATATCATTTTTTCTTCAAAAAGTCATTTTATATATTGACTCAAATAAAAAATGGACTGATATGATATTGACCGAGTCCGAAAAACAACCGATCTAATATTTATCCGAACTGAAAATTCAAACGATTTGATATTGATCCAACCCGAATATCAAACAATATGATACCGACCCCGACCTGATTGCCACCTCTATACAATGTACCATTCAAGTTTTTGGATCCATCATTTAGGGTTTTGAGCCATTTTGAGTTCAGACCGTCTTTTTGTTTGGATGGTTGATTTTTATGGTCAAATCAAGTCTTGTTAGACTCATATTCAATTCAAATTATTCGAATTAGATTTTTGGGTTTGAGTCGAAATTGAGAAAGGTAAATATGAAGGTTAGGATTAAGAGATAACAAAGTGAGCAATCATTAAAGATTAGGACATAAGAAAGTGATAAAGAGAGGAAGAGTGGAAATTGTGGCATAGTTGGCCTTTGCCAAATTCAGATCAAAGTGAAAATGGATCATAAGATCATGTGTTGACCTAGCTGTAAAGGTTGAACCTTGAAGCTTTAAGGTTCAGCACCGACAACACAAAAACACCCTAAACCACTTAATCTCCCTATCCAAAAGTGTCAAAAAGGGTTAAGTTTTTGAGTTCAAATTACAAATGGGATTTCAATAAATAAATAAAAAGTTGACTTTTTTCATAGCTTCGAATTGCTTGAAGCTCACTCAAAATGTTTCATTAAAACCCTAAAGTTTTTTTTTTCCAAACACCTCATTACAAGTCATCTTGAGGACTTTGAAGAAAATGAAAACATTAGTTTGAGCTCTTTTTTGAACTTTAATTTATGTGTTTTTGGTTGCAATCTCTTTTGCTGACTTGTATTTACTTTTGATGTGATTCCTCTAATCTATTAGCCAATTATTTCTTTATAATAGTGCCAGAATTTAACATGATTTGTAGGGGTCATTTAAAAATTTTAAACTTATGAGAGTTCAACAATGAATTATAATTTTTTAAAGGAGACAAAGAATAATTTTCCATTATATTGACTTAACATGTTTTAGGCCCCTTAGAGAAAAGCTTTGTTGATTTCACATTGCTAAGAACATTGATGTTTTCAATTTCTCCTTGTACCTAAAGGATAACATGTTCTAGTTCTAGGAATTGGTTTGAGGGTTGAGAAGTAAAAACATTTAAAAATATTAAATCAAACGGATAATTGGAGTTATGTATAGGCTTAAATATATATTGGTACCTGAACTATATACTTTCTTCCAAGTTGGTACCTAAAGAATTTTTACTCCCAAATTGGTAACTGAACTAGGCACATTCTTCCAAGTTGGTACCTAAAGATTTTTTGCTCCCAACTTGGTACATGAAGTGGACACTTTCTCTCAAGTTGGTACCTGAACTAGGCACAATCTCCCTACATGGTACCGAAACTTATACATTCCATCAATTTGATCATAATTCGAAACATTTCAATAAATTCAATCAGTTATTTTAAATTATTTTTTTATCAATTTACTATTTGTTCTTCTCATAAATTGTTTGTTCTTCTCCCAAAAATATTATATTTCTTTCATGGTATAATAACAATTCAACAGTAATTTATTGTTGTTTTACGGTAGAATGCTATTGTTCAACCGTTGCTTTGATCTGATGGGCTCAGTTGGTTTGACAGTAACGTAAAAATGACTAAATTGATTATATTTTTAAATATCGAGTGTTAAATTTATTGAATTGGTTCGAATTAAACTAAATTGATAGAATGTATAAGTTTTGATAACCAACTTGAGATAATGTGCCTAGTTCAAGTACCAATTTAGGAGCAAAATTTTTTTTAGGTACCAACTTAGGAGAGGGTGTTTAATTCATGTATCAACTTGGGAGTAAAAAATTTTCAATTACCAAGTTAGAAGAAGATATATAGTTCAGGCACCAAATATATACTTAAGTCTTATGTATAAATCAAATTAGAGGCAGCATCGGACTGATTTGCGTTCGAGTTTTTTTTTAATTTGAAAATTTTCTCTATATATTTTTAACTTTGAGATTTTTTGTTTTGACTTTAAATGTAATTTTATTAATCATAGAATATTTTCCTTAAGTTGCTTAACCAACAAAAATAAACACATGCATTCACATTCAAGTCCCCAAAAGAAAAGGCATAGAAAAAAACAATGAGTAGCCTTTGTTTTATCCTTTGGCATCAAGTCTCTCTGTACTGTACGGCTTGTAAGTTAAGCTAAACAATAAATTAATTAAAACTCCCTAATTGTGTTCACACTCTTAAAACTGCTTATTAATCATTTCCGCGCCGCAATGATTCACAACGCTAATTAAAAGATTAAAAAAACCAACCAATTGAAATGGTCAAACTTGATTTTAGTCCCTATACTATGCTCAAATATAGGATTTAGTCTCCGACTCTCTGTATATTAGTTTACCATAATTTAATCTCTTTGTATTCACCAATGCGTTAACTTTGCGAGCTAACAAATGGCATTACATAAGTAGAGGACCAAATTATTTCAAATAAAAGTATAAGGACTAAACACTAAATTTTAGGTAGTAAAAGGACTCGAACCAGAATTTGACCTATTATAAATAACAACCCGCAATCTCGGCACGTGCTCATGTGTCTTCATGTGAATGGCTTTATTAGAAGCTAAAGCAACCGCCGTGAAGCCGCCTATAGGCGGTCAGCATACACTAATATCACGCCACGTGGTACATTCTTGCTCTATGAACTCAACAAACCATGTCTAACAAAGTCAGAAAGAAAAAAAAAACAGTTCTTTGTCATTTAAGAATCTTTCCTAAGTTGTTGCATTTCAACATATGCTTTGGTGTTTGATTAAGTCACCATAACCAAAGCCAACCCCCCAAACTTTACATATACATACACATACACATATACATATATATATATATATATGTATTCATTTTTCTTGCATAGCATAGCATTAGTGAGAAGAAGTGAAGAACGATAATTTTTTTCCCATCTTTGTTGCTTGGTTCTCTTTTTCTTCTCTAATGGAGCGGATTTGAGGACCAACCATAGGCCGAGGCGCCACTGCCACCGTGTCTCTAGCCACCGCGGTCTCTTCCGGCGAGCTTTTCACCTTTAAGTCGACCGAGTTATGTCGCTCTGCGTTCTTGCAACGGGAGAATTATGTCTTGTCCAAATTAAGTTGTCCCCACATTGTTAAGTACATAGGGTACGATGTTACGAATGAAGCGAACGACAAGCCTATGTACAATCTCTGCATGGAGTACGTGGCCGGCGGCACGCTCTCCGATGAAATCCGAAGGGTCGGAGGGAGATTGGGGGAAGAGAAAGTTAGATTGTATGCTCAACAGATTTTACATGGTTTGAGTTACCTTCATGTTAATGGAGTGGCACATTGTGACATCAAGAGCCAAAATATTTTGATTGGCAAAGAAGGTACAAAGATTGCTGATTTGGGGTGTGCCAAATTGATGAGAAAAGACGGTGAAAACGGAGGCTTAGAGACGTCGGTGATTTCTGGTACACCGGCATTCATGGCGCTGGAGGTGGCACGCGGGGAGCAGCAGGGTTTTAAAGCTGACATATGGGCTCTTGGATGTACAATTATAGAGATGAGCACCGGGAATTTACCGTGGTCGGAGCTGAACGATCCGGTGTCGGCTCTTTATAAGATCGGACTCTCCGGGCACGTACCGGAGATTCCGAGATGGTTATCCGAGGAAGGGAAGGATTTTGTAGGAAAGTGTTTGAAGAGGGATTTGAAAGAGAGATGGACAGCTAAAGAATTGCTTGAGCATCCATTTTTGGAAGAATCAGATACACTTTTGAAGGAAGTGATGGAATCAAGAAATTGCTTCAATCAACTCTGCCACCACCTTCCAATTGGACATTGAGTGAAGAAGGTTGGATCACAGTTAGAAGCAGTGGCATTGAACAACACAATGAGTTTCAGTTTCCAACGGTATCATCCATGGATTCATTTGAAGAACAACCAGAAACCGAAACCTCGATCTTCGATGAAGATTTCTTCTCAGACAATTCTGCAGAAAACACCATTGATTTCACCACTACTTTGGTACTTGACAGTGTAACACATGATATTCTTGTATCAGATGATCTCAGTTTTGAGAAAATTAATGAAATTTCTTGTTCCATTCCAATGCAAATCCACCCCAAATTTTCCATAGTGGTCAGGCAGAGAGTACCGGCCGGTAGCATGCCGCCGCCGCCGGTGACTTAACTTGTGTGAACAGGGGGACTTAAAAGGGTTAGGTAGATCAGATAAGCAAAAGAAATCAACTTTGGCTTCTCTGTAAGTTTAGGTTAGGTAAAGAGTTGCAAGTAATTAACTAATCTTGACAAATTCTGCAATTGGCAATTATGCATATGGCTAGCTGCCTACCTCAATTCATATGAAGCCTATAGATAGTAGGTTTATGGGCCGACCCAAGATTTTAAGTTAAAGGTGTGAACTTTTATACTAAGTAAAATTTTATAGAAATTTAAAAATTTCAAGACGTGAGAAATTAAATCACTAATATAAAATATACGACAATATAAATTTCCAATAAACTGCTATTGTTCCTAGCATCCCTCGGTCTATCCTGAGTAGGTTGTTAGATAGTCAAAAGCTGTAACCTAATATCCCATTGATCTTTGATTAGTTGCACCAATTTCTTCTAAAAAAGATGTGTTCTGCTGAAGGAGAGTGGGTGCTTGGGAAGACAGGAAGGTGGGGGTTTGACTTCCATTATTTTAATCCATGTAGCATTGACTTTTAACAAAGTCAAGTCATGTGGAAGGTCAACTCATAAAATGGAGAAACCCACAAGTTGCAGCAGTTTACCGACTCTTCTGTTGAATAAGAAACCCAGACTCGGTATTAGCCTTTTACAATGTCTTCATTTCCTTAATTACTTGTTATGACCGAGTGCTAGAATTTAAGACTAAAGCCTTGTTTTTGGTTGCTTCTAACAACTTAAACACATTTTTTTAAGCAAACTCAATGGCAAACAATGTAATTTTTAGGTGAAAATTTAGTTTACAAACCATGATTTTGCCCTTCAAACGGGCGTTTGTAGAAGCTGGTTTTTTCAGCTTTTTCAAACGTCCGTTTGGCCCCCCAAAACTAATTTTCAACCTCAATGGAAAACATAACCTAAATGTTAATCACGGATTTGTTTTTTTATTAGGTGTCTGATTTTTTTGTTAAAAAAGTACTTAAATTTTTTTTTTACTATTTTAATTCTCGATCATTAACACCATTAAAATATTTTCAACCGGTCATATATAAATTAGGTACTTTCAATTTTTTTTGTCAAAAGAAATACCTAACTATATTATAGTGTCTTATTTTTACGTCTCCTTTGTTTTAATGATAATTAGAATTAAAACTAAAAAAAAAAAACTTTTCTTCCAACGATATGTAGGACTCAAAAATATCATCTTCTCGCTCTCCATTTTTAAATTACGTCTTATTTAAAAGGCACGAGCTCAAAAAACTTTTCTTTCAACGATATGTAGGACTCGAAAATAGCATCTTCTCGCTCTTTATCTTTTTCTTAATTTTTTTCTTAGTAGCTCGACAATTCTTCTCCCTAATACTTTAATTTTTGTTTTATAGTCGGTGACGACACTGATTTTATTACTGGTTAATGACCGCCGAATTTATTTTTATTTGCTTTTTTTAGTTTTTAAATAAAATAATTATATTTTTGTGATACGGTTTTTTCGTATTTATGACACGTTTATCTCTGTCTATTGACATGTTTAACTCTGTCTATTGCATGTTTATCTCTGTCTTTTGGCATGTTTTCTTCTACTCATTCGGTCATTTTTATCAGGGTTAGATTTGACAACTCCACGACTAATCAAGATGGCGCCTATTTGTAATCTTGTTGATCTTCCTTACTCTGGACCTTCGGTTTAAATTTGGATACGCGATTTGCGCTTGTGAAGAGTTTCTCACGGTGTTCGGCTCTGATTTGCGTTTCCTCAGTGGTCTATCAATAGCTTCATCCCCTTTTGTGGTTCGTTTTGCCGATACAGTCAGGTTTCGTATCTATTTTTCGATCGAGTATTTGGATGGATTTATAACCTTTTCATGTGTAGTTCATATCTGACCTAAAGTGGTTAGTTTTAGGAGAATGTCCAAATTATGTATTTAGTTTACAACGATAGTTTGTAAACCTTTATTGTAATTTTGGGTATTTTCTCGTTAATAAAACTAGTGGCTTCTTTTCAAAAACAAAGAATTAAAATTAAAAATATTAATTAAAATAATAATAATTTTTCGATACACATGTTTAAAAAGGATTTATAGTTAAAAAAAGTTTTTTATCTAATACACTATCGCCTTAGTTTTAGTGTTTAGGGACTTAGTCTAAGGGGTAGGGTTTAGAATTTAGGTTTTAGGGTTAGAATTTAGGTTTTAGGGTTAGAATTTAGGGTTTAGGATTAGGGTTTAGGTTTTAGAGTAATATGTTAAGGATTTAGGTTTTAACCTATAAACCCTAAATTCTATTCACAGTCAATAAATTATAAACTACTAAACCTAAACCCCTAAATCCTACACCCTAAATTGAGTCCCTAAACCTTAAAACTAAGGCACTTGTAGAAACTAAAAATTTCTACCGCCAGTGTATCAAATAATTATCCATTTAAAAAAGAAAAAATATTTAATGCATTGTCTGAGTAAACTTTAGTTTACACAAGTAGGTTTATTTTAGAGTTTAGGGATTTAATTTAAAGTTTTATGTTTAAGGTATTAAATTTAAAATTTAGGGTTTAAAATTTAAGAATTTATGGTCAAGGTTTTGATTTTAGTTTTTAAAGCTTAAATAGGTATGGGAAATTTTCCACTCTTTGAAATCACAGGGCCTTTGCCTTCTTGTAGCTTGTCTAGTATCTTGATCATCGGTTTCCTTAGAGGAGAAGCGAAGAGAAGCACCCAAACAAGTGCCATTTCGGCTGAAACGAGCATGAACAAGGAGAACCGGAATAACTTGTAGTCTCAGCTACTCCGACTCACATCCATCTTCGACACATCCGAGACTCGAGTACAGAAGTAAACTTGGGCTACTTAGAATTCCATTAACCTCTACTGAACTAGGCTTGGGTTGAATATTATACATTACTTGCAACACCAGTAATGAATTGGTGGTGATGATCCAAACACGAACAAGTAAAAAATAAAACCTCAAATACGTTAAGCAATAACTAGAAAACTGTGTTGAGGCAAAGCCAAAGACATTTCATGCCATGTGTGAACTGCAAAGCTTGAACTCGAACCCCGAGCAGCGTAAGCAAAAATAATGTTTTGCACAACAGAAACTAGAAATATGTATATCAATATTCGATATGGTTCAAAAGTGTGAATCGACAAATGAAACCCTACAAAACTTCAGGCATTTATTCTTGTTTATGAAGCCACAAGGTATGCATCTTGTTTATGAAGCCACAAGGTATGCATCCAACACTTATGAGTGTGCCGGAAAACCATGAGATATCAGAGCAGTTGCTATTAGGGTTAGGGCCGTCATACATCGAGTAGCAGCCTGCGAGGGTCTTCCACGACATCCTTGATACGGCGCAAGAAGAAGACGGCCTCTCTTCCATCAATCAGCCTATGGTCATAAGTGAGGGCAATGTACATCATTGGTCTTGGGACTACATTACCTCCAACAACCATTGGTCGGGATACTATCGAGTGCATACCCAAGATAGCCGACTGCCAAAAAAAATTATTTAATCATGTAAGGTTCTCTTTCTGGTCAAAAGCAAAACTACTAAGGAACCCTTACAAGTATACATATTCAGTTTATAATCACTAACCTGAGGAGGGTTGATAATAGGGGTACTCAACAGACTTCCATAAACACCACCGTTGGATATTGTAAACGAGCCTCCAGCCATTTCATCAATTGATATGGTCCCATCAGTTGCCTTCTTTGCAAGGCCGTTGATCGTCTTCTCTATCTCGGCAAAATTCATCTTATCAGCATCACGGACAACTGGAACAACAAGCCCCTGCCAGGAAAGACAAAATAACAAAAAGCTTAACATAGAAACATGAATCACATTCTTCTTTTATATAATTTCAATGGCTATGCAGTGCTGAGGTCCATCCATAAGTTTATGAACACTGGCCTATATTATACGATTGGCAACTTCCAAGTTTAAAAAAAGAATTGTATAATCTTCTAGATATTTTATTTTCTCATTTTCATGAAATAAATAAACTTCAGCTCAGTGATAAAGAAAACAAGTGAAGAAAAAGATCCTTCAACAAAAAAAATTCTTTAGTTATCAAAGGATAAAATCCCGAACCTACTGATTCCTCATTTCAAGTTAAAAAACTGCTCTCTTTCACATGAATTCTCAATTTCAATACATTTTTACATGCGTAAAGCCCACAGATCTATAAGTTTCTTTGAAAACCTCAGCAACAATTGAAGCTTCAGCAACCCATCGACTAAGTCTTAGCTTGGTTGGCACCATTGTGGCTACAGCATTCTGGAGGCCGTGGGCGGTTCGAATGCGCTTAAGCGTGCATTAGCCTCTAATTTAAGGGTTTGGGGGTTATGGGTAGTTTAGGCATTATATAAAAAAGCTTCAGCAAGAAATGGCTAAATTGCAATTTGGCAAATCAGACAATGTTAAAGAAAGACAATCACAAAATAGATTACCTTTGGAGTTCCAACAGCAATGCTGATATCTACATAATCCCTATAAATAATATCATCCCCATCAATTACAGCATTTACAATAGGTTGATGCTGAAGTGCACTAACAGCAGCCTGAAACAATACGATAGAAGAAATGGTAAGGGAAAAAAGAAAAAGCAAATAATGAAGGCAGGCTATGAATGCATATGTGAGCATTTCAAGAACAAATATTGCCTACTTTAACAAACCCCGACATAAATCCCAACTTGACACCATGTTTCTCAACAAAAGCATCCTTGTAATCAGAGCGGAGCTTCATCAGATTAGTCCTGCAACGAGAAGCAACTGAATTAGAAAAGAATACAGAACCGGTTTTATCAGAAATACACCATAGCCTTTCTAAAGTATGCTGATTTACTTAAATTCACAGAAAATTTGTAACAGAAGAGTTAAGAAAATAGTTCCGTACAGATCAAATGGAAATGTTCAGAATGTTAGCACAGAGTTGACAGGATGCATGACACAAATTAAAATACGAGGGAAAAGAGAACCCACATGTCGACTTCATTGAATGTTGTCAACATTGCAAAAGTATTTTGAGAATCTTTCAACCGAGTAGCAACCCGTTTCCGAAGTCTTGTCATAGGAACCTGTAATCATGAAGCCATATGCAGCTTATTTTCTAAGATGCCTAACATCATTTTTAACCAAAGCTACCGTTTCGATGTAAAGAGAAAATAAGAAAACTTACTCTTCTTTCCCTTTCCTTGGGAGGAAGTACAGGTTCAGTAGCAGTTCGTTTTGGAGGAGGTGGAGCAGGGGCTTTAGGCTTCTCCACAGCAGGAGAAGCTTCAACTTTAGCTTTTGGCTTATCCTCCTTTACTGCTTCAGCGGGAGGAGATGGCTTCGAAGCAGCTTTTTCTGATTTCTTTTCAGCAGGAGCAGCAGGTGCTACACCCTCAGCAGACTTTGAAATGACAGCAATTTTAACACCTGGTTCCACAGTATCTCCTTCCTTGGCAACATGCTGGCAAGAATAGCAACATTTACAATCAGGATCCAGTCCACTCCCCTTGCTCCCAGAAAAGAGAAAATAGGAATCTAGAAATAACCAACAAGCTAAACAAGTGCATGCTGTTTGACCCAAAGGTCTAGATTTATTGGTATATTATTATTACCTCTTGTATCACACCATCTTGAGGGCTGACAACATCAATTGTCACCTGATGAAAATAGACGTTACAGGTATTAGAGGTATAAACCCATACCATTCTAAGAAGAAGAGTGAAGAATAGTACCTTATCTGTCTCTATTTGAGCAATTGGTTCATCTGCTGCGACTCTATCACCAGGTTCTGCTCAAAAATTTAGATACATTCATGATCAAGCACTTATAAACCATAAAAAGGAATATGTATAGTAATGGATGGAAATTACAATGACTGAAAACATACTTTTCAAAAATGTTGCCAAAGTGCCATCAGTAATTGATTCTCCCATAAAAGGGACAACAGCATCAACCAGATCACCTTCACCACAAATTAAATTGCAAAAGTCATAAAATTTTAAATTAAAATAATTATGAAATAAAAAGGAATATATGGTTGTTTCAAACAGAAACATGCTCTGTATCAATATGTACATTTTGCAAGCTAATAATGCTTTGGAAAAACCAAAAAAGTTGAAGGCATCGATTAAAATAATATTGAATTAAAACTATTTTCTTATTTTGGCATATTGCCTGACCTAGTACCTCTTGGTCAGCCCTAATAAACCTTTGGCAAAATAAATAGTGAGGACATTGATCAATATCATACCATCTCCAGCAGAGAAAGCCCTGCACGACTTTTGCATGATAGTCTCTGACTGAATGCTAGAGATGGCATCCCTGCGCATAAGAAAAGCTATCAGGGAAAAAGAAGTGCTAAGGAGTGGCAAACTGATTCAAAGAACCAAAAAAATAACATGGCCATTGAATTTCCTTTCTAATTGCCATGAGCCAATGACTAATAGAGTTTCTGGATAAACAAAAATAAGAGGAACTACTTCGTGCTGGCATGGACCTTCTAGTAATGATAAATATGGTAGTCACACTACAAACATCAGATCACTCTAGTAGTTCACTCATAGCCTCACCATGTTAAGAAATGACAAACCAAACCAGTAACAGTATAATTCCTAAAATTGATGTGGATTTCAAAAGTTCAAAACCAACTAACCTTGTCTTTGTTAAACCGGCAGAACAGCCTGCAACAATCAAGAAATAATTTCAATTAATAACAAAGACGGTCAACAGAACTTGACCAAAATGAGAAGAAAACAGTGCACATGATTTACCTGGTAGAACAAGATGAGAGAAGTTGTGGACATGGATAATTCCTCTTGGCTGAAGTAAAAGAATCTGTTCAAACACTTGAATATAAGCCTCGTGAGAATACTTACCAATGTATGATAAAAATCCAAACCCAAATTATTAAAACAATAAAGCTCCCATTTGGTAATTACTTGTACTCTTCCATAAGTAAAAAAAAAAAGGCAAAAAAGCTACACTATTCATTATTATTTCCATCTCAAATTGCATATACGATCTTGCAATTGTTTACTATTTTTCATAGCAACATTTTATTCGAGGAAAGCCTAAATAAATCGGACATATTTTACATGAATTAAAAATTCAATAGCATCGAATATCGACATCAATCAAAATTCAAGAGAAACCGAACCACAAGCACGATTATCGAATCATATTCATTTTCAGCTAAAGTATTTACCTCTTTTCCAGCATTTGAAGAAACCCTAGATGCTGAAACTCTCGGCCGAATCACCTGCAAGGACTTCCCCAATACCTGTAAAAGAAATGGAAAAAAAATAAAATAAAATCCAACAGCTTCAGCTGAATAAACCACAATTCAAAAAGAGAGGTTCAAAGTTCTAACCGAAGCTGATGAGCCTCCGGTCGCAACTTTTCTCCTTAAAGCGCCCAACATCACCACCGATATTCAGAAGCTAAAAGCAAAAGTGAAGAATCTAACGGAGAAATCAAACAAAAATCAATAAATTATAACATAATTACCAGATTTCAGTGAAAAAAACTAGAATTGCGTGGATCTGACTCTAAACATTTAATAAAATGAAAAAGGCAATTGTGATAGGAGGAGAAAAATCATAAATCCAAGAGAAGTTTAACCTGATTTTTGCAGACAAATATCAGAGCCGTCGAATACACTGTAATTTGCAAAACAAAATTAATTCTAAAAAATTCCTTTTTGTTTCTTTCTTTGAGAGAGACAGTTGGGGAGAAACTATGAATATATCATATTTTGAACATGGTATAAATATTAAGATTAATATCATTAAAAATTAATATATAAAAATATATAATCCATATAACTTTATAAAATAAAGACTAAAGGGCGCTTTTGTCTATGAGTTCGGTCAAAAAAATTAACTTCGCCCTTCGTCGAAAATCACAGCTAATATAGCTCTTTAGTCTGTAAAATCGATCAAATTGACCTTTTAACCGACGTTGACTGTTATAGTGCTAACGTGGCAGTTAACGGTGATGGCGTGGCGGTCTACGATGCTGACGTCGCAGTACACGTGAGATGATGATGTGGCAAAGGGGCTGAATTGATTATTTTAACCGAATTTGAGAGCATAATTAATTTTTTTATAGAATTTAAGAGCATAATTGATTTTAATTGAAAGTTCGATAACTTACTTAATCTTTAAGCTAAAAATAAAATATTAATATTTAAATATTCATAAAATATTAAAAAATAAACACTAATGAATTAAAGAATTAAGTATAAACAT
Organism: Hibiscus mutabilis; assembly: GCA_019671005.1. NCBI lineage: Eukaryota > Viridiplantae > Streptophyta > Magnoliopsida > Malvales > Malvaceae > Hibiscus > Hibiscus mutabilis. Next base: position 36,469,818 of record CM033742.1, read on the forward strand.
TAAAATTAAAAATATCAAAAGATATAAATATAAAAAATCAAAATTTAAAAATATTTATAAACTATCGAAAAATTCTTCAATTATTTCTCGTTAGGCTAAGCGTACCAAGGTTCTTTGAACATATTTTCAATTGAAACATCCTTGTATTAGAGTAGTAATAAAACTAAAATTATCTTTCATTTGTCTACATTAAATATTAATGTCATCAATTTGATGTAGAAAAGCGAAAGAAAATTTGAGTTTTATTGTTACTCTAATACAAAGTTAATTCCACTGAAAATTTATTTAACGAATTATAATACTCAGACTGACGATGAAAGTATTCAATTTTTAATACTTTATAAAGATTTTTAGTAAGTTTTTTATATTTAAATTTTATCATTTTATGATTTCTAATACATTTTAAATTTTTTATATAATTTTATTTTCAATATTTTTTTGAATATTTCATTTATTTTTATTAACTTTACAGATTTTTATAAAAAATTAAAAAATATTTTGATTTTTTTGTGAGAGCCCTCACTTTGCTTATTTTTAAAATTATCAGGGACCCAAAGGATATTTACACCAATTTGTTAATCGATTTTTCTTATATTCTATTTGTAAAAGTTCAACTCGAAAAAACCAAATTATTTATCCAATTTTATTCAAAAACCAAATAAATTAATTAAATTAACTTAAAATTTAAACAAATTATTTATCCATTTTTAATATTTTTAAATTTTTAATAATTTCCTAAATTCTTATTTTCTTAACTTAAATATTAAATAAGTTATCGAACTTTTAATTAAAATCGACTATGTCCCTGAACTCAGCAAAAAATCAATTATGCCCTCTAATTCGGTTAAAATAATTAGTTCAGCCCCCTCTGCTACGTCATCATCCCATGTGTACTGCCACATCAGCATTGTAGAGTGCCATGTCATCACCGTTAACTGTCACGTCAGCACTGTAACAGTCAACGTCGGTCAAATGATCAATTTAATCGATTTCGTAGACTGGGGGCCATATTAGGTGCATTTTTCGACGAGATGAAAAATTAATTTTTTAAGTCGAATTGAGGGACAAAAGTACCCTTTAACCTAAAATAAATACAATTAATTTCAATAATGGTTTATTTTAATTGACATTTACTATTAATAACCAATTTAAATCATAAGTTAAGTTTAAATACGGATTTAGAGAATTCAAGTTAAAAATTATACATAGTAAACCACTACTTCTATTTTCTATGAGGTGATTACTGATAAGTGTTCAAAAGTAATATTTTTATTACCCTTTTTACTCATATTATTGTTAGACTTAGGCTCATATTAGTTGCATAATTAGTCATTCATGCATTAATTCATGTTTATTTCCACCGTTGAGCTTGATTACATAACTTGGTGATTTTTGTGGAAAAAGATGCTGCTTTGGTGTGTTTTTTGTGTGTGTGCAGAATCACTTGCCAAAGCAAGACTAGAACTAGTTGCCAGGGCAATGCATGAAGGAGATGTCGAGCTAGTTGCCAGGGCAGTGCTTGAAGGAGATGCCGAGCTAGTTGCCAGGGCAATTGTCGACAAAGAATAAGGTGATATGGTAGTCGAAATTGATGACTAGACAAGCCCAAGATGACGTGGAGCAAAGCTAAATCCCAAAGGAGTTTGATTTCCATGAAGAGGTTAAAGAAGAATTAAATTCCAAGAAGATAGGAGAAGTTCTAGAAAGAATATAATTATAATAAAGAATTATATTCTTTAAAGATAATTTAATTCCAACTTAACTTCCTCCTCAAAGAAGGACTTTGACCTAGCCCTATAAATAGATCACCAAGCCGTCAACTCCAAAGGGGGGAGATGAGAGAAATTTTGATAACTCCAAAGGGGCAAGAAGGGAGAGATTTCGACAAGAGGGCAAGGGGGAGAGAGTTCGATTTCTTCTTCTTCTTCTTTGCTTCCATTAGATTCATGGTTTGGGGATTATTCTTTGTATATCTTTTGAACCCAACCATGAACTAACTTGATTGGTTGGGGTTATTGTGTTTTATTGTTGTGAGAAACAATTGGATTTTGTTTAGGTAATAAGAGTTTGCACTTTCAATTCAAGGTTTACTCATTCTTGGTTCTTATTCTTGTTTGCGAGTGAATTGGGAGAAGATCTCGTAACTTCATCTATTTATCTAATATCGGGAGAGTTAGATTCAAGAAACGAATTAGTATGGTCTTTATTCAATCTATTGATGGTGAAGATTAATCCGGCTTAGGAATAAGTTAAGGATTTCAACGGCTAAGAGGAGCGCAAGATTGGTTGTTGTTCACCCTTGATTCACGCAGGGATGTATTATCAAGGCATGCACAAGTAGCTAGAGTTTCGACTTAGGGATAAGAAGAAACCATTGAAAAACGCTCTGCCGAACATTGAAGTTGCTGCCCAGCCGCCCAAGTAGTTGCCCGGCTAGTCGCCCAGGCAACCATCGATTAGTTGCCAAGGCAACCCCACTATGCAAGTTGTCACGGCAACTGAGTTGCCCTTGCACTCTTTTACCAAGACGATCCAATCGGCTATCACTCCTCAACTCACGATAACCTGGCCTATTCCCTCTCTTTTTCTTTCATCTATTCTTTTAGTTTATTGCTTTTACTTTACTCGTTAAAATCAACTCCTGCTATCAATTGTGTTTTTACTTTTACAGTGCGATAACTAAAGCAAAGTGGCCCAAACCAATCCCTGTGAAGACGATACTCGATACTCGTATCACTTTATTACTTGCGATGTGTATACTTGCATAATTGCGTAGCACTTATTACACGCAACAATTACCTTCTAAAAAATTTCCTTGAGATTTTCTTCTTCGTCTAAGTTGTTTTTGGCAGTGATCTTATGTCGTCGACTGATTTTTAGTGCTTACGTTGGTTGTATATAAATAAGATTTTTGTCTTTTAATGTAGAATCATTTGTTTCGTTTTTCTTTGTCGGAAGTCATTTCACATATGCTTTTCTGATTGTTTTTCACCTGCTTTTTGCAGGATTTGTCTGTTTTTGTGGCAGTATTGTCTGATGTTATGACAATTTAGCGTTCAGATAACAAGTATTATCGAGCGTTTCAAGTCACAAGATGATCGACGGTATGTTATTTTTCGGATTCCCTTGTGGTAGTTTACAAATGTGCCAAAAACTCACAACGAAAAGAATGCGGGATTGATGGAGCTTTCTGGTCAAAGTATATCTTTACTGAATTTTCATTTGGATGATGAAATAAGTGTTCTCTGGAAGGAATATGTTTAATTTTACCTTTCACGCTCTTTGATTTTCTGATATATTTTTATCTCCATGGATATTCATGGTTTAGAGGGTGTTCATCTTTTGTAATTCTTCATTTGATTAATGAAATTCAGTTAAAATTTTTCGTTCAAAAAAAATCTAAATACAGATTTAAACAAAAAATAATTTCAAATATCTAATTAGATAAAAAAAATATAAATACAAAATTAAACCATGAAACTGAATTCAAATATTAAATATATATTAGCCCTAATATTTTTTTAGTAACAAACCAAAAGATATCAAAACATGCCACAATTTTCAACAAAAACTTGCTAAGTTTATATTATTTAATCACTTGTTGATGACATTTTCTTAATGATAATAAAACTAATAAGAATGTTGGGGTGACATTTTATTGTAAAAATAAGTTCCATAAGTACAGTGTTCTAAAGATGATGCAAAGTTGTTAAGATTTTGTCACGCCTGAGAAGAAGCATGGTTATTAATCACACATCAGAAAGGAAAATAGAGGTCTTGAGATATAAATACGGTGGCGCTGCACATCCTATCAGACATGTCTTTTGAGAAGAGGGTAATTGCCCCGCGATAAGTGGTATCAGAGCGACCCTTTGACTGCTCGATTTCACGTCGAGCGCCTATGAGTGGGGTAGGCAGGGTGGACAACTGTAACAAGGTGGCCCATCACGAGAGCGGAAACTCGTGATGGCGTCACGAAGTTGAGTGGGGGATAATCTCACGCCTGAGAAGAGGCGGGGTCATTAATCCCACATCAGAAAGGAAAAGAGAGGTCTTGGGATATAAATACGGTGGCGCTGCACATCCTATCAGACATGTCTTTTGAGAAGAGGGTAATGGCCCCGTTACAATTTGCAGGTACTCGCAAAAATTACTTATTGAAATGTATAATTTTCAGAACCAGCAAACTAGACTATTTGAAATCATGATGTGCTCGATCTCCGTCCCCTATTCTCGTCACGAAACACATGACAGAAACAAACCATATTCAAACTGCGATATACGCCGTCAATCCACTAAAAGCAGTCCCAGAATTTCCAAGACTGTCGCAATTGATTAAAACACCACGTTAATCATCACATTAGAATTCGATTCAATAATCAAATTTAAAGGTGCCCATAAAAAACGTCTACAATAATTAAGAGAGCATGATAAATGGCTCGTAATTCAGCCTCAGTTGAGTCGAGAAAAATCACTCATAACATAAAACAATTAATTCTATAAAAAAACATATAAGAATTAATGATTTGGTTGCATGTATGGCGTAAGATATAAAAGTTAGCTAAAACCAGCTAGCCATTCATTCAAGTGTAGACCTCTAATTAAGGATGAATAATGCACCACTTATTTTGCTGTATGCAGGCTAAGACAAGCTAAAAGGAAGAGCATATTCGTCCGTTGATAGGCTAGCTTCTCACTTCACTTTGTTCAAAACAAATATTTACTACTTCTTGGACGTTGAAATAAATACATGGTTTGATTCAAGTTATCTAAAATTCAGATTACACAATTTTATTTATTTTAATTCTAAATTATAAACCTTAAAATTTTTAGATCTAAAATTGTTATAACGAGAATATACCGGCGACGGTTGATAACGATAAAACAAACGAAGATGGTGACCGTAAACAAAACAAGAAAATAAATAACACCAAGATTTACGTGAAAAATCAAAAACGAAAAAAAAATCACTGGCAAATGATGAGAACTTTCACTATGACGAAGTATAAAAGATTACAACCTGATTGTTGCTTAATGCTCTATAAAGTCCTTGATCTACATGTATTTGTGTTGTGTCTAGACTCTAATCCTTAGTATCTATTTATAGGGATAGGTTGCATGTTTACAACGAAAACTTACATAGAAAGTAATTATACTCAACATAGATTTCTTACTTTTAATTAATGTAAAGTAAACGAGAGGTACTAAAAGTAAGATTATTACTTTAAACCAAATCCTAAAAAAAATCGAATTACAACTCTAACAAATCTCCACCATAAATTCTTGTAGAACAATCTCCACCTCTTTTACGAAATTCCTTCAAGAGGTAGTCTTCAACAATGAGACTTGACCAAGTTCAAGCTCTGCTCAAACTTGGTTGTAGGGAGTGAGTTCATCTCCTATTGCATAACCAACATCCACTTGCTTGATTATTCATCACCAACTGCCTCAAAATGTGTTGATAATTATTGGTTTGCATCTATATACTCCGACACATTCAACGCATATGCCACTATATCAGCTTTCGCATACCTCTTTGGAGGTCTGAGATCCCTTTTGGGTCTATCCACCACAATAGAATATTGAGGTTCTATCTGTGGAGAATGAGTCTGTGGTGGAGGAGTCTAGCTCTGTCTTGTTGTACCATTCTGTAAAAAATAATTTGATAAGTGCAAACGAATATGGGATACAGTTTTTCGATCTCCATGATGTTTTTTTGCATTTGACAACTCTGGCGACATCTCATCAAACCCTCCAACATAACATCTAAGTCCATATGTGCAAGTTCATCCTGAATCTTCACTCCTCATAATAAAAATATGGTGTTGCGATCCAACAGAGGAATATCATACTTTATTGTAGTCTGTACCATGACCAAGATAAATAAAAACTTAGAGCTCTAACACCAATTTGTTATATCAAAGATATACATGCGGTGAACGATAACGATAAAACAAATGATGATGATGATCGCAAAAGCATAAAAGAAAAATAAATAACACCAAGACTTAATGTGAAAAACCTAAAACGGGACAAATTATGCTCAATATTTTGGGCCCAATTTCTTTGGAATCGGCTTCCAGGATATTAAACCCAAATCACAAGCTGACCCAAACCCAGCAAATTGTTTGTCTTTTTTCCCACTCTACGTTGGAATTTATAACAAAATATCCGACATTGTTATCCTCTTCTTCCTCAAAGAATCTAGGCCATTTCTGCTTAAAAGTGAAAACCGAAGGCCTAAAATTTCAGCTGTGACACTGTGAGTATCGCCATGAGCTGCCTCCATTGTTATTCCCCATTTCTCCCTTTGAATTCTCAGCTCAATAACCAGAAACTGAAACCAAAACAACAGCTTCAGTTTTTCAGCACTGAATCAGCTCCCAACCTGGTTTTGCTAAAACAAAACGTGCACTCCAGGACAAATGCTACCTCCACTCCCCTTTTTATTGCTGCCAAAATCCCTCCATCTCAATCTGGTGACATTACAGTCTTTCTCCAAACAAGGTCCAAGTTCTTTTTTTTGACATTACAGTCCCCTTCTTATTCAATTATAAAGAATTTAATTTTGTTTTTTTTGGGGGGAGGGACTTTCCATGGAAATGCAGTGCATTGCTTCTGGTTGTTTACTTCTTGGCTAATTTTGTGGCACCTTATTTCATCTCCAAGTATTTCGGATTCGACAAGGTAGGCGAAGACCGAAACACAAATGAAAATGATAGCCAAGGAAGATGATCAAGCTCAGACAATGTAAGGCCAGGTGTTTTTTTTTTTTTCATGAAGAAATGACTATATAAGTTTCCCTAGCTTGTTCTGGTCATTTTTCACATATTGTTTAAGCAAGGCACATTTGAAAAAGAATCGCAACTTTAATGCCATTAGCTCATTTCACAAAACTTACAATTACCTGCAAAACTATGCCCTGCTTGAACCTATCGGAAAATAGGAAGAGGCGGCAGCAGCGAAGAATGGTATGATCAAACCAATGTCCAATCACTTTCATCTAAGGATAGAGGAGAGTGATTTTTAGGGGAAATGTTTGCAAATAAAGAGGACTTGCTATCGAAAAAGCTAGCAAATGGTCGAGAAGGATTGTCATACGCGTCCTTCTGGTCTTTCGGGGGAGATTTTCTCTGCTGCTGTTTCTCCTTACCGCCAAAGTTGAGACTGAGCTTCTTAAACCGACGTTTTAGCTCACTAGAAGCATTTCCGTTTTCAATTGCCCGTGTCTCCTCTGCCTGCTTTATTGTCTTTATGACTTCTTCCGGAGTCGCAGCCATCTTTTCCACTGTTTCATACACCTATTGACATTGAACACCATCAGATCACAGAGAAACAAAATTTTATAAACCAACACAGTCGAGCATATGAAGAAATCGAAGTTCCCTTTCCCTCAATGGGAAACTTCGAATGTGTCAGAAACAAAGGCACCCCGTCGTTTTACTTAAAATTTAGTTTATCATAAGCATTTGATATCAGTCCCATGTGTTTTAAAATACTTGTTGCCATTGGTAGAGAAATATTCAAGCAGCTTCGTGCAATAGAAACTACCTGACAAAGTTCGTCCATTTTGTCACTCCACACACTTTTCTGGCAAGTCGCAACAACGTAGTCTTTGCACTCGTAGAACAGCTTTGACAAGTTTTCATCAGCAGAGATTGTTTCCTCCGCTACTGTAAATCCCAAAGAAAGCTGAAAATTATATAAACGAGGCATTAGCATCATGAAGAATGACTAGTTGACAAATCATGTTTGACATACAATTATGAGACAAAAATAAAGAACTTATCGTCCATAATCAGATCAAAACACTTACTAGAGAAACAAATAGTTGTTGAAAGAGCACAGAAGTGGGGATGTCCTCCAAGAAATTCAGAATTCCTTCCCTGAAGGAACCATAACCCAAGCAATTATTGTAAGAACAATGCTCCTAACCTCCTGTGACAGAAAAATCTAAGACTTGTAACGTAAAGTGCTGCCTGTCCAACTTACACTGCCAAATCCTCGTCGAAGAGAGGTGTTTGTTTAATGGCTGGTATCGGCTTGGCCGTATCCCATAGTTCACGCCACAGATTACCTGAAATATATATAATTCAAATAACAGTCAACCATAGAAAAGTCCTAGCGAGTGACACTACCTGTAGGTTAAGAATGTCAAACAAATACGTCAATAAGTAAAAACCCACTACCTAGACGTTATTCGGAATTCATTATCCTAATATGAGTCACACAAGAACACAATACAAGTTCATTCAAATATACAACATTGTGAATTAAATGAACCAGTGTGAACATCTCAAAAGTAAAACCGGACCAAGAAGAAACTGAGATAAAGAAGAAAAAAAACCTTCTTTTTGCATTCGGATACTTAGTTGACCTCTTGTAACTGAAGAGTTAACCTCATCTCTTGGGTCAGCTTCAGTCCAATCAGGAGGAGAGTGCCATCTAACAAAATCTTCTAAAATACAGCCAGGATTGGCAGCCTAAAACAATTGTTAAGTAAATTTAGATAGGTAATCAATAGACCCTTGAAACAACATTATGCATTCATATGTATCTAAAAAGTAAAAAGATAGAGCTATTTCCATTGTGCTAAAATATACCTTGAAAGCCTGCATGTCAGAGAGGAGTTGAGAACACCCAGCGCCAACACTGACCACCAAAAGATAAGGTAATGAGTAAAAGAATAACAAGAATAACGTAAGTAGCCAGCAGAGTAATATGACAGCAGAGGAAAAACTGTGTATTTTTCATCAAAAACTTTGATCTGTACATCAGAATATGGAAGAGATTTGAAATAATCAGAAAAACTCAGCATGCATAACAGAATTAGATAGGTTGATCTTGAAAGATAAGATAATCGCTTTAGATCAAACAGGAGAACCTTAATAATATGATCACAAACAAATCTAGGCAGTAAACAGAAGAAGATAGTAAGAATTCTATAGTGGGAAATCTATATAAAAATGTAACAATGTTAAAAGGGTGTTTGGTCAATATACTGACCTCCCTGTACGAAGCACTAACTCCTCTGTTTCTTTGATAAGGTCCTCTGTAAGCAAAGGTCCTTCCTACAGTCATATACATAAACACAGTTAACCATGGGAAAAGGGTCAAACGGTAAACAATCTGTTAGCAGAATCGGTCAACCAAACCTGAGTAATAGGTGAGTATATAGGTTCACCAGTTTCTAGCATTGCCAGATTTTCAGCCAGTTGATTAGCTCCCTGTCGTAGAAAAAGTTCTCCACTGCTAACTCGTGCATATAATGCAGAGCTGGCAGCCACTGTGCCTATAGCAACATCTGATTCTTCAACATTTGAACTAGCTTCCTCCATTTCAGAATCAAATGATTCAGTGGCAATACTACGCCGTCTTTTTCTTGATATACAACAATTAATAACTTGCAATTGTTGATATAAAAGACATGAATTTAGATCAGGAGTCTCATCCACAGGAATGCCTGGCAGATGTCTACCTTCTAACCAAAATCTTCTCAACTGCATGAGTAAGGATTCCAAACACTTTTCATTAGATGAAGATTAACAAAATCTATAATATAAAGAGACTTAGTGAAAATGGGTTTCTTTTCTTCGTTAACCATTCATGTTAGTACAGATTCTGCATAACCGACTTACTTCAATAACAACCCTGCACCAAAAGAGAGCCATTTTATGAAGGGTCCTAAAGCTTCCAATGACTTCAGAAAGCTTAACAACGAAGCTCTGTGGAGGAGCCCCATGAATGTCTTTTGGCAAAGATATCATTGTTGTAGATGTGTTTGAATCAGAAACAATATCCCTTTGGGGGAAGTCCCCATCTGCAAAAAAAAAAATTGAAAGACCATCATAAAAAACATATTTCCCTTTGGGGGAAGATCCCTTTGTTGTAGATGTGTTTCTTTAAACCTTCACCTTTTTTATGATGGTTTAAAGAAAAACATATTTCCTAACAAAAGCAAATGTCCTATCAATGACAAGTATGAACCTGCCTGCATCAAACAGGGAATGAATCAAAGAAAGGACTCTCGCATCATCACCAAAGCCAGATGCAAGTTTATCCTCTTTGTCTCGAAGAACTAACGACTTCACTGCAGAGAAGGTCAGGCCTGTCCTTTCCCTCAGGGGTGAAGAATTTCCAGAAGATGCCAAAAGATCTTTTATAGACTTAAAATTACTTCCAGCCCTGGAACCAAAAGGCAAGCACAAAAAGATAAGAATACCATACACAAGCTGAAATATGAAAATTAAATAGATCACACATTTGACCATTTAACATGACCTCAGAAGCAACAAATATTTGCACCAAAAGATTAAATATGTAGCTATCAGTATGGGAAAAAGTGTTAATGGTCCAGAAAGTAAATACCAATAAAGTTAACAATTTATTAATCAGCATATTTTATGAGGCATCAAATGAATTTCAGTGTCAGCAATAGCAGAGAACAAACAACTGAAATCAAGAATCAAAAGCGTGTTAATGGCAAAAACTTACTCAACAGCTATAGCTAATTGCTTGATAACAGACGTTGGAGGAATGTTATTGGTGTTGATGGTATTTAAAATGTCTACAGAGGGAATTGCTTCTAAAGCCTGTAGGACAACAACTTCAATAAGAAATACCTTCATTTGAATTTTATAAGCACAGAAATTAGACATTTTAATTCTCATTACAGCAACCCTCACTACTAGGTGAGCAAAAATAAAGAGAATCATAAACGTACCTTTGCTTCCGTATCGTTCTTTACTTTGAGCAAGTATAAGTTTTCATCATAGAATGCAACAGCCATTTCAACGTTGTCTGAATCTTCAACCCCTTTTCTCCGTAGTCGTATATTCTTAAATCTTTCCTGCCATTCTTGTTTGGTCCCCAAATTTGCAGGCATCCACTTCGAATGCTTTACCTCATGAATACTCTGCTTTATGCCACACAAGTTTTAAAACGAAAATAAATAAATACGTATTGAAAAATAATTTATTATTTTACATGAATTATCAGGGAAACCAAAATGTGCATATAAAACTCAATAAAATTCACCATGGTATGTACTAGGCAGAATTCTGAAGCCTTAATTTGGTAGCTCGGAAAGTGCAGGGAAATTAAATAGCATACAAATTGCAAAGCCTCCTAATCAATTCCAAGCAAATTAAGCCAAACTCTTCGAGTTTATTACTCAAATAAGTCAAACATAATTCTAAACTTTTTTTCTGAAGCCTTTTTTGGTAGCCGGAAATGTGCAGGGAAACTAAATAGCACAGCAATTGCAAAGCCTCCTATTCAATTCCTAGCAAATTAAGCTAAAATCTTCTAGTTTATTATTCAAATAAGTCAAACATAATTCTAAACTTTAACTTCATTTTCTCAGCAGCCAAACAAGGTTCCAATGTACCTTTTAAAAAAGAATATTCTAAAGATAATAATAATAATAATAATGAAACTAAAACAGCCAAATCCCACATTTCAGCTTAAAAGAAAGCCACATTTCAGTTTCAAAATAAAATGAAAAATTTACCTTAGACTCGCCGTCTCTCGTCGGTGATTCATTTTTGAATTCTTTCGGATATGATAATTCACAATCTTCACCAAACGAACAGCAAACAAATAAAAATAAAACTCCGTCGTTAACATCTAATATCAATATCATAACAACCGAAATTGTTTTAAAATAGAATCTAAAAATAGCAAAGCGAAAAAAATAACAATAAAATTTTTTGCAAAAGATATTTACAACCAACAATATAGAGATTTTCCAATTTACCTAGATCGGATTTAAAATCAGTGAGAACTCTCTCGGCTTTGGCAGCTGCAGAGTGGAAAGCGAGTCTTGCTCTGGAGACAAACGACGGAGCTTCCATATCTTGCGCCGGCGGTGCGCACGTTAAGATTCGGAGCTAAAGTAAGAGGAAGAAGACGAAAGATAGATAATTTGTTGAAATCGAAATGGATATAGAGCGGGGGGATTCCTTTGGGTGAAGAAGAAAGCCGAGTGGAAAATGCATTTAAATTTGTTTTAACAAAACTGGAAACTATTTAACAAAGTACTATTTTTAATTTTTATTTAAATATTAAAAAAAGAATAAATAATTTAATTTTATATGAATTAATAAAAACTAACTGCAGTTTATATCTAGACTTAGTAAAATATATTAAAATAAAGAAATTTAGGACAAAAAGCAAATGAAGTAGTTGTGGGTAATTTGAATCAATCCATACAAAAATAAAAATAATCGATTAAGATACCATGACTCTGTTTGACAAGCTGATAATAAATTACATTAGTTGATAACATATTATATTAGCTGATTTGACTAGTTGATTGTATTAATTAGTATAAAAATGTTTGATAACATTAGTTGATAGCTAAATTTTATTTGCTTATTTAAACAAGCAAAATAACATATAAAGATATTATTATATTTAATACTTGTTTAAATAATTTATTAATTATTAAAACAATTATTTTCTTAATATAACATTATCAATTATATTTGAAGGATGTATATATTAATTTTTTATTTATAAAATTATTTTTAATATAATTTTATTAATTATTAAATTTAATATTTAAACTATGTATGAGAATATGTTTTGATTCAAAAATATATTCTCATCTATCCAATCGTCTAAACTTAAAAGACTTATATTAACCTTTTTTTTATTTTTTAACAGATTTATCAGGTCAAATATCTAAAAATAATTCAAAAGCATATTATATATAAGGTAATTATTCATGCATAAGCGCTTGTGAAAATTTTGTTTATATAAGCGCATTAGTTTTAGGTTTAAGGATTCCATTTAGGGTTTAGTAGTTTAAGTATAGCAGGTTTGAATTTAGGAGATGTTAATATAATTTAGGGTTTAGGGTTAAAATTTAGGGTTTATAGGTTAAAACATAAATCCCTAACCATATTACCATAAACCTAACCCTAAACCCTAAGTTCAAACATGAACCTTAAATTTTTAAACACCTGCACTAAAACACCTAAACTCTAAACTATAAACTAAAACTTTAAACTCTAAAATTAAGGTACTTGTAAAAATAAAAAAAATTCACTCTGTGTATGAGATAATATATATCCCCTCTGTCCCACTCAATATGTCCATTTTGTGTTTTAAAATTATCTCACTTAAAATGTCTCATTGAAAAAATCAACAACTTTTAAAAGGCATATTTTCCTTTATACCCCTTTTTTAGCTTCCCAACAAAATAAAGTTCAATTTTTCAAGGATAAAATTGTCGTTTCAATTATTTCATATTATCTTTCTTATATAATTTTTTTACAAAATTATGTGAAAAATCAACCATAAACGTTTTAAATGGACTGGAGTATATATACCCTTAAATCAACATCGTAAATTAGAAGCATTGCCCACTTGATTCCATAATATTACAAATCTCCCTTGTAATCACAAAGATTTTGTCGTGTTTTTAAATGGTCAACACGTCTTGGATGTCACGTAACCCCTAACACTTTTGAGTTTAAATGATATAATGAGTCAAACTCGATCTCTTTTATTTTCTTTCTTTTATAAATGAAATATTAATTAAAAAAATCATGTTTAAGGCATTTTATTATATTCAAGTAATCTGTAGGATGTTTTTATTTCAAAAAGATCAAAACAAATGAGCTTAATATTTCCTTAAATAATAATACATCTAAGTACATTCGAATCTACACTCACTTGGATATTATAATAATAAATTTAACAATATTAATTAAATTAAAATTCAATAAAAACAAAGTTAACATTTAAAATAAATATATTTAGTTTTAAGTTACCACAATGGAGTTTGAAAAGGCCTTTGTAAAGACCGAGCCAACTTTGGTGATAGTGAAACATTTATAGAATCAAATTAATTTAAGTCAAAGCTTATCTAAAAAAACATTTTTGTGATGAAATAATCAATCAATTTGATCAGATTGACTGATTATCTATCATAGGTACAGAATCAAAAAATGTCCTAACGTTTAACTGAATAGTCATGTTCATCCCTATTTTTAAATTAATTTAATCTCTAAAATTTTATTTTGTGTCAAAATGGCCTCTCTATGAATGCAAATTACTAGTTAACTAATAGTAAATAGCTTGAAATGACGTGGCAAACCTACATGGCAGTGCACGCTGACATGACAGTGTCTAGACAAAGATGTTAACTTAAAAAAAATTACATTAGTCAAAAATTAATTTTATAAAAAAAATTTTTCTACAGACGTGTCATTATGTCAAGGCATTTCAAGTTGTTTATCGTTAATTGACTAACAATTTTTATGCATAGATGGGTCATTTTGACCCAAAATAAAACGTTGGGGGCTAAATTAGTTTAAAAAATAGGGGTTAAAATGACTATTCAGTCAAACGTTGAGGCCATTTTATGATATTATGCCTTTATTATATACCATTATGGTACTCTAATAGGGCCCACGAGACGCATCTATCTTTTTTTTCTGGTTTAATCACTAATATTTAATTTATTAATTGACTAATCTAAATCGAATACTACACAAATCTATTATAAGAGTCATCCTCCCAAACTAACTGCCACATTGGTCTACTTTAGTGAATGAATGAATTTAAGAGAAATGTTATATCTGTTTTGATGCATTTGCAAAAATGTTTCTTTCTAAATTTGTAAATATTTTAAAATATAATTGATTAAAGTTATAAGAATTTATAATATTGTTATAAATATTTGTATATAATTTTTAAGATTTTAATAATATGGATTTGATTTAAAATATAAATTTTTAATATTCTTAATGTGATCTCATAATAATTTAGATATTTATTTTATTTATACTTTCTAAATAAAACTGCTCAAATTTAAATTTGTCAAGGAAAATGAAGTTAAAATATTAAATAAAGGTAAGTGTATATAAATAAAAGTTTGGTAGAGGCCGAACGAGCAACAACCTGCCCGAGACCCAAAGGTGAAGCAAGAGGAGTTGATAGAGCCTTGGCCTCTTTAAAGTGGTAAAATTGGACATGTTCTTTAAAGATTATAACTATTAAGTTAATATATAAAAATGAAAATTGTAATTTTTTTAATTACCGGTATCCGATTCATTGATTGATTAATTTGGATAAGATTTTGTAGAAGTTTAATATGAGACGATCTTTTCAATATAATTTTCTCAATTCACAACGTCAGGATTTGAACTTTTGACTATAAATTACAATTTAATCCTTATAAAATCATAACGAATACAGTGATAAAATTAATAATTTAATTTCAACTTTTTTTCCTGATTTCCCTCCTAATCTGTCCGGTTGTCATGGCGTATCGTGTCTGAAATTATCAGATTGCAAACAGTTATATGATTCTCTGAGGACCTCAAGGTATCGATCTTTTTCACTACAAGTTTCAAGCAGAAACTAATTGCCTAACATTCATTGGGACACAGTATTGCAAAGGGCCATCAAAAAGAGTGTCCACAAAAACCCTAGCCGTCGCCTCCTTCGGATGATACAGATCCCAGAAAACATGATCGCTCCGGTTGGAGCAATACTTCGAAACGGGCACACAAGGCACTTTAGCTTTCAAATCCCCAAGCCCACAACATGCACTTTTTATCTCATTGAACCCTACAAACACAATGTCAAAAGTCTCTCACATGTATGTATGTATGTATGTGCGTATGTATGTATGTGTGTATATGTATTTATGTACGTACGTATGTATGTAATGTGTGTGTATGTACGTATGTACGTACGTATGTGTGTGTATGTATGTATGTATGTATAGTTGTATACCGTAGGAAGATGGATTCTGGATCGCATTTTGCATGATGCTGTAAGTATCAAAGTAAGAGTAGTTGACGCCTTGAAGTTCTGATGTGAACCCTGTCAACATTGCCTTAAGCTCTTCATTGTATTTGACAGACCAGAAATTGCGTTCTTCGCTGCATTCATGGGTTTCGTTCTTAACCCTTTCTGCCGGAACGCACCCTATCGCTCCGATGCCGGTGAGAACGAATTTACGAGCACCGGTTTCGTATAGTCTCTGTTGAAAAAAAATGGTGGAATGTTTAAGATCAAGTACTTTCATTATTTACCATATCATTTAGCAATGCAAACCAGTTAATTAGTTTACCTTGAGTTGTCCTTTTAGGGTGTTAGCCATCAAGTCCACATATTGTTGTGGGGTTTTCTTCTTTCTAAGATCCGACGATCCGAAGTAATCGAAGATGTCATTGCTACCGATAACAACGACGAAAAGAGACTTCGACAGGCGACTTTCTGCAGCAGACGATCCCATTTGCTGCACCAAAATTTTCTGCACTGCAATGTAGTAGTCCACTTGTTTTAACAATGGTATGGATTGACCCTGGATAGAAATTTGGAAAAGCACATGAAACAACAAACTCTAATAGTTAGGCTTGAGAAACAATTAGTTCATACAATCTTGCTCAAGAGATGAGATTTTAAAGACTTATTAAAGTTTGATCCGTGCCGTTGAAGATTCCAGCACCACCGGAGGCGAAGCTAACACCGTTTATATAGGACGGTGCATCTTTCTTCTTTGACAAGGAAAGATAGGGTGGTGAACTTGGCAACCCTAGTTTTCCAGCTGTCCAGGTAACGTTACATATGAAGTCCAATGTTAAATTCATATATAGAAAGAGAACAATGTGAATGCAAAAAATATTTACTTTTAAGTTAAAAACTTGTAAAAAAGCACATTTTTGAGTTTTTTATTTTCTAGTTGAGACATATTTTACGCTCTTGATGACATAATCTATGTTCGGATCTTGAAAACGTCATTATTAGAAGTCAACAACTTCTAGAGCAAGTGGTAAAAAGCTCTCAGTTGACACCTCCCCTCTCCCTAGATTATAGGTTCTAGACTCAGTATGAAAAAAAATTTCTTCCCCTAAGTAGGAATTGTTCAAAAACCGGAAGAAAAAAAAACAATCACGAACTCTGAATATAAAAAATAAAATAGACATGAATGATATTTTTGTAGACATTCTTGGGTTTTATTATTATTTTGGAATATTGTTTAACATTTTATACGTCCAATACACTTTTAACTTTAAGTGATTGCGCTTTTGTGCTTTCCATTGTTATCAAAGCACACATACATAACGAATAGTATTTTGAAATAAGCTGTAGAATTTTATATTCGAAATCACTAAATTCGAAAAATGTATTCAAGTCGTATTTATATATTATATATTTGTAAATTTTTATATTTCTGTAAATAATAAGTAGATTAATGGATGCAAAAAAAGGGTTGTTTATAAAAGAGGTGAAAATATTGCAAAAATAAACCTTTTTCTCAATTCTAACTGTTACTTACCAAGTAAATCTGCAGCATTCTTGCCGTTACAAAACCTCCCGGTTGGTTTCTTGGTAGGGAAATCGACTCCGTTGTGAGGAAAATCCACTTTCGCGATAGAAACCCGGAGGTAGTTGTTCCCGACGTCGACCAACGAATCCCCAAAAACAAACACTGCCGGAACCATTTGAGCTGTCGAAAACTCTAACGTCGAACAAAATACAGAAAAGAAGAAGGATAACAAGAAGTTCTTCGCCATAAAAGCTCTGCTGCCATCCATTAGTTTTGAGTAGGGGTTTTTCTTTATTTGAAAGGAAAAGGATTTGGTTTAGAGTGGGGAGTGGAGGATGCAATTGTTCATGTGCTAGCTTTTTTTATATAGACAGTGTTGGGGTTGAGAAAGGAAGAGATTCGGACCCTATTCTTTTGAATATATATATATATATATATATATATATATATATATACTTGAAATGTATTTTGGTTCATATATAGTTTTCAAGGTGTGAGAAGGGGACGTGAAAAAAGAAATTCAATGGCGTGGCTTATGGGAGTAAAACACTATCCATGAATGATATAACAACCGATGTCTTAATATTTTTTATGGGGTACAAATTTATCTTATTTTGATTTTGATCACCAAATCACAAATGATGTAATTGTTGGATTAAAATTCGCAATTATGAGTACATATGTAAAATGTATGCTGTTATTATAAAGTATGACACAAAATTAAGTGACCAAATATGTTAGTCGTATCATATGTATTAAAGTGTAATGGAAATAAAAGTGTAAATACCATAAGATGTATTTATTATTCAATGAGGGGCAGAGTTATAAATACTTAATAGTTGATTTATTGAATCAGCTATATAAAGAGATAGTAGTCTCAGAGAAATAGGTTAACTGGTATTACTCTTGTCCTCGTCGGGGAGTTTTTACGGCAACAACTAACCTACCTTCTTGAAAGATCACAATCACCTTCTAGGCGATCTCCATCAAAAGATTCAATGTTTTCAGTCCATTAATGAATTCAGGTACGTGTCCGCATTCAGCTTATTGTTCTTGATGATTTGACATGATAGATCTTGGGTTAAATTTCATATTAAGTTATGGTTTGGTTCTAACAAATTATGATTTGATTCTAACAATAATGACATGACAAATTATCGCATTAAAATGATATCGTTTTAGATCATACAAAACCCACAAAAATGACGTTTCTTTAGATCCTACAAAAGCTAAAAAAAATCTTCATTTTTTCTTTTAATTTTTTTATTCCTTTCTTGAATCTAGGGACGGAGCTATTAAGCTCCTGGAAGGGGTTGTTGTCCCCTGGGGAAATTTTTTTTAGTCATTTATATTTTTTTGAAAAATGATATAATTGTGAATTTACCCCATACCTTTCAAGACTTATGTTTTGCCCCTCACTCCTAAATCCTGGCTCCGTCCATGCTTGAACCAATTTAATTTTCAACCACCGCTTGTCATGCCATCTTCGACAACCGATGAGTCTCAAAATTTACCGTCAAATTCGTTTCGTCCTCTTAAACACAAATTTAATATATGTTTAGTTAAGAAATATCATATGCTTTATTAATCTAATGTTGCACAGTTTAGTTTTTTGTTCTTCAATTTTTAACATTAGATAGAACTCAAACGGCGAAATTTTCGCTCTCCTTCGTTGATAATTTTAATTTAATAAAAATTCCAATAAATTTAATATTTATAATCTTTTTTTCCTTTTTATTCGAAAAATATTCGATGCTTCAAGAACAAAAAAGCTGTAAGCGCGTGTTGGATTTGATTTGACGTGGAACCCACCAAATTGATAATTCCGACAAGCCGGGTGGTATACGCAGACATCAAACTTCTGGATTCCATTTTCCTGGAATTTGGAGAATTCCTTCAGTTTTTCTTTTCCTTTTTCAGCTTTAATTATTCCATTATTTTATTTTAAAGCCGGCGTCCCACTTCAAATACTTTCCCATCTATTCCATTTTATGCAATTTCCCAAAATTTTTGAAGAAAAGAAGGGTTAGACTGAGATCGAAATTTAATCAAGATGCTAGCACAACCAGTACCCTAAATAAATGGCGTATAAAATTATACGTCTTTAATGCATCAAATATTAACTTATATATAGGCATTATTGCGACCCATAAAATATTTTGCCTAGGGTTGGGAATTGGGATCAAAGATGGCACAACGCACGATTAGCCATTTGATCCTGGAGCAGGGCGGTTCAACGATTTTAGGGTCATATTCAATTTATTGAAATGAGTCTCTTAATATATAATCAGTAAGAGGTATAATTTTTTTTTTTAAAAAATTACCTTAATACAAAAAATATTATTAGATTATATTCTTTAGCAACAAAAAATTAACTAAACATATAAAAATCAAACATTTTCACTTAAAAATAATATTTTTTTTTGCATGTTTTAAGTTTTAGATTATTATTGTATATATACACATTGATGCAGCTCAGTGAACAATGGATGGGACCATGGTTTTGTCTAGTGAAGGTGTTGTAAACTTGTAACGTACCCATCACAAAATGAGTGGTTTCAGCAGCAACTCTTCCCCTAATAAGAGGCGTGGAGCTCTTTGCAAATAGAACGAGGCCAAACGGGTCACCATTCAACCTCTCTTTGTCACTTCATTTCATGCTTTGTCTCGATCTCTCTCGTTTGTCTTGTCCCTAGTCAGCCTGGGACATAAGACCTGTGTTTCTATCAAACTTGTTTTAGTTGAAGGGCTAATACATGCTTTTTTCTTGTCTTGTTTCAAGGCTGTTTTTCTTAAGAATACAACACTAAGGGCACTACAAAAGGTGGTTCTGGACGGGTACAATAGGAACGACAGCTCAAGGCTCCTAAAAAATGAATTGAGTTAAATACTTGCAAGGGGAAGCAAAAGATTAGTTCTTTACTAGCAATAAAACACACGGAGAAAGTAAAGTTATGTTGTAATAAAACTCGTTTTTATTCAAAAACCAGTGCACAATAAGTCAAAAAAACTTTTAATTTTTTTCTTAAATTGAGAGCTCCATTTTAATATATTACAAGTCTCCTTGAATCTTTGAACCGCCACTAATCACCGCCATATGTCAAACATAGAGAAAAGATGATTGAAATTCATTATATCTTTAACCAAACTAATACTAGTATTCATCTTATCTAATGTTAAATTTTTGGGGAGGCTTGATGAAAATTTCCCAAATTTTTTGAGAGAAATGATCCACTTACACTATTCAGAACTTATCGATATAGTTATACTTGTCATGAATATAAATTTACGAATTAATTAGAAATTTCTAACATATCAATCCATAATATTATCTTTATTTCTAACATTTTGTCTTAATAATATATATTTAACGGTGAGAAATATTTTTATACAAAACAACTCAAAACACAATATATATGATATACGTGAATAGTAATGAAATGTGATAGTCTTATTGTAAAGATATATATGACCTAATCCAAATTCGATGCAAAATCAAGGCCTTGTTGGACTATATAGCAAATTATGATCCAATTACAAGTGACTATATGTCTAGGAGAAGGCACAAAAAGTCCAAATCAATTTTACCTAAATTTTGAAGTACCTAAAATTAATAATTCAGTATTTTATGAATTTCGGACTCGAACTCAGTATTATATGTTTAGGATGCAAATTTTATATAACTCGTGGACCCAAAATCCAAGTCGTTATACCTAAAATTATAAGTGAGTTTAAAATTTTAGGGAATATGGATTTAGATTATTAATATATAATAAAAAAATCTAAAATATATGAAAATTTAAAATTTCTAAAGAGTGCTGTTACCCTTAATACCTTTCGGTCCGTCCCTGATTATTACTTTCGAATCAACTTGCAGTCATGTATTGCTATTTGAATTGCTGTGAAAATTTTAAATAACATAATAATTCTTGTATTGAAAACATATGGAAACAATGCTTAAGAACTCAGAAACTTCTAATGTTCTTCCTAAAAGTCTGGCCTCTTAGATATCAAAATAATGGTGAAGAAGCCCTGGTTGCTCTGCTTCCGTTTATTAGTCGTCGACGACGACATCATCATCATCTTCTTCCCAGACTTCTTCTGATTCCGAAGAACACAAGCATCGCCGTGGCAGACATAAGTGGATTCTGTGAAACAACCAAAGATGTTTAGCAGCAAAGCCATGAGAGCTCAAAGATTATGCTCTACGGAACAAGATATTACTATGCCTGTTTTTAATTTGTCTACAAATTTATAAACGAACTATGGCATGGCATTTGACCTTTTTTGCTTTAGAGCAATGGGTCAAACTTGGTTGGCAGAAAGTGAGAAACTACTATTTTAATTTTCTGCTTAAGATCCACTTATTGATCGAGTGATCAAGAATATTTTTGTTATTTCATCTTGTATAAATTCAAATCTCGAAGTTTGCTTTAGAAATATAATACATTTTTATTTAATAAAAAATGAGTTAATTGCACCACACGTCCCCAAATTATGATACCATTCTAAATTGATCCATAAACTTTAAAATATTTTAATTTCATCCTCAAACTATGACCTTTACTTTAAATTTGTCCCCAAACTTTTGAGCGTTCCAATTTCATTCTCAAACTCTAGCTCTCATTCTAAATTGGTCCTCAAACTTCTTGAACGTTCTAATTTCATCCTCAAATTAACGTTTATACCACATCATAGTATTACATAATACACATTAATGTTTCATGACACTTAACAATTTTTATAACAGTTTTAATAACATAAGATATGATTAGCATATATTGATAATTTGGGGATGAAATTAGAACGCTCAAAAGTTTAAGGGCCAATTTAGAAAGAGAGTCAAAGTTTGAGGATGAAACTGAAACGCTTAAAAGTTTGGGGACCAATTTAGAATGAAGGTCATAGTTTAAAGATAAAATTGAAATGTTTTAAAGTTTAGAGACCAATTTAAAATCAATTTCATAGTTTGAGAACGCGTGGTGCAATTAACTCTAAAAAATCAGCTTCACATTGACAAATGTTTATGAGTTAGATCCACCAAAATAACTTAAAATTATTCAGTTCCATATTAATTTAGGATTATTGGTTTAGTTCCTGTTAATATCAACAATCCATTTTCACTTATCCAACGATAGTAAAAAATTATAAAACTAAAAAAAATTCATTATGTCAATTGATATTATATGTATTCAACTATCAAACGAAAAAGTGTTAGACAAAGTGTTGTTTTTTGTTTGGAAAGTTTTTGATTTCTTCTTTCTCTATTATTTTTATTTAATTCTTCTAGGAAATCTTTGGTTTTGGTTGTTGATCTTATAAGACTTTTGGTAGGTTGAGGGGTTTAGCCTTGATTAAGTCCCTCTCTTGTTTTTCAATTTATAAATAGGTCATATTCTAACATTTAAAAAAATATCTGTATTTATATTTTTCTAATTTTATATGATTTTTATATTAAAAATAAATTTTAGAAATTTGAAAATAATATTTTTATATTTTTAATTTAATATATTTCAATATTTAAATTGTTAAAAAAAACTTTAAGGATGCAATTGAAAATATTGATAAATGTGGAGGGATTTTTTTTATCATTATGCCAAAACTAAAAGCAAGGAAAACGTCATATAAAAACGTAACGAAGAAATGACTTTTTCTCCCATGTATTGGAACAATTCAATTTAATCCAACCCTTTCAATTCACTCTCTAAAACTTTTTAGTCAATATCATCAACATTGAACTTAAATTTTTGTTAATTTTGGTTAATTTGATGTAGTAACATTCTAAAAATATTTCATGTGACGTAACCTTCAAATACCATATTTTTTAAAATTTAATCTAACAAAATTAGTAAAATTAAGAAGTAATATGACACAAAAAAATCAGAATCATTTTGAAAAAAATACCACTACTTCATTAAAAATTATGTTGAAAGATTAAAAAAAAAACCCTATTAAATTAACATGATATCATGCTTATGTAATAAAAGACAACATATATCATTACACAAAAATGATGCTATATATATTGATTATGTTAATATATATATATATATATATAGGGAAAACCTACCTAAATAGTATCTCATCTATTATCATGTTACTATTTTAGTTCTCTAACTATTGTTTTGGCAAAGTAGTATCTAAAGTTATATTTCGTTTTTATTTTGGTATCTCGTCGTTAAAAATTTAACAACATGCCGACTAAGAGAGAGAAAATCACACGTGACATGCTGGATAGAAGAGCGAAAGTGATGTGGCAGTCAGCCACGTGTGATTTTTTCTTTCCTAATTAGTATGCCGTTAATTTTTTAACGACGGGTACTAAAATAGAAACAAAACACAACATTAAATATCATTTTGCCAAAAAATAAATAAGATACCAAAACAAAAATACTAGTAATGATGGGTACCAAATTTGCAGTTTTTCCCATACATATATGATAAAAAAATTATCATTAATAAGGTGAAAATTATCATTAATAAGGTGAAAACCTTTGATTTTGACCTGTTGTGAGAATTACCAAATGCCAAAAATCCACCTCAAAGTTAGAAATGACAAGTCATTGTTAGAAATGACAAGTCATTTCTTTTATTATTACTATTATTTATATAGTACTATTTTTTTTAAGAAATGACAATCCATGTTCTTACTGTAAAAATGAAAACATAGGGAAAAAACAGAACAATTAAGCTGTAAACTTCCATTGTAACGAAGAATAAAGCCACCCCTTAGGGGTTAGGGCCAACCATTGAATTAACTCTAAATTGTCAAACAAAAAAATTTCTCTAAGCTCTTAGCTTAAGGCTCTAACCCAATCCTTTGACATTAGAGGGAGCTTTGTCTTCACAAGACAACCTTAAAAGAAACAAAAGGACAAATCCAGACTTGTGTCATTGAGTTCCTTCAATGGTGCTAAGGACAAAGACTTGATTTCTTTGTCCTTTTTGTCTCCGTTTTTTCTTATTGTTATTAGGGAAGATGATGATGATGATGATGGGTGGAAACAATAGCCAGGTTTGTGCACAAAACGAGGGCGGCGGAGAAGGCGGTGTAACCTTGAAAAAGGGGCCGTGGACGGCTGCGGAGGATGTGATTCTGGCCGAGTACGTGAGAACTCACGGTGAAGGGAACTGGAATGCGGTGCAGATGAACACGGGGTTGACACGTTGCGGGAAGAGTTGTAGGCTACGGTGGGTTAACCATTTAAGGCCGAACTTGAAGAAAGGAGCTTTTTCTCCTGAAGAAGAAAGGACCATTATTGAGTTGCATGCTAAAATGGGTAACAAGTGGGCTCGCATGGCTACTCAGGTAATTATTGTCTGAAATTGGTCATCTTTTTTTACGTCTACTTTTGATTTTCTTTCATGGAAATCGAAACTGTTTGTCATTTGATCTTGTTCATGCTTTTCTGTTCACTGGCTTTGTTCATTTCTTGCTTTAAAATCACATGTCTAGCTGTTCAATTTACTTCCTTTAATATGGTATGATCTGTTTGTTGTTTCAGTTCTTGAATTTTCTAGCCATTTTCTCAGCCATTCCAAGAAAATCCCACAATTTTCTATTAATGGCTTTGAATCTGGGTTTTTTTTTTGTTGTAGTTTATGGAGTATTAATTTCTTTCTTTTGTTTACTTTTTATTTTCATACAATGTAGCTTCCGGGAAGAACAGATAATGAAATCAAGAACTATTGGAACACAAGGATTAAGAGAAGGCAACGCCGAGGCCTCCCGCTCTATCCTCCTGATATCCAACCCTTACATTCTCAACACCAACAAAAGCAGCACCGGTCACTGCAGGCGACGCCGATCGTGTCCCCGAAGGGCACGTCGACCTCTTCATTCACCTTCCAGACCCTGGCACCGTCGTCGTCTTCGAATCTCGAAAGTTCTATGCTGACGCAATCACATCCTCTCTATATCTCAGGGTCGGTGTCGTCTCACATGCTCTATAGCCCGCATTCGACACCGACGCCTCTCCAGAGTCCGAGATCGGGTTCGACACCATCCCCACTTCCTAGCCCTTCACCTTCTACGCATGTGTCCCCATTGCACTCTCCCCATAAACCTTCATTTTCAGCTCTCCCCTTCTTTGGTTCTTCAACATCAAACACTTGTAATAATAGTAGCAACAATAATACTATCTCTTCAGATTTCTTCTTCCCCAGAGAAACACCTCCCCTTCAGATACCGACGCCATACAAGCGGTTTAGACACGATGTAAGAGAAAGTGACAACAATGTTGTTGTCAATGGTGGCTGTGGCAATGGCAGTACCGGTTCGAGATTTATGTTACCGTATCCTCCTTTGCAAAAGAATTCAACTTTCAATCCCCATAATGTTGGTGCAACCGTTGATACTAGTTCTACATTGACATCTCCAAACTACTCTTTCCCTTCATATTCATTGGATCCGATCACACTCGATGTTACTTCGACATCAAGGATCCTCACCAATCAACACTGCTTCGATACCGGTCAGTTCATATCGACCCCGGGATTCGTTTTTCCGTCAAAAACAAACAACGAGCTCCCTTCAAACCAAATTTTGTCCCTAGACGGGAATTCAGAGGTTACATTTGATACTAAGGGGAATAGTAGCTATATCAGTAATGATCACAATAACAACAACGACCGGACTTTGAGTATCCCTTTTAGTGGACGTGGCTTGTTGGATGATATGCTGGAGGAGGCTCAACTGTTGGCTTCCGGTGACGACGACGACGACATCATGCGGCGGCCGAGCTGTATGGCCGGATTCAGTACATGCTCCGATGGTTTAGCTTCAGGTCAGTCCATGAAACAGAATTAAAAATGCTAGATAGGGATTAATAATTGAAGTTCAAATATGGTAATAATATGCATAATTATCTAAGTGGGGGTGTCATTGTAAGGAACCTTTTATAGTAAATTTTGAACTTTTTAAATGTCGCCCTTTCTTCTTTGATTCTGATTATTTCTATTGCTTTTTTTGTTTCTCTTTTAAACGATGTGTGATTCATAGCTAAAGGAGAAACAGTAACAGATCAAGAGATCGACGCTACACAAGAAGACTACTCTCGGCTACTCGATCTTCCTCCGTCGATGGCAATGCCCGATTGGTACGGCGATTGTGGGAAGTCTCTGACGGGTCACTGAAAGGAGAACATATTGCTTCACCATTGCTCGATGACAACTCAGAGTTGTCGTTGACGAAAGTCGCACTGAATCTATATATTATTCGATGCAAGAGCATTTACTTAAGTAAAACACGATATAAATACGTAAATGTGTATATAAATATAAATGCAATAAGCTTAATGTATAAATTATATTATTTTTTATTTATATTCAATGCACTGGCATTATAAAAAAAATTCACAAGAACACTTATTTGAAACATCTCATTAAGTCAACCAAGTCACATTCCAATATATAACCGACTATTTAAAATAGAATTAATAAATATCTAAAAATAGAATTCACTCTATATTAATCTATTTTAAATTCAATAAAATTTAAATATATAATTTTTATTCATTTATTTAAATTGAAATTAATAAGATTCCTCGATAAGTATATATTTTTATTAATTTGTTTAAATATTATAAAATCATATTAGTATAATTATTATTTATATTTTTCATAAAAATATTATATCTTAGTAAAAATAAAATATATATTGAATTCATATACAATTCATTCAATAGTCATAGCTGTTAACTATTTCACTCAATTTAATAAAAATAATTTTATATTAATTGAAAATATTGAGTATATATTAAAATAAAATATATCTTATTATTTGGATATTTTTCTAAGTAAAAATATTCAATTTAAATGAATTAAATATATAAAATAAAGTTCATATTTTTTTACTAAAGCAGGGTAACTTACAAATAAGTCATTAAATCCTAAATTCGATATAATTTTAAATATAAATGATAAGAAAAGGAGTTCTCCACTCACATAGAAAAGCAAATAAAAGAATAGTTAATTACAAATCACTTTTTCCCTCACTCTCTATATGTATAACTGCTCTTTGTTGGGTCTTTCTCCCTATATAAAATGGAGCAGACAATGATTCAAATAGCAGTTGCTATATAGCGGTCCGCAGTGACCGCAATACATCCGTTATTGTTCATAATCCGTTATTGTTCGTAATCGCGATAAAATATTGTAACCGAAAACGTGACCGCAACTGTAATTTAAATTCATGCGGACAATATCAGCAGCTTCAACACTTCCTTTTCCCCACAACCCCATTCATGTTTTCTACAGTTTTACATTTTTTTTGACAGTTGATCGATTCATGAACTCTTCATGTCCGAAAAAACAAGCTCCCTTTTAGTTTCGCTTGCCTCCCTCCCGAGTTCGGAGGGACTGGACTTTGTTAGAGAGTTGCAGCCCGTAGTGCATTCTTGCCTTCTCCGCACCGCCGGTGAACGTCTTTCATCCTCTCGACTGACCTGCAAATCCCACTGCAGGTCCAGTCGAATGAAGCAACACAGATGTTGCCTGCTTGAGCCTTCCACTCGCAATCTGCACCAATGTTGGTTATTATCATCAAGCTTCTATCAAACAAGCAATTGCTGAAGATAGCATATGACTAGTAGAATCAGTTATTCGATAACAAGTTCCTGAATTCGACGATTCAAGGTAGACATGTTTACGGCTACTAGACTCGATCAGATGTGACGGTAAGAAAATAACATGAATAAGTTTATATCATTACCTGTGGTACCACAGCACAGTCTGCGGTCATCTACATGATCGACATCCAACCCGATAAACCACGAACCCAATGAAACATCTTCGTTGGCATATTTATGCAGCACATGCCTGGAAAATTATCCTTCTGTAAGAAAAAAGTACATAAAACACAAACAAGTTCCAAACACAAGGATCACGCAATATTATCTTCAGACAATGCAGGTACTTACTGGTTAATAGATATGTAGCAAGCCAAATCTCTAGAGATGGCATATAGCTGTCCGGTAGCATGGCGGAAATACTTGTTTCCTTCCTCACCGAATTTCCAATGTTCAGGTTCGTGGTATCTTACTCCCCTGTTCAGGTATGAGGAAAAAGTGAGAAATCCAAAGTAGAAGATTACAAAACTCGAAAACTTTTAGTTAAAACTTAAAAACTTAGTACTGAACATGCTTTGCTTACTTCCGAGCAAGAACCGGACCAGATTTCATGCAACCGATATAAACCCTTGGCTTCGACCGATGGCTAGCCAAAGTTGCTCCAAGTGTTGCTGCAAAAGCACATATATAGACCACATTCAAAATATTAGGAGAAAAGCAACAACAAGAATCATTTGCATAGTAATCTACAAACCCTGAAGGAGTAGAAAAGCGCTCGGGATTAGTTTAGAGTACACCGATTCGAAAAAATTCTGTTTCCCAAAATGCAAAAGCAGGCAAGAAAATACATGCTTCGTTTACCTATATTTACATGCACATCATCATCAACTTTT
The DNA here is from genome assembly GCA_019671005.1 of Hibiscus mutabilis. Classification (NCBI taxonomy): domain Eukaryota; kingdom Viridiplantae; phylum Streptophyta; class Magnoliopsida; order Malvales; family Malvaceae; genus Hibiscus; species Hibiscus mutabilis. The sequence goes on from CM033742.1 coordinate 36,498,572, forward strand.
ACATAGAAATCGGCATCCCACAGAGCAGCAGCAGTGGCGAAGTATGTCTTAGTCTTTGCTGATAATTCGAGGTAACCCTCAACATGCTCCTGCACAAATGAAATATGTAGAAAAGTTTCATAACCGTGCTCTAGCCTCTAGATATCAAAGTAAAACAATAATAATATTGCAGAAAAGAGATCTTTTCCTGCAGGCTCGTATCGAATAGAAGATGTATGCATAAAGCTGATAACAACGAAAGATTGAAGGTAGTACCAGCCTCAGAAAGTCGCCATGCTTCCAGTCTTCTGCTTCGATAGCCCTATCAAGGATACCCCCCGAGGTAGCACTGTCAATGGATGAAAAAGAACTCAAAAATTAGTTGAAGCAAAGACCACGGGATACGGGGCATTGATATTGGCAGGATAAAGTACCCACCTGTGACCAATTACGAATCGCATTATGATACCCTTCTCTTCAAGCTTCTTTCGTTCTTCCCCTGGTTATTCATACGAATGAAGAAACAATAACAATTCATTTCAAGAAATTACTTTAGAAATATATCGCATTATGCACCAGAAAGAATGTTGAATGAAAGATATTTATCTACGAACCTTGAGGCATCCAAGTAGCACGAACTGAATCTCTTCGTTTCCGGCTGCTAAAAGCAGTATTGATTCCTACAACCATCAAATATTTTCGTTTCCCAATCGACTCAGGGATTTTCAGGTCATCTGAAATGGGAGAGCCATTAATTATGGATTCCTGCACGGCCCTCGCAGCTGCTAACTCCATCTCCAAATTCGATATCGTTTTATCCAGTGTTCTGCATTTTACATTCAGTAAAACATGAAGTCTTCCACTAAATTTAACCAAAAAAAGGATGTAGCATGGATGAAAAGCTTACTGTTCAGCATTATGATTCTTCAAAACTACCCCGATTATATTCTTTGGTTCGTGCTGCACATCTTTCTGTTAACATAAGGCATCATATGAGCTAATAGATCGATTCGAACCTACCAATAGGCGACATAACTTCAAGTATTTTAAATAAACACTCACTCGTATTGGATCGCAACCCTCTGAAATTAAATTTCGCCTTTCATCTTTAAAACCCGGTTCTCGTGATACAACTCTATCTTCAGCCTCCGGCACTGTCCACATTCTAATGTCACAAAAATTTAATTAATTTGAAATTCACACTGTAAAAGAAAGCTAGGAGAGAAAATACATAAGTAATTATCGAAATTCACGCCGAAAATCGCAGCATAGACCTCGAGCAACAAATTTCAGATAAAAGAACAGCAAATATAGTGTTTGAACACAAACAATGCAATGTAAAATGAACATTTTGGTGGCATCTTCTGGTATTCTTATGAACCATCATAGGGCATGAAAACCAGTTGAAAATCTATAGTTCCATCAGATTTCAAGCTTTAATCACCTTAATTCGATCTCACCGACGACAACAATCAACAAAGCAAATCCGGAACAACCAAAACTTTAAATCACCATCACAAAAGGCATGAAACAAAGAACAACAAAATCTGCATAATACTCCATGAAACTCGAGATCTTTGCTTTACAACATCCAAAGTTCTTCATAATCATTATCCACAAATAAGAACCCAAAAGACATATGAAAAAGAACCTACTAAAAAAGTGCCTTAAACAAGACCATCCTAAATCAGGAAAGTTGGAAAAAAAAAGCAAAAGCAATTTGTGGAAATCAGAAACAAAACTCATAATAAAACTGATAACTTTACAAGCACCTACTCCACCAAACTGTGAATACAAGCTAGAACCAAATCAAGACATGGAATTTAAAGAAGCTAAACAGGGAAATGAGATAAATTCTTACCTATCAGAAAACAGCATCCCAGCACAAAAACAGCCAATGCAAAGCAAAAGGGTCCATTTTTTGGTCACAAAAGACTTTGAATTTGGCTCCAATCCTTTACTCTTCCAACCCATTTTCCCTTGAAACTCTTCCTTCCCTTTCTCCCTCTAAAACTAATTAAAATCTAAGTCAAAGCAAAACCCATTTTCAGATCCAAAAATCCCAACTTTCTTTCAAGTCAAACACTCAAAACACAGAAAAACAAATAAAACAGCAATAATTTATCCCAAAACTAGGTAGATTACTTAAATTTGTATCTTCAAGATGGGTTTTGAGAATTCTTTCAGCTGGAAAATTTGCAGAGAAGAGAAAACTCAAAGAAACTGATGCTCTTTTGGAAAGCTCTTGGTGATGACCCCAACAACTTCAACTGTAGAAGTTTTTCTAATATAAACATATATAGAAAAAAAAAGAGAGAGATACAATTAATATGTATAAACTATACAACCGACATTCAGAAATGTGATTTTTTTTTTTTTGGGGGGGGGGGGGGGTTGGGGGGGTTCTAAATAAGGTCGGGTCCTAGTTGTACATTTACCGACATTTTAACGACTCCCATATGGTAGTTGTTTCTTCTATGATTAACAGCCTAATAAAAACTGAAAGTAGTACCACAAGCTAAAAGCTTGTTTCAACATGGAAATAACTTAGATTTTCTCTACTTTTAGCCTAGGAACAAAATGGATTCCAAGTGTTTCCATATCCTAATATATTTGCATTCGGTTTTCATATTCGTATTCGAATAAATAAAAACAATAAATTTTAAACACAGGTACATGTTGTATTGTCATACGAAGACAAAATTTCCAAGAGGAAAAAGAGCAAAAACAGTTGTGGAGAAAAGCATAGGAAATCAAATGTCCTAAGAATGTAACTTAGAGGAGAATATTTAGGCTGTCAAGAAACCTGACATATATTGTTTCAGAGAAACTTTGAAAGATATGTTAGTTAAGTTTAGCTTAGCTTAGTTTTTTCTGTATAGATTTTGCTGCTTCTTTTTTGTCCTTACAAAGCAGCAGAGAACCATCATTCCAACTGTTCAAAATTCCCAACACTTGAAAACATTCATTGAAGTATGCTAAGGACACATGGGACACATGCACAGAACATGAAGTCTAATAATGGATTTTTCACAGGTTCTCTAGATTTAAGGGTTCAAAGTTTTTGATGGGGTTTAGGCTGAGAAACAGAGAGATTCAGATCAGAACACAGACTAGTTTGGTCCCAGTTCCAGCCCAAACATTTTGGATTTATATATATATATATTATAAAAGTTTAGACAAGGGAAGTTATTTCAGATCAAGATCAAGATATGTCAATAAATTTATAAAGGGTTACCAACAAGAATTGCGTGCAATGATAAGACAGGTTACACTCCTAAAAAAGAATTTAGATTGAAACCTTTAAGACGACATTGTTATAAATGAGAGCTACGAATCCATATTTTCTTGAGAATGTATCAAATATTAACCTGAGTAGATTTCCAAGTTAAATATAGAATAATGGTGCTTATTACATTACAGCTAAAGATAGCCATAAATGTAATTATTGTTTATCATGAACAACACAAAAGAAGAAAAAAAGCTTAGTTGTACTTTCAATCCCATAATTTTATGCAATGATTATTTGCTATAATTCAATAATAAAATTACCCTAACATTTTACCCTAAAAATTTTACCCAAGTAATAAAAAATGAGGGATTAAAATGTAACATCAAGACTTATAGCTTTGACTTTGGGAAGAAGCCTCAATATATTGTCTCTTATACAATATATATGTATATGAAGACAGATGAAATGTCATAATAATATCAGCTTGGAAAGGGAATTAGGACCAAACTTTAAGCATGTTTTGTTTGATAGATGAACCATAACTTTCATTAAAGATATCAAATTGATCATATGTGCCAAACTTCTTGTTCATTAAGTTGTATTCTTAGTATTGCTTTACATTAGTGAATAGTAACTTTATATTTACATGTAAAAGATAGATGTTGATGCTTTTGTCCTTTTAAAGCACAACACTTATGTCCTTTCTTCGACTTCTAATAACCAAAAGCTGCAAAATGCACTAATGGAGTTCATTGTGAACTTTTTAAGGTTGATTTGATTATGAATTTTAATAATCGATAATCAATCAATAAAATCATCTTAATCGAAGTCTAAAATTATTTAATCAAATTAATTTAAACTGACATATAACCGAATGAATAGGTTAAATCGATAAATCATTTTTAACTGATTGATGCTCTCCCTAACCCTATTTACCTTTGTAAATTTGAGAGATTAAATGAGAAATGTTTAGTTTATTGATCTTCCTAGGTAATGAACAAGGATGTATAAATGAGTAGGGTTCATTTAAACCAAGTTGATGTGGTTAACCATCATCTAAGTGGCCCAAAACATGAGAAAACATCAAATATTGGAAACCCTTTGCCCACATGCATGTGGGTCAGAATCCCATGAGTGTTAAAGTCCTCTTTTAACATTTTAAAACTTTCACTCATCGTTCAACCCCAACGAGTGGTTTTAGTAAAAAAAAAAGATAATGTTCATCTTAAAAGATTCGAATTCAATCAGATTTGTCTGCAAAGTGTGTATGCGTTATCAAATGACTAAAAAAATATGAACAAATATTACCTTGTAATCACCTTAATTAAGGTTGAGGTTCGAATTTTGATTTTGTAAATGTGAAAATTAGACCGAGAGAGTTTTCTCGTAATAAACCTATGCAATACTATATCCATATTATAATTCAATGAATCGAATAACTATGATTATATCAAAAATATATATAATTGCAATAATAATCTTCGTTCACCAATAAAGAAAAGGGTAGGCATTAGTCATGAGTTGTCCTTGTTAAGGACTAGGTCCATTAATTAAGGTAATATATTTTCATGTTTTTTCTTAAGCTTTTGATAAGGTACACACTCTTTATAGACGAATGTGTTCAAACACAGATCTTTTAAAATGAATATCATCATTTTTTCAATGGAACCACTTGTTGAATTTTATTATGTAGTAACCCATTTTATCCGGGCCAGACCCATTTTTAAAATACAAACCCAAATCCAATTACAATACCCAACAAGCCCAATATCACACCAACCCATTACCAATTAAACCCAGCAGCCCATTTACCCAAACCCAATCTGATAACCCAAATTTATAAAACCCAAAAATACCCCTAACCCTAATATTCAAAACCAAAGACCCTAGCCTAGTAAGCTGCCGCCGCCGCCCCTTTACCCAATCTCCCCGAGCATGGCCACCATGCGCGCTATCATTGGCCACGCGTGGCACCACCGACTTCCATCGTCCAAAAACCTGCCATCACGTGCCACCGCCCAAATTGCTCATGCAAAAGCAAAAAATAAATTATCAGATCTGAAAAGCATACAAGTGGTTTATCTTAAAAAAATATACCTGCAAGTTGTAATTTTTTAAGATTTAATCGTGTATAAAAAACCCATGCATGCATTGTAAAAAGGGGATTTTGGATCAGATAAAAAAGGGATTTTGCGGAGTAAAAAAAATATCCATTCTCTCTACTTCGAATAATAAACATAAAATACCTGAGACACAAAAAGAGTGAAAAAATATATATTAAAAAATAATAAAAACGTTTCGGTTTTTCGTAGATTTACTTATCTTTAGTGCTCTTTTGAAAAAATCGACAACGGAATCGACTTCGAAAAATTGAGAAGAGACGGAAAACTGCCCCCTTTCAAAGTTTTGGCAATCAGAGGCGGCGGCCGTCGTCGCTGGTGACACAAGGCGAAGGCTGCGGCCGGCACCCAATCGGACCGGGAACCCTATAGAGCGTTTATAAGTATATTTTTTTAAAAATAAGGTAAAATGTTTTTTTTGGGCATAAAATCGAATATATAGGCTCCCTAAACGGCATCGTTTTGGGCGTCTAAGTCCAGGCCCAAAACGACGTCGTTTTGCCCCTTAACCCGCATATCAACCCGACCCGGCGAGAGGATCCACGTTTTTTTAAGAAGGGGAAATAACGTTTTTGGTTCTTCTGCATGGGATAATTACTTCCTCGGTCCCTGAGTTTTTTTAAATTTTTTAATTTAGTCACTAAATATAATTTAATCAAATTTTGAATGGGTAAATTACACGATGAGTCCCTCCGCCTCGAAAAATGTTTTCAAAACAGTTCTGCCGCATGGGTTAACTACCTTCGAAGTCCCTGTAAGTTTCAATTGTTTTTCAATTTGGTCACTAAAATTCAATTTTATCCGATTTTAAAGGGGAAATTACTGGGCTGGTCCCTCTACCCTATTTTCATTATTTCTGCAACCCTTCTTATTTTGTCTTTTTTAATTTCGTCCCTTTTTAGTTTTTTTTTTAACTTTAATTTTTCACAATTCGGTCACTATTTTCTTTTTATTATTATTATATTATTATTATGTATATAGTATTATGTATAATATGTATTATATATGGTATAGTTAGCATTTTATTAAGTATATATTATGTGTATAATGTATAGAATTTTTTATTTGTAAAGTCTTTCTTTTTGTACATTATTATTATTATTATTTTCACTACATAATATATATTATATTTTATATGTATATTACGTTATTATACTTATATATTTTCGTTTACCTCATTCCGGATATTTTGTTTAAAAAAAAAACTCTCGGCCAATTTAAGGGAATATTTTTTACTTTATTTAGGATACCAATTAGGAAGTGACATCCTGACTTATTCAGGTGTCATCTTCCTCGATTTTCGTAAATAAAGAAGTGCTCTCTTTAGACCGCTTTTCGGGATTAAAATTTTAAATCAAAAATCAAATTTTTATTTTCCTGCAACGACAACACTAAATCAATGCGGTACCAATTTTGGGCGTTGCAGGGTGCTAATTCTTCCACACGCGTAACCGACTCCCGAACTCAAACTTTTTGAAAATCTGGTAAATTTTTTAACGGTGTCCGGCCTACCGAAGTGGCTGGTGGCGATTCCATCCATTTTTTGCGCTTTAAATATTTATGGTGTTCTGTTGGGAGTGTCATCCCGGTCTTCGAGTGTCATCTCTTTTGATCTCGTATATTAAAAATATTTTTATCGCCATTTTTTCAAAGGAGGGAAAAACCCTTTACGACATATTATCAGTAGTATTCTAAATATAAAAGAGGATTAAATTAAAATGTTTGAGATGCAATAGTTATTAGTTAAAGTGAAGAAAAATGATAAAATGGAAATGGCTTATATAAAAAGAAGGCAGGGAGTCATGGCTTAATTGCATCACATGAACCACATGGTATCACCTAACATTGTGACCAAATTGCATGTTCATGTCACATGTTTACTTCATATACTACTCATGGACCATTGACTTTGTTTCAATAAAATAAATAAATAAATAAAAATTATTGTACATTTTTTTCTATATAATTTATTATATTACTATACATTTCTTGAAAAATTTATACCCATGGGACAGTTAATTGATTAATAAAAAGATATCGGTAGGTGTTTTAAGAAATTTATTTGCATCGATAAAAAGTCATTATTATTATTTTGATTCTTAGTGTTTTTATATCTTCACATTCGTATTTTTTTTGCCTTATAATAATTTGATTCTCACTCGATGTTTTTTTTTAATTTAACAAACATTTATGTATAGTAATCATTATTAATCATTTTTAAATAAAAATAAAAAAATTATTTGATATATTGGCGGTTGAATTTTTTTAGCGACTTTAATTTATGCCACGTGTCTTTAATTAATATTTCAAAATAATTAAAGACACGTAGCAGTGGATTAAATGGTTTGTGAAGAAAAAAATATGTCATTGATTTCATTCAAAATCCCAATATGAAACGACATGAAACTAAAATGACTCAATTCCGATAAAACTCACCTCTTAGCCTTGTTTATCTTCAAAGCTTGCTTTCATTCCATGAAATTTCACACCCTGAACTTGAAAATGTTCCAACTAAAACACATGATCATTGATTTCAATCAAAATCCCTATATACAAAATTGAAAATATTAACACTGAAAACACAAGGAAGAACTATTTCCACAATTACCGTTTTATGAAAAATTACAACAATGTGGAGAGGGGCACAACACATACGCTTAAACATCATTCAAGGAAACCTGTTTTTGTTAAGACAGCATTCCTCACTTTCCTCAAATCCCTCCCTTTGAGTTTCCTCCCAGCACAGCAATTTGGAATCGAATTCTTCTTCTTCTTCTTCATCGTCCTCGTCGTCGTCGTCGTCGTCATGCCATGACGAGCCCTTCTTCGACCTGTTTTTCCTAGAGAACTTGGACCAATCAGGAATACTGACGGGAGCTGATTGCTGCTGCTGCTTGACACCATTAGCTCCATGACTGGAACTCGAACTAAAACTGCCGATACTGCCGCTGTTGTTAACGGCAGAGAAAGTTCTTGGGATCATTCTTGCAGCACTTGGGAGATGTCTTCTAACAGTAACAACAGATGATGTTTTTTCAATGGATTGTCCGAATTTGGTAGTTGTAGAATTTTTTCTTTCTTTAAGAACTGCCCAAACATCTTCTTCCTCAAAATCCCCATCTCTCAATGATCTCCACACACCACTGCCTTGCCTTGAATAAGCATACCTATCCTCCATTGATGAATTCCTACAAACACCCTGTGTGCTTTCACTTTTCAGTTTTCACATTCAAATTTTCACCCCAATTTCCACAAATTTATACAAAATTAAACAAGGGTAATTAGAGAAAAACCATGAAAGCCACAATAACAAGAAATAAATCAGAATCTACCTTTCCCAGGAGATTCAGAACCTTGAAAAGGCCACAACTTTCCCCAGATTCTAAAGTGGTCTGTATCATGAGAACGAAATTTCAATTAAAGGAAAATCAGTTGAAAGATTTTTTTTTCAACAACAACAAGAAATAAATCAGAATCTCACCTACAGAAAATGATGGGAAAATCCAGAGATTTGCAGGTTTGTTTTTGTTTTTTATTTCAGAGGGGAGACTCAAATAGCCAAAATGGTAGATAAAGAGCAGTAAACAAAGAAAAGCAAAGAATAAGACCGACCATTTTTGTTTTTGTCTTTGCAAATCTCTTAGTGGGTGACTATTGCCTAGGGATGGGCATTTTATCCGGCCCCATCGGTTCTAACTCGATTGGGTCTGATCAGGTTAATTTTTTTAATAAAAAATTAGGTTTGAGTCGAGTTGGGTCGGGTTTTTATTAAGAGCAAATTCAGGTCGGGTCGGGTTTGAGTTTATGGTGAAAAATATTTGACTCGACCCAACCCGAAACTAATTATGTAATTTTTTCTAAATTTTTTAGGAATATTTATAATAGTATCCTTATTTATATTTTTTATAATTAGGTACTTAAAATTAAAATTTTATTTATAATTTAGTCCTTCAAATTATATTTTTTTACGATTAAGTTTTCTAAAATTATTTTTTGCAATTAGGTCCCTATTTTCATATAAGTTGGTTCGGTTTAATATATTTATTTTTAGGTCGGGTCGGATTTAGAGTATTTATTTTTAGGTCGGGTTCGGGTGGGTAAAAAACCGACCCGACTACTGCCTATCTCTACTATTGCCCTTTAGTATTTTCCATCTAGTCCTTCAAGAATTTAACTTTTGACAGAGAAGGACAGAAAAACAGAAAAACTAGGAAATATAATTATGGCCTGTTTTGGTGTTTTGCAGTATATGTTTACCTACTTGCCTTATTTTGTCCTGGGTGACTTAGGCATCCAGTTTGGTATTGCTTTAAAAGGACGGTTGGAAAATATTTTCAGATTTTTTAATTTAAATGATTGGTACGGTTGTCAAAAGATTTTTTTAATATTATTTAACAATTTTTTTGAAAATATAAAAAAATTATTATATAAATGATGATAATTTGGTAATTTTACTAGCTGATTAGCAGAAAGCAAAAGCTTGTTTCAAAAAGAAATCAAAAGTACCGATTTCATTAACCAGTGTTGAATACATTAGTAAGGCGCATTGCATTCTCAAAGAGAAAATTCGAGATTAAATTTTAGATATGAATTATAAGACGAACATATATATTATAAAAAGCATAAATTCCAATTTTTAAAAAACAATTTCTAATTTAATTATTCTACATTGCTTTCGGTATCAACAATATTTTTGAATTTAAAAACTCTGCTAAAAAATAATGCAAAACATAATTTCAATCTACCTTAATTATAACATAATTTTTTAACAAAGAACTTCAAAACTCTTCATTTAATTTAACAAAAATAATATGGAGAGAATTTTTCAATTCCAATCCGATTTAACTTGTATATAACTAATGAGTTAATATTTCATGCACATACAACATAATTTTTTTATACAATCATATCTATTTAAATTCAATAATATAAAATCTAAATTTATAACAATAACCTCCAAAAGTCCTGAATTCTAACCCCTAAACTATAATCCCTAACCTCAAATCATAAATTTAAAACTCTAAACCCTAAATACTAAACTTTTAAACCCTAAATTAGATCCGATTGTAAAAAAATAAATTTTTCACCATCAATACATAAAATATTTTCTAAATTATCGAATACAAAGATTTTAGAAGGAAAAAAAGGTTTTGAGAAGAATGAGGAGATTAATGAGCAGTTGATCTTCTGAAATAGATAGCTTATTGTTTTTTTTTTTTTCAGAATTGCTTTGATTAATACTATTACTATCCCCACTAGAAGAAATGTAGATAAAATAAAAAAGTATAGGGTTTACCTAATCAAAAATAACTATAGGGTTTACATCATTAAATCTCATTTTGTGATCTCTTTGGTAATGTGGGTTGTCTTGTTAAAGAAGAAAATTGTAAATTATTTTATTTTATTTTTTAAATATATCTTTTTTGTCCTTAGCTTCATTTTTCTTCTTTATTTTTGTTATATCTTTAATAAAAGATTAAAATTAATTATTATAATACACAAATAAAATCGTGTATTATAAATAGGTTTCGACCTGATCCGACTCTATGAGATTGGGTTTTTTAAAGAAAATTTTGGGTTCGGATTGATTTTGGGTCTATTTTTTAGGATGAGGTCGGGTTGAATTTGGAGTTTAAGGTGAAAATTCCCTACTCGACCCGACTCAAAATAATAGTTTAATTTTATTTTGAATGTTTAGGTATAATTGATATAATACCCATCTTTTTTTATATATTTTTCAATTATCTCTCTATTTTGTCTAATAAAAATAGAATAATTATTATAATATTCTCTCTCTAGTTGTATATTTTCAATTAACTCTCTATTTTATCGAATAATAATAAAAATATTTTTTATTTATGTCAGGCCAAGTCGAGTCAGGTTCGAGTTTTTACTCTAAAATTCGGGTCGAGTGGAGCATCATAAAATATCTGGTGCGAGTCGGCCAAAACCCGACCCATGACCATCTCTAACTATAAAACATATATTAAAATAAAATTTTAAATTAAAAACTTACTTAAAGTATGTTCTACATAATAAAATTTGAACCGAGGATCTCAAAACTCCTAAGCCTCAATCTTACCTAATTAATAATTTAAGATTATAAAATACACAAATGTATGTAATTATATGAAATGAAGCATTGATAGACTATACTATTTGGTTTCCGTACATTTTTTAATATGTTGGTGTGGTTACAATGTAGTATATGTTTAATTTTTTTAACCATTTAATAACGCACACACATCGTGCACGCATGATGATCGAACTCGGATCACCTGAATAAAATATCATCCTTTACTACTGGGACCACTTCACGGGTTCGATTTCTGTACATTTTTAATACAAATAAAAATAAAAATAAAAATAAAAATAAAAGAATATATTTAAGATTTGTCGAACCTAGATGATTATATACCCTATTACTCATATAGATTAATCGACAGTGATTGTAACAGGCGAACGGTTGACAATCCTATGATTCAGGTTAAAAATTAAATGTGGTATATTTTATATGGAAAATTATTTAATTGTAAGAGGTGTAATTTAGATATTTAGTTTAGGGTTTATAATTTGAGATTTATAAATAGAATTTAAGGTTTAAAGTTTATAATTTAAAATAGCATATTTAAAATTTAAATATTGAACGGTATAAAAATTAAAATTGATCAAATAAGAATACAAAAATTAAATATATATATATAGCTTATGCATAATATAGAGATTAATGATAGAATTTGACATTTTATTATTTTTATTTTTTAACCTGAAAACTTATTGAATTTGTTGTTTAAATATTAATCGAAACCTTGATCAAGTCAACAATGATGTCAAATCCACTTGGATTTCCTGCAGAATGATAGTTTAAGCCACAGAAAGACAAAGCGAAATGTGACTTGAAATGCGTTAACTGTTATATTAAAGAAAAAGAATTCCTAAAATTATGCCGGCGGGGTATTTTTTATTTAACGGGTGATATCTAATTCATTGATTGACTAATCTGAAATAAGTACTACGGAAGATTGTTATGAGCGCGATCCTTTAAACTCAATTTGTTTCATTCAATACATTAGAACTCGAATCTCTGACTTTGTTCAAAGAATCTAATATCTCAATTTAGTAGACCAGTTGGTCGTTGGTTATGCCAATGTGATATTGATTTAATGATGTTTTTATCTTGAAATAAGTTTAAAGTTTAGTTTACATAAGTTTATGCATATTCTATCTTGATTTATTTACATTATCATTTAAAAGTTAATTGAGTGATTTATTAAAAAAAGTTAATTTAGTGATGTCATCGGATAATCGAATATTAATTCACTTTAAAATTATTAAATTACATTTATATATATATATATGTAATACGTATTATTTTAATGGTGTTTTTATCTTTTCATTCTTTTATTAATCATCATATAAAAATAAATTAAAAATTATATTCAATATACAAGCAGTGGAAACAAAAAAAATCTACAAGCGCCTTAGTTTTGAGGTTTAGGTTAGATTTTAGGGTTTAAAGGTCAGGGGTTTAACTTTAGGAATATATAATTTAGGATATAGTTTAGAGTTTAGGGTAATAGGGTTAGAGATTTATGTTTTAACCTTTAAACCCTAAATTCTAACATCAAACTCTACATTCTAAATGCAACACTTTAATTTTAAACCACTAAATATAAACCCTTATTCTTTAAATCGTAAAATCTAACTATAAAACCTAAAACTAAAGCGTGTATAATTTTTTTTGTTTTCATATAATAATTATCCTTAAAAAAATGCTGCTTATAAACAAGAAATTAATAGATTTAAATACAAATCATTTATTACTACACCAAATTTTTTGAATAAATTTTAATAATAATTATAATTTTTCAGATACAGTATGGTAAATATAATTCTAATTTAAGTCCCTATTCGTATATAAAATATTCTATCAAAAAATTTATAAACTTTGAAGAACCCCTTTATTTTATACTAATAAATAAATAGAATTTAAGAAAATAACTAGAAATTGTGCAATATATATATATATATATCAATTTTTACACTTATCCAATAATATAAAAATGTGTAAAAATAATTAAATTTTATATAGTTATATATTATGCTTAATATAAGAATGAACCCTTAAACTATACTTTTTCTCACTTAAGTATTTAATTTCTTTTTTCATAAATAGTATATAAACTATCATTTTATTCTCATTTTACCTGAAAAGTAAATAACATTTAATAAGACGTATCATGTTCTAATTAGTTAAAGAATAAAAATAATAATTTAGGTATCTTTTTGAGAAAAGCAGAAGTACGTAGGGACCAATTTTATATTAAGCAAAATTTTCATTGGTACCCAGCAAACTGTGCATCAAATTGGCAGCCGGGGTTCAACGAATATGCCAGAAGTTCAAAGGAGTACTGAGTGAAGTGCAGACAAAACTCAATTCATGTAATGAAGATATGTTTTGTTTCTGTTTGATGGCTTTTGAACCTTTTTTCTGTCAAAATTTGTGTGCTGCTGATAAGATTGAAGATTCATCCTTTAACGCCAGATTCATTTCACTGTTAAACCAACACACGTTCTCAAAAAATTATATCTTATTTTTGTGATATTATTTATAGAATTAATTAATAAAAATTATTTATTTTATTATATATTTTTTATTAAGTGAATTTTTATTTATATTTATCATAAATTAATTTTAAAAATAATTTTTTATTTGATACAAATATGACATAAAAAATAATAAGATAAGTAATTTTTATTAGTTAGTCTCATAAATGACATGACGAGAATGACCCATAATATAATTTTTCTTTCCGCGATAAATGTAACGAGTAGTTCTAATAAAATTGAGTATAATATTTGTTTTAAAAATTTTAAATTTAAATAATTTATCTATAAAATACATATATTTTATTAAAATATAAATAAGTATTAATATAATTATCTTAAGATTATTAAAAAATATTCTACCATGTGGCGGCCATGAAAAGCTAAATTCCCGCCTTCCTTTTTGATGGGTCATTTTCATCTCACTGTTGTCTTGTTGTACAGCCAGCAGCTACCTATAGTAGAACAAAGAGAAAAAAAAGGTTTAGATCTCTCAAAGGTTTTTGTATGGTTTTAAATTGATTTAATATACAAGTGTCTAAATTATATCTGTTGTAAATTTTTAATATGTCTAGATTATTTTTTTATTTTTTCAGAAAATCTCAAAATTCTTTGATTTTTACAAAATAATTCCAAATTTTTTCAAACCTAAACTCTAAAATTTTATTTGGTTGATTAATTCAATTTTAACCGAATATCCTAGGGATTAGTGTTTTAGTAAAATCATTGAAAACGTGGCTAATTTCCTCTCCAGACCCGACAACCAAACTGGTCAGTATTGTCACATTCAGACAACAACCGAGCAACGTGTAATAACCAACAGCATCATATTAAAGCTAAAACTACAAAACAAGGAACAATTCTGAGTCATCCATCGTACTATGAATCGTAAGTTATAATTAGGGTTAGGCTCAAAAGAACTGAAGTTTGATCCAGTCATTATGAATAGCCATAGAGCATGAAGTTGCTTGAGTTATCGAATGAACCGATTTCGAGCATTCAAATGCTCGATTCGAATAACATAAGAATCACATAGGGTGACACTCAAAATCCCAAAACCTCAATCTTAACAACACTTCTATATATTATTAACCCGAAAATTTTCAGTTGAATCCCGAAAAATGAGTATCAATAGTATCTGTCATCATACCGGAAACGACGTCGAATTTTCAAGTTTTCGAAATGAGTTAACTTAATCATAGAATGATATAGGCAAGAAGTCGAGAAAAGGAAAAATTGTAGCACCATTTTCAGCTTTGGTTGATATGAATATTCATCAAATTCATCTCCCATATGATGGAAAAGCTTAATATACAGTAGAAGAATGATGAACAACCATCACCGAAACATGAAAGCTTTTAGGAGAAGAATATCATTCTTCAATATACAGTAGAATCTACCTAGATAGTAGGTACCACGAAGAATCCGTCTTTTTTAACCACCGGTATACGACTTATAGACTAACTAATCTAGATCGAGTTTTGCAGATGTCCAATATGAGGGTGACCCTCCCAAACTCAATTCTTTTTTCATTCATAACATTAGGATTTAAACCCATAACCTTGCTTAAGGACTTGCGGCTCATCCTATTAGACCAACTAATTATTGGTAAAATTCGTCTTTCTTTAAAAGTTGGAAGGATCGAGAGAAAAAAAATCATGGGATCACAGCTAAAATGTGTGTTAAAATGACTAAAATTGAATTATTTATTTTGAGGGGGGAAATATTTCAAATTTTCCATTTATTTAAAGTTTTAAAATGACCAAATTAATTTATCTTAGTAAAAGGACAAAACCCGATATCATTTAATTTAATTAAGAGATATTTTGATACATATGTTGTATAAAAAAAGAGTTATATAAGCCTGTATATTTGTTTTTTAAAAACTAGAATCTAAACGTCTAACAATAAACTTTTTAATTCTAAACTTACAAAATAACCCATAAATCTTAAACTAAATCCCTACCACCTAAAACAAAAAGACTTATATAGTCTTTAAACTACACAACATACATAAGGTCAGAAGTTCAAATTCTGACGTTGTAAATGGAGAAAACTGGGTTTGGAGGGTCGTCTTCATATTCGGTCTCTGCAAAACTCGACATGAATTAGTCGATCAATAAATCGGATATCAATAATTAAACAAAGAAAGCGAGAATAATTGTTGGTATTTGAACTCGAAAGTAACTAAAATGTCCGTGTAACATAACACGACATTACCCTCATCCTATCTATGTTTGTGTATGAATTCTTTAGTTATTCTCCACTTTTTATTTTACTTAATGGGAAACGGGGAAAGATATAGGCTTTATATAAGATTGCAATTGAATATAGGTCAAATTATGACTTTAATCCTTGTACTAAATTAAGCATTTAATCTCTACTTGTTAGCATTTTTTTTGGTCCACTTGCTGTTATTACTTATTAGTACGAGGGATTAGTCCAAATTGTTAATGGAACTTAGTGGAATTTTTAGTGCTGTTAAAGATTGGACCAATTCCTCACACTAATAAGGGTAGAAAATATTAACAAAATGTATTAGATTAAGTATAATAATTAAATCTTAAATTTGGTGATAGTGGCGGGACTGAAATCAAAACTAAACCAATTGAATCTGAAGTTGATGACTCGGAAACTCAAGCTTGAAGCTTAGTTCAAAGTACTATAGATAAGGGAATTTGATAAGTAGAAAAACTTCAGGTTTGTAAAATTTAGTTTACACAAGTCTTTTAGGTTTAGGGTTTTAGTTTAAAGTTTAGAGTTTAGGGGGTTTGAGTTGTAGGGTTTAGAATTTAAGGTTTAGAGTTTGAGATTTAGGTTTAATTTTGATTTATAGTATAAATAAGCAAGTTTATATAAAAATGATTTTACATAGCTTGTGTATCAAATGTAAACCCTTTGATAAGTGATGACTAATAAAAACCTAATACTTTTTCAAGTAGTCACTAATAAAAACCTAATACTTTTTTCAAGCACTACTAAAACAATGTTTATTATTATTATTTTATTTAAGTACAAGATAGTATTTATGTTCAGTTTTATATCTAAATAAACTCACACACTTATAAACTAAACTGCTCGAACCTGAATCACCTAGATCAAACTTGAGTCTTGAGAGGGGATCTTGCCCCACGTGTCAAAATTCTTTACCTTTGTTTTAGTATAGTTATTTTTTTGGTGGAAAAAGTACTATCCCATGAGCCTCGTTAAAAACCTCCCTAATCTTAAATGGAGGAAAAGAGTACTCATAAAGATAATTACATAGAACAAAGCGTTATAATACGACAAACAACAGAGAGACAACAAACTCGCCACTAAGAGGCAGCCAGATCTGAAAGAACTAAAGGAAGAACCTCCGGCAGAGGGTGCTAAAAAACAATCTCATAGAGATCAAGCCCCCGCACCATGCCAGCTAAACCATCTGCCACCCTATTCGCATAGTGGCGAACATGAGCAACTCTCACATCCCAGTCTCTATTAAGAATGTCCATCAAATGCTCCACATTTGCATTCTCACTCAACAACAATGATTCTCCATTCAAGATGTGGATAACATTCACATTATCAAGTTCCAATTCAATAATCTGGAATCCCAAACGCCAAGCATGTTTAAGGACATCGATCGCAGCCCATATTTCCGACATCATGACAGAACACACCCCTATACTACGAGCAAAACCACAGCGCCATGTCCCTTGGTCATCACGTATCACATCACCGACCGCAGCCATATTCCTATCACCGCCCACAGTTCCATCCACATTATGTTTCACCATACCCTGCCTAGGCCTTGACCATCGCACCCGTTGTGCCTCAATCTGGGGTCCCTAACTTAGCTGATTATGTCATTCTAGCCAGGGATTTAAATAGTGTTCGCGGTCGCGTCGCGTTTATCGCGGTTGCGGACATAACGGATGTCATTGCGGTAATTACGGATGTCGCGGTCGTGAATTTTTTTTAAATTCACACAACTTATTGTAAAATATAATAAATATAAGTGTAAATATAAAAAAGTCACTTTTGATGATTTTTAGAATGTTTTGTAATGTTTATGAACTTTTATTAGTATGAGAACACAATTTTTACAATCATTAATTATTATATTTATTTACAAATTTCCTGAAAATATTGTATTAACTATAACAAAAATAAAATAAGAAATATTAAACATTCAACATATTTAATAAGCTTGAAAACTTATATAAATAAAATAATTAAAAATCCATATATAAGACTTGAGATAGGTTTTCAATGTTTCCTGAAAAATATCTGGTCAAATTATTCGTTTTCATTGTTATTATTTGTAAAATTCACACAAATTATTATAAAACATAATAATAATTATAATTATAAAAAGTTACTTTTTATGATTTTTAGAGGGTTTTCCAACACTTATAAAAGGATTTAATTGAAAGGAAATAAGACTTAGTGGCTCAATTGGAAGTTTCATTATGAATTTAAGGACTTAATTTGAATAAAACAAAACATCCTAATTAAACTAAAAATCCGAAATGACTAAATTGTAAGCGGAGTGAAACTTTTAAGTCTCTCCAAAAAATCACTAAAAATTGAACCCTCTACTCGCAATTTACCATTTTTCTATTTTTTATCTTCTCCTCTCCCGCACGCGAGCTCTGCAACTTTTTTTCCTTCCCATTTTTATCTTCGGCCACCAGGTGGTGCCGCGATTGTTCTGATAACGGGGATAGCATCCCGTTATCGCCGTGACAACCGTAATCGCGTTAGTTCGTGTCTGCTACAGGCCGGCCGCAACAGTCGTGATTCTGTTGCCCACAGTGAATTTAACCAAATGCGGTTTCGGACTGCGACACGACCGCAATTTCGCAGCCGCAATCCCGTTAGCAGTCCACGATTTAGAACCCTGGTTCTAGCAACGAAGCACACAACCGTCTACTATAACCCTCTACATCCGTATATAAATCTCGACCGCTATTAAAGACCCGATGGCATCTGTTTTTCCAGACTGCCCAGCACGCGATTGCAAAGAGAACACTCCAATCATAGTCACTTGCAAGCAAATTCCCTTTGAACCAAGCAGCAAAAAGGTTCATTAAGAAAGCGCTGAACCTGATCCGTCTGAATCATGTGTGACCAAGTAGCTTTAGCCTTAGGACATTCTCGCAAAACATGCTCCAGATCTTCCGTACCATGCGAACACACGGGACAAGCCGACGATGAAGCAACATGCCGCCTACATCTCTCAACATTCGTTAATAAACGACCATGAAGAGTAAGCCATAAAAAAGTTTGAACCCTCGGCAACACCTTTAAGCTCCAGATACGATTCTAAAGCCCATTATTAGTCATCGGAGCATTGCTGCTCAAGGCCGCATAGGCAGGTGCTGTTGTGAAGCCCCGATGGCTCTCCCACCTCTATCCTGGACGATCACGACCTAGAGCTGCATGCGGCGGCTTCATGGTCGTGATCCTATGCACAATGTCTACAGGTAATCCATGTCCAATACGCTCGAGATCCCACTGACCATCCCCTGTCACCATTGCCGCAACCGGTATCCGATGTGGATGTGGATCATTGGTACAGTACATGGCCAACGGCATCGGTAAGTCAACCCAAATATCCCACCAAAAGTCAGTTCGCCATCCATCCCTGATCTGCCAATAAATTCCACTACGGACATATTCCCAAATGTTTCTAAGACCCCGCCAGAGCCGAGAACATCGTGCCCGAGCAATGTCTGTAGGTAGAACTACATCCCACCTATACTTATCCTTTAGCACTTTAACCCATAACTTGTCCTCATTGTGAATGAGCTGAAACCCCACTTTCATAAGCAAAGCAGTATTTTGGCATGTTAAATCCCTAAGACCCAAGCCTCCAGCTACTCTCGGCAAAATCACATTACTCCACTTCACCAAAGCAATCCCAGAAGATCCGTTACCCGCACCCCACACAAACCTTCTTATCATACGATCCATTGCATCAATAAATCCCTTCGGTAGCCACGAAGTCTGCATAACATAGGTAGGTATGGCCTGCAAAACAGCCTTTGCCAATGTAATACGCCCAGCAAAAGACAAAGAGTGCGCCGCCTACCCTAAAAGTCGTCTTTCAATTTTTTCAAGAAGAAATTTGTATGTGTTGCAAGTTACCCTTTTGTGCAATAGGGTAACTCCAAGATACATGCCAAGATCCTCGACTACCTCAAACCTAAACCCGTTAGCAATGGAATGTTTACGGTCCGCAGAGCAATTTCTTGAAAAATATATTTGCGTCTTAGCGATACTAACTCTATGGCCCGAGCAAGCACAAAAGCTATTCAAAACATCACTAATCACTTCGAGTTGTTCATTAGAAGCTTCCGCAAACAGCACAAGGTCATCCACAAAAAATAGATGGGTAATACCAGGACTATGCCGAGATAAGCGAATGTACTTCCACACACCATCACTCGCGTGACGCTTAATAGAGTGTGATAGTCGTTCCATACAAAGCATAAATAAGTAGGGTGACAGCGGATCCCCTTGTCGGATACCCCGCGAAGGATCAAAACTTTTTGTAACTTCTCCATTCCAGATTATCTGTGTGGAAACGGAGGTGACGCAATGCATAACCCACGAGATAAACTGAGATGGCAAACCCATATCCTTAAGTGTTTTTGCAATGAAGCTCCACTCCAACCTGTCATATGCCTTTTCCAGGTCGACCTTAATAGCCATCCACGGAGTCACATCTTTTTTACTACACATGGTGTGAATAACTTCATGAGCTAAAATGATGTTATCAACAATCTGTCTTTCCGGCACAAAGCTAGACTGAGTATGCGATATCCATCCCGGTAGCAACGGCTTTAATCTATCAACAAGGATCTTAGCGATGACTTTGTAAAGCACCGTACATAAACTAATCGCCGTAAACTGCCTGATATTTTCCAGATTCTTCACTTTTGGAATTAACACCAGCAAAGTCTTATTAGCCGACTCCGATAACACTCCAGTTACAAAAAAGCTTTTCACAAACTGGAACACAGATTCGCCTACAATTGGCCAATTTTTTTTGGAAGAAACCTACCTGAAAACCATCCACACCTGGCGCCTTAGACGGCTACATGCTAAAAACCATCCTCACTAATTTTCGCCTTACGGTATGCGAGATAGACTGGAAACCCCCTCGAAAATCATCTCTAGTTGGGCACCTAGGCTCTGCCGAAAAGAGGGATTGGAAAAAATCAATTGCATTATCCTTTAACTCAGTCACATCAGAACACCATCTCCCATCATCAAGCTGAAGAAAGCGGATGGAGTTGCGACGACGGCGAGCAATGGTAGTCAGATAAAAGAACTTAGTATTACGATCTCCCCGCTGTATCCACTGGCTACGAGACTTTTGGAACCACAAACTTTCTTCCTGTTCTAGCACAACATTCAACTCATTCTTTAAGCCCTTCTCCAAACTTAGCAAGAAAGGATTACGACCTCTGTCAATAGCCATTTCAACCCCGTATAAACGTGCTAAGAGTCTCGCCTTGCGTCTACCAATATGACCAAACATTTCTTTATTCCATCTTCTACTAGTAGCCTGAAGCTGAGACAGATTATCAAACACCGGCATCTCGATTTTCCAAGATTCTGTCAACATCCTCTCAAAATTCGGGTTTTTATTCCGGGCAGAAACAAATCAATACGACCTAATACCTTGTCTGGGAGCACACACCTCCGTTACTAAGAGAATCGGTCTATGGTCAGACCCTAATTTTGGAAGATGCACAATCTCAGCCCCTAATTTTGGAAGATGCACAATCTCAGCCCCTGGGAAGGCCTCATACCAATGACTATTACAAATACCCATATCCAATCTTTGCATAAGATCCCCCCGCTCCCAGGTGAAACGTGGTCCCACAAAACCCATATCTATCAGCCCCGATGAGTACATAAAATCACAAAACCGAGCACAAATACCCGACCGGCTTTGAGACCCCCTGCCGCTCATCCATACTACAGATAGCATTAAAATCCCCACCAAGCATCCACGACCAAGTACCCTCAGGGTCAAGAACACGAAGTTGGTACCACACAGTACTCCGTTGGCTTTGATTAGGACTTGCATAAACGAACGTGATAAAGAACTTCTTATCCGACCCAACTTCCTGGCACAATCCATGAATAAACTGATTAGAGACAGCATGAATGTCTACTCATAGATTCCTTCCACAAAACCCATACCACCCGAAAAACCATTCGTCTCCACCCGATAAGAAAAATCAAACCCCGACCTTCGAATGAACCTATCAGCTTCATTACCACTAACTCTCGGTTCCATGATTGCAACAATGTCCGGTGTCTGCATACTGACCAACATTCTAAAATAATGATTAAATTTAAGGCCGCATGTGCCTTGAGCATTCCAAAAAAATACTTTAACCATAAAGATTAAATTAAAGAGAAAAGACCATGCAAACCTCAAGGAGTATCAGTGACCCCATCCTTCTCGAAAGTCTTATTCGCGATCCACTGAATATTATTATAGGATCCCATCGCTTTCATGGCTTCGGCCATCACCCCATGTTCACCGGAGGATGCAACCGCATCGAGTTCTTTGGAAACACTTGACACCCAATTGGCTACATCCGTTGATTTACTATTCAGCTTGCTACGTGATTTATTATTCTTCCTTGGTAATCCAACATTGGATGCCACCTGGTTGGAAGGCTTAGATGTAGACTTTCGGATCGGCCCATAAGCTATTCTTCTATCATTATCTTTCAGGATCCTCTTTGACCCCTCTTCTATCACTCACGGCTTGGTGCTTGTTCGATTGTAAAGAGGTTGGTGCAACCACAACTCTATCACGTGCTGCAACCTTAGGACATACTACAACCACTCCCTCCCCATTCCTACTGGTGCCCGTAGCATTGTGAGAAACTGACTCCTCCACCGTGTCACACCTACCAACCCCCAGAACCCCATCACCCAGAACCACATGCCCCACTAGCATCACACTTCCTTCATCACACTCTATACCACTTCCTCCCGTATCCTCCACAACATTCGATGTCTCCCCATTCACAACCACACCCTTCGTGACAATAGGGCTAGCCACAGTTCGCAGCTGCTCTTCATTCAACTGTACTGCCATCTTGTTCTGACCTGTATATTCCGAGGCATAGTGTGATTCGCATGCTCTGGCTCATTCTCATCACCCGAGGTAAGATCAACTAAAGCACTAAAGTGTGATCCTCCAGTCGTGCCTGATAAATGTTTCCCTTTGTTTTCTCCGCGACTATTAACAGGCTGCCGGCGTTTTCGACGTTCAACCTGCATCCAAGGACCAAACATGTCTTCTGATGGAGGTGCAGACTTCAGAACCTTTGAGTGTTTATCACTCTCTTCCGCAATACCCCCACATACCTCCTTCGCATGACCATACTTGCCACATCCATAGCAAATCAAAGGCAAACCCTCATATTCAATAGGTTGATATCGCCCGTCAATGGTGGCCGAAGATGCAATGAATGATTGGTGTTTTGTGTGTGATCGGTAGTTAGGGATTTTTTGTTTGAAGAAGATGAACAAGATATTTTTCAGAGAGAACAATGTGTTTCTCTATATTTTCTTATTATTCTTCTTATTCAAATGTGTATAAGGTGAGCCTTTAAATAGACAATTACAGAGTTTTAGTATAGCTAAAACTATACTTTTATCTTTAATTTAAATAAGACTTTATCTCTAATTTAAAGAAGACAAATAAAACTTTATTTCTAATTTAAAGAAGACTTCTAGTAAATCTAAACTACTAGTTACTGACTTAGAAATAAATTCTAATTACACGGTTACAATCCACACTCCCCTCAAGCTGGTGAGTAAACGTAGTAGAGAACCAGTTTGGATCTTGGATGCGATGCCTTGTGCAAAAAAGAAGAAGAAGAAAAAGCCAGCAATTTTATCTTTGCTGATTTTTTTTACAGCAACCCAAACTTAACGTGTTGTTCCCTAGAGAAAAAATGTTCCTATTTCTTGAGAGTCTTTGATAGATTGATGCATCAGTTGGAATATCAGGATGCTCCACAAGATGCTCCAGCATGCAGTTCCTGACTAGATTTCTGATGCAAAAGATGTAGGCTGTGATGACAGGAATTTACACTCCCCTTAAGCTGGTAGTTACACATACTAAAAACTCAGCATGGGTCTTTGATGTAAATTCCTTTCCCTATCTTTTACAATGGATAGCTAAGATAGAACCGGATAGTTTTTAAGGTTAAACTATAACCTTTCTCTATCTTTTATAATGGACGGCTAAGATAGAACCATTAAAAGAACACTATCATGCATCTTGTGATTGAATGGAGGTGAATATCAGAGGAAGTAATTAGGCATTCTTCACCGGACAGATATGATGATTTGTCAGTAGCGGAAGATAGTTTCATGACCTTCGGCAGCAACGAAAGAGAACCGGCGTCAGGGTCGTCTGTGGCTCAGATACCATGTGAGAAAGGGGCCATGGTGGCCTAAGATGCAATGAATGATGGTGTTTTGTGTGTGATCGGTAGTTAGGGATTTGTTGTTTGAAAAAGATGAACATGATATTTTTCAGAGAGAACAATGTTTTCTTTTAGACAAACATAAAAAACGTTAATATTGTACATAAATCTAACCCGAACCCAGTCTATGGATGAACATTTTGAAGCATGCAAATATGAAAAACTTTCTATTAAGTAAAACTAGTGAAGTACAAGTTTGGCTATCCTCCTGAAACTATTTGCCCTGTATGCACAATCTGCTTTGTAAAACCAAAAACTAAGTCTATAAAGTGATCTGAATGTAGAATTTCAACCTCATGTATGTTTATCTATTCCTTTGCCATTTCTGAAATTAAACAGGGAAGCAGCACCATTCAGATCATGCTTCAGCTGATGTTGAATTGACCCACCAGCCCTTTCCTTCACCACAAGTTTCTCACTGCTTTGAGTTTTCGATCCACCCGAGTCGAAGCCATATATTTGATGATCTCTCTTATCATCTAAGAATGAAAGAAATGGCTTGATATCTTCACCTACATCCGACAAAACATTACCTTGTTGTTTACATGATGGAATTCCATTCGAAGCTGCTGCCTCCAATTCGACTTTAACAGGAATAGAATCAAACACATCGTAAACAGACATCAAAGATGACGACCCATCACCATTTAAATACTGAGAATACTGATCATCGACCCGAATTGAATCGAATATATTAAAACCATCAAAATTAATCTGTTCTACATCATTTTCCACCACTACTTGTTTCTGTTTTTGCGCCGATTCTTGTTGGTATTGAGTAAACATCGACTGCGCTTTACAAATGGAAAGCTGTTGATTGACGAGATCAAGTCCCGCCTGGTACGGAGCGATCTGCTTGTTCAACTCAGATATATACTTATAACAACCGCAGACGGGGTCAGCCGCCCTCACGTTAGCTTCGAAGACGACGGTTTTCACGGCGATAACTCGCTGCTGGAAGCTTAGATTCTCGACGAGCTTGATGATGTTTCGAACCCCAAAAAGCTTGCGGGTGTTGAGGAAATCTTTATGGCGATTCGCAGGGGAAAACGGAGCGAGGAGACAGTTACTGGTGCATATCCTACGTTGGTATCTGCAAACAGCACAAGCTTGGGAACCTGCGGCGGTATAGTTTTTTTTTAATTAGATTAATTATAAATTTGACCCTCACTTTTCAACATTTATATTTAACCCTCAACCCAAATTTTTTCCAATCCTTTCTTAGATTTTTTTTAAGTTGTGTTATAATAATATTTTGAAGGTAAATGACAGGGTTAGAAGTTAGAACTCACACAAGTGGTGAAGCATATGAGCATCCATGCAATGGCAGAACTTGGAGTAAAAGTTTGAGGGGGTCAACTTAAAAATTTAGAGACTCAAACGAAAATTTTCAAAAAAATTGAGAGTTTAACTAAAACTTTTAATATTTTTTAGAGATTTAACAAAAAAAGCTGAGAGGTAACTTAATTAAAAATATTCAAAATTTTGAAGCTTAATATGAATTTTTAAAAAATTTGAGGGGGCCAAATTAAAAATTTTAAGGGCAAAATTCGAATTGACCAAAATTTTGTGGAGGCCGTAGCCCCATTAGTCCTTCAAAAGTTCCGCCATTGCATTCATGACCACTAGATCAATTAATAAATCTCGATTCATTAATTTTTTTAAGTCAAATCAAACAAAATTCATATCACAAACTATTCTATCTAATAACATTTAAAATAATAGAATCTAGATCAATCAACTAATAAATAGTTATAAAGAAAATCACAAAAACCTTATGAGACAAAAACATTGGCAACAATTTCCCTATTCGAACCAATGATCAAACATCAGCAGTTATAACTTCCAATCACTCCTTTCATCAACAAAAAAGAAACAAATTTTGGGGCCATTCCACCATAATGATAAGCTAAACTTTACATGCAATTTCCATGGAAAATCAGAATCACGAAAAAAAGGGGAAAAACTACACGAGAAAGCAAATAAACCCCAATATTTTTTATTTAATGGGCAACAAGAACATCGTTGTTTAGCACGTTAATCAACAAATTTTCAGCATTCCTATTACTTCTACTCTCCCTAATGTCACTATTGTTGTTCTCCCTAGATGCCTCCAAATTGACAAGCAAAATAGATTTGGGGGCGAAAAGCTTCTTCCTTTGAAGACAACCTGAACCCCCATAGATCTTGCTGAGGAACATTGGGATCTGATCAAAATCTGAAATTTGGATCTGGGTTTGGCTTGGAATCACAGCTGGGATCGAGTCGAGTCGAAACAGCTTGCGCTTGTTGGATCTGGCATTGATTTTGGAGTCTCTTAACTGGGCTAAAGCTCCTGGCTTTAGGTACTTGTGGAATGCTGCTTCGGTCTTGAAGGATCTGGAGATGGGTTTCATTTGGGAGATTTTGGGGATTTTAGATCAGATGGACGTGGAATGGTGGGCGTTGTGAGGAGAGGATAAATCTTTTTCTTTTTCTGGGGTGTTTGAATGAGAATAAAAGAGGAGTGTTTGAGAGGCGGGAAAATGGGCTGAGAAAGGAAAAAAGGTTTTAGGGCTTTGAAAAAGGCAAGGCGGGAAAATGATTTCTGTTGTTTATTGCAGATTTAAATTTTGCTGTTTCTATTTTTACCGATGAGCTTTGATTGTATTAGTACAAGTTTAGAAT
Organism: Hibiscus mutabilis; assembly: GCA_019671005.1. NCBI lineage: Eukaryota > Viridiplantae > Streptophyta > Magnoliopsida > Malvales > Malvaceae > Hibiscus > Hibiscus mutabilis. The sequence continues at coordinate 36,525,694 of CM033742.1, forward strand.
TTTTAATGATGAGAGCTTTTTTTTCTTCTATATTTTAACCGGTGAATCGAAATTTAAGGATCATGTATAATTTATTAAAAATGAAATTTTTACTTTTTAAAAAAATATTTTTTAATATATTGCGTATGTAATAAATTTAATTTTGAATAAAAAAAGTTTAACAAGACTCAATATATCTATAAATTAATAATATCATTTTATTTTCTTATGTGCTTTATCGCTAATTCACAGTTAATTTTTTATTTTCCCTCGTAAATGTTTTTTTAACGGTTCTTACCTAAAAGAAGAAAAGAGAGAACAAAATTTATTTATAATGGATATTAAACCTACAATCTAGGCAAGAGAAAAATATATCGACTAAAAACTTTTAATCACATGCTATAAAAATTATTGACTTCTTAACAAATATTTAATTTAACTCAATTTAATCTCCCGTTTTCTTAAGAGACGTGTGGTTGCTTATACGGTTATATTGCACATATCTTAACCATCCTATATTATTATATTACTTTATATATATGTATATATAATTACAACAGTGGATTTTACATCGGGAGAATACATCGCCGGAGCAAGACGAAATCTCGTTCAAGCCGGCTTGTGTTCTCTTACATGTAATTTGTAGGACAAGCAGTCTCATTTCTGAGATTTTGATAGCCCTAAGACGAATAAAAAAAATTAAGGCCTTAATTAAGGATTTAAATTACGATTACGGTTGCATTTTCAGTTACGTTGAGTTAATTTTGATTATGGACATAACAAAATGCTACTTATTATCACAACGAGTATCCCATTATGAAAAAAATAACATATGTTATTGTAGACATAATGGTTGTGAATGTTGCGGTTTCGGAGGATGTCTCTGTCGCTATATAACGGTCGTTGTTGCGGACCGTTATTTAAATCTTTGTCTTTAATAACAAGTATTGAAAAAAATAAATTTTAAGAGTAGGTCTTAATAACAAGTATTGAAAAAAAATAATTAGGCCCCTAATAATAAATATTGAAAAAGATTAGATTTGAAGGGCATGTCCATAATAACAAATGTTGAGAAAAAAATTGGGCTCTTAATAACAAGTATTGAAAAAATTGGACCCTTAATAACAAGTATTAGAAAATAAATAAATTTTAAGAGTAGACCCCTAATAATAAATATTGAAAAAAATATGCCGTAATAAAAAGTATTAGAAAGAAAAAAAAATGAATTTTAAGCGTATGCTCATAATAATAAATATTGGGAAAACTGATCCCTAATAATAAATATTAGAAAAAATAGGCCCCTAATAATAAATATTAAGAATAAATTAAATCCCTAATAACAAGTATTGAAAAAAAAATTGGGCTCTATAGTTAATATAAAATTATTATTTTATAAGTATAATCCACTATACAAAATCTTCACATGTACTGCTTACTTCGACACAAAGGTATGCCTAGACTGAACAGTTGCATATATGAAGAGATAAAAGGGAAGGACTATTCCCAACCATTCAGGATTAAACCATTGGCTTTGCATATAATGTTTCTAACTTGCATGAGAATTTATGTGCAGGAGGAATTGGCTTACTTCAATCATGGTGGCATACTTCCATTTGTCATTCGAAACCTTAACAAGAAGTAGACAATTTAGCTCCAAATCAGTAACCTCTCCACTTCGAAATCGACATCGAATGACCTCTTTACAGGTCATCGGGGGCATTCTGCATATAATCACTAGCAGAGCATACACTTCTCAAGGTTCTAAATAAAAACAGATTGATGTTATATGTAAATCATCAACATCTATATAACCATATTATTACAATACATTGATGTTGTTGAAATTAGTAAATCGCCGCTTCATTCTTTCTAGTCTCCATCTAATTTGTACCATGGAACGAATCCGTAAAACCAGTATAACCTCGAAGCATATAAAATAGTTTAAATTGCATGAAAAAGCATCATGTTAAATGGTGAGACAGCATATGGTTGAAGATAAAGGAATAGTGAAGCACAAGAATATGACCATTGAACAAATTCATCTTTATTGCAATCATAATCACAAAACCAAGCACTTCATAATCATAAACTAGCATATTTTAGCCAATAGGAACATTTGTATCAAAAGGATATCCGAGAAAAGAAACATACAAGAGAGGAGAAGTGGCAACAGTCGAACTAGGTAAGTGCCTCAGCTCCAGCAACAATCTCCAGAATCTCATTAGTGATTTTTGCCTGCCGTTCCCGATTATAGACAATGGAAAGATTCTTCTTCAACTCAATCGCATTATCAGTAGCATTACTCATTGCATTCATCCTAGCTGCAAGCTCACTTGCCAACGATTCCTGCAATGCCCTCAAGATCTGACTGTTCAAATAAAGAGGCATCATGGCATAGAGAATTTGAACCGGATCTTGCTCGAACTGCATAAGAGGAGAAATTCCCCCTCCTTCCATCCTCACTTTATCCCTGTCCACAACCAGCTTCCCTCCCTTGGTTGTCAGCATAAACAACTCATCTTCCACAGCATCAACACAATTCCCATTCACAATGATAACCTCGCCTTTCACCGACAACGGAAGCAAAGTACGAATCACCGGATCTGACTTCACCAAAGATACAAACTTCGTATACACAAACTCAACCTTATCGACCTCTTCACTTACAAACAACGAGAAAACATCACCGGCAATCATCTGAGCTTCTTTCGCAGTAGGAAACCCTCTTCCTTCAACAAATCTATCAACCAAAACATCGTCTTTCCGGCTAAAATAAGAATTACCCTTTTTCCCTACACTAATAACAGTATAATCCAATCCAAGACCTTTCAATTCAGAAATCCGGGGCCGCCTTTTTAAACACTGCATTGTTGAAACTACCGCAAAGACCTCTATCACCAGTTATAACAACTAAAGCTACTTTCTTTACAGTCCTAACAACAGTTAAAGGACAATCAACATCTTCACATTGTAAACTATTATTAATGGTGTAAAGGAACTCCAGTAAAGCTTCAGTGAAAGGCCTACCGTTGATGACAGCTTGTTGAGCACTCCTGACCTTCGCAGCCGCCACTAGCTTCATTGCTTCAGTGATTTTTTGAGTGTTTTTCACCGTTTCGATTCGTTTTCGGAGCTCACGAAGGCGGCAATGGATCTGAGTGAAGGGTGAAGGAGATCGAGAGAGGCTTTTGGGGGGTAATCTATAAGAAAATTGGAGAAATGGGTTTTGGTTAAATTGATAAAAGAATTGATTTTTGGTGGGATTTGAAGAATACATGGTTTCCAGAGAAGGTTTTTGCAGGATTTTGGGGTTTAAGCTTACAAAAAGTGAGTTTCCCGAGGGATGAGAAACGGTGTAGAAACGACAATGAATCGGTAAACGACACGTTCTTAACTAAAATTCAATGTTAAAATGATAGTATCAATTTTTAATTCAGTAATATAATTTATATTAAGCTTAAAGTTTAATACTATTTGATGTAATTTATCCTATCATTAATTAAATCAAACAATTAACTTAAAAAAACCAAATTGGACACAAAAAACACATTAATATGAGTTGAAATGAGTATTTTTTATAAATGTCAGTATCTTACTCAAAGTTTTCTACACTATTAATCATTTAGACTAATCAGTATGACAAAATTTGAGGGATTAAATTAAATTAAACAATAAAATTTATAAATAATTATTAAATTTTATTAAATTATTCAATTAATCACTAGACTTCAAAAACCAAAATCATAATTTAACCCGATAATTTCAACTTCAAAAACCATCTTTTTTATATAAAAATTGTTACCATGACTTATTGGTTTAAGAAATTCCATATTTATTATTGCAAAAAAAAAAAAGGCTAAAAAGGTTATTTTTGCCACCAAGTTCGACTCAAATTAATAATGCCATCCATCGAGCGAAAACACATTCAATTAGGTTCTCTAGTTCGCAAACTACAGCAAATTATCCTCTTGACCAGCGTTAACCGACGGAAGTTAATTTTTTACACATAAGTCGTTTTCTCCGTTTTTGTCGCCGTTTCGTTCTCTCAACGGCGATAACTCCTTGTGCTTGCTTCTTCACTGTTAACAATGGCTTTAGAAAGAACCCTAAAGCCATTATAATCACCATAAAAGACATAAGCAAGAATCAAAAGCTGCTGTAAAAAGGCAAGAACATCTTCATTGTTTGGCTGGCCTCCGCGAACTCCACTGCCAAAACGAATGCCGTTTGGCTCTTAAGGTTTTCCATTGAATCATTTTTAGGCTATCTTTGTTTGAAAAAAATGTCTCAATATACGGAAAAGAACATTTTGTTTTCATTTTCATAATAAACTTAACAATTGTTATACTTCACCTTCCTCAATGTGTATGTATAAAAAAAATTCAGCAATGGTTAAGCTTTTCACCCTTTTTTGAAGAACTAAAAAATTCAACAATGGTGTTCACCTACACCATTAAAGAACAGAGAAAACACAACCCAGAAACTCAACAATGGTTTTTATCGGCACCATTAAAGAACAAAGAAAACACAACAACCCAAAAACTCAACAATGATTTTCATCGGCACCATTAAAGAACAAAGGAAACACAACAATGGTTAAGCTTTTCACCCTTTTTTTGAAGAACCCAAAAACTCAACAATGGTGTTCACAATCACCGACAACATTAAAGAACAGAGGAAACACAACAATGATTTAACTTTTTACCCTTTTTTTTAAGAACCTAGAAACTCAACAATGGTATTCATTAACACCATTAAAGAACATAAAAAATGACAGAAAAATTGTGTTTCTCTTGACCTTTTTTCAGAATTGAAGAAGAAAAAAAAATGGTGATATAGATGGAAACGGAAGAAGAAAGAGAAGAAATGATGATGAAGACGGTAATAAAAGAAGAAAAAGAAAAAATAGTGATAAAAATGACAATGAAAGAAGAAGAGATGGGGATGAAGAAGACGGCAATAGAAGACAATAATTAATTATTTAATCAATTTAAATTTAATTTTTAAGATTTTTTTATTCTTTATCACGTTAATATTTTTTACTCGTCACGCGTGACATGGCTTGTTAGTTAGGTTAAAGGATTGTTTTGGTAAGAGTTAATGGTAATTCACACATAGAAATTAACGATTTTCGTCGATTAACGTAGGTTAAAAGATTAATTTACTGTAATGCACAAACTAAAAGACCCAATTAAATGCATTTTTGAGGGACGGTAATTTAGATCAAACTCGGAACAAAAATATCCCTTAACCCCAAAAAAAAAGTAAAATTAATTTGCAAGTAACAAACATAGCCTAAAGGACAATACACGTCACTTCCGCAAAGCGTCATGTCGTTTTGAGCATGCTTTAACCCCAATGCCAAGTCCTTAAAATTGAAGTTACAAAAAGCCAAAGATCGCAGCTTTAGAAGCAGAGACGTCAAAGCTGTTCTCTAGAATTTCTGTGTTTTTCAGCAACAGAACATTCGTAGGCGTAGATAAAGCTGGGAACCGTTACTTCACTCGAAAAGAAGAGATTGACGGTATTTGTAAGTGGGTCTCATTTCCCTCTTCTTCTTCTTCTTTTTTTTTTTTTTAATTTCGAAAATTCCATTTTTTTGGATATGGGTATTTGTTAATGATCATGCTTCTTCATTTTTCTATATGGGTTTTTCATTTGAGGTTATTTGAATTTGATTTTTGCCTTTGTGCTGAGGTTGTTCTATCTGGGATTTTGAAGAATTGTATGAACATGTGGATTTTGGATTGCATTTTTTCAATGGTTGCTAATAGTTATTAAATTGGTTTTTGAATTCTTCTTTGATCAACTCTTGTATTAGCTGTTGATTTGTTTGGAGATTAGCTCATTGTTTATGAAATAATGTAGGTGGGGTGGGGACTTCAATTTATCAACGTAGTAGGAAGTTAAATTGATCCTAATTTGATTTTGTTTTTGTGGAAAAACTTAAGTGTCTAGTGATTTTAGGTCGGGATTCTTATATTTGGTGTTCTTGAGCTGGATTTTCCTTCTCGTTTTTATGTATATTTTGAAACTACAATGCTATTTCGGTACAAAGTCCTGGTCCGAATTCGAGCTAAATCATAACATGGTTCGAATAGGGAGAAAGTAAAATGAAATAAGTAAGCAGGGCAAGAACACCGAACTTGGAATTAATGCAGAATTTCGTATTCCGATACTATTATGTTTCTTTGACATTGTAGTTTCTGTCTAATGTATTAGTAAAGGAGAAAAGATGGGTGGAATTCAAAGCAGAGGAAGATCCAACTTCCATCCCAGGTAAGCTTTTCAATAGAAGTTGCTCGCTTGTTAGCCGTATCCTTTAATTATAGCTTAGGATAGACAATGATTCTCTTGAGCTAACTAACTGATAACATGTTGGTTTCTTTGTTTGTTTTTGATACCTATGGTTTATTGCAATTTAATTGCTGTAGTTGAATGGATATGTTGGTTGAGTGGGCAGCGAAAGATAGAGGTACTTTCAAACGAATTTTTGTCGCATGCTATGAGAATGCCTTCCCCCTCCACTATTCGTATCAGCGAAACTCTCCCTCGTCAAAAGATAAAGCGAACCATGCATAAATATCTCATAAATAGACAAAATATTTCATATTTGATAGAAACGTTTTGGTATCGAGGTCTTTTACTTTTGTTGCAAGTGTTTCGGGTAAGGTATACTGACGGAATAATTTCAACTCTGGTTTGACAGCTTATTGTTTCTGTCTTCAGGAGATGATGGAGCTTGAAGCAAGACGTGAACATGTTAGGCTTAATGTTTCCCGTACATATTACTACTAATATCAATATACATGTCCCGGTACCATATTCTATGATAAAGATTTGTCTTGCCTTCTTCTTTTTCCAGGAAAAAAGTTTTGAAGAAGAAGAAGAAGCTCGAGAAGGCAGTAAGACGGCTGTGAGCTCGGGTTAGTCTTTAGCTGCAACTCTTGTGTCTCCTCGTCTCTCATTGCTTTGTTTCCTTGTCCAGTTGTTGATAACTATACTGTCATTTATAGGTAAAGTTGGAGGTCCAGACTTAAAAAGCTTCATTCGGCAATTTCCATCCACTTCGGAAGGTATTGTGTTCTTTTACCTAACTGTGCATCTCTTCTAAAACAATATAATTTATCGAAGCTTTTCTACTATCCGTGTTTTTGTTATGATGTTTTTACTCGCAGGTGACAAAGTTGAACAAACATCAAATGAGAGGTGAGTGAAAACAAATTGTTTTATAACATGAACTTAACATTGGTGTTGAAATACAACTTGTTGAATTGTTTATCATTGCGATGTTATCTTTATCCTTGTCCGATTCCTTTGCCTGATCCCCCTTTCGTTTTTACTATCACTGCATTGCACCAGCAACTGTCTTCGGGAAATGTTGTTTTGTTTCTATTTGATTTTCCTCTTATCGAATCATGAAAATTGCTCGGTACTGTGAATGCTTACTATTTTTACATAGACCTGCTCTGCTTACAATTTTTGCTAACATCATGAGTTACATGTTCTTTTATCCTCTGAACTATCTTTTCAGGTCTTCGAAACCAGCAGGGTCAGATGCATCCTATAAGCCGGGAACATGGCAACCACCATCATGACGATAAGCAATGCATTTTAAGAGACATTGCCGCCATAATGCCTCCGGTTCTGCACTTTGATCTGTGCCAAAGAATGTACTCCGAGATAAACCACCATTGTTGCCTGGTTAAACCTCGATTTTGCCACTCTAAACGAATGCATTCTTTAGCTGATTGCTTTTAAATTTGATCTTCGATTTTGAGTTTCGACAGATCACGGTTGATGTTCGGATTTTATCCGTCGATGTGTAATCTCAATCCTTTTTTGAATCATGTTGTAGCGGTGATAAAATCTTGGTAGTATTGTTTTGGTCACTTCTCTTGGAACATTTGAATATAAATAATGCTATTCATTAATCTTAGATTTGGTCCAAAATGAACTATCCAAAGTTTAGCAATGCTTTTAGCTGCCGAAAACAGTAAATCGGCAGGTAGTTAACTGGTTGAACCAGTGTAACTTGGTTAATTTAGTTTTGGTTTTAATCAAAACTTATGTAACTACTAAACGTTGAAGAGTTTTAGGACAATTTCAAACTATTTATTTTATCCTTTTTACCTTTTAAAAAAATACTTTGATACGTTTAAATTTAGGGTTTAGAGACTTAAGAGGTGGTTTAGGGTTTAAGAGTTTAGGTGGTAGGATATAGAATTTAAGGTTTATGGTTAGAGTTTAGAGTTTAAGATTTAAGCGTATTAGGGCTAAAAATTTAAGTTGTGTAATTTTTTTACGATTTGTGTATTAAAATATAATTAAAAAATAAATAAATAATTTGATTATTAAATGTTGAAAAGCATGTCATTGTTTTCTTTCCCAAGAAAATGTCACTGTTTATATCATTTTCAAGAAGCAAACAACCAATGGAACTTTGTATCTTTCATTTTGATTAAAATGGAACATTGAATATATCATTTTCAAGAAGCAACAACCAATGGAACTTTGTATCTTTCATTTTGATTAAAATGGAACATTGAATTTAGAACGTAATGTATTTGAATCCAGCAAGTAGTCTTAGTGGAAAAAAGAAGGCTAAAGGGCTTATTTTGCCCCTGAGTTCGATCCCAATTAGCAATGTTGTCCCTCGTGCGAAAACGCGTTCAATTAGGTCTTCGAGTTCGCACATTGAAGCAAATTAACCCTTTGACTAACAGAACCGTTAAACTGGCTGTTACTCTGTTAACGCGCCAGCTGTCTGCGCCACATGGTAAGCCATGTTAGCGTTGAAAAGTCAAAATGCTGACGTGGCATATAAATTTAAAAAATAAAAATTTATTTTTCATATTTATTTTTATATTAAATTTTAACAAACCAGATAATGACACGTGACATCGACTAATTGGTTTAATTAAAGAAAAGAGTTAAAATAATAACTCTACATATGAAGGGCTGTGAATTGAACTTGGGCTTGGGGAGAAAAACCTAATGCTTTACCACCAAACCAACCTCTTCACCTTGTAAATAAACACTAAATGTAATATATAACCTCGTCTAAATAGCATAGCTTCTTCTTCTTCATTATCCGAGATTGGCTTTGAAACTTTGAAATCTCAAAATGCTTTTTTGTTTCCATTACAGAACTAAAGAAGAAGCTGTGCACTTGTTACACATCCTCATATTCTTCCTAGCTGTTTTCCATGTTTTATATAGTTTTGTTACTATGATGTTTGGGAGACTAAAGGTAATTAAGTTTGATCGTATCTGCGTGTGTTGTACATGATATCCTCTTTCTCTGATCCAAACTAAATGCATTCTTAAGGATAAGTATATGCTCTTAAACTAAAAGGTGCTTTGGACAGATTCGTGGCTGGAAGAAGTGGGAACAGGAAACTTTATCTCATGACTACGGGTTTACGAATGGTATTTTTTCCTCTGAGTAGCAGCTTCCAGTGCATTTTATAGCTTTAAATCTTCCACTGCCGCTGTTGTAATCTTGGAAACTAACTTGATGCGTGGTTGTTTTTGCAGATCCCTCGCGGTTCAGGCTTACTCACGAGACATCTTTTGTGAAAGCTCACACCAGCTTTTGGACTAGGATTCCTTTCTTCTTTTACATTGTAAGTAATTGTAACCAGCAAAAATAGTACAATTTGTTTAATAAGATGGTGTCAAGTAACCAGATATTGACCAGAAAGTTTAAGTGCAGCCATTTTGGTTCTAGTTGTGGCCATAAGGTGATGCATAAAGCTGAAATCGAAAAGGATAAGTTCTTCCATGTTAGAAATGACTGCATTTGGAGATGTTGCACCAGTTAATGAACAAAAATGATAATTCGGGACTGATTGTCCTCTTGAATTCAGTGTAGTGGAGTATGCACAAATATGAACTGAGGCAGATATAGCTACTTTAGTCTATTTCTCAAAAATCCCTTTTTTAATGAAAAAAAGAACTTGCTATTTGGATGAGGTGGAGTATGCACAAATATGAACTGAGGCAGATATGCAATTTATTAGCTCTGTAATGGAAACAAAAAAGCATTTTGAGATTTCAAAGTTTCAAAACAAATCTCGGGTAATGAAGAAGAAGCTATGCTATTTGGATGAGGTTATATAATATATTTAGTGTTTATTAACAAAGTTAAGAGGTTGGTTTGGTGGTAAAGCATTGACTTTTTCTCCCCCAAGACCCAAGTTTGATTCCCAGCCCTTTCATATGTAGAGTTATTTTAACTCTTTACTTTGATTAAACCAATTAGATGATGTCACATGTCATCATCTGGTTGGTTAAAAATAAATTTTTATTTTTTAAATTTATATGCCACGTCAGCATCAAGCCATGTCAGCATTTTGATTTTTCAACACTGACATGGCTTGCCATGTGGCGTAGACAACTGACGCGTTAACAGAGTAACGGCCAGTTTAACGGTTCCGTTAGTCAATGGGTTAATTTGCTTCAATGTGCGAACTCGATGACCTAATTGAAAGCGTTTTCGCGCGAGGGGAAACATTGCTAATTGGAGTCGAACTCGAGGGAAAAATAAGCCCTTTAGCCAAAAAAGAATGATATCTATCTTAGGATGTACAAGTTTAATCGGCTTTGTCTGTAAGGTGTGTGCGCGTTGTCAAATGGTTAAGAAAAAAATATGAATATGTACAATCTTATAATCACGACTATTAAAAAATGCATAAAGTCAAAAAATACCCCCAACGTTTGAATGAATTGTCACTTTGGCTTATATTCTTTTTTTAGCAATTTAACCCTCAACGTTTTATTTTGGGTTAAAATGGCCCCTCTGCGGAAGAAAATTGATAGAAAATTGACGGTAAACAGTTTAAAATGACTTGGCAAAATGATAAGTGAGCAGAAAAAATTATTTTATAAAATTACTTTTTGACTGATGTAACATTTTTTCAAGTCAACACATTTGTCTATATGATACTGCAATTTTAGCGTGCACTGCCATATAGGTTTGTCTCGTCATTTAAAACTATTTATCGTAGGCTGACTGACAGTTTTCATCCGTAGAGGGGCTATTATGACCCAAAATAAAACGTTATGGATTGAATTGCTCCAAAAAAAGAATATGGGCCAAAGTGGCTATTCAGTCAAATGTTTGAGGCATTTTTTGGCTTTATCCTAAAAAAAGAACGTAATGTATTCAAGATTATTCACATTTTAGTTCAACGGGATAAAATGTTAGTTTTTTTTTAAATAAGACCATAAGTTTAGATATTGATATTGTGAATCGAGAAAACTAAATTGGAAAGATCTCATAATAAGTTTTTATAATATTCGATCTAAATTAATCGATCAATAAATTAAATATCAATATTAAAAAATTCATCCAGAAAGTTATCACTGTCGTGCCATATGCAGGCTTCAGATGAATTCTACAACTTTTTACTTATTCAAAGTCTGGAGAGTAGATGCCAATGTTTGGTTTGTTGTCTACTAAATATATGAATTTCTAATAATTATTTATGTTAGGGTCCAATTTTAATAAAATTGATGTTATTTTTAAGTAATTTTTAAATATGGATGAAAATATAATGATGGGAGAGCTTTATTTAGAGATAATTACATTCTCAAAGTAAATGTTAATATTTGAGTTCATACAAGATGAGGCAACATGAACATTCTTATCTCTCAGTCAATTAATAGATCTCAAGAATCTAAGTCAGGTCAATACTTTAAAGATTACAGTGATCTCTTTTCATACCGGTACAATCTCAGTATCAGTACAGTTAAGCTAAGCGTACCGATGCGTTGAATAATGTGTACCGACACGGTTGTACCGTATCGATGCTTTTTTGGTTTCAAATATTTCACCGGTCTCAAACACAAATATTTATATTTGAATCATTTCAAATAAATTTTTACAGCATTTTTTAAAGTTGATCGAACAGTCAAAATTGGAGTTGGCAATTTGTTTCACATGTTAGTGCCGGTACTTGAAGATATCGTACCGCAAGAACTCACTAAATTTTGACATAACTACAGTATATCGGTACTTCTACATAGCCGTACCGGTACGCAGATGCCAAATTGGCTTTTACAGTACTTCTAACCTAGTAAACACTTTGAGTTTTTGACATAACTTTGATATTCGATCTTTCAAAAAGTTATTGAACACTTGGCTCTTTTCAACCTTGAATTTTTGAGTTATTTAAATACGCTAATAATTTATTCGAACACTGAAGTCTTTTTTAACGTAATTTGAACACTTAACTCTTTTTTTAACTTTTAGTTTCTGAGTTAGGTCAATAATTCAAAAATTAATTTGAACACTTAGCAAAACATCCAACGTATCAAAAATATCCAAAATTCATATAAACATATCAAAAATTAATTTGAACACTAAAGCTAAGCAAAATAATCCAACATATCCAAAATAATCCGACATTAAGCAGATAAAATAGAATAAAGCTAAGCAAAATAATCCAACATTAATCCATCATATCTAAAATAATCCAACATTAAACAAAATAATCCAAAGTGGCATAGCCACAACAAAAAAATCCAACGTAATCCAAAATAATCCATAGAATAAAGCTAAGCCTCTGGTGCATTGTCGCCGCCATCAACATCATCTTCCGTATCATCCTAAAAAAGTTGAACAGAATACTCCAAGATCTCAAGACCCTCATCATTTGAATCAAAATAATGCATAATGTAACCCTCCATCTGAGTGATCAACTCCGAAAGTGATGCTAAAGAGATATCTCCTTGAGGTACCGAAGCAACTGGCTGACGAGCCGCTCGAGACACTGGAGTTGACCGTAAAACGCAAGGAATCTACTCACCGTTGACGAGATCAAAATAAGCCTTTCGAAGAGATGAACCGTCAATTTTATTTTCTAGGGGGGAAGAAATATCTATGGAGCAATCTATGTCCTCCTTAGTAAAGATATGGCTTAGGATGCAATTGTAGTAAAAGGAGGTGACCATAGAGGTGCGACGGTTGTTGATGATGTAAACTAGGTCGAAAAAAATTATCTGAGCAAGATTAATGCGTTGGCTAGTGCGAAAACACTGAATCCACCAAGCATCGACAGTCCTAATAGTAGAATACTTACCTCCGAATGGCCGAAACCACCAAGTGATAATGAAATAAAGAAAGCGGTCATGGGAGTTTATGGCAGTAACAGAGCCGGGGGCTAGAGAATCAGGAATAGACTGATCCTTATTATCAAGACCGGTGTTTTCTAGACCTAGATGGTTGGCAATTATTTCGGTGTCTAGCAGAAAGGTCTTTCTCATAAGATAATACTCTATGGCAATAACAATGTTACTAGGTTCATCAACAATACAACGAGAGTTGGAAAAAAAATTCGGGTTAAAGTGGAAAAATATTCCGGAGTAAGCTGAAGCATGATAAAACCATCGCTTTATAAGACAAAGGTAAGGAAATTTAAAATTGGGATCGAATATAAATTCAAAATCCACAACAGGATAATCTTGTAATTGTTTCCCAATCTTCTCCCATATGCTTTCGTCAATGAAGTAGTCAATTGTCTTCTCATCATCTATATGTTTGTCATCATCAACATGATAATCAATTTGTTATTCTTTAGTATAAGTTGCACCTCTGATTCACTGTTGTAGCCATCTTTATCCTGATTATGGCCATCTTCATCCTGATTATAATACTCCAACTCTAGAGTTTGAATTTTGATATCTCCATTATCAACCATATCGAAAAAATCTTTAATTTAAAAAACATTAAAAAAAGCAACATTATTATAATGGTGAAAGGCAAGAGAATCTAATAAACACAAAATTCCAAAATTCAAACAGAACGTACCGGTACGATATACTAGATTACCGATACTTAGTTTGGAAATAATTTCCAGAGAACAATTTTGTACCGGTACGCATACCTTATCGGTACAATATTACCCGCGTATCGATACATGTGAAACAACGCACCAGTACAAAATAAGGGTTTCAATTTGAGAATTCGAAATTGAGTTCAGGAATTGGGGTTCTAATATAGAAATTAGGGTTCTATTTTGGGAATAGGGTTCTAATTTAGGAATTATGTAATATCCCAATTTTTGGCTAGTGACCAAAATGTAAAATTTGAAAGTTTTGTGGCTAAAGTATAAACTTTGGAAAAGTTCAGGGACCAAAGTGTAATTTTAAAAAGTTGTGTATTTTAACCCCGTAAATGAATAGTTCACCTCCAAGAATGATGTTTTCGTGTTACTCGGATTTTTGTACGGAGTTTGTATTAATGGCTATAAAGCTATAGAGTTCGGAAAAATATTCGGATAATCGGATCGAATCGAATATCCAGGATATTTTGAAGGATGATAAGGCAAGGTTAATTATGTCATTTTACATGTCTAAGATATTTTCTTTGTGTTGTAAGAATATGAATCCTTGGATTTAAGTTGATTTTCCATATTAAATATGAGTTGTTGGATGAAAATGGCAAAATCGTAATTTTGGAAAATCACAAGGGCAAAGTTGGTAAACTATTAACTCTAGATTAAATCTAGACCATTGGATGAAGGATGATGACATGTGGTACATTATGAATTCATTGGATTTGAGGGCAAAATGGTTATTTTACTATTTGGGGCTTTTATGATTTTATGAATCCATGGTTGATTTTAAGTTAGAATCATGCTTGTATGATGTTAGAATCATGTTATTGAGGTGGGATTTAAACCCTACATATTTCGGTTTGTATAGAGAATATTAGAGTTTATGGATTCAAGTCAAACTTAGGGTTTGTGGTGTTGGATTAATAATCTAGTAAACTTAATTTGTTGTTTGAAAGCAAAACCCTAAGCTAAATACATAGGGACCATTTCGGCAAGCTTCAAAATTAAGGGACCATATCTGTTTTTTATGAATTTGATGTGTATTTATATTATTAATGATGTTAGAGAAATGAAAATGAAGTTAGAATGCTAAACCAACGATTAATCACATTAGTGACCATTTTGACAAATTGTCAAACTTGAATGGTCTATTCGGCAAAGAGGATATGTAGAAGGATTAAATCTGATTTTTTTTTTGTTAAAATAATGGAATTAAGGTAGTAATGTTGATTGGAGGACTAATTTGCAAAGTTAAGAAGCTTGAATCCTTATATTTGAAATTTGGTGACCATCTCGACAAATCAAGAGAAATTAGAGAAGTAAAGGTTTAAGCTTATTTTGATGAAGGATGTAAAGAGAACATATGAATACATGATTTATTCTATTCATTTGAAGTAAAGTGATGGGACTAAATTGATAAGTAGAGAAATAAAGAGAAGTTGGTGTAAATTAGAAGTTATTTATAGAAAGTTATGTTGGAATTTGAATTATGGCAGTAAGTTTAAAAATTAGCCATAAATTCTACAAAAATGGTTAGATGATGGATTTTATACTGTTGTAAAGAGTTGTTAGTCTAGTTTCGTTTCCAAAAAACGAAGACTGATTTTGAGTTCCAAGTTAAAATATATGAATTTTTAATCGAATGAAGGTCAGAAAAATTATAGAGCAGTTTTCTGCCTGGACAGTCTGTGACGTGAATTCAGTGATTTTTCATAATTTTTGTAGATTTTATTAATTTATGTGGCTTATACCGTTAGAACCGTTATCGAATCTAGTTTCTCCAGTATAAAGGAAATTAAGATCCAATATGTATTATGCCCTGTATAAGTAAATCTTTGAAGGTAGCGCAAGCTGTCAGAAAATGGAATTTAAAACATTTTGTATTTAAATGTTAGTCAGCAAGCTCAGAAGAATTAATGGAAGTTCAAATTGGTCACTAAGGACCATAATGAGTTTTTGAATAGTACAAGGAAGAAAGGAAAAATATTTAGAAATTTTATATTTGAATGATTATATTAGACTGCATGTTTAAGGTATTGTTAAATTTGAATCTAACAAATATTTTTATTTTATTCATATGATTAATAAAGCCAAGTCTGAATCAAAGAAGGTTCGAGGTTCTATGAAAGAAAAGATCGAAGTAAGATTTAATAAGGCATTGTGTTAAGTGGCCAAGGTGAGTGCAATGCATACATAACATGATACATGGATGTTTTATACATTATTAGGAAGACTTGCGATGAGTCTACCTTGTTTATATATTGGCATAATATTTATGTCTTTGATCATATGATTGACATATTTTAAATATGTCAAAAGTTGAATATTAATGCATGGATCACTAGTTATATATAAATGTTATTTTGGGTATGAACTGCCCAATGTTAAATTATAATGATATACATTGCCATGGATGAAATAAATATGAAAAATATGCCCAAGTATGTCATTGAGGGACAGGGTATAGTTGGCATGTCATAGAGTCCAGCAGCACGCTGCATACTCGGTTTAGCACTATAGTGTATATAAAGGACACTTAGTGCAGATGGTTAGCACGACCTTACATGCGGATGGTTAGCACGACCTTACGTGCAGATGGTTAGCACAACCTTATGTGCGATTTTGACTCGTGTACAAATGATTAACATGATGGATTTACATGTCTAGTGATCATGATGCATTATGCATATATGGCATATTATGACAAATGAACAAGTATGGAAGTCTTATGACATTAGCATGTAGTATATCATTACTAATGCAATGTGAAAGTTGATGCTTTGACATATATCTCATGTTATATAAATATAACCATGAAGACGAATAAAGTTTAAATTATTGTTTTTAACTTCATTTATTGCCTCACTAAGTTCGTACTTAGCGTGTGTTTGATTGTGCACACGTACGTAAATCAAGATGAGAGTGAGAAGAGCATTGCATCAATATTGGAAAGCTCAACAGGTAATCACAGTAATGACATCCTAATTGAGGTTTAATTATTCTAGTGGCATGTATACTTGCTAAACCTATTTGAGTTGTGATTGGCCTTTAAAGTTAGTTATGGTTTCATGATAATTGATGTTTCTGGAAAGATTCAAAGTTAAGAGTAATCTCAGGTGATGAGTTGCATGCTAAGATAATTGAGAGCATGTATGTTTTATGATAGTCAATTGTTCCCTATAAGCATACACAACATTTAAAGACATTTGGGAATTGAATTAGAAATATAAAAATGCAAGAATGTTCATTTTGGGACAGGGTGTACCAGTATTCAAGATTTGGGTTTCAAAATTATCAAAACTTGAATTTTGGTTCAAATATTATTAATATTTAAGGATAGTAAAGTTGTGACATTCCTGATTCGTATTCGTCATATGGATACGAAAAAGGGGTGTTACAAATTAGGGTACTCAATTTGGGAAATAGGGTTCTAGATTTGGTCTAATTTGAAAATTAGGGATAGGGTGGTAGTTAGAGTTTGGGAATTAAGGGATTAAGGAAACCATAAATCGGTAGCAGCCGCCACACACGGATAGCCACGGGCACTGTCAATGAAGGCAGCGACTGCCGGTGAGGGCTTGGACGACCGCCCAAGTCTGAAACAAAATAACAATAAAGAAAGCTTACCTTATTGGATTGGTTACGCGAACGACGGCTAGGATCGAACAGAGGTCACGCAAGAGGGAGGCACAGTGGCGACTATCTCTCCAAAAAAAAGGTAACGGCGATGGCGGCAAGAAAAAATATTTACAGTTTTTTAATTTAAGTGTTGATATTTGATCTAATTATTTAAAAAAGATTATGAAGAATAATGTAATTAATATTTTATTTTAAATAATTTACCTTTGTATTTTTAACTAATTTATAATTATATATTGAGTCCTTTAGATTTTATTTTTTATAAATTAAATTAATGTTGCTCAACGGTGCTCAACGGTGCTCATTGTTAGTAGTGCGCAGCGGTGCTCGTCGAGCGTGGCAGACTCATCCTAATGGTTAATACTATGTGCAGATGGCAACAATAGGTAAACATTTAATTATTATTATTATTATTAATAGACATGCAATAATTATTTAGGCATTGAAAATTCCATGATCTGTTTCAATAATTTCATAATCAAATAACAAGCTTTGTTTTTTTTTTTTTTATAGCAAATATGTTAGATTGCTTCAATACCAAACATTTTTGCTTTGATTTGTCAAAGATAGAGCCTTTAATTTAGTGCAATGAACATGAGCCTCCAAGTGAATCCGACTGATTTCAATATATTTTTATTATTTTCCCCCACTTTTTTATTATTTTTCACTCTTCTCTCAATTTCATCTCACTCACACAATTTACATGTTAAAAATTTATTTAAGCATAAATTAAACATTAATATTACAGTAAATAATTGCAACCTAAATAATAAAGAACACACTTAACAACGAGAACTTTTGGACTTAGGTGAGATGATATGAATATCTTAACCAGTGGTCAAGAATTCAATGTTCGTTCAGAGCATAAAGCAACTTTTAAAATTTTGACCAGTATTTACCCCTTATATGAGCAATAAAATGCGAATGATTATTCATTCAACTCGCTTTGATGGATACCTTAGAAAACCAAAAAACAACAAGAACTATTATCATTTATTGTTTGAAAAACCTTTAAACAGTTAGACTGGACAACAAAATAGCCATAGCCTTGTACCTTTAGCTACAACTACGTTTCACAGATGAAAACACACATATTTTTTTTAATAAATCTTATTTTTAATCCTAATCCTATTTAAAGGAAGGAATGGGAAGAAAGAATCTAAGAGAAGAAAGAGAGTACTTCTAGTGAATTTTGTTCATGCTTGCCATTACAGAATTCATATTCAGACACAACAATCGACACGACATGTAATGTAACTAAGGATGCTATTAAATTAAATTCTAGGACACTAGTGTTGAAGATGTAAGATTTTTTTTGGTTTAATTATTAAGGTGCCCCATGTTTCAATCATGTTCATTCAAGATTACAAAATTTTCGCAATACATTTAATATTTTGTTCCTACTAGATCTCAAATACATATATTTAAAATAATTACATTGTGACAATGTGCTGGGATTCTAATGTATATTTTTTATATTTTATATTATTAAAATTATTTAGATATTTTTACAAATCTAACAATATTAATTTTTATTTTATTTCACAATTAACTCGTAAAATTCTAATAATTTAAAATTTTATAAACTAATTATTATCCCCAAAAAATCATAAATGCTAACATTTTGAAAATCACCAAAATTTAAAATTCATCATCCAACCTAAACGAAAATTTTGACACTTTCCAATAAATTTTATGTTTGAAAAAAAATTACTGATTTATTTTCTTATGAGTGTCATTACATGTATTGATTAACTAATACATTGTTTTATAAATTTATTATTTTGTAATGATGAAGTGATTTTTGACCCACTAGATGAATAATAATAATAATAATAATAATAATAATAAAGCTTTTGAATCATTGATGAAAACAAAGATACTCTTATGGGTTAAGCAAGATGTAAGGCGTTTAATATTGATTTTATTAGCAAATAAAAGTGGGATAGTGACCCAATGTCAATCAATTGAACTAAAATGACACAATGGAATATATATAATATACTATATATAATAGGGTAAAATTTTGATACACAAACTGTGTAAAACTAATTTTACACAAATCTGCATATTTATACTATAAAATTCACATCCTAAAATTTTAACCCTAACACTAAAAAACTAAACCCTAAGCTTAAATCTTATACCCTAAATTTTAAACACTAACCTTAAATTTTAAATTCTACAACTTAAACCCTAAACTAAAACTCTAACCCTAAAATTAATGAACACGTGTAAACTAAAATTTATACGACCTATATGTTAAAGTTTTTTCTTATATAATATAGGGTCTATTTTGAGCCATAAAATGTATTAATCAACACTACTTGGACAGTAGAGGACATGCACAATAGTTTGGTCCATTTTGATCGTCACGCCGATTTATAGATAAGGCTACACGATATCACAATACATCAAACTTTATATTTATCGTTTGAGTAGTTTAAATTCAGATTTATATTTTATTTTATTTGAGTTTTACTTAAATGTATTTTTATTTGTTTTAATATATTTTAATTATCAATCTAATTATTCTTTTATTTTTAATGTATCCACTAAGACAATTTCAGTGATTACGCGTTCTGTTTTTTAATGATTGATTTTAGTTAAAAATGTTCATGTATAAAGTAGGGTCTAGATCTAAATCCACTCCACCCAAAGAGCCTATTTTTTTATTTAAAAAACAATAAATTATTTCAAAACGTGATTTTAAATTAAATTTAAATGAGATATACTAATTATTCAAGTGGTCAAATACGTTTATGTTGTTTCATCTTTCATGCATCTTATATGAATTTGAATCACAACATTTATTTTTAAAATGTAAATATTTTTTTAATTAATAAAAATGTATTTTATAATTAAATTTAAATAATATATATTAAATTATACTCTAACTAAGCCAATTGATGTGCTAAAAGTTATTGCTCATATTCACTCGAATGGTCATCCAACTCATAAATATTTCTAATTGTGATATCCTTATTCGATTGTTGTATTATTTGTACAATTGTAATTGTATCTGCCCTCTTCTTTCTCTTTAGCGCCACTCGCTCTTGTTCTTCCTTTTTTGATTGGTTAATGGTGGTATAGTTTTAGTGCTGGTCGTTGATCATTAGTGTTTATATTTTTATTTTTTATATTTAATTCTTATTTTTTGGTTTTCTTCTAGTTTATTTGCCTTATTGGTACGTTTTTTTTTCTGTCTTGTGACACGTTTTTGCCTTAAGGCACATTCTCGCCTAATTTAGTGGTAGATTTGCGTCCGTAGATAGTTTTCTCACAATGTTCGGCTCTCATTTGCGGTTGTCGATGGTCTTTCAGTAGTTTGATCTTATTTTGTGGTTTGTTTGCCGATGTAGTCATATATTTTTTTGCGAATCACTCTACAAGATTATTGGTTTCGCCCACCACTCCTACTTTGATTATTAAGTGTGATAGAGACAATGAGTTTTGTTTTTGCTTCCTTTCCCCAGTGCTTCATCTCATCCTTGTCATTGTATCTCACCGGACTTGTGTTTTCCTGGTATGATATTTCAGTTTCTAGTTTTTTTCACTTTAGTTTTACTTTATTTTGTTATTTTTTGCTATATTTTCATTTCGTTTGAAATATATCTTTTTTATGTGAAAAGGATTACCTCAATGAGCCTCATTAAAAACCTCCCTAACCTAAATGGAGAAAAAGAGTACTTATTGAGATAATTACAAGAACAAAAGAAAAAAAAACCGGAACTAACGAAACATTGCAGCCAAAACAACAAAGCAAGCTAAGGAACACCCCGATCAACAATATACAAAGCAACCACTTTAGCCGGAGGATACGCGAAAGTAATTCCCCAAGAGCACTCTCTCGAGACATCCGAGCCAAAGCATCTGCCACACTATTCCCTTCCTGGCCAACATGCATAACACGCTCAAGCCAATCCCGATTAAGGAGTTATTTAACGCGCAACACAAGCACACTGTCCACCAAGGCTAAACTCTCACCACAAAGTATTCGAACCACCATCTTATTATCTAGCTCCAACTCCACTCGTCGAAACCCATGCCTCCAAGTATGCAAAAGAGCATCATGAGCCGCCCACATTTCAGCAACAATCACCGAGCACACTCAATGTTTCTGGAGAACCCAAAAAGCCAACCTCGTGATCACCCCTCCAATTGAGGCTCTATGACCATTGCCCCAACGGCACCATAGCATTAACCTTCAACCACCCCTCACTCGGCTTGGACCAAATAGGCCTCGTTTGAAATATATCTTTTGTTTAAAATTTATCTCTATTTTGTTTTCTAATAAATCCAGTCGACATATTGTAAAAATATATAATTTTAATTGTATCCGTATTTATAATATATTTAAAATATATACATAGAGCTCTTTCAAAAATGTTGTTGACTCAATTATTAACAATCTCAAAATATTATTATTTTTAATATTAAGGTAATTTTTTATTTTTATTAATTTACTTACTATGCTTGTATATTTTAGGTTTATATAAAAAATTAACACCTAATGAATTACACGATAATCAAATAAGTTTTTGAATGAAGTATTGTTTTAATTAATTTTTTTTATTTCAAAACGTGCAATCAAATAATCCCTTAAAATTAGAAAGATGTATCAACTGAATCATTATATGAATTTATTCAATCAAATTTCAAGAAATTTTTTTATCATTAGTTTTTAAATAAGAGCTCGATTGAGACAATATTTCACTTAAAATTTGATTATAGTTTATTCCGATATAAACCAATTTATTGTACAAACATATATCTTATTATATCTAACATGATTGACTTTAAAGTTTTTAATTTCAATTCGCGTCAAACAAATTCCTTTTAGAGAAAAACTTCAATACACACATAGTTTACACAAGCCTTTTAGTTTTAAGGGTTTAGTTTAGGGATTTGAGTTGCAAGGTTTATAATTTAAGGTTATTGTTTAGAATTTAGGGTTTAGGGTTTAAAATTTGGGGTTTAGTTTTTTAGGGTTCAGGTTTAATTTTGATTTATAGTATAAATAAGCAGGCATGTATAAAATTTATTTTACACAAGCTCGTGTATCAAATTTAAACCCTTCTTTTTATGCTTTTATTTAAAACGATGCTTGTAATGACCCGGATTTTGGGATCTGTGGGTCGTTTCACTCGAGCATGTGGGTCGGGTGTGTTGGGCCGAAGTTTTAGGCCATTAGTTGCTCAAGAAAGCCTTGGTGGGCTTCCTTTATGATTGTTGGGCTAGGGGGCTTGGTTGGGTATGTGTTTTTGAGGATGATGGGGGTAGATGGGTAATTTCCCTCATTTTAAAGAAGGGATTTTAGTTTAATGGCTGCAAAAAATATAAGGGGGTGAGATTATCTTTTCCCCTTCATCCTTCATCTCTTTTCTCCTTGAAGTTCAAAGACAAAAGATCCAACTTTTATCTTTTTGAGTTAGATTTCTGGATTTGTTGTTGATAGTGTTGTAGTCTTCATCCAACGATCTACAAGTCAAGGTAAGGATGTAAGGTTTTGGTGGAGTTTGAAAAATATGAGTTTTGGTGGGGGTTAGAGTGGATGAACGATGATAAAAGTTTAGATTTTGTTTCTTGAGGTTAAACGCTTTCTTTATCATCCATTTTCCATCAAGAAGAGTTGTAACTCGTTTTGCAACTTTGGATTTGTAGTTAAAGAGGTTGGAGAGCACTCAAAAGCTCAAGGTAAGGGAAGAGCTTGAGGCTGGTGCAAGGAAGCTCTTTTTCAGTGCTTGGAGGGTGGTTAGTACACTTTCAACCCCTTTTGTTTCTTGCAAATCATGAATGTATGGTCTTGTATACTGGTTTGATATTTTGGTGCTTAAAATGGTTGGGTATGACTGTTAATGGCAAAATCTGAAATTAGTGTTTAAATGATGTGAAATGAGTAGGAGCTCACTTAAAATATCTTCCATAATTTGTAGGTTCAGTTTGGGGTTTTTCTAAAATGTTTGGGGAAGTGTTGGAGTGAAATTTGAGCTTTAAAATTTAAATTTTGGGCTCGAGTATCGATATGACATGAACCGGTATCGGTACCTTATTGTTTTTATATCAAATTCAATAAGAATAAGGAAAGTATCGATATGCGGGGCGTATCAATACCATCCCTATTCCATTAATTATAGTAGCCAAGCTTGGTATCGATACACCTAAGAGCGTATCGGTATGCCTTGGGTATCGGTACACAACCCCGAGTATTGGTACGAGCTTTGAGTTAAGCCCCTCCTAACAACAAGCCAGGTATCGGTACACGTAAGTGGGTATTGGTACCCACTGGAGCATATCGATACCCTAAAGCGACCAAAAATTACACTTTTAGTTTAGGAGACCTATAATTCGTGGACTAAGGCTCAATGGACCTCTAATGGGGTAAAATGAATAGTAAAATTAAGAAACCAAGAATCTAACCACACATCTAAATATAATATGTAATAACTTGATAGATGATGGGTGATTTGTTTGTAATAGTAACAATAGGGATCCTTGGTGGATCGTGTGTTGTTACGTGCTATGAGAGGGCACTTGTGTGGTTGGGTTACTTGATTCGCGGGATTCGGATACCCAAAATGTGTTACAACACTATGGTAAGTGAATTGGCGAATGAAGGTTACCGATGCTATGTGACCCGAGCCTCATTCATATGTACTCGAGGGGGGATTCTGAGTAAGGGTGTATGTTCTGATGTTGCGTGACCCGACCTCAACTGGAGTGTATATACCGATGCTACATGACCCGACCTCACTGCTATGTTGTTATGGTATGGTATGGTTGGGCCTTGTGTGCCCCTTGATATTGAGATATGTATTGCATGTGTTTAGGCGACTAGCGTAGTTCTAAGTATCATTTAAATTGCCATATCGTCTTACTTGTTACATGCCTATGTTTATGATCTGTTAAAGCATGATAAGTAGAGGTGTACCCACTGAGCTTTATGAGCTTAGCGTTTGGAATCGTTGTTTCCTTATGTAGCTTTTTAGGTGGCTGTGTTGCATGTAAAAGAGCCTCATCGGAGTAGGATTCCAGTTCATTGATGTGATCAAGAGTACATTACTTAGGCATGTCGGGCGATGTATTCATAGGACCATTGATTTATGTCTGTAACTCTATTTGGATTTTAATCATGTCGAATGTTTTAATTATCATATTTCAATTGGAGCTCTCATGCAAACGATTTAACTATTTTGTATTTACTCTTTTCCAAAACATTGTTGGATTTATGGAAATGTTTATGTTGTAGGCTAAATCTAGTAGTGACATTTTATATATGTTTTGGGTTTGAGGCCTAAATGTGACGTCAGTTTAGGGCATTACAATGACTAATAATGAGATCCATCAATTGGCATAGTGGCTAAGGATGCTCATCTTGCCCCATTTTATATAGATTTGAATCTCAACATGAAAATATAATACCTCTCTATTTAATTAAAACGATGACTAATAATAATAATACTTTTCTTCGATACAACATTATACAATGATTTTGAAAATATTTCACTTAAAATATATTTTTTTGAAAATATAGTTGCCGCAAGCTTTTTTTTTATCTCCTTTTGCTTAACCGATAATGACAATTAGTTTTAGTCCTAGTTGTCAACCACCGGTGTCTCATTATTTTTCTTGCTCTTTCATGTTTTATTTTTTCAATGTTAATAAAATTTTATGCTCTTGTGGCACGCATTTCCTTTGCCTTTGTGACACGGTTTTTATTGTCTTTTGTAGTTCGTTTCATATATCATTTGGCACGATTTCAACATACCTTAGCGCTCGTTTGGTGCTCGTATAGAGATCCTTACAGTGCTAGCTTTCTGATTTAATTCTGTCGGTGGTCATATAAAAGATTATTCTCCACTCGTTTGATGGTTTGTTAGTCGATGTAATCAAAACTGTGTAGCAGAACAATCTACCTGATAGTTTGGTTCGTTCATCATTATTTTTTCATCTCGTAAAGCGTCTTGTTTGGCTAGAGATAAAGAGATTCATAAAAGTCTGTGAGTTTTGATGATATGCTAATCTCTATGGAAGAGATTGTTTTTCTTTGCACCTTTATATGAAATTTTTAGTGGACTATCCATTTTTTTCTCTTTTTATTACATTATATTTATAATATATGGTATTTAATAAAATACATATTACATTATTCAAAATAATGATTTTGTAAATAAAACCCCATGTCTTCCCAATAACCACGTAAACAAAATAAAGACCCTTAAAATATTGTAATTAATTTATTATTTTTGTACATATTTAAAATAGATTTGACTGTGACCTTAGCTGTAATTAGTTATAAACCCAATACCAAAAGCTAGTTAATTAAAGTACAATAAATAAATCACTAAAATAAAAGGACAAAGCCTAAATGTACAGAAGGGTGGCCCTTCATTTATCCTATGGCTGCTACCGACAAAGCCTATAAATCTAAAAATATACCCCTCTGTCTCACTTAATATATCACTTTTGTATTTTAAAATTGTCTCATTTAAAATGTTTCATTGAAAAAATTAACAATTTTTATAAGACATTTTCTTTTATACCATTTTTTTTAGTTTCCCAACAAAAGAAAATTCAACCTTTTAAGGATAAAATTATCGATTCAATTATTTTACATCATCTCTCTTCCACATTATTACACAAACTTTTTCTTTATAAAACTGTGTGAAAAATCAACAATAAACAAAATAAATAGAATGAAGGGAGGGAGTATATAATAAAAAAGTAAACTGTACTAATATCCCCATTTTACATTTAATTAATTAATTTTAAGAACTTTATAATATTATTGGTCTAGATCTAAGGTAGACCCGATATTATCTCAAAACATTACATTTATACTATGATTTATTAAATAAAAAATACTTTAATAAGCAATGGTTGAGTCAAGATTTTTATATATTAGGGTCAGAGTAAATTTTGAGGTACGAGGATTTCTATACCATTACAATATAAATATTGTTGACTCAAAACGCAAAAAATAAGTGGGGGCAATTCTAATATTTTTATAAAAAAATATATTAATTCTTTAAAAATTTCATATAACTTTTTAAAAATCCCATTCCACAACAAATCGAGTGGAATCAATTGACCCCAAACAAATCGAGTGGAATCAATTGACCCCAAACAAATCGAGTGATATTAATAGGTATCTTTTAAACTCTTAAATCGAATGTTCAAAAAAAAAAAAACTCTTAAATCGAAGAATAATACCGGCTAAACTTTTAACTTGTAAGATGTTATAGCGGTAAGAATGCCAAACGAGGTAAGTCAAATATTTGACTTAATTGATTAAAGTATATATTATTAGTGAATGTTATTGATCTTAGATTCAATTTAATTTTTATAAAATTTCGAAACTTTATGTTAGTATTAATATCATATTTATATTAATTTTACAAATCATAATTATGTTTTAGATTTTTTATTTGGGACATATCACGATAACATAATTTGAGAATTATTTTTTTATCTACGAATCTATTTTAGACATTATTTTCAATGTATTTTAAACAATTTCTTTATAATAAAATTAAGATTTTTTATTTTTATTTATTTTTGATAGGAACAAAAAGGAAGAATGAAGAAGATGGAAATATTTGTATAAAACACATAGCTTAAAGTAGATAGGACTTAAGAAGGAAAAAATAAGATACATAAAACTCCCCATTTGGATATGCTTTCCAATATAAATATATAATGGATGATCTCAATGGTGACGTCATAATTACTTTAAGGATTAAATTTTATTCAATATCATATTCGTATATAAAAACGAAACTAATTGTTTTTCATGGTTAAAAATATTGTACAGGTCCTTATATTATGGTACGAGTTTATTTTGATACATGTAAAAATGATTTGAAACGGTTAGAAAAAGAAGCAAACTTAATTTTTTTTATTAAGCAGAGATATTATTTCTCATGTTAAGATCTGAAATCATACAAGATGTGACAAGATAAACATAAATGAGCACTCGACCAATTAGTAGATCTCATTATAGTTTGGATTATTGTATTTAGTCGAAGAATGAGACACAGAATCCAATCAAATTAATATAATTATACGAATTAAATTATAATAAGTCATATATATATATATCGCATCACTTTAAAATGCAATGTTATAATTTAAATCAATGTTTTATTGTTTAGTTAAATATATGTTATAAAATCAATACCTTTTCATTATTAAAAAGTACATTTTTACAAGTTTTTTAAAGGCAAAAAGATTTTGTTCAAAATCCAATGAGTGATCACATTGGAAAAGATAATGATTTTCATTCTATGAAGATCGGTTAAGTAATTTTATCTATAAGGTGTGTCTTATTAAAGGGTCAAAAAAATGAACATATATTACTTTGTAATCACCTTAAGACTATTAATTTTTTTGTTATTATAAAATTATGAATCAAAATGTATTGTATCATATAATAAAGGACTTGAAAAGTATTTTTTTTACCACTTTTGAAGCGTGAAAATGAAATTTCGGGATTAAAGGAAAAATTGACAGGCGACATTATGAAAAAATGACATGCGGTAGCATGGGAGAGTGTCACGTGTCCTTGACACGTCACCAGTTAACAGAATTAGCGTCGGGGCATTTTGAATAACAGAAGCAAACTACATGGGCACATTGAACGTATACAAACTTTAGACACTATATTGACAAATTTGAGAAAGTACTAGAGGTATTTGTGTCATTATCCCTAAAATTATGGACCAAAATAATGAAGGACTTGTACAATATTTTACCACTTCTCAAGTGTAAAAATGAAATGGGTAAAATACACAGATCATCACTTAAATATTTTCTCACTTCTATTTTGATCACTCAATTTTCAAACTTTTTAATTTAATAACTGAACTTTTAGATTGCTCTTGTTTTGGTCATTGTGAATTATTTTATTATTAGTTTGGTATGACATGGTATTTTTATCATTATTTAATATAAAATAGTTTAAAATAAAAAATTAAACCAAACTTATCATCGTTGTCGGACGCTACCACCGATAGTTGTAGCTGGTGGCTGTTCGGTCTCAAATTTCATCGGTTGTTTCGTCTCAGCCCAAGTCCGAATCCGACCTCTATTTTCTCGAAAAGTACTCCAAAGTCTACGAAAAGGATACAGAAGTAAGGAAACTAAAACGTTTAAGTCGAAATTTGTGAGTTTCAGGATATTTTTTGGTGAAACAACCACCAGGTTTGAACTCAACGTGTCAAAACGAGTCTTCTGGTGCAATTTGGGGTCAAATTGAAGGTTGACGGTGAAGACAAGCGATAACGATTATTTTAAATATTTTATATTTACTAATATTAAAAATTAAAAAATAATAATAACATATTCGAGATTGACAAAAACATTAAATATATAAAGTTCAGTTATTAAATTAAAAAATTTGAAAGTTGAGTGAGCAAAATAGGAATGAGAAGATAGTTGAGTGATGATCTGTATAATTTATTCAAATAAAGCTTTGGGACTAAACGATAAATTGCGGAATAAAAAAAGAAAGTGAGTATAATTAAAAAAAAAATGAAATTTACTAAGGGAAGTGTTGTATACAGTCACAGTAGAAGACTCTTTCCTCTTTCTTTCTCTCTCTCTCTCGTTTGTCTTATATATATATATATATATATATGTATATTTGCGGTTTCTTCGCATCTTTTCTCAGCTGATTTTTCATTCAATTTTCCCTTCCTATCTGGATTCAATTGATCACTGCATTTTCCGGCATTGGCGTCGGCGACCTTGCTCCGGCTACTGCTTTTGACCAGGTTTCGTTTTCGAGTATGTTTTGACTTTTTTTTGTTCTTTTTCAGTTTGTTAAGATCTAAAATTATGAAAGAAAGAGCTGCATTTTATTATGAATCATTTGAGTGTAAATTTAGATCTAAATTTGTATTTTCATTTTCCTTTAAGTTAATTGAGAGCGAATATGGCTGTGGATGAAGTGACGGCCGTGCATGTGGTGGAGGAGGAGGAGGTGACATCGTCTTCGTCCAAGGTTGAGATTGCGGCGGAGGAAGATCAGGCGAAGAAGAATGGAAAGGAAGATCTTTCCAATGGCGTCTACGAGAGGACTGTCAGGGAAGACACCGACGGTGACGGTGATTATGTTTTCGTTAATGGAAACGACGAAGAAAATGGAGGTCCAGTGGAGTCGGATCTTGAGAACAACGGCAATGACACTGGTGGAGGAGATCAGGGGGTCGAGAGTGTGGAGACTGAAGGAGAAGTTAAATCTAAAACTGATTTGGTTAAGGAGTTGAGAGAAGAGGATGAATCTTGTATTGAAATTGTGGATCAGGACAAGGATTCGTTGGAATTGTGCCACGTGGAGGCTCCTGTTGATGAGAAAAAGTCAGGGCATCTTGTTCAGAGTGGTCCTGTTTCTGCTATTAATGCTGAAAATGGTGTGTCGGAAACTGCCATGGCTGATCAGAATGGGATCTCTGAATCGGCTGAAGATGTTTCCGATGCTATGAATGTAGTTGAATACACTGTTTCAGAAGCTGCTGCTGTTGACTCTGGTGATAAACAGAGTGATGAGATTTCTTCTGTCTCTGGCCCTGATTTCAATGGCTCGGCTAATGATAGTGTTGAAGCCAATGTTCTCGATTTCAGGTCTAAAGGGAACGAGGAATCTGAAATGGAAGTATCCGATGATAGTGATTGCAATGGAGATGGTCTAGCTAATGACGGTGCTATGGCCACTGTCTCTGATGCCAATGATGTTGATTCCAGGTCAAAAGAGAATGAGGGCTCTGAAATGGTTTTAACTGATGCTAGTGATTGCAATGGAGATGGTTTAGCTAATGGCAGTGCTAAGGCCAGACTCTCTGAAGCCCGTGTTCTCGATTTCAGGTCAAAAGAGAATGAGGGCTCTGAAATGGCTGTAGTTGCTGATGGTGATTGCAATGGAGATGGCTTAGCTAATGATGGTGCTAAGGCTACTGTGTTTGAAGCCGATGTTCTCTATTTCAGGTCAAAAGAGAATGAGGGAGGCTCTGAAATGGCTGTAGCTGATGATGGCGATTGTAGTGGAGATGGTTTAGCTAATGATGGTGCTAAGGCTACTGTGTTTGAAGCTGATGTTCTTGATTTCAGGTCAAAAGAGAATGAGGGAGGCTCTGAAACGTCTGTAGCTGATGATGGTGATTGCAGTGGAGAAGGTTTAGCTAATGATAGTGCTAAGGCCACTGTCTTTGAGGCCTCTATTATCGATTCCAGGTCAGAAGAGAATGGAGGCTCGGAATTGGCTGTAGCTGATGATGGTGATTGCAATGGAAATACTTTAGCTGATGACAGTGTCAAGGCCACTGTCTCTGAAGCCAATGTTATTGTTTCCAGGTCAAATGAGACTGAGATATCTAAAACGGTTATAGCTGATGATGTTGATTGCAATGGAAGTGGTTTAGCTAATGTTAGTGCTATGGCCACTGTCTCCGAAGCCAATGTTCTCGATTCCACGTTGAAAGAGACCGAGGGCTCTGAAATTGCTGTAGCTGATGATGGCGATTGCAATGGAGATGGTTCAGCCAATGATAGTGCTAATGCCACTGTCTCTGAAGCCAATGTTATCGATTCCAAGTCAAAAGAGAATGAGGGCTCTGAAATGGCCGTTGCTGATGATGACAGTTGCAGTGGAAATGGTTTAGCTAATGAGAGTGCTAAGGCCACTGTTTCTGAAGCCAATGTTCTCGATTTCAGGTCAAACGAGAATGAGAGTTCTGAAATGGTTGTAGCTGATGATTGCAATGCAGTTGGTTTAGCTTATGATAGTGTTAAGGCCACTGTTTCTGAAGCTGCTGTTGATAGGAGGGATGAACAGAATGAGGTTTGTGAATTGCCTGTAACTGATGATGGGGTTACTACCATCTCTGTCTCTGACCGTGACGGGGATTGTTTACCTGATGTTAGGGAAAAGGACACAGTTTCAGAAGCTGTTCTTGTTGACTCTGGGGCTGAACAGAATGAGTCCTCTAACAGTGGTGAAGTTGAAGCTGATTCTGCAGGTCCTGTCTCTAATGGTAAAGGAGACAGGCCTGAACAAAATGGGTTCTCTGAAATTCCTGAGATGGTGCTCCCAGATGTTGTATCTGGAAATGAATCAGTTAAAGTAGGGGAAAGCTTAAAAGCTGCTGATGTGTTTCCCGTGGAAAGTGGTTTGGGCTTAGAACATAATACTGCACGAGATTTGGGATCGGTAGCTGATACTAATTTAGAGAAAGAAACTGGGAGTGGTTCTTTCTCTGATGAATGTGGAGAGGCCTTCCCGGATGTTCACACTCAGCATAGTATTTCAGGTACGGTTGAGACTATCGACTCTGTTGATTCAGGTCAGTCTTCTGAACTCATGGAAAGCCCTCTCTCCCCCATTACAAATAAGGATGTGCATGTAACTGTTGAAGGGGTTCTTAATGATACAATAGCTGATGTCATGGAAGGCACATCCGCCACAGTTAAACTCTGCAATGATGCAAGTGTTGAAAGTGGTGTTAGTGATACTACAACTGAGGCTTTACCGCCTTCTTCTGTTGATGACGAGAAACTGGAAACTGATGTCATTGAGTCGCATGAGAATAGTAGAGTTGGTTTTGAGAATTCGGAGATAGATGTAAAGGATGAGAGTGGTTCTATTGATGATAACTTTAAGTCAAGATGCTTGGCCAATGGTGATGAGTCTATCTTATCTGCAGAGGCCGAGGTTTCGAAGGTGCTTGTTGAATGCCATAGCACTGAAACCAAGAAAAAATTGGTGGATGTGGTTGATGTCCAAAATGATAGCAACTTGGTTGCTACTGTAAGTAATGATGAGAAAGCACATGCTGCAACTGAAAAATTGTCTTCTGCAGATATTTCTGACATCGAAGAATTTGTACATGAATCTAGAGAATCAGATTGTGATGCTAACAATAACAAACAAACTCCTGCTGTCATAAAGGGCACAATTCAATTTGGTAGTATTGTTACATGTCAAGAGTCGGAAGAACCAGAAGGCCTTGATGAGGTTGAAAGGAGAAGTCCATTTTACTTCTTGATCAGGGTCCCAAGGTATGATGATGAAAATTTAAAAGAAAAAATCAGGCTTGCTCAAATTAGAGTTGACGATAAAACTCAAAATCGGGATGCCATTCGAACTGAAATACAAAAGATGAAGGTAAGAATGTTTATGATATTCATTCTGAAAATAATTCACATGCTTGTTTCTTTTCTAATGATTGATAAAATGATTCACTAATAGGCAATTTGCAAGAAATATGGTGATAATGTCGAGGCTTCCATATCCCAAGAAAGAGCAATACGAGATCTGCAAAGGTCCAAACGTCAAGAAATAGACTCTATTCAATCTATGATGAGCATTGAGGATATTGATGCCAAGGTAGGTTTCTGTTTTACACCTTTTTGATTTTTTTGGGTCTAAATGTGCTTTTTTATTTATATGATTGATTGTTCTAACTATATCACCTGTAAGCAGATTCGAAACATGGAACACATGATACAGCATGAAACCATGCCTCTTAAGGATGAAAAACAGTATATTCATCAAATCAAGCAATATAAGCAGACTCGTGAACGGATCTCTTCTACCATGGGTAAGCAGGATGAAGTTCAGCAGGGTTCGGACCAAAAAGACCAAATTAAAGAGCGCATGAAGGTATTAAATTCAATATGTGCTTCTTATTCCTGGCTTTACACATCCTATGATTAAAGATCTACTTAGTATTGTACATTAAATTTTTGAAGATTTTGAGATGAATGAAGGGGGTTCTTTCCTTAGGTCAATGTCTTAATAATTAATGCGGGGTGATGTCCTCTATTTTAGTTGTTGGACCATTCATCTTTGTTTTGTAGTGTTACTGTTTTCGACTTCTTATTTAATTTTATTCTTCTGCATCTGCAGTCTTTAAAGAAGGAAGCAGACCAATTGAAGGTCAATCTCCTGAAGGCTGAAGCAGTCACTAAGGCTGCTAAGAAAGAGTATAATGATGAAGCTGAAAAGTTAAACAAATTGCAGTCCCAGTTCAAAGCTGCTGATGACATCCGCCAAGAAGCATATTCACAGTTGTCGAGTTTGAAGAAACAATCATATGAGAAGGTACTTTCAAACCCTGTAAGCTGTGGACTTGTTTTTATGATGCATCATTCATTATTATTGTCACGTCAATTTAACTCTATATTGCACACTAGGATTGCTTAAAGGATGTTTTTCCATTATCTTCCTGCTGTATCCGGTGTTTCTTGAAAATGCTTCCCCTGGAACTAAGTTGGTGTTTTTTTTTACTATTGTGAAATACATTAAGGGCAATTGAGATACTGCTTCTTGTCTTCTAGACTTTCCTCTAGTTCTTACTTAGTGTCTCTTCAATTTATCCTGTTTTTGTAGTGTAATAAAGCTGCATTGTATGTTCCTGTTTCGGTTGAATCTTGCTCATGTAAACTAAGCTGTTTTTTCCACAAAGAAAGTAAAATACCGATAAAATATGTCGACCTAATATTTTCTTGAATTTTGCAGAACAAATTTTTTTGGCAGTACAGGGATGATGCAAAGGCAGCAAATGAATTGGCTTTGAAAGGGGACAAAGAGGCACTCCAAAATCTGTGTGTTAACCAGGTGAGCCCATGCGTTGATTTTATTTCTTTGATGTTAAAATATTATGTTCTATTTTATCTAAACTGTTGATGGTTCAGGTTGAGAAAGTTATGGACTTGTGGAACAAAAACGATGAATTCCGTAAAGAATACATCCGATGCAATGTCAGAATCACATTAAGGAGACTGAGGACTTTTGATGGTCGTGCACTTGGTCCTGACGAAGAGCCACCTGTAATTCCTCGAGTAGTAAACGAAGGAGTTGCCAAGGTTCACACCGTGTCCAACTCAACTTTGGAAGAACAAACACGAGAGAAAACAGCTCCTGCTAAAGCCGAAACAGCTCCTGCTAAAGCTGAAACGTTAAAGGATAAACCTGCTGCAAAGCCTGTGGAGCAAAAGAATCAGACAAGTAAACCAGAAACACCCATAAAACCCATTCCTCCAGCAAGTGGTTCAACAACTGCTTCTAGCAGGGACACAATTGAAGAAGCTGAAGAAGAAAAACCGAAGATAACAAAGGAGGAAGAGGAAAGGCTTAGGAAGGCAGAGGAATTGAGAAAGGAACAGGAGGCGGCTAAATTGAGGGAGCAAAGACGGTTGGAGGAGATAGCTAAAGCTAAAGAGGCACTAGAAAGGAAGAGGCGAAACGCAGAGAAGGCCCAAGCCCGGGCTGCATTAAGAGCTCAGAAAGAAGCTGAAGAGAAAGAGAAGGTGAATTCTTTTTCATTTACGCTCTAATATTCCGTGTCAGTTCCTTGTAACGTAGCAATACTCTTCACATTTTGCTTTGTCGCTATACGGATTCAGTGGAATTATCCTTGATGCAGGAAAAGGAAAAGAGGGCCAAGAAGAAAGAAAGAAGAAAGGGAGCCGCAGCAGTATCAGGGGATGCAAGTGTTACAGATGAAACTGAATCTGCTCCGACTTCGGAAACTCCGCAAGACTCACAAAGTAAAGAGAAGCCAGTAACGGTGGCAAAGAGGTCTCAAAAGGCATCCAACTTCACAAAGCAGAGCAAGGCGAAATCCATTCCCCCGCCACTTCGTAACCGTGGTAAGAGAAGGATGCAGCCATGGATGTGGGTCCTCGTTACGTGCCTGGTAATATTCACTTTGTTTTTGGTCGGAAACGAAAACTATAGCTCCTCGTTCAACTTTGGGCTGCTGCAAAGGTTAAAGTTTTAAATATATAATGTTGGTTTGGCTTAATTCTTTTGTGCTCGCTCAGGGTGGGGTTATTTTATTTTATATATTTGATTTTCTTAATTATTTATTTTCCATAGTTTTTGAATTCAAATTACTAGAGTGTTTCATTGATTAGATTGGTGTATGTCAACTGCTAAATTAATATGGTGGTATTGTTAATTTGATATTGGTGATGGTGCTATTTTATTATTTAATAATAATAATAATGACAAGGTACTATATTGGTTTCTTTATAGAATTCTTAATGTCAAGTTAGAGAATTTTCCCTTTTTCTTAATGTCACAAAATACTCAACATTTCAACTCTGTTATCATAGAAATTACATTGTGATAAAAGAATGTTGATGGAAAACAATGATTTTTTTTTCAAATAAAATTATTGTTTAATAAATTGAGGTGAGAGGAGTGAATCAGGCTTTTTTCGGTTCGGACACTTAGAAATTCAAATATTTTTGGGCTTGAATAATTATAGCTTGGAAAGATTGACATTTATTTTGAGAATTGGAGTAACGAAAAATCTTTTTGCACTCTTTGAAGATGATAAATGTTCGATTTTTGGGTTTAAAAAATCTGGCTTTCAGGGTGGACACTCCATTACACGCCATAAACATGTGCCCATACAATAGAGCGCTTTGGAACGAAAGTATTAACATTTGCATTCTAAATTCAACAAGCTACACTATTTTTTTTTGGCTTAACTATAAAATAAGTGTCTAAGTTACGTCTTACTTTTGCAATAGATGTTTAAAGTATTTTTTGGTTGAAATATGTGCCTAAAGTTTCATGTTTGGCTGAAATAAGTGCATAAAGTATTTTTTTATTGAAATAGATGCATAAAGTTTATTTTTGACTTGTTTTAAAGTTAACTGATGCACCTACTTTGGTACTTATTTCAACAAAAAATAAAATTTTAGGTATCTATTTTAGCTAAAAAAAATACTTTAGGCACCTATTTCAACAAAAAATGAAACTTTAGGCACATATTTCAACCAAAAAATATTTTAGGCAACTATTGAAAAAAAGAGACATAGTTTGGACACTTATTTTGTATTATTTTTTTTTTGAAAAAGTAAAATAGGACCTCCTTAAAAAAATCACTCTATAACCAATTTGAGACGAAACTAGACGTCGAACAACAGATGGAGGAAAAGAATGTCCAAATTGATATTAAACTATATGTACAAAACAAGTCCAAAACACAAACAGGATTATGTGCGGACCACGAGTTGAGGTTCGAGTTATATGCGCAGCATAATGTCCAAGAGGTCCTGGGGAAAACTTTAGGCTTGAAAAGACTTCCAGACTGGTCTGATCCGTGAAATTCTAGAAGACTTGTACATCCACAACTATGTGAACATATGAGATATTTTTCTTAGATATAGATTGAAATCTAGAAAATATGCTGATTTGGTACTGATTGTGGTTGGTAGATTTTGATCTATGCCGTTGGATGTAAGGGGAGTTAACTGTAAATAGAGGCTCTCCACCTCATTTGTAAATAATCCAATTCTCTGAGTTAAAAGAAATTTACTCTAATCCTCTATTGTGTTCTTTATTTTTTAGAGTAAGATCTTTTGTTCTTCGTTACTAATCTTTTAGTTTGATTCTGCTTAAAACGATTTTTCGTTTGAGTGCCTTAGAAGAATTTGATCTTTCAAAGAAGAATTTCAGGCTGACTTAATCGTTTGTCTCGACTAATGTCGTGCAGTTCACTAGGTCGAGACTCTAGCCCATGTTAATTACACCTAGCTACTAAGCACAGAACCGCCCTTGTATCTACAAGGACATAGCCATGACAACCAAAAAGCTTACCAACATGAGAAATCACCATACTGAAAATATTATAATATCCAATTTAACAGAACTCTAAACCGACAATAGGATATGATGGATGGCAAAATAGCACAAAATCAAGTAAGGCCTTACACCATTGTGTATTTTTTCTGCAAACGATATTGTCATTGACTTACTCGTGTATTTGTCATCTTTCGCTCCTTCTCCAAACGAGGCTCATGCTGACTTGCTTTTTTTCATGCTTTAAAACATACTTAAAAGTGTTTTGAGATCAATGTCTTTGACGATGGCATCATCCAAAGTGATATTCAGAAGTGCCTCCCTAGGAACTTCAATTCCTTTAAAACTAAAAAGGAGAGTTTTGGATTTGCAATAATACTTGGGCATTCGGTTGATAATATCTAACCACTCTTTATCAATGTCGGGCTGTCAAAAAAGAAACAAAAAAATTTTGTAATAAATATTTCACACGCTGATAAAAACAGGGTGAAAATAACACAATAAAAAAGATGAAGCCCTTATTCGTATTGCCACACAAACCACTGTAAATACGGTGCACCATGGTCAATCTCTATTGTATCCAGCTCCTCCCAAGAATTTACGTCCAACTTATTCAGCTCTAACTTCAATGTGTCTAAGCATCTACGGGCTGTCGAATCTCTCGAAGGGCAGGCATTGCAAAGTGAACCAATCATTCATAGAACATTGCACTTAAATTAAATAATGTGCATAGAAATAAGAGTTCACCCGAATTTTAGGGTCCGTTTGGTTCTAAAAAATATTTTCAATTTTTTTATTTTTCATTTTAATTTTTTAAAAATTAGAAAACACATTTGATTCATAGAAATGAAAATTTGTTTTCAAAAATGAAATAGTAAAAATATATTTGGTATCTATTTTTTTAAATAAAAATAAACAATTAGTTACTCCTTAAATAATTAAATTAAAATATAATTATTAGAAAATTCAATATATATATATAACTATTAGAAATATTATTATAATAAAAATAAAATATAATTAAATAAACAAAAAATTAAAAATATCGTTAGAAGGATTTGAACCTGAGTTTAATAGAGTTAAAATTTAAAAAACCCTTATTTTTATAATTTTCACTTTTTTAAAACATTTTCAATGAAAATGGTGATGTAGCGACTAAATTTTAAAAATAAATCTCTCTCGGTGTCACTTGGAAGAACCGGGTTTTTAAGTTTTTTTAAAAATGTTTGAAAATGATGGAGTCGCCATCGATCACTTGGTTTAGGTAGACTAGACACCGAAAGATAACTAGAGAAAAATAGGTCCGAGAGTCAATTACGTGTAGGGAAGGCTTCGCACTCCCACCACGCCCGAAATCGATACCTAGTCAATTACGAGTTGCCTTAATATTGGAAATTGTGAGTTCAAATTTAATTTAATTTAAGTTCCATTTTTAAATACGAGTTAATTTTAAATGTCCCGTTATTCGAGAATAAACGAAAACCACAACCACTACGCCTGGTACTAGCCAAGCTTATTCTCGAATAAAAGGATACCACATTGATAATTTATATATCAGAATGCAACAAGACATAACAAAATATGGCATATATACAAAATAAAGGCATAAAAATGCGAAAATTTAATGTTAGATTAGAGGTTAAATTAAACATGTCATGAATAATATGGATCATACCCTGTTACCCTATTGCGGAGGTGAATCGTGATTGAACAATAATTAAACGCGGTAAAATAACTACATAAGTTAAATTGCAATAAATAAATGGACTGAAACGTAAAAGCAAAAATATAAGTTCTAAAATTGAAATAAAATAAAATATCGGAATCTGGAAAAAAGGACCAATTGAAATGGAATAAAATAACAAGGCATAAATGAAATAGAAATTAAGTAAAACGGGACTAAGCTGCAAGAAACTAAAATAAGGAAACATTCAAATGGCAATTAGGCCCGAAAGCCGTTATACGCGGGATATCATGGGCTGTGATGAAGCAAGATGCGTGATTTCCTCGCAAATTAAAGAAATAATAAAAAACAAATTAAAAAATAAACAAAAGCCTCCGACCTCCTTCGTTCACTTCGATTAAAACAAGAAGAGAAAAATAAAGGGTACAGAGCTCTGCACAACCCATTTTTATGGTCCATCATCGGCGACAAGTCCTTGCCGGCCACTTTCGGCGTCCGAAGATACCCGTAGATGGCGGCTCTTCTTCGAACGGTGGGTAAGTTCGAAAACTTTTCTTCTTTGATTTCGATTTAGAACCTAAAAAGAAAAAAAACCTAAGATTTGATTTAAAATATGAAAAAAGCCTCTAAGTTTGTTTTAAAACAAAGTTCTAATCGAAAATTTTAAAACCCCTTTTTGCTTTGAAAACGAATTTTTGGGAGAATAAAGCCTTTTGATTTCGGTTTTAGAAAAGAAGGAAAAAATGAACCCTAATGCTATGTGAGAATGGGAAAACGAAAAAAATACCTAGAATGCTCTGTTTTATTTCTTTGTATTTCTCCAAGTTGAAGGGTTTTTTTTACATTGTGGTTTGATTCTGCTCTTATAGCCAGATTTACAAGAAAATAAAAATAAATAAAAAAATCCTCATTGATGGTTGATCTTTTTGTCTTGATGTATTTTCTGAAATTGTTCTGATTTTTGGTGTTGTTTGCATGTGATGGTTGTACGAAGGGGAACCAGCTGCGTGGGAGAGGCTCGAACGAAAGGACTCAATGGCTTCTGAGGTCCTGTGGCTAGTGTTGGCGTGTGGAGCCCGTATTTGTCATTTTTCTTCTGATAATTGCTGAAATTCTCCTCTTTTTGTCGTTATTTACTGATGAGGCATCGTACAAGAGAAGGAGACCATCAAATGGTGCTTCGTTGGAGATCAGCTCGCGTGTGGAGCTTTGCTGGAGTGACCGAACAAAGGGAACCAAGGTTGCAGGGGCCTGTGCGGTCCCAGGGGTGCACTATGGGTGCAGTGGAGGGGTGTGCAGGCTCAGTGTGGGTGATATAAAATGGGTCGAAAGTTTAAAAACGGGTTGATTTAATTGGATATAGTTTGTAAATGGACATGAACATTTGGTTTAATATGAAATGGACATTGATGGAATATTAATTTTTTTAAATTTTTTTTGTTTAATTGGGCTAAAGGCATTACAGGTGAAAACATTTTTTCTTCTAGCCATTGCTGCCAATGCTATCTGTCATCATCTAGCAATGCTATGCCAATGCTTTTATTTTTTTTGCAAAGCAAAAGATTTGATTTTATTAAAGAGAAGCCTCAAAATAGGATCCTTACAAGACAATATCATATTAGACAAAAATAAAACAAAACTCCTGAAACTCTACTAATTAACAGGAGGCTACAGCCCAACTATCCCACTTCATCAAGGCTAGCAACAACACTAAATTCTAAAAGCCTCCCAATTCGGCAAAAGCTTGCAAAACACCCGAAAACATCAAACTTAGCATCAAAGCAACCACAAAATCAAAACCTCAACATCGCATACCAACCCCACACAGCACAGGAAACGCTTGATGCTTATAGAAGAATAAAAACTGGAAACCAAGAGTTTTCCTCCACGCCTACCCGTAGCTCTTTAAACCAATCCATCGTACATCTCCCCATAACAGTGTTAAAATAAAACCCGATTTATAGTTTCCCTAAGTCGACAAGGTGACAAGAATTAAATGAATGCTTCATAGCTTGAATAGAAATCTCATGGACATTCTAGAAACAACAAAAGAAATGGATGGTTACAACAACTAGAGTAGTAACTATAAAATTCTAGTATGGCATTGGCGGCAATATTAGAAGAATCTAGAAAAGGATAGAATGTTGGGAAGCTTAATAAAGAAGGCATGGTCTAGAAAACTCATGAAGATTGGAGTACACGTGGAAGATTATTATGTAATAATCATATTTAATTAGAGCTTAGACAATCCTCTAAGTCGGCTTATGACCACTATAAATAGGGATTGGTTGTAGATTGTGTGCATAAGAAAAACAAAGAGTGAATTGAGAGCAAGA
This sequence comes from Hibiscus mutabilis, assembly GCA_019671005.1. Classification (NCBI taxonomy): domain Eukaryota; kingdom Viridiplantae; phylum Streptophyta; class Magnoliopsida; order Malvales; family Malvaceae; genus Hibiscus; species Hibiscus mutabilis. Next base: position 36,566,770 of record CM033742.1, read on the forward strand.
AAAACAAACAAGTATGGTGTGTGAATCGTGAGAAAAAGTGTATTTGTAGCCTATCAAATTTTGTATATTGTTATAAATTATATAACTGCTTAACAACGCTCCTAACAAATAACAACACTAAAATTAAAGTCAATCAACTCGCCATCCCAATATCAAACTAAGCCTACCCCAATGAACAAAACCAAAACCTGGACCTCCATGCCAATCTCAAAATTACAGCAATAAGAGACAATAAATTTATTCTAACTCACCCTCTTTACTAAGAAAAGAACAATTATATCACTGCAAAAAATTAAAGATTGGCAGATATAATCAAATCTCACCTTAATGTCTGAGGGAAAATAAATTACAATCTCACTTAAATGCTCAGTAATCTCCTCCTCCAGATGCTATGCTGAGCTACAACGCCCAAGCTCAAGTACTTTAAACTAAGAGCTTTAGTCTTCTAAATGCATAGCTTTACCATTCAAAAAGTGTTTTTTTTAATAAATTCTATCAAAAACAAGAAACTTACATACAAGAGTTCTCTTGTTCCTTCATTTTCAATTGCAAACAACATAAAACTGTCAAAATTTTCAAAAAGATTAATACAATAAAGAAAAAAAGAAAAAAGCGAAGGGGTCGAAGAAAAAGATTTAGAGTTCAGATTTCCCTTTTTCCATCGAAGCTTTCTCTGTTAGAGGTTATTGTTAAGAGGTTGTTATTAAATTAATTATCCGTTATATTTGATAAGAAGAGAGTGATTCAAGATCAGAATCTGTTTAAGGTCTAGTTTTCTGTATAAATAGGAGGTTGAACTCCATTTGTAAAGTAAGTTGATTTTGGAGGTTAATAACAGAATTCTCTTTGTTCTATTATCTTTACAAGCTTTATTTCATCATGGTATCAGAGGTTTCCATCCCAGAAAGTTCTTCTGCAAAACCTTTTACCAACAAGACAATTTCAATTCGATTAGATGAGTACAACTACCTTCTTTGGAAGCAACATGTTATGTTCGCAGTCGAAAGTTTGGCTCTCACTGCTCATGTAGATGGTTCTTTAGTGGTTCTGTCACAGACTGTTACCGGAGAAGGAGGCATCAGGATTCCTAATCCGGAGTTTGTTCGATACAAGCAAGAAGATAATGCGCTTTGTTCTTGGCTACTCTCTTCGATCGGCCCCTCGATCTTGCCTTCATTGGTCAATTGCAAATCTGCTCTTGATATTTGGGGTAAAGTGCAGTATATTTTTTCTGTAACTTCTACTACTCGCATCATGCATCTTCATTGTTCTTTAAAGAACATAAGAAAACGAGATCAGACCATGCGTGAGTATCTTGCTCAAATTCATGGTGTTTGCTACAGCCTTGCGCCATGTGGTAATCCTCTTACAGACACAATGCACATATCTGCTATTCTTTCTGGTCTTCCACCGGAGTATGAACCGGTGGTGGCCGCCGTTACCTTTGGTTAACATGGAACATGGCCCGGCGAGTGAAGAATTGGTCTACTATCAACAAGCCCCATTAAACAGTGGTTCGTTTAGAAGTAGTTCTAATATGGGTCAGTCTTATGGTTATTCTGCTAATTCGAGTTCTTCTCAAAGGGTCCCTCAAAATCTAGGGTTTCGACCCTCTACTCCGGCGTATACTAATCGTGGAGTCTTTAGAGGGCGTGGTGGAAGAAATTTTGGTGGCCGATCTCATCCTCAATGCCAAATTTGTGGCAAGATTGGGCATCTTGCCAATCGGTGCTTTTTTTGTTTCGATCAGGCATTTGATGGATTTGGGCACCTGTCTCTGCGAATCAATGTTCATTCTTAGAAGAATTTTTAATGACCATAGAGTCCATAATAATACTACGTCTCTGCAAGGGACGAATAAACCAGTTGTTGCTACGGTGGCTACTGTTGCTGATGATTTTCAGCCTATGAAGATGCAGCCTGGTACCCAGACTTTGGAGCGACATCTCATCTTACTCCTGATGCAGGTAATATCACTAATTCAGCACCTTATTTTGGTTCTGCTAAGGTCTCTGTTGCCAATGGTACAACTGTGTTTATTTTCAGAATTGGTACTACTCTGTTAGAAATTCCATCTGGGTCTTTAGTTCTCAATGATCTTCAACATGTTCCTTTTATTAAAAAATGTTTTGTCGGTTTCTAAGTTTACTAAAGATAATAATGTTTCAGTTGAATTCTTTCCTAACTTTTGTCTTGTGAATGATTTGAAAACACATCGAACGATTCTTCAAGGCTTGCCAAGTGATGTGCTTTACAGATTTGTTGGTGGTTTGAGTTTATCTGCTGAAGATTCTTTACTTTTTCCTACTGTTCATAATTGCAATTCTCCTACTATTGCATGTAATGTTGCTGCTTCTACTGCCCTGGAAAATTCTGCTTTGGTTAAAACTTTAAAAGTCAATCATGTTACATGTAATGCTGGTTCTTCTGAGCAGTTGTTAGTGAATTCTGTTAGCTCAGAACTAGATGTTGATTGTTTTGTTGTCTCTAGTGATGCTCAGCTTTGGCATAGAAGGCTTGGACACCCTTCTAGTGAAATTCTTGTAAAATTGTCCAAAGCTTGTAAACTTGTTGGAATTAATAAAATCTTTTTGTGAAGCATGCAAGTTAGGAAAAAGTCACAAGTTACCTTTCCAAAAGAATGTTACTGTTTATAATCAACCTTTGCAACTAATTCAGATGGATGTTTGGGGGTCTGCACCCTTAATTTCAAATAGCTCTAGTTATTATATTAGTTTTTTAGATTCTTGCACCAGATATACATGGATATATTTTATTCCTCGAAAGTCTGATGTTCACAAAGTTGTAATAAGTTTTCGTAAAATGGTTGAAAGGCAGCTTGGTTTTAAGCTTAAAACAATTCAATCTGATTATGGCACTGAATTTAAAACTTTGAATGCTTACTTTGTTGACCAAGGCATAGAATTTCGGCATTCATGTCCTCATACTTCTAAACAGAATGACAAAATAGAACGTAAGCTTCGCCATATAATTGAACTTGGTCTTACCCTGTTAGCTCATAGTGGTGTTCCTTTTAAGCATTGGTCTGATGCTTTTTACACTACTATATATCTCATAAACAGGTTACCAACCAAGACTTTGGGAGGCATTTCTTCACATGAAAAACTTTTTAAAAAACAACCTGATTACGGTTTTTTGAGAGTTTTTTGGTTTCAATGTTTTCCATTAACAAGACCCTGTAATCAAAATAAATTGCAATTTCGTTCGAAGCCCTGTGTTTTTCTAGGTTATTGTCTTGCTCAACATGGATACAAGTGTTTTAGTTCTAATGGACGTTTGTATGTTTCAAGACATGTTCAATTTAATGAATCTTGTTTTCCTTTTCTGTTAACTTCAGAGAAAGCTTCTAACAGTTCTCAAGCTTCTGAACAGGGGGTTCATCGACAATTTATGAAAGTTAAATATTCAGGACCGTCTTTAGCAAAAAAAATTATTCAACATCTTACTTCAAGTTCAGAAAACAGTTCAAATGAGTCATTCAGAAAACAGTTCAAATGAGTCACAGATTCAAGCCTCAAGAAGTAGTTCAGATGGTAATAAAAATCATATTCAGTGAGGTACTGGTGGTAATACGTCTCAGCATATTCAAGAGGGGAATACCTTATATGATTTCGTACAGGCTGTAAGAGTTTAGCATGACCATGTTGATCCTGAATCAGAGTCCTCATCGAGCAGTTCTTCCACAGAGGTTCACAAGAATAGTAAAATGAGAGCTTCTCATTCTATGATTACAAGATCAAAAGTCAGTATTTTCAAACCAATTTTTTTATATACTGAAGCAATTTCTGAAGGTGATGATTCTAAACTTCCTGTGGATATACATCAAGCTATGTTGTCAGTTGAATGGAAAGAAGCTGTTGTTCACCCTTGATTCACGCAGGGATGTATTATCAAGGCATGCACAAGTAGCTAGAGTTTCGACTTAGGGATAAGAAGAAACCATTGAAGAACTCTCCGCCGAACCTTGAAGTTGCTGCCCAGTCGCCCAAGTAGTTGCCCAACTAGTCGCCCAGGCAACCATCAATTAGTTGCCAAGGCAACCCCGTCGTGCAAGTTGCCACGGCAACTGAGTTGCCCGTGCACTCTTTTACCAAAACGATCCAATCGGCTATCACACCTCAACTCACGATAACCTGGCCTATCTCTCTCTCATTTGAACTCATCTTTTCTTTTACTTTATTGCTTTCTAGATTAGTCATTAGTTAAACTCCGATAATCCTTTACTTGTGTTTTTACTTTTTACAGTGCAAGAGATTAGATCCTTGAAGTGGCACCAATCCCTGTGGAGACGATATCTTTTATACTATAACTTGCGACGTGTATACTTGCACAATTGCGTAGCACTTATTACGCGCAACAAGTTTTTGGCGCCGTTGCCGGGGATTGGCAATAGCGACTTTGTTTTTACTTTCTTGCACTTTCTTTTTATTTTTCTTGTTTAAAATTCAAAGGGCTAACAAACTTTGGTTTTGCATTGGTATATGACCAAGGCGAGACCAACTTCACCAGAATATCCCTTTGATCTAGAAATCGAACGAACCTTACAAAGATTTAGACGAAGGATAAGAGAAGCAATGGCAAATCAAGATGGCAATATGAATCAAGATGTTCGAGCAGGAGGAGGAGTGATTCTTGCACGAAACAGAACTATTCGAGACTATCTTGAAGAAGATCTTGATGGACTTAACCCAGGAGTTGTCGCACCTGAAATTGAAGCCGACCACTTTGAGTTGAAACCGGTAATGTTTAATATGATCAACACAATAGGTCAATTTGGCGGCTCAGCAACTGAAGATGCACGGCAACATCTGAAATCTTTCCTCGAGATTTGCAACTCGTTCAAGATACACGGAGTCACCCCCGATAACTGTTTCAAACTCTCCTAGCCTTGTTCTTTTGGACACAATGTCTTTAAGGAACTTGGCATAGTTGGGCATTTGTTCAATTGCTTCCACCAGTGGCAAGTTGATGTGGACTTGCTTTAGGATATCTAGAAACTTCTTGAATTGGTATTCTTGCTTTTGTCGCTTCAACCTTTGTGGGAATGGTGGTGAAAGTCGGATATCTTCGATCCTTTCATTGGTTTGAAACCTGATTGACGGCATTGCCGGGACATCTGGAGTTGCCGATGCGTTATCATCTGGGGTTGCCGAGGCATGCTTATCACAAGAAGCCGAGGCGTCATCGGTTGCCGAGTCATGTTTATTGCCGACCAAGAGGAACATGAGAAGTATGAAGAACCGGTCGATGAAGAACAACCAAAAGAGGCAAATTGGCTAGTCAATCGACCAGGTACATACTTTGAACCACTGGACTACTCAGGTAAGGAAGGTAAGCTCGAAAAACCCTCTATTGAACAACCACCAATTCTTGAGTTGAAACAATTACCTGAGCAACTGAAATATGTATACTTAGGGACCGATAATACATTGCCTGTAATTATTTCCTCTAAGTTACAGCCTGAGCAGGAAAAGAAGCTGATCAACATGTTGAAGCTACATAAAAGGCAATAGGGTGGACAATTGCCGACTTAAAGGGAATTAGCCCGGCGGTGTGCATGCACAAGATCTTGTTGGAAGATGATCACAAACCTTCAATTGAGGCCCAGAGGAGACTGAATCATGCCATGAAAGGGGTTGTAGTGAAAGAAATCATCAAGTGGCTTGACGCCGGCATATATACCCTATCTCCGATAGTACGTGGGTAAGTCCGTACACAATGTGCGAAAAAGGGAGGTATAACGGTGGTAAGCAATGAAAATAATGAACTTATCCCAACCAGACTGTGACCGGTTGGAGGGTTTGTATGGACTATCGAAAGCTAAACAAAGCCACTAGGAAAGATCACTTCCCATTACCCTTTATTGATCAAATGCTTGACCGTCTTGCAGGTAAACCCTTTTATTATTTTCTTGATGGTTATTCAGGTTACAATCAGATTGCCATAGCACCGTAAGATCAAGAAAAGACAACATTCACATGCCCATACGGTACTTATGCCTTCCGAAGGATGCCGTTCGGATTGTGTAACGCCCCAAGCAACCTTCCAAAGATGCATGATGGCACTCTTTTCGGACATGGTCGAAGACTTCCTTGAGATCTTCATGGATGATTTTTCATTTTTTTGTAATGACCCGGACGGCTGTCTCGGCAATTTAGAGAGGGTGTTAGCAAGATGCGAAGAAACGGACTTAGTCCTCAATTGGGAGAAATGCCACTTTATGGTAGATGAAGGAATAGTGTTCGCCACAAGATTTCATCCAGGGAATTGAAGTAGACAAAGCCAAGGTGGACGTGATCGAGAGATTACCCCACCAAATTCGGTTAAAGGAATTGAAGTTTTCTCGGACATGCGAGGTTTTTTGGGAGGTTCATTCATAATTTTTCTAAAATCACTAAACCTTTGTGTGTCTGCTTGAACAGGATAAAGTCTTCGATTTTGATGATTCTTGCACTCAAGCATTTGAAACCCTAAAAGAAAAAGCTTGCCTCGGCACCCATTGTCGTTCCACAGATTGACGCTACCTTTTGAGCTAATGTGTGATGCAAGTGATTTCGCGTAGGAGAGCGATCCTAGGCCAACGCACAGTAAGACCTTCCATGTGTTATACTACGCTAGTAAAACTCTTAATGGTGCTCAAGTGAATTACACAACAACGGAGAAAGAGTTACTAGATGTAGTTTTCGCATTTGACAAGTTCCGATCCTATTTAATTGGTACAAAGGTAATTGTTCATACAGACCATTCGGCAATCAAATACTTATTTGCTAAAAAGGATGCTAAACCTCGTTTGATTCGTTGGATATTACTTTTACAAGAATTTGATATTGAAATTAAGGGCAAAGGAAAGGAACAGAAAATCAAGTGGCGATCACTTATCACGTTTGGAACGCAATAGGAGGGAGGAGGGCGGATCTAGAGATATGCGATGCATTCCCGGATGAACAAATTTTAATTGCATCGGCAACCCTTGACGCCTCAGCAACCCTTGACGCCAAAGCAACCCTAGACGCCTCGGCAACCATGGATGCACACGCCTCGGCAACTCTCGACGCCCGCAGCAGTCTTTGACGCACACACCGCGGCAATTTCGGGAGCGACACTACGACAAAGACATGCCTCGGCAATACCACCGTACGCAGATTTAGTTAACTTCCTTGTTTGTGGTATTTTCCCGTATGGCATTACTCACCAAGGGAAGAAGCGGTTCCGCCATGATGCTAAGCATTACTTTTGGGACGAGCCTCTTTTGTTTAAACAATGTGCAGATCGGGTTATACGCCGATGTGTCCTCAAGAAGAGCAACAGAATATACTCCGCAATGCCATTCTTCACCCTATGGAGGACATTTTGGAGGAACTCGTATCACTGGCCAAAGTCTTGCAATCCGGTTTGTATTGGCCAACATTGTACAAAGATGCCCGGGACTTCTACAAGAAATGTGATCGTTGCGGAGGACGGGCAATATCTCTAGACGACATGAGATGCCACTCCGAACATCATCGAGGTGGAACTGTTCGATGTATGGGGATCGATTTTATGGGACATTTCCCATCTTCATCCGCAACCTCTACATCTTACTCGCCGTCGACTATGTGTCTAAATGGGTAGAGGCAGCTTTGTAGTTCCCAACGACGATTCCAAGACGGTGCAACGATTCCGCGAGAAAAACATATTTTACGGTTTGGGATGCCGAGAGCAATTATTAGCGGGCGGGGCAAGCATTTTGACAATGACTAATTGCCAAGATGTTGCAACGCTTCGGCATATCACACAAGATCGCAACGGCATATCACCCACAAACCAACGGGCAAGCGTAAATTTCCAACCGGAGTTGAAGGGAATACTCGAGAAAGTTGTAAATCCCTCAAGGAAGGATTGGTCATTAAGACTAGATGACGACTTTGGGCATATCAGATCGCATTCAAAACACCCTTAGGTATGTCCCCCTTCCGACTTGTCTATGGTAAAACATGTCATCTACCGGTAGAAATCGAGCACAAGGCGTACTGGGCAATCAAGACCGTGAATATGGATTGGGAAAGTGCCGTACAAAAGCGTTTGATGAATCTCAATGAGATAGAAGAATTTCCTGCACTCGCCTATAATAATGCACGAATCTACAAGGAGAAAACAAAGCGATGGCACGACAAGAAACTATTGCCACGACAATTCACGCCAGGGAAACTAGTTCTCCTATTCAATTTTCGGCTAAAACTTTTCCCGGGAAAGCTGAAATCAAGATGGTCGGGACCATTTGAAGTCGTCAAACCATTCTCCCATGGCGCCGTGATAATCAAGTCCATCTCTGACAACCATGAATTCAAAGTTAATGGACAAAGATTGAAGCACTACAATGGTGCCCATGTGGAACGTAACAAGGAAGTGGTCAATTTAGGAGATGCATGAGAATGCTCTCCCTTTTTTATATTTTTATTTTTCTATTTTTATTTATTTTATTTATTTTATTTTTTTTCGACTATTTCATTATTTTATTTTATTTTCCGATTTTTTTTTATTTTTTATTATTTTGCCGATTATTAGTAGTTTTAGGATAGATTTTTTTATTCAAGTCTAAGAATCCTATTACACATCTTTATTTATTTTCTTTATTAGTTTATCTTTAATTTTAATCCTTATTTGATTTGTTTTTGAATTGTAGGAAAGGAAGTTCAAGAGAAAGAAGGAATTCTAAACCAAGTAGGAAAACATCTTCAACAAGGAAACTAATGGGCTGAATCTAAGGCTTATATAAAGCCTCCAATTCATCCTAACCAAAACCCCTTTGTCGAAAATCCCTACCAAACCCTAAACCATTTTTCGATTTCCCCCAATCCCAACCACCTATCTTTTCTATAAAACCCATCACCCTTAACCTATTCTTACTTTCTATCTTGCAACTTTTTAGTTTATTTTCTTTTCTTTTCTTTGTTTTTACTCACAACCAAGATCATACATGGCATCCAAGATTAAACTTTTAGTTCATCCAAGTTCCTCCAAAGAACCAAGATACAAGAAGTTTGCTACACCGGCGGTTCAAGAAAGATTTCAATCCAAGTTTGAAAGCCGAAAGATTCATGAAAAACAAGGCTTTGAATACTCAAACTCTCATCAAGATTTCGGCCTTGAACCATTCATCTTCAAGAGGATTGCACATCAAAAGTGGAAAATCTTTTGCCATCAACCGGAACCGGGTAACATCTCATGGGTAAGAGAATTCTATGCTCACTCACCTAACCCGGATAATCCTTATGTTTTTGTTCGTGACAAGGCCATACTTATAAGTCCCGAAAGCATCAACACTTTTTACGAACTTTACATTGAGAAGGACGAGCATCAAGCCTTCGTTGACCAAATCAATCCCAAGCAACTCGACAAGGTGCTTCAAGAACTCACTCAACAGGGAACTCATTGGAACGACGGTAAATACAAGGGCACGGTAAATCGCCTTCGGCTTAAACCCGAGGCAAAACTATGGAATAAGTTTGTTAAAACTTCTTTAATGCCCTCCACACACAATACTACCATTGATATACCACGTCTTTTGCTCATACATTCTATTCTGCATAATCGCATCATTAACATTGGAAAAATTATTTGTGATGAGATTTTTGTATGCAGCTCAAAAGATAAGGGTTATCTTTTCTTCCCTTGCTTAATTTCTAATCTTTGCAAGGAGATGCATGTCCCGAGTCAGTCTACCGATGAAAATGCCCTACCCAAGTCTGGTTGGAATCAAGCACTAATCCGGAAGCTAATGGGAGAGGCACCGGAAGATTCTTCAAGGCCTCCAATTGCCACGGCAACTCCTGCCGCCGTGGCAATCCCTAATGCCCAAGCACCTAACACCAGGGCAACTCGGCCATTAATCCCGGGACACTTTGAAGCACTTTTGAACCCATTGACAAGCCACCTAAGGCAAATTGAAGATCGGCAACTAATGTTCATGCGGTACATGAATGAGCACAACAATGCCATCACCCAAGTCATCCTAGAAAAGTACCCGGACAATCGTGTGCCATTCCCAATCTTTCCCGCCGATATCCTTGCCACGGCAACCAAGGAAGCTGATGCCACGGCAACCAAGGAAGCTGATTTTTCAGATTCGGACGAGTCCTCCATTGAACCAATAAAGACCGCACCAATTGAATCCTCCAAGCGAAAAGCCATTGATATTGATGAAGAGGACGATGAGGACAACCCCGTACGAGGATTGATTCCACCACCGGCAACAAGAAAACAACCATCGCGTTCAAGCAAGAAAATCAAGACGCTAACTAGAAGGAAACTAATCATCTACGATGACGAACTCTCGGAGTAAGTCCTCGTATGCATTTTATTTTTGTTTCTCGTTATTTTATGCATGCATTGAGGACAATGCCTCACTCGAGTTTGGGGGGGGATTGTTATTAGTAATTACCATGTTTAGTTACATTAATCTTAAGCATTACATTTAGGATACATAAACTGCTTGCCATGCCTTTAATTAGAACAAGAATTGCTTAGATTTGATGAATATTCAATGATGACTTTGCCAATGCACTTAATTGATAGATTTTTTATTCTAGGATAACCATGGAAAAACTTAGAATTTTACTATGATGCTAAATTTGATGAAACACTGTTGTGGTTTGATTGATTTAAGGAGTTCTAGTAAACTTAGGTTGATAATTAACTAATTGGGGGATTAGAATAAAAATTGGATGAATGCTAGAGGTGCCCGAAATTGGCTCTAGCATATGCTAAAAAATTGATCACTAGAGGTGCCCGAAACTGGCTCTAGGAGGCGTAAAATTTTTTTAACTAGAGGTGCCAGAAACCGGCTCTAGTCGATTAAATTAACTTAAGAAAACTAAAAATAAAACACTAGAGGTGCCCGAAATTGGCTCTAGTTAAAATATGTTAAAAAGAACCCAATGAAGTAATTTGAAAACCTATTGTTTGCATAGAATCTGAAAAATCAACTTGCACACAACTCCACACACACTCACAAGCATTATAGTTTGATTCCGAGTAACTCCTCAGTTTTTCGAAAAATAAAAAGCCAATCATACTTTGTGCCCCGGTTCAGAGAATTGAAATCAAGTTCAAAGCTAAGTTTGTGAAAATTTGAAGTCTTGGCAGGTAATTATGAGTTTGCATTGCTTGAGGACAAGCAATAGTTCGAGTTTGGGGGTGTGATAAGTGTTCAAAAGTACTATTTTTCTTACCCTTTTTACTCATATTATTGTTAGACTTAGGCTCATATTAGTTGCATAGTTAGCCATTCATGCATTAATCCATGTTTCCTTCCATCGTTGAGCTTGATTACATAAATTGGTAGTTTTTGTGGAAAAGATGCTGCTTTGGTGTGCTTTGTGTGTGTATGTGCAGGATCACTTGCCAAAGCAATGCCGAGCTAGATGCCAGGGCAATGCATGAAGGAGACGCTGAGCCAGTTGCCATGGCATTTGTCGACAAAAACTAAATGCATTAGGGATGTCGAAATTCATGATTTTACAAGCCCAAGATGACATGGAGCAATGCCCAAGCCCAAAGGAATTTGATTGCCATGCAGAGATTAAAGAAGAATTAAATTCTAAGAAGATAAGAGAAGTTCTAATAGGAATAAAATTATAATAAAGAATTATATTCTTTAAAGATAATTTAATTCCAACTCAAACTCCTCCTCAAAGAAGGACTTTGGCCTAGCCCTATAAATATCAAGGAAATTTCGACAAGACGAATAGAGAGAGCAAGAGGGAAAATTCGACAAGTCCAAGTAGGGCAAGAGGAGAGAATTTTCGACAAGCATCAAGGGCAAGGAGGATTTCGACAAGCCTCTTCCTTCATCTTTGTTCGATTGGGTTCATGCTAGGGATTGTTTATCTTGTGTTTCTTTGGAACCTAGCCATGAACTAAATTTACTTGGCTATGGTTATTGTGTTTTGTGGTTGTGAGAAACTATTGGTTTTTGTTTAGGTAATAAGAGTTTGCACTTTTCTATTTCAAGGTTTATTCATTCTTGATTCTTATTATTGTTTGCGAGTGAATTGGGAGATGATCTCGTGATTTCATCCATTTATCTAATATCGGGAGAGTTAGATTCAAGAAACGAATGAATATGATCTTTATTCAATCCAATGATGGTGAAGATTAATCCGGCTTAGGAATAAGTTAAGGATTTCAACGGCTAAGAGGAGCGCAAGATTGGTTGTTGTTCACCCTTGATTCACGCAAGGATGTATTATCAAGGCATGCACAAGTAGCTAGAGTTTCGACTTAGGGATAAGAAGAAACCATTGAAGAACGCTCCGCCGAACCTTGAAGTTGCTGCCCAGTCGCCCAAGTAGTTGCCCAACTAGTCGCCCAGGCAACCATCAATTAGTTGCCAAGGCAACCCCGTCGTGCAAGTTGCCACGGCAACTGAGTTGCCCGTGCACTCTTTTACCAAAACGATCAAATCTGCTATCACACCTCAACTCACGATAACCTGGCCTATCTCTCTCTCATTTGAACTCATCTTTTCTTTTACTTTATTGCTTTCTAGATTAGTCATTAGTTAAACTCCGATAATCCTTTACTTGTGTTTTTACTTTTTACAGTGCAAGAGATTAGATCCTTGAAGTGGCACCAATCCCTGTGGAGACGATATCTTTTATACTATAACTTGCGACGTGTATACTTGCACAATTGCGTAGCACTTATTACGCGCAACATTGCTCAACATGGATACAAGTGTTTTAGTTCTAATGGACGTTTGTATGTTTCAAGACATGTTCAATTTAATGAATCTTGTTTTCCTTTTCTGTTAACTTCAAAGAAAGCTTCTAACAGTTCTCAAGCTTCTGAACAGGGGGTTCATCGACAATTTATGAAAGTTAAATATTCAGGACCGTCTTTAGCAAAAAAATTTATTCAACATCTTACTTCAAGTTCAGAAAACAGTTCAAACAGTTCAAATGAGTCACAGATTCAAGCCTCAAGAAGTAGTTCAGATGGTAATAAAAATCATATTCAGTGAGGTACTGGTGGTAATACGTCTCAGCATATTCAAGAGGGGAATACCTTATATGATTTCGTACAGGCTGTAAGAGTTTAGCATGACCATGTTGATCCTGAATCAGAGTCCTCATCGAGCAGTTCTTCCACAGAGGTTCACAAGAATAGTAAAATGAGAGCTTCTCATTCTATGATTACATGATCAAAAGTCAGTATTTTCAAACCAAATTTTTTTTATACTGAAGCAATTTCTGAAGGTGATGATTCTAAACTTCCTGTGGATATACATCAAGCTATGTTGTCAGTTGAATGGAAAGAAGCTGTCATGAAGGAAGTTAATACTTTGATACAAAAATGTACATGGGAGCTAACAACTTTACCTTCAGACCTATAGGTTGTAAGTGATTGTTCAAGGTTAAAAGAAATTATGATGGTAGTGTGGCTCGTTATAAAGTGAGGCTTGTTGCAAAGAAATATTCGCAACAAGCAAGATTTGATTACAGTGAAACCTTCAGCCCAGTTGTAAAGCCTGTCACAGTCAGGATTCTTTTCAGTATTGCGCTCACCAGTGGATGGATTCTCAGACAAATTGATGTGGATAATGCTTTTTTAAATGGTAATTTATCAGAAAAAGTTTATATGTTGCAGCCTCCTGGATTTGAGCAAACAGATGCTTCTGGAAAATAGCTAGTCTGTCGGCTTAAGAAATCTTTGAACGGGCTTAAGCAAGCTCCAAGATCTTGGTTTGACAAGTTTAGGGCTCACTTGGTTCAAACTCTTGGTTTCACAGCATCCTTAGCAGATTCTTCTCTGTATTTTGAGAAGACAAGACAATAAAGTTTATGTCATGGTTTATGTCCATGACATAGTCGCTACTGGAAATAATGCTAAAGAAGTTAACAGTGTAATTAAGGAGATCAACCAGGGTTTTTCCTTAAAGGATTTGGGTTGTCTTAATTTTTTTCTAGGGATGAATATCCAGTCTATGGAGAATGGAGTCATACTCAACCAACAGAAACATATCTTTGATCTACTAGAGAAAACAAAGATAATGGATGTTGTTAGTTTACCTACACCAATGGTAACAACACCACATCTTTCCTTAACCGATGGAGATCTCTTTCTTGACAATACTCTTTACAGGCAAGTTGTGGGCACTCTTCAGCATATTTACATAACGAGGCCTGACATTCAATTCTCAGTAAATAAAGTCAGTCAATTTATGCAATCTCCACTCGACAAGCATTGGAAGGTAGTTAAAAGAATCATTCGATATCTAAAGGGAACCATTGATCATGGACTGTTTTTTATCTCACTCTCATCACCAATAACTTTAATTGGCTATGTTGATTCTGATTGGGGAACCAGTGCTGATGATAAAAGATCTACTGGAGGTCATTGCATTTTTTTAGGTGGTAACTTGGTAGCCTGGAGCTAAAAAAAACAAGGAGTTGTATCTCGTTCTTCAACAGAAACAGAGTTCAGGAGTCTTGCTGATGCTATGTGTGAAGAAATTTGGGTAAAATCCCTTCTTACAGAATTAAACGTCAAGCTTGTTGCAACTCCAACTCTTTGGTGTGACAATACTAGTCGATTGTTCGTTCTTCCAATCCTGTTTATCATGCTAAACTTAAGCATGTTCAACTTGATCTTAGTTTCGTAAGGGAAAAAGTAACAAGTGGGATGTTCCAGATAAATACGTCCCTGCTTCAGATCAAATAGCAGATGTTCTCACGAAACCTCTATCTGCAGCTTTTTTCTTACGTCTTCGACAGCAACTTAAAGTCTTCAGTGCAGAAGAGTTGCGTTTGCAATCTGTAAATCTTTCTTGTATAAGATAAGAATTAATCCAGTCTTTAAACAAGATATGGTCAAGGAAAGCATAGTGGAAGCATTTTACAAAGACAAGCAGAGAAGCACATGAAGGATGTTAAAGGTTAAGAAAAAGCTGAGAATAAGCAAAATGTTAGAGGTTATTGTTAAGAGGTTGTTATTAAATTTGTTATTAAATTAGTTATCCGTTATATCTTATAAGAAGGGAGTGATTCAAGATCAAGAATCTATTTAAGGTCTAGTTTTCTGTATAAATAGGAGGTTGAACTCAATTTGTGAAGTACGTTAATTTTGGAGGTTAATAACAGAATTCTCTGTGTTCTATTATCTTTACAAGCTTTATTCCATCATTCTCTTTACATGATTCAATTTCGTAGAGAAAGAGGGGCGAAAAGAATAACAAGGATTATTGATGATTTCGCTCTTTTTCCTTTTTTTTAAATGATTAGGTTCAACTAAACTTTTTTAAAAAATGCTCTCAACCCTAGAAGTATCTAAAGCCTTCATTTCGCTCAAAAGTCTCTAACCCTAGTTTTTTTTCGGCAGCCAACCGCTGCTTGTTTTGTGTTGGCGCTCTTTGTTCTTCATTCGAGTGGGTATTTTGATGCCTCGTTGATCGTTTGTTTGAGGATCCATCTTCGGTGTTTACTGTTGGATTAAAATCCGTAATTGTGGGCACATATATATAATGCATATTGCTATTATAAAATATGACACAACATTAAGTGACCAATTATGTTAGGCGTGTTATATGTATTAAAATATCATGAAAATAAAAGTGTAAATACCATAAGATGTATTTATAATTTGATGAGTGACAGAGTTATAAATACTTAATAGTTGATTATTAAATCAATTATATAAAGAGGTAGTGGTCCCCAAGAAATAGATTAACTTGTTTTTCTCTCCTTCCCCGTAGAGAGTTTTACGTCAAGAGAAAACATATCTTCTTGGAAGATCAATACCAAAGATTTGGAATTTCAACATCAAGATTCAAGGTTTTCAGGCCATCAATGAATTCAGGTACGCTTCCGCTTTCAGTTTATTGTTCTTGATGATTTGACATGATAGATTCTGGGTTTAGATTTTATATCTATTTTGGTTTGATTCTAACAAGTGACATCAGCGCCTCGTCATGTTGAATCATTAAGAATCAATCAATTTTCTATTACTGGAATCCAATAGGTATATATTCAGATTATTAGTTCTTATGCATTATGATAAAGATTGAAGATTTAGTTTACCGGTTCATAAATTTTAGGCCTTTAAGTATTTTTTAAAGGGCTATATCTTTTAAATCAAAACCCTAAGTTTAACGATAATTGAACTCTTCCTCATTATGATTATAATCATTAAATTTCAGTGTTTCAATTATGGTTTTGATTGCGGTTTTAATTCCGATGTTGTTAATTTTTTTTGGAATGCAAGAACAAGTTCTGCTTGATTAATCAAATTATTCTTATGCGATGAAATCTTGCAATTTGCTTATTCGCATGAATTAAGGTTTGATATTCACATTTTGAAATTTACCGATTACCCCTTTCGTGCGATAATCCTTATGTGCTATAACCCCTAATGTTGCAACTGTTGAATTCAGATTTAATAATAATGGATGTTCGTGCAGCAACAATATGGTATTTTTTTTAATGTGGAAATATTGATTTATCATTCAATTTTGTATTGTTTTTTGGTTATTTAGTAATTGCATAATGTAACTCAAGCTATGAAATATATATTTGATTTCAAATATATATTTAATTCGGTTTGATCAAAATTTTAGTTTTGATCAATAGTAATTAAGAAAATTAAATAAATTTTGACTTGGACTTTGTCGTGGTAAATTTACCGTGACTTAGAAACTTTATAATCAGATTAGCTCTTGAAGCTTTCGGTTTATGTGTAATAAATTATGGTTGAATTTTGTTGACTCATGTTTAGTTTTGTGCAAAATATTTGTTTAAATTTGTTTGGCATTATGCTTAACTATGCCGTTAATGTTATCTACGGAATATACATATTTACATTTGGTATTGATGATTATTTGATTCAGTTTGATCAAAAATTTTAATTTTGATCATTGGGTTCTTACGGATATACTAAGTTTTATGTGATCATTGTATGAATTATTTATTTATATAAATTTAAAGGATTGATTGCATTTAGTTTAACGATTTATAAATCTTGCCTTTAAGTTTATAATCAAAATTTTGGCAAATGTATGTTTAAAGAATTTTTTGAGAAACAGTCAAAGATTTTGGTTTTTTCAATTTCTGATAGCCCCATATAGACAACCTTATTTCGGGTTATTTTAGAAACTTAAGTGTTATCAGACTTTTCAGTTTTGACTGTTACACAATTTTAAATTTGGATATCGGTATATTTATATTATATATTTTGAGATAAATTAATTGAAACATTAAGTCACCAAAGTGACCTCTATTGTGTAAATTATTTTATTTTAAAATATAGAAGGTTTTGTGCATGTAAGTCAGATTATGTTAGTATTAATCGGCCCAAAGGAAGGTTAATAATTAACATTATTACATGTACAACTGTGGTAATAAACATGTGCTAATTATTCAGTTTTATATGTGAGCAATAAATCGGCCCAAACTAATTTTGTGTTTTAGTGGTTTAGGGTTATGTAAATTTTGTTTTTTTTTTATATATTTTATGGTTCAAGAACTTAGGGAAATAATTTAAAGGTCTTTTAGCACAAATTATATTTGAAAAAAAATATCAATGATATAACACTAATAACAATAGATTAATTTTTAAAGTGACAAACAATCGTATCATATAAAAATAATGTAAAATTCATAATTTTACATAATAATTAAACGATACATAATGGTCTAGAATTTTATATAACAACAGATAATATGAAGCTACGTTAAGAAATACGAAAATGTACATAGTAATAGTATTCTCAACTGGAGTACGGAATGCTAACATAATTGGACATTCTTTTTCTTGTTCTCCCGGGAGTCTACAATGTCCATATCCGTTTCAATTGTTCAATCGTGTCTTTGATATCCATCTCTTCGTGAATTTGTGAACGATCTTTTAAATCTTAACGCAATGGAGGATCTGGAATGACCATAGATCCAGTGTCAATTACATCCCACTCTTTTTTATAAAAGATGAGAGGAAACTCATACTCGTATACTTTGAGGAGGGTCGATAATCGATATACATCGTCAATATAACGTACGTAATCAACAATAACAGATGAACATGTGTAAATGAAGTGAGCACAATAACGTTTGAGTGTATGAAACAACTCATAATCATACGATGAGACCAGAGATATTCATTGGGTATAATTGAGATTCTATACCTTCAACGATTAGGTTTGCTTGTGTTTGGTCAATTGAGTCGTGCTTGAATTTTGATGAGACCAGAGATAGAGACGGAGGGAGTGGGGTGTAAACGAGCCGAGTCGAGTTCGAATAGTGCTGAGTTCGACTTGGCTCGTTAAGATTTCAAGTCGAATTCGAACTCGAGTAATTTTTAACGAGCCTGAGGAATCTAAGCTCGATTCAGCTCGTTAAGAACTCGAGTCGAGTTCGAGCTTGATTCGAGCCCAATTGAGTCAAGTGTTGACCGATCTTTGAGCGTGTCGGACTCAAGTAGCCCGCCATCTGTCACGTCTCATTTAAAGCCCTATCAAGAAAAAAAATTTGATACACAAGTTGTGTAAACTCAAGCTTGTTAATCTTAGGGTTTAGGGTGTTAGTTTAGGGTTTAGAGGTTTAGGTTGTTGGGTTTAGAATTTAGGATTTAGATTTTAGGGTTTAAGCCTTATGTTTAAGGTTTATATTTTAAGGTTTTAAGCTTAGGAATTTATATTTTAAATTATAAAAAATAAAAAATTTAGTATATTATATTTTCGAGTAGCTCGCGAGCTTTTTGAGTCGGGTATTAAGTAGCTCGGCTCGTTAAGAACTCGAGCCGAATTCGAGCTCGAGTCGAGTCCAATCGAGTCAAACTTTAACCGAACTTTGACCTAGTCGAGATCGAGTAGTTCGCGATCTGTCTCGTCTCATTTACACCTCTAGGAGGGAGAATCTTCTTGGCAAGTGAGGACAGTGAAGCCAAAAAGCACACGCCAATGCAATAAACTCTGTCGATGAATATATTCGAACAAAATCAAAAGGTTTAATGTTCATTTTGATCCCTATATTATATGAATAAAAATTTTATGTCCTTTTTGGTGTTCTTATTTATGCCTCACACTAAAAATATTAGGTTTAGGGTTAAGGTTAAGGCTTAGATTAGAGTTTAAAGAATTAGGAGTATGATGTATTTTTTAGAATTTAGGGTTTACGGTTTATAATTTAAAATTTAGGGTTATAGCTTAAAATTTATTTTTTTAGTGTTAGAGCATAAAAATAAGTACCGAAAAGAGACAGAAAATTTTTGTCCATACTATATTCAGTCTCATTTCGATATTCAACTTTTTTTCACTTTAGTTTTGAAATTACCATTTATGTACTATTTTATCTTAGAAATTGTCGGTGTTTAATAAGAACATGTCATGTGTCATGATTTTATTGAAAGTTTTTTATTTTAAGATAAATTGAGATGAACGTGATGATTTAAGTATCAAAATAAGACAAAAAAAAATTAGGTATCAAAGAGAAATAGTACAATTTCAGGGGCCGAAATAACCATTAAACCAAAATAAAATAAAATAAAAAACAAAAAGATGCATTAGCTGTCTCAAATCTTAAATATTTTTCTCCTTTAATCATTTTATGTTTTGGGGATTAGGGTCTACACTTTGGGCCTTTTTGCACAGCTTTTTCAATGAATTTTTGGTTGTCGAATAGGGAAGATATGTCGATTGGTCAAAAAAAGTGCTTCAAACGGATGTTTTGTGCCTGATTTGATCTCAAATGAACGTTTTATAAAAGTTAAAACTTTTAGCTTCTCTCCAAACGGGCGTTTTCATCCAAATCGCTATTTGAAAAATTATGTCGAACGAAGCCTTCACCTTTTTTATTACTATAAAATCATTGTAGATGTACTCCTTGTATTATATGTGCAAATATTATTTTATTTTTTATATTTTCAATTAAGTAAAATAAATTACATGTTAAGAAAATGAATAAAATGATATTTTTATAACATTTAAAATAATTTTAATTATATGTGTTAAATTTAATTAAATGGGTTATCACAAACAAGATCGTGGAAAGAAATTATTACGATAATTTTGGACAGTTCACCCTTTTAAACTAAAGCGAAGAATTGTGGTCAGAATAAGTAGATGTGGATTAAATTTAGGAAAAAACTTTAACATATAGGAAGTGTAAATTTTAGTTTACACGTGCTTTTTAGTTTTAGGGGTTAAGGTTTTAGTTTAGGGTTTATGGTTTAGGGGTTTAGGTTGTAGGGTTTAGAATTTAAGGTTAGTGTTTATAATTTAGTGTATAGAGTTTAAGGTTTAGGGTTTAGTTTTTTAGGGTTAGGGTTAGAAATTTAAGATTTAGATTTTTATAGTGTAAATTCACAGGCTTGTGTAAAATTAATTTTACACAGCCTGTTATCAAAATTTTACCCTTAAATTTATAATTATTATGATAAATTATAAAATAAACAAATGGCACTTCCATATGTACGTATAAAATATGTTAGAATTTATATAAAATATTATATATAAATTATATATTTGTATTTTTACATTACATGGTATAAAGGAGGGAGAAAAGTAAGTTGGAGAAAATCATTTTCAAGAACATAAATGATGTGTGAAAAGAATGGACTTTATCTGATTCTACCAAATCCACTCTCCAAAGCCCAAGCTTTTAACAATCATCGGCTGAAAACCATCAGTTTTGGGCTTCAATCTAGTAAACATCGAAAAAAACAAACATGGAATCTTTCTGGGTTCATAAAGTACAACACTTTTCTTGCTTCTCAGTACAGTTTTTTTCACCTGGCTATACATACACAAAGCGCCATAAAAGAGACCAAAGACAGAAATTTGGGAGAGACGAAGAGGGTGAATATGGCTGGCTTGGTGTAGTTTAAGGCCAATCAATGTTCCAAACATTGATGTCGGCTTGCCACTCCCTGGCTCTCAACTGGCGGCGGCTGGTGGATTCTTAGCTGGTTCTTCTCTTTGGCTGGCTCACTTTTGCATGCTTAAGACTATCCACATCTCCTGCTAAAATGAAACGATTATCAGTTTAAAAATGGTGGATTTTTTTACATTTTTTATCGTTTATCATTTCATTTTTGAGTTTTCTTTGATGGGCTGTTCTTGAAAATGGGTGATCATGTGTTGAATGTTAGTTTTAAATTTGTCTTGATTTATGTCTATTTTAGGAACTTTAATGTGCTTGTAAGCCTAATATCAAAGAACCAAAAATATGTTATTGTCACTATTTGCTGACAGGTAAGGTGCTACTCCTTTAGGCCATGTCGCGGTGTCGGTACCGGCGCATCGTGTCGTGCCAATAAGCTATCGATTATGGGAATTTATATTGATTTCTGGCTATATTAGGAGTTTTATCTTGCCGGGTGGGCGGACATGACCGTTATTGCCTCCTGTTGTAAAATACAACCTTGGATTTCATCAAGTCTTGAGAGAAATGCTGTAGTTTTGCAGTGTACTTCGTAGGATGATTAACGGGATTATGATAATTAGGGGATTAGTAGATGGTGTAAGAGAATGCTATAAGCAAAATTGATCTTAGGATTAAAACTTTGGACCAATCTGTGTTTTATTATCAGTCACATTTTTTTTGTTACAGACCGTGGTTCCGTTTGATGCCTACGGTTCGCTAGTCGTGACTATGTCTTGATTGTAGTGAAAAGGAAGGCAGTGGTAACTGTCAATGCTCCGGCAGCTTTGGGACCGTATTCGGCTATTCGCAGGCTATTAAGGCTAATAATCTCCTGTATGTCTCTGGTATTCTCGGTCTTAAGCCAGAGGTTTGTGGACATATACATTGAAGATTCTTGACATGTTAAGGTTGTAGTCAATTCATAGATGTCGGGTATATGAACGAGGTACTGATTGTGTCTGGGGTTTTTATTTCAGACCGGAAACTTCGTCTCAGACAAAGTAGAGGATCAAACGGAGCAGGTAAGAACTAATGACTTTGTAAATTTGCTGTTTTAGCTTTCCAATTGTGGAAACGAATACACGATGGTAATCGGTTTGAGACTGCTATGCAAATCTATAGGTACTGAAAAATATGGGAGAAATACTGAAAGCTGGCGGAGCTGACTATTCCTCTGTCGTCAAGACTACAATTATGTATAATTCTTCTTCGATTTTCTCCGCCGTTTTGCTTGTCACATTGATGATGGTTGATAATCCGGAATAGATTAGATTTTTATTGTTTCTCTGGTTTCCTTCTTGCAGGCTGGCAGACTTGAAGGACTTCAAGGAAGCGAATGAGATCTATGGTAAATGTGAGTCCAAATAGTGAAGTTAAAAATTCGCTTTATATTCTTGTTTCCAGTTTCGTCTTAAACCTCGTATTCGTTGACAAACTAAGGATTCCGTATGTTTTTGGACATTTTAATCCATTCTCCCCAAAACGGGTTCTTTTGCAGGCTTTCATTCACCGGCTGCAGCTCGTTCAACGTATCAGGTAGCAGCATTACCATTGGATACCAATATTGAAATCGAATGCATTGCTGCACTCAAGGCATGACGAAACTAAGCTTTTAGAGCCTCGTCTTTTCGATTTTGAATTCGGCTGCTGTTTCGGGTTACTGCTGCAGGTAATGATCCCATTTTGACATCAAAAAACCAGCAAGTCTTGTGTGATTTTGAGCTTACAACTCATAAACAACAAATTGCATTGAATTTATGCATTTGGTTCTTGTTTACCAGAGCAGTCAATCTCCGTTCTTCGGTTACAGGTAATCGAAGATCTAGTACCGTGCGTATTTCCGAGATCGGAGATCAAGTTATTAATAACTTACAGCAGGGATATAAATCTCGGTCGCGGTCGCGTTTTCGGATATAACGGAGGCTATTGCGGTCATTGCGGGTTCGCGGTCGTGATTTTTTTTTTAATTTTGCACAATTTATTGTAAAACATACTAATTGTAATTATAATTATAAAAATTCAATTTCAATGATTTTTAGAGTATTTTTTAACACTTATGAACCTTTTATTAATATGAATTTGAAAGTGAGTGATATTGTTTAAAAAATTCTAGATTGTAGTGTGACTTTGTTTAGTTTAGTTCAGATAATAAAATCATGTGAATATTCTAAATTAACAATTTGTACCAATAAAAAGACTAAACATGTGATAAACCTAAACAAAAAATAAAAAATATTAATATAATAAAAATAATTAATAATATTAATAAATAATACAAATTAAATAAACATATTATAAACAATTAAATAATTATAATATTATTAATAAACAATTATACCACATTAAATATAAGTCTTTATTCTCGTTTATTTGATTTTCTTTTCCAATACTTATATTTAATATATACTCTAATTTTATTATTAAGTAAAAGGAAAATAAAATTAATATAATGTTTAAGGACTAGATTTAACAAAAAAAATCAAATCTTTAAAGACTTAATTGAGATAAAATATAAATTTAAAGGCTTAATCAAGAAGTTTTAAAAGTGTAAGGGATCAATTTGAATACGGCTTAAAGTATTGAGGCCAAACTGAGAATTTTAAAAAGCTCAATGTCACTCCATGTAATTAACCTATTTTTCCAGAATTTTAAACCTACGTTTTTCTTCTTCTTTCTTCCGGCAGCCGCATTCTTCTTCTTCTTCCTCCTCCGACAAGAACGCAATTGTTCAGAACTCGTGGATTGCGTTCCGTTATAGCTGCTACAAACGCTATCGCTCAAAATCGCGTTCGCGACAGGACGTTATCGGCGTGAATTCGATACCCACCACGAAATTCTCCAAAAGCGGTTTCGGAGGGTGGCGCGACCTCTATTTTGCGGCCGCAATCGCGTTAGCGGTTCGCGATTTGAATCCCTGACTAACAGTTAATGATCAATGTGCGTATTTTGTTCTTCAGATAATGATCAAGTTAATTGGTCTAGCGTATTTTGAATCCCATGTTTAAGATGGCTTAAATAAAAACTAAGTGCCCAAAGTATACAATTTTTAAAATTTAGGTGCCTAAAGTATTTTTTTTGTAAAAATAGGTGTCTAAAATTTCAAAAGTTAGAATTTTAGGTGTCCGGTTGTTAAAAAATTAAAAAAAACGTTATCCAATACAAAAATGACACATGTCACTTTTAATTTTTTAAAATTATTTTTTGTTTAATAATTTAAATTTTTACAAAAAAAATATTGAAATTAGAAAATTTTCTAAAATAGTCTCTAAATCTCTAAATTCTAAATCCTCAAATCCTCACCGTTGTCGCCGCTGTCGCCGACCCTACCCTTTCGTTCGTCAGGCTCAGCCGACCATTTTCCCTCACCCTCGTCGTCGGAAACTGGCGAACGGTGCGCGAATCAAACATTTCAAGTCGAACGTGAAATAACCGTTCGATTCGCACACCGCTTACCGGTTTCCTACGATGGGGGGCGAGAGAAATGGTCGGCCGAGTCCGGTGACCGAAAGGATAGGGCCGACGGCGACAACGGTGAGGATTTAGGGATTGATTTAAATAATTTTATAAATTTCAATTTTTTTAAATAAATTTTAATTTTTTAAAAAAAAATTAAAAAATTAATATTTCATGTCACGTGTTGCTTTATAAATGGATAACAATTTTTTTAATAGTCGGGCACCTAAAATTCTAACTTTAAAAATTTTAGGCACCTATTTTTACAACAACAAAAAAAAGTTTATACCTAAGAATACACGTGGGGTCCATTTGTTAGCCCTTTATTTTAAAGCTTATATTCTCGGTGCCTGCCAATTTCTAGATCTTGGGGCATTTGTTCTTTCGTGATAAAGTTTGGTTTTTTGAATTTGCTTTTTAGGTAATTTATTTTCCTAAATTTTGATCATTTCGTGTTCTTTGGTAGGTTTTTGCATCTGGGTTGATTTTAGATCTTGTTGACAGCATCTATTTTCTTTGATTGAATCACTCCTTGTTGAAGGTTCAAAGTTTTGATTTTTCTTTTTAATGTCTTTTGCTGTTTCTTTTGATTTTTTGTTTAAATTATTCATTGTTATCTTAGATATTTGCTAATTGCTTAAGAAAATTTTGATTTGAATTATATTAGAAAAAAAAAATTATAAGTTACCGATTAGGGTTTCATGCTTTGATCAATCTACTGTTCCTTGTTTCATCTTCACAAGTTTTGTTTCCCTTTGTTTGTGTTTGTGTTTTTGGAATCTAAAGAACAGTTGCTTAGCTATTTCCATTACAAATTTATATAATGATGCAAGTTAATTTTTTTGTTTTTTTGTTTGTTTAGGTTCATAATAATTTGAAAAATGGAAGGTATTATTGTTAGAAGGGTCATTCCCTCTGACAACAGCTGCCTTTTCAATGCTGTTGGGTTAGCTCATTAAACTACTAGATCGTTAACTTTTCGTTTTAATGTTTATTGGTTTGATTGGTGTGATTATTGTTTATTTGAGATCGCTTTCTCTTCGTTTCCGCTTGTTTAGGTACGTTATGGACCATGACAAGTCAAAAGCTCCGGAATTGAGACAGGTTCCTATCTGCTTATTCTCATGATTTTTTGTCACAGCGCTTCGATTTGGTCATTAGGTTATTTTATTCTTGCATGACGATTGAAGGCATATATCGAAACTTTGTATGCAGTTTATGTTAGCTAATGAATTATAGTATTTAGACAATTAGACATCTGTGGATAGAACGGTTACATAATAGGAACTTTATATGTTGGTAGGCAAATCCATACGGTTGGGGCTTTAATGGGAAATGTTCAAGATTACCATGCTTACCTTTGTTCCATTTACTGTATTACTACTATAATCTCTGATTCATCTACGAGAGCTATGATATACTTCACGTTATTGAATCGTTATCATTATATGTTGCGTGCATCTGGAATGCCTAATTAGATAGAAAGACCAATGCGTTTTAGTTTGAAGGTGGAAATCTATGAGTGTGCGAAAAGTGCCAATATAAGGCCATTTATCCTTGCCATTTTAAGCGCTATTTGTTTTCTTAACCTAGTGTGATTGATAACTGTTTGAAGGTTATAGCGGCAACGGTGGCAAGTGATCCGACAAAATATTCCGAGGCATTTCTCGGAAAGCCAAATGCAGAGTATTGTTCGTGGATTCTTGATTCAGAAAAGTGGGGAGGTTAGTTGAACAACCCCCCTTCCATGTCCATTCTTATAGATATTATTCATTTTATGGACAATCTTCATGCTGACCTCGGTATGTTATTTTCTGTTTTGAAGGCGCCATTGAGCTTTCAATATTAGCAGATTATTATGGACGGGAAATTGCCGCGTATGATATTCAGACAACGCGTTGTGATTTGTATGGTCAGGTTAGAATGCTCTGATATTGTCACTCTTTTTTGTCTCTAGTCGTCAATTTTTAGTTATCGATGCTTACTCTCCCCTTCTGGTTACTGCGGCCTTCATGACAGGAAAAGAACTACTCTGAAAGAGTCATGCTGATCTATGACGGTCTCCACTATGATGCATTGGCCGTATGTTGTTTCGTGACCCATTTATTATTTTTTGAGGCTGCCCATATTGTCGCCTTTTAAACTAGAGGAATAACACTAAGAAGGCATTAATGGATAATAAATTGCTACGAAGGAAACTTTGAGAGAATTTATACGAAATTATGATTATTAATTAGGCATTGCGGATGCTGATTGTGTTCTTCGTGATGTTTTCATCTTTATTTCTTGTTGTCGCCATTCTCCTTTGTATGCTTATGTTTTTCCGGTTTTCGGGTTTTGCACCGACAGATGTCTCCGTTTGAGGGTGCCCCCAAGGAGTTTGATCAGACTATATTTGCTGTACAGAAGAATAAAACCATCGGGCCAGTTGAAGGTCGTGCACTGAATCTGGTTAAGGATCAACAAAGGTAGCATTTTAGGTTTTCCCCATTTTACACTTTAATCGACCTTTACGAGCAATGAACATTAGACCTTAAACTGATTTGGGCTAAATTTTCATGTCCTTGCTCTGTAGGAAGAGGACCTACACCGACACTGCCAACTTCACTTTGCGTTGCGGAGTATGCCAAATCGGCGTGGTCGGCCAGAAGGTCATTCCCCCACCCTCGTTTCTATTAACTCGCTATTTTGCATCCGGCTTATTTTCTTTTAAATACGACACTTCTCATGTAATTCCATGTGAATCTGAATCTTTAGGAGGCCGTTGAGCATGCACAAGCAACAGGCCATGTGAACTTTCAAGAATATAGATGATAGAAAACCGGAGAGGTTAGTGTCATTTTATTAACTCATCTCCTTTTAATACCTTCCCAGTTCATTGAACTTGTATCATTTGCTCATAAATCATCTCATCGGATTCTCGGAAAACAAAATGGAGGTTGTTGTTGTTCCAGTTGTTTCGGGAACTGTTGTTGTAGGATCGATGTTTTGCGAGATGAAAATATTTACTGCTTTCTTGTTATATTATCACAGCAACGAAAAACATTCAGTTACATTCATGGGATAATGAAAAGATCATCTAGTGAGATCTTTCTGTTAACTTTCGTATAACTTCGGAGAGTTTCAACCTTGATTCCATGCTATCGATGAACGATTCAAGCAGTAAACTCAAACCCTATTTCCGAATCAAACAGGAAGGTCGAAAATGGCACAATTTGCCTAGTAGACTGTTGCAGACATTAGCAAACCGATCTCACCATGATAATAAAGGTAGTGTGTTTATTATATACTTATCATGTTTTGAGCAAACATCTTCCTCGAAGAAGATGAGCCATGGAAGATCAATACGAGGCGATACCAATCGATACATTCTGCGTCTTACAATTTCAGCAGCAATGTCTCATTACTTTTCTCCATAACCACATTAATGAAAAGCAATTCTTTTTAATAATTAAGATAAATAATTATTTAATTTATTTTAAACTTTAACATTGTCTAATGTGTTATTTTCCTAAAATCCAATGAACAATAACATAAATACTTTTCAAGTAGAGGGATCGAAATGCAATCCAAAGGGGATATCATTGTGGTCCTTTATTTTATCCATAAGAACTATATATATTAAAGAGAAAAATTGCATAGGAAAATGTTATCAAAAGTTATCAATTTCAGTCTACAATGAACCTTGTTTTTCCATGATAACCTCGAGTGATGCAATGCAAATAGCATGCATTGCTTTCTCTACTACATAGAGAACTACAATGTCTCTAAGTAGAATTACAACTACAGATAAAAGGAGATGATCCAACTAAACATCATCCGGCTTAAGGAGCAAGTTCGAACTTGATGTTCGAACCAGAAAATTGGATATGGAACCGAAAGGTGTTTCGTATTCAGATGCTCCTTCAACTTTGAATCAAATTCTGAACCAGCGGCAGAAGTTTCCTCGTGTCTGACAAATATCAATTATTTCAGGTGGGAACTTCATTGTTAAAATCAGTCTAACTTCTAAATCTTCTGTTTAAGAAGATGCCGTAATTGGACCTTTCGGCTTTCCATTCTTGCCTCCAAAAGTTTTGCCTTCAAACTATTCTTCTGCACAATGCGAGGCCAGTCAATGCATCCTTTCATCCCTTTCGTTATCTGTGGATGACCAGAGTCCGGTGAGCTCCACTGTCCCACTGAAGGACAGAGACCACCTTTACCCGATCCTCAATCTGGGGATACAATACCTCCATTTGACTTTATTCCATTTGAAAGCCTGCCATTTGCTCCTTCTACTGAGATTATCTTGTAATTTTCGGGCATGACCTCCAAAGCCTTGCTATGGATGACACCTTTGACTGCCTAGCAGTATATGAACAAACTTCGCTAAGTTCTGTGTTTGGGGTATCTCCATACGCATTTCCTTCCCATTCAGTTCCGCTACCCGAGTATTTGCTGTCCCAAGTCCCAACCGTTCTTGTTCACAGATGCAGCACTTTCTTCAGGTGAATAAATCGAGCCCTGATCCTCAAAAAGACTGACAGTATCCCACCCACTCTCATCGTCCTCTATCTCATCACTCTGATTAAATTGTGCGTTTGAATGTCTCATTATGCTGTCTTTCTTCGTCATGTTCGTTTCAGGACTCACCATAATAACTTTTGAGGCATGGCTGGCAGGAGTCAGGACTATATGCAGTACATTGCTCGATTTCCCTTTCGTCCTCGTCAGCTAAAGCAACATCTTCAAAAACAGCAAAAATGTCATCTCGGTTTGAGGGCTCATATGTATATTCCTTGATTTCTTCGACATTAACTGACTGAGCAGCCAGCCTTAGTGATTCTGCTTCTCGCATGTCTTTCACGTCCAGATTTGCAGTTCTTGACCTTAGAAAGCTCTCCAAATCTGCTATAAGCTTGTTCATTTGTGAATACCTCTCTTCAAGTGCTACCTTCGCATCAATGAGCTTCATCTGAAGTCAGAACACGAGCCAGACCTCAGCCATCTGCAGCATTTTTCTTTCCTCATCGACTTCCTCCCGAAGGCTCATGGAATCTCTCTTAATTTCCTCCGCTTCAGCCTTGTCTTCTCCAATTTCCTTAGCAAGCTCGCCACATACTTCTTCAATTAGTTCTCTGGCCTTTCTTTCCTTTTCATAATCATGCATGTACTGCTTTGCTGATAACTTGGCAGCAGCCAATTCATTCACCAATTTGGAATTAACAATCTCAAGCCTCTGGCGTTTTTTCTTTTCTCGGTTCAAGTCAGCTTTGACGTCATCGACAAAGGCACGTATTTTCTTTTGTTCTCTACTCCGCCATGCAACCCTTTCCTCGCTAACTTTCCTCAAGAAGTGCTCAAGTTTCTTATTCGAGGACCGGAGCTCAGTCTCGAGCTCCCAATGTGAGCTCGAGCCTGCACTAGCTCAGTTTCAAGGGCAGAAACAATTGATACAGCACTTGTTGGTCAATACGCTTCATGTTGTAAATTTCCATACCTCATCCGTTGTTTTTAAGTGGACAGGATCCCACTTTGTTGCTCCCTCCATTGCGGAGTTTGAAAATTGAATTGAAGGCTCAATCTTAAGATGGCGAAAAACAGGTTAAGATCAGAAGAGTGAAGAAATCAATATGCAGAGCATGCAGATGCTTTTGTGTTTCCATGTATCATAGCAAGCTACGAGCATGTTCGAGAATAAATTTAAGAATCTAAGCAAGCAAACAGCAGCCAAGTCCTCATTTCACATAATTTAGTTTTTCTTACAAATATCCCTTTTGAGCGTTTTTGATACGAGCATGAGAGGAGTCAAAATAATCATCTTGGAAAAGAAGTTGAAACTGATTTGCAAGTCAGAAACATCAGTCAACTTGCAAAGCATTTTTGGATGGGATCCAGGCATTTATGGGTCAACATGTCTTCTTAAAACTTGTCCGGCTGCAAATTAGCTTTCCAACGCATCTTGAAACGCCTCAATCGAACATCTGGATCTCAAGATACGTATATTTTAGCGAAGACAGCGCATGCAGAAATTCCTATACGGGATTTTTGGATAATTACGAATTTTCAAGATTTTATTTGATTATTTGTAATTTAAATCAACATAGGATTCTGCAATATCTATTAGGATCAGATTTATTTAATTAAGATTTTATTTTTAGCATTTATTTATTATTAGAAGTTACTTATCTAATTAGGAGATTAGATTTTAACATTTATTTATTGTATTTAATTCCTAAGTTTAGTAGGATTAAAACTTCTCCATGGCCTATATATAAAGGAGGCTTCACCCACATTGTAATTCAGATTTCATTGATAAGTAAAAAGTTCTCTTTGGAGATTTTAGTATTCTTTGAATTTACAAGTCTTCGGTAAACTTGTCTAGAAGCCATCTTCAACATAAGATCATTGAGTTTTTGTGAGGGAGATCATCTTCACACTCTTGCTTGCCTAGGTAATTGCATCTAGAAGGGTGGGTTAGAGCAGCTTGAGGTTGCTTGCTTAGATAATTGCGTCTAAGAGGGTGCCAAGGACAAAACAACAACTATCAATTCATCACGCCATCTCCACATATTCAAGCTTCCTCCATTGACGCCACCACCATAAGCAAACCTGAATTTTTAGATTTGTTCTTTATTTTGGTTTGTTTTGTTTTTCTCTTTATTCCAAATAATAGAGTAGCGCAAATTCGAATAAAGAGAAAAACCAAACAAACCAAAATAAAAAAATAAATCTAAAAATTCAGGTTTGCTTATGGTGGTGGCGTCAATGGAGGAAGCTTGAATATGTGGAGATGGCGTGATGAATTGATAGTTGTTGTTTTGTCCTTGGCACCCTCTTAGACGCAATTATCTAAGCAAGCAACCTCAAGCTGCTCTAACCCACCCTTCTAGATGCAATTACCTAGGCAAGCAAGAGTGTGAAGATGATCTCCCTCACAAAAACTCAATGATCTTATGTTGAAGATGGCTTCTAGACAAGTTTACCGAAGACTTGTAAATTCAAAGAATACTAAAATCTCCAAAGAGAACTTTTTACTTATCAATGAAATCTGAATTACAATGTGGGTGAAGCCTCCTTTATATATAGGCCATGGAGAAGTTTTAATCCTACTAAACTTAGGAATTAAATACAATAAATAAATGTTAAAATCTAATCTCCTAATTAGATAAGTAACTTCTAATAATAAATAAATGCTAAAAATAAAATCTTAATTAAATAAATCTGATCCTAATAGATATTGCAGAATCCTATGTTGATTTAAATTACAAATAATCAAATAAAATCTTGAAAATTCGTAATTATCCAAAAATCCCGTATAGGAATTTCTGCATGCGCTGTCTTCGCTAAAATATACGTATCTTGAGATCCAGATGTCCAATTGAGGCGTTTCAAGATGCGTTGAAAGCTAATTTGCAGCCGTACAAGTTTTAAGAAGACATGTTGACCCATAAATGCCTGGATCCCATCCAAAAATGCTTTGCAAGTTGACTGATGTTTCTGACTTGCAAATCAGTTTTAACTTCTTTTCCAAGATGATTATTTTGACCCCTCTCATGCTCGTATCAGTTTTCCCTAGTTTATCCAAGACTACAAGTGATTATTGGCACTCGTCTTTGTCTAATCATTAACTTCTTCATTCAACTGATAGAACTAAAACGATGTTGATTCATGCATTTAATGCAAATGGTCTGTGCTTGCATTCGATTCTTTTCCCTTCTAGTTTGTTTAGACTCATCAAGAGTCTCGGATAGGCAATGAACGTATATATCGGTCGAACACACAACTTTGGTAACATTCAAACTGCCAAAATAGAGCGAAAACAACTGGTTCTTCTTTTACAAAATCACCAAAATGGAACATAATAAATCTCATCTAAAATAAATCGCCAAATGTGGCGTAGCATGGCACTTATGCCTTATTACGAACGAGATGACAAAAGGTTTGGTGTCCTATGCAAGTTCCGTTCGTCATTTCTGTATTGACCAGGTCATTAAAAGTTCAAGATTCGGTTAAGTAGCACATGGATGCAAGCATACCTTACGCAGGAGGCCGTTACCGAACTAGTGCTCTGTAATGGATCCTCTGAGCCATGAAGTTTGTCCTTGTGATGATACTGGAATGGAACACCCATAAAATCCTTACCAGGCTGCAGAACATCACAAAGCAATGAGCTCCAAACGCCCAAAACCATAATCCGAATTTCATAACACTTAAATACAATTAATTCATCAAAGACGGAAAAGAGTAAAACCATAAATTAAGACTGAATAAGCAGGCACAACTTTCAGAAGCAATTTAAACAGATAATCAAATGCATTCGTTGTGAATCAAGCAAATCATAAATAACAGCAAATAGTATAATCCTTTATCGAGAAAATATCGGTAGAAAACCTGTAAAACCATGCTTGCAAAAGGTTCTCATGATTAGCAAAACAAAACTATAGCAGAGCATACACTGATGACAAACTGCAAACATGATAAATGCATCGAAAAGGAAATTTTCGGGTACGAAATCGTATGAATCAATTACATTTAGCAAGTTTTGAATGGTTTGCTTTTTAGTTGAACATGCAAGCAAAATCTAAGGCATCATAAACATCAAAGATCAAACAATGATGGCATTATAAAGATCAGTGTTCTTTTCAGCATCAATGGTTAAAAACTTCAAATATAAACAAGAAATTAACATCTGTAAACAAGCAAAATACCCAAAACAATCCCTTCTAAAATCACAGTTTTCTCATTATAACAAAATAATAAAAAAGCACGGATCATGGAACCAAAAAAGGGTTAAAAATCCAACAATCAACCCTAAACGATCGCTCCTCTCTGGGATACCGGGCGCCACCGTCTCTGGCAACTGCAACCGCCAGAATCCAGCTGCAAGATTCCTAGCGGACACTTTTGAAGCACCTTTCTTCCGACGTCCCCGATCACCACGTCTCCGGCCACCATCCTCCCCCTCCGCCAGCTCTTCCGCAGCTTTACAACCTTTCTCTCCCTTTCGCTTTCTCCTCCACTTTCCATTTCAACAAAGGCGTCTCAGGTCTGCTCCGCCTCCCCACAACCGGTGCACCGCCGACCCGTTTCCACCTCCTGCTCCGTGTCTTCCTCGTCGTCGGGTTGAGATCCGCGTCCGTCGGAATCCTACCCGAGAATGCCGCGGGTAAAACTAGCTTTCCCCGTCACCTTCATCACTCTCGAACTCAAACCACTCCCATCAACATCGCAGAAACCAACAAGAAAAAAATCACAAAATTCCTAATTTACAAAGAAAACAAAAACAAATGAACAAAATATAAAAACTTTGCAAATTAGTTGGCTAAAAATCTCTTAATTTTTTTTGAAGTGTGTGAAATTGATTTGAAAAAAAAAACAAAACAAAAGATGAACAAAAGCTGAGCTGAGAAAGGATTGAGAGAGAGTGTTAACCTTTGCTTGTCTAGTTGTATCTGGAAATGGAGAAAGGGACGTATCTCAGATATGTATAAGAATACGTTCAAATGTATCACCGTATTTTTTTACAGTCAACGTATATTTTAGAAAGATACGGTGTCGTTTGCCGGCGTACCATACTCGATCGGTGTTTACTTGATCAGTGGTGGGATAGCAGAGAGACGTCGGAAGATTTTATAATTTTTAAATGGTTAAATATACTTTTTAGTACCTAAACTTGGCTTCAATGTGCAATTTGGTACTTCAGTTTTTTTTCTCAATAAGGTACCTAAACTTGGCTTCAATATTCAATTTGGCACTTAAGTTTTTTTTTATCCAATTAGGTACCTAAATCTGGCCTTAACGTTCAATTACGTGGCTAAACGTTTTTGTTCCAATTAGATACTTAAACATGATTTTAGATTCAAAACGGTATATGAATTCGATGCCATTATTCAAATTGGTTCAAATAAATTATTTATTATAAGTACTAATTTAGACCAAAAAGTGAAGTTCAAATACCAATTTGAACTGAGAGTCAAGTTCATATATCTAATTGGACCCAAAACTTTGGACATCAAACAAAAATATTAAAGCCAAATTCATATATATATAATTGGACTGAAAAACTTTGGTACCAAATTGTACCTTGAAGCCAAGTTGAGGTATCAAAGTATATATTTACCTTTTAAATAAGAAAATTAAATGACTTCTTTTTGTGACAATTTATTGGAAATTATATTAAAAAAATATTTATTGGGTTTTTTCCCTTAAATTATTTTGTATGTAATATTTCTTAAAGAAAATAAAATATATTTTTATTAAGTAGAGAGCAATTATATTCTTAAAGTAAATGGGATTTGAACTCATACAAAATAAGACAACATAAACATCCTTAATCACTCGATCAATTAATGAATCTCATAAAATGTTATAATTTAAGTACCAACAATATAATAATTTGTGTTAATTTATACATATAAATTATTGGATGAGTCCACCATACTCGACGAACACCGCTAAATATCATTAAATTAATTAATAAAGATTAAAAATCTCAATGACTCAACATATAATTATAAATTATTTAAAATAAAATTTAAATTAAATTA
Organism: Hibiscus mutabilis; assembly: GCA_019671005.1. NCBI lineage: Eukaryota > Viridiplantae > Streptophyta > Magnoliopsida > Malvales > Malvaceae > Hibiscus > Hibiscus mutabilis. The sequence continues at coordinate 36,601,667 of CM033742.1, forward strand.
TTTTCTATGTATATTATATTTTTAATCTTTTTTTAAATAATTGGATCAAATATCAACCTTAGTAAATTTAAAAAATAAAAAAAAAACCCAAAACTTAAAACGCTGAACCCTAAACTTGAGACCCTAAACACAAAACCTAAAACCTTAAAATCAAAACCTTAAATTCTAAACTCTAAACACTAAACATTAAACCTAAATAGTAAATTATAAACTCTAAACCTTAAACCCACAACCCAAATCATAAACCTTAAACTTTAACCCCTAAACCGTACTTTGAATAGCCAAACTCTTCAATCACCAAAAAAAATTAAATGTCAGTCTAATCTATTTTTTTTTCTAATCGTTTACTATAAAAATCATCACCAATTGGATGAAAGCCGTCAGATTAATTATCTCACGGTGATCAAGCTCTCCGAATCTGACCAATTTGGTGCCTCGTCACAAGTCCATCGACGAATCCGATTCGAAAGTGATGGAATGTGGCTAGGAAACGAAGCTTCAATCCTTGATTTTTCCTGGAAAATTGATTGAGAAGAAGCCGTTGATTGTGTTGAAACCCAGTCTGGTAAATCAAAATGACATCGCGGAGACTCTGAAAATTCTTCGAAATTACAATTTGCACAGCTTAGCGTCTTGAGTTTAGGGTTTTTATTTTTAAAATATATAAATTATTTAAAATAAAATTTTAATTAAATTATTTTTCATATATTATATTTTTTAATATTTTTAATAATTGTATCAAATATCAATCTTTATCAATTATATATTGAGTCTTTGAGATTTTTAATCTTTATTAATCAATTTAATGGTGTTCAACGATGTTCAGCGTTAGTAGTGTTCAACGGTATTCGTCGAGCGTGGTAGAATTTTCCTAAATTATTAGTATGTTTTTTTAGCAATAATAAATTATTATGTTAAAACAATTTTCAATTTGTTTTATGAACGGTAACAAGTAACTTAAACATATAAACGGATTATTACTTGGCACGTTTTAATTTTTTTAAATTAAATTAGAAAAGTCTCCTTATAATAAATTTTTACAATATTTAATTTAAAATAATTAATCAATAATTATATCAAAAGATATGTAATGATTTTTGTTGGGCTCGAATTCCTTCAACCGAAATGCTTGCTAAGAGGTGGAGAAGTTGTATTTTGGGTGTTGGTGGTGGAACCAAAAAGATGAGAAAATTTGCACAAGAATTTAGAGTGGTTCGGCTTTCTAACCAAAGCCTACATCCACTACCTTAGCTTCCCCACTAAGGATTTCCAAATTCACTCTTAAATTTCTTCCCCTTTTCTAGGCTTAGGAGGCAACCCTTTACAAACTCAAAGCTTTACCCCAAAGCTTGAGTAAACCCTCTTTGCAAGAGAAAAGAAAACAAAGCAAACAAAAAATCCCTCACAAGGTAGATGTTTGCACAATTAAGCTCACTCACCCAAACCTAAACACTTGAGCAAATATAACAATTAAAGCTCACATGTGTTGTCTATACAAAGAATATGAATTAAAAGCCCTAAGACAATTTTGGCATCATAATGTTGTTGACAATTGAAGCATTAGTTGTTGCTGAAGCTTGAAGGGTCCTTTTAAAGTCCCAATTGAGTTCCTAGCCGTTGGAGACCGTTGGGATTGAATTGGAGCCTTTGGAACCTCTATTTCCCGCAATTAATGCAGTTCTACAGTTGTCTGTATCCATACACGGGTTACCCTTATCGATGCGCCCTTCTTGGAAACTAGTCGTTAAGCTCTTAGCTGCCTAACCGTATCGATACTCGTGTACATGTATCGGTACAGGTAATAGCCGTTGCGCTCAGTCTTGCTAACGTATCGAAACACCTCGGTCTGTTTGCTAACCGTATCGGTACGCCTTGATTTGTTTGCAAACCGTATCGGTACGAGTTGGTTTGTTTCGATACGCCCTGCAATTTAAATAACCGTTGGGAAATAGCCGTTGGGATGTTGAAAATGGGATCGGTACGCCACGTGGCGTATCGAAATGACCTGCTCCGTGTCGGTATGCCTATGAGCGTATCGGTACAGTTTTTTGGTTACTGGAAAAATACTGTAGCTGAAACCCTTGGACCGTATCGATACGGGGTATGCCGTATCGGTACTCCTGTGTTGAAAACATTAGTTTGGCTACTTTAAAACATTTCCAAAACCTCTCAAAAACTTCTCAAACTTATTTTCAAGTTGTTTGGACTTAAAATCATTTTTGAATTCTTTTCAAATTAGTCTAAAACTATTTTTCAATTGTTATATCAAAACATAAATCCTAACAATCTCCCCTTTTTGATATAATAAAACCAACTTGAAAATTATTATTTTGAGATTCTCCCCTTAGTAAAAATAAGATTTGAATAAGAGATTTAATGATGAAAGTCTTATAAGCTCCCCTTTATTCATTTGAAAATTCAATTTTTCAAAATATTCTCCCCTTTTTGTTATATCCAAAAATGGTTCAAACCAAAGTTTGAAAACTTTAAAGTTCATAACAATGGAGAGTTTCAAATGAAGAACTTTGACAAAAATAAGTTTTGTTTTAAAATTGGCTTCCCCTTACTCAAACATCATTCAAATGTTAGTCCAACATATATGATTAACTAGTTGAATTAAAATAAATAAATCAAATTAAAATAAAATTCAATTAATTTTACCACACTTGAACCAAAAGGAGGATGTGAAGCATTTTCTCTTCAAGTGTTCATCCTTGTGTGCATAGAGCTCCCCCTCACTTTTATCACTTGTTGATCAAGACTCCATCATACCTACAAAAGACAATCATTTGATTTTGGTATCCAAATTGCTTTGGATCCAATAACGTTAGTAGCACATAATTTAGTCCCCTTAGGAATCCATTTTTCAATTTCATCATCTTTTTGGTTGAAGTAATTAGTCCTTTTGGGATCCAAATACTTCTAAAAACTTTTCCATTCAAAAATCTAGGGCACTAGATTGTCTTTGATGATAAAAATTGATTTTTCTAAATTGTTTTTCTTTTCAAGCTCTTTGAAAATCAAATCTTTTTCTTTCTTAAGATCATCAACTTCCTTTTGATTATCTTTTTGCAATCTTTGAAGTAAATTTTGTAAACTTAAAACTTTGAGTTCAAAATCCATCAATTTTGCTTCAAATTCCAAATTGGTTTTCACAAGCAAATCGTTTTTATTTTTCAATTTAGAAATCAACTTTTTGTTCTTCGAAAATGAGGCTTTAAATTCAAAAACCAATTTGTCATAGTCATCTTGCAACTCATCAAATGTATATGAATTTGAATTTGAACAAGATGAGTTAGAAGTTACCTCCCCCTCATTGAGGGCCAGTAAGCATATGTGGGCTATCTCATCTTCATCGGTGGAGTATTCATCACTCAATGTAGCCACATATGCTTTCTTTGATGATGATCGTTTTTGTTGAAGTGAGGACAATCGAATTTGGTATGCCTCATCTTCTTGCATTTCGAGCACTTGGGGAAATCCACCATCTTCTTCTTCGATTCATGCTTGGATTCTTCTTGGTTGCTTTTCATAAATCGGGTCAATTCCTTGAAGAAATAGGCAATCTCTTTATCTTTACTACCCTCCTCACTTGATTCTTCTTGGTGACTTGTGAAGGATTGTAGAGCAATGGCATTCACATTAATGCCTAGCTCCATGATTTTTTTCTTCCCCATCTTTTTCATCTCTTTTTCTTCTCCTCCTCTTCTTTTCCTGTCTTCATGATTTCATGAGTGAGAAGTGACCCCATGAGCTCATCTAGCTTTAGAACTTTAAGATTTTTGGCTTCGATGATGGCGGTCTTCTTTGAGTCCCATGACTGGGAAGAGAATAAATAAGCTTTGGACAAGCTTTTCTTCCGAAATAATATCTCCATAGCCTTTGAGTCCATTGGTGATGGTGAAGAATCTATCAAACATTTTCATGTTGTCCTCTTCCATTTCATCTTGAAGTTCTCATACTCAAGGTTGAGAAGGCCGATTTTGGTCTCCTTTACCCGTTTGTTCCTCGTACATGACTTCAAGCTTGTCCCAAACTTTCTTGGCATCCTCACAAGAAGACATATTCTCATAGATATTGGCGCTAAATGCACAAAAGAGAATGTGCAAAGCCTTTTAATTTAGCTTCATCTTCTTGCGATCATCGCGCATTCCATTCCGCCTTGCATCTTTATGGTACGTATTGACCATCTTCAACAACGTCCCAAAGCTTGTAATATTTGGCCTTGATGAAGAACATCATTCTAGTATTCCAATAGGCATAGTAGGTCCCGTTAAAGAAAGGTGACTTGTCGATAGATTGCGTCATTTATCTCCGGTTGACTTGTTTGTTGATCGAGCTTCCAAATCGTCTCAATAGGATGTTAATCCCTCTTGATTGAGCCTCTCTCTGATACCAATTGTTGGGCTCGAATTCCTTCAATCGAATTGCTTGCCAAGAGGTGGAGAAGTTGTATTTTGGGTGTTGGTGGTGGAACCAAAAAGATGAGAAAATTTGCACAATGATTTAGAGTGGTTCGGCTTTCTAACCAAAGCCTACATCCACTACCTTAGCTTCCCCACTAAAGATTTCCAAATTCACTCTTAAATTTCTTCTCATTTTCTAGGCTTAGGAGGCAACCCTTTACACACTCAAAGCTTTACCCCAAAGCTTGACTAAACCCTCTTTACAAGAGAAAAAAAAACAAATCAAACAAAAAATCTCTCACAAGGTAGATGTTTGCACAATTAAGCTCACTCACCCAAATCTAAACACTTGAGCAAATATAACAATTAAAGCTCACAAGTGTTGTCTATACAAAGAATATGAATTAAAAGCCCTAAGACAATTTTGGCATCATAATGTTGTTGACAATTGAAGCATTAGTTGTTGCTGAAACTTGAAGGGTCCTTTTAAAGTCCCAATTGAGTTCCTAGCCGTTGGAGACCGTTGGGATTGAATTGGAGCCTTTTGAACCTCTATTTCCCGTAATTAATGTAGTTCTACGATTTGTCAGTATCCATACACGGGTTACCCTTATCGATACACCCTTCTTGAAACTAGTCGTTAAGCTCTTTAGTCGCTTAACCATATCGATACTCGTGTACATGTATCGGTACAGGTAATAGCCGTTGCGCTCAGTCTTGCTAACGTATCGAAACACCTCGGTCTGTTTGCTAACCGTATCGGTACGCCTTGATTTGTTTGCAAACCGTATCGGTACGAGTTGGTTTGTTTCGATACGCCCTGCAATTTAAATAACCGTTGGGAAATAGCCGTTGGGATGTTGAAAATGGGATCGGTACGCCACGTGGCGTATCGAAATGACCTGCTCCGTGTCGGTATGCCTATGAGCGTATCGGTACAGTTTTTTGGTTACTGGAAAAATACTGTAGCTGAAACCCTTGGACCGTATCGATACGGGGTATGCCGTATCGGTACTCCTGTGTTGAAAACATTAGTTTGGCTACTTTAAAACATTTCCAAAACCTCTCAAAAACTTCTCAAACTTATTTTCAAGTTGTTTGGACTTAAAATCATTTTTGAATTCTTTTCAAATTAGTCTAAAACTATTTTTCAATTGTTATATCAAAACATAAATCCTAACAATCTCCCCCTTTTTGATATAATAAAACCAACTTGAAAAATTATTTTTGAGATTCTCCCCCTTAGTAAAAATAAGATTTGAATAAGAGATTTAATGATGAAAGTCTTATAAGCTCCCCTTTATTCATTTGAAAATTCAATTTTTCAAAATATTCTCCCCTTTTTGTTATATCCAAAAATGGTTCAAACCAAAGTTTGAAAACTTTAAAGTTCATAACAATGGAGAGTTTCAAATGAAGAACTTTGACAAAAATAAGTTTTGTTTTAAAATTGGCTTCCCCTTACTCAAACATCATTCAAATGTTAGTCCAACATATATGATTAACTAGTTGAATTAAAATAAATAAATCAAATTAAAATAAAATTCAATTAATTTTACCACACTTGAACCAAAAGGAGGATGTGAAGCATTTCTCTTCAAGTGTTCATCCTTGTGTGCATAGAGCTCCCCCTCACTTTTATCACTTGTTGATCAAGACTCCATCATACCTACAAAAGACAATCATTTGATTTTTGGTATCCAAATTGCTTTGGATCCAATAACGTTAGTAGCACATAATTTAGTCCCCTTAGGAATCCATTTTTCAATTTCATCCTTTTTGGTTGAAGTAATTAGTCCTTTTGGGATCCAAATACTTCTAAAAACTTTTCCATTCAAAAATCTAGGGGCACTAGATTGTCTTTGATAAAAAATTGATTTTTCTAAATTGTTTTTCTTTTCAAGCTCTTTGAAAATCAAATCTTTTTCTTTCTTAAGATCATCAACTTCCTTTTGATTATCTTTTTGCAATCTTTGAAGTAAATTTTGTAAACTTAAAACTTTGAGTTCAAAATCCATCAATTTTGCTTCAAATTCCAAATTGGTTTTCACAAGCAAATCGTTTTTATTTTTCAATTTAGAAATCAACTTTTTGTTCTTCGAAAATGAGGCTTTAAATTCAAAAACCAATTTGTCATAGTCATCTTGCAACTCATCAAATGTATATGAATTTGAATTTGAACAAGATGAGTTAGAAGTTACCTCCCCCTCATTGAGGGCCAGTAAGCATATGTGGGCTATCTCATCTTCATCGGTGGAGTATTCATCACTCAATGTAGCCACATATGCTTTCTTTGATGATGATCGTTTTTTGTTGAAGTGAGGACAATCGAATTTGGTATGCCTCATCTTCTTGCATTTCGAGCACTTGGGGAAATCCACCATCTTCTTCTTCGATTCATGCTTGGATTCTTCTTGGTTGCTTTTCATAAATCGGGTCAATTCCTTGAAGAAATAGGCAATCTCTTTATCTTTACTACCCTCCTCACTTGATTCTTCTTGGTGACTTGTGAAGGATTGTAGAGCAATGGCATTCACATTAATGCCTAGCTCCATGATTTTTTTCTTCCCCATCTTTTTCATCTCTTTTTCTTCTCCTCCTCTTCTTTTCCTGTCTTCATGATTTCATGAGTGAGAAGTGACCCCATGAGCTCATCTAGCTTTAGAACTTTAAGATTTTTGGCTTCGATGATGGCGGTCTTCTTTGAGTCCCATGACTCGGGAAGAGAATAAATAAGCTTTCGGACAAGCTTTTCTTCCGAAATAATATCTCCATAGCCTTTGAGTCCATTGGTGATGGTGAAGAATCTATCAAACATTTTCATGTTGTCCTCTTCCAGTTTCATCTTGAAGTTCTCATACTCAAGGTTGAGAAGGCCGATTTTGGTCTCCTTTACTTCGTTTGTTCCCTCGTACATGACTTCAAGCTTGTCCCAAACTTTCTTGGCATCCTCACAAGAAGACATATTCTCATAGATATTGGCGCTAAATGCACAAAAGAGAATGTGCAAAGCCTTTTAATTTAGCTTCATCTTCTTGCGATCATCTGCATTCCATTCCGCCTTGCATCTTTATGGTACGTATTGACCATCTTCAACAACGTCCCAAAGCTTGTAATATTTGGCCTTGATGAAGAACATCATTCTAGTATTCCAATAGGCATAGTAGGTCCCGTTAAAGAAAGGTGACTTGTCGATAGATTGCGTCATTTATCTCCGGTTGACTTGTTTGTTGATCGAGCTTCCAAATCGTCTCAATAGGATGTTAATCCCTCTTGATTGAGCCTCTCTCTGATACCAATTGTTGGGCTCGAATTCCTTCAATCGAATTGCTTGCCAAGAGGTGGAGAAGTTGTATTTTGGGTGTTGGTGGTGGAACCAAAAAGATGAGAAAATTTGCACAATGATTTAGAGTGGTTCGGCTTTCTAACCAAAGCCTACATCCACTACCTTAGCTTCCCCACTAAAGATTTCCAAATTCACTCTTAAATTTCTTCTCATTTTCTAGGCTTAGGAGGCAACCCTTTACACACTCAAAGCTTTACCCCAAAGCTTGACTAAACCCTCTTTACAAGAGAAAAAAAAACAAATCAAACAAAAAATCTCTCACAAGGTAGATGTTTGCACAATTAAGCTCACTCACCCAAATCTAAACACTTGAGCAAATATAACAATTAAAGCTCACAAGTGTTGTCTATACAAAGAATATGAATTAAAAGCCCTAAGACAATTTTGGCATCATAATGTTGTTGACAATTGAAGCATTAGTTGTTGCTGAAACTTGAAGGGTCCTTTTAAAGTCCCAATTGAGTTCCTAGCCGTTGGAGACCGTTAGGATTGAATTGGAGCCGTTTGAACCTCTATTTCCCGTAATTAATGTAGTTCTGCAGCTGTCCGTATCGATACACGGGTTACCCCTATCGATACACCCTTCTTGGAAACTAGCCGTTAAGCTCTTAGCTGCTTAACCATATCGGTACGTATGTACCTGTATCGGTACATGTACTAGCCGTTACGCTCAGTCTTGCTAACCGTATTGAAACACCTCGGTCTGTTTGCTAACCATATCGGTATGCCTTGGTTTGCTTGCAAACCGTATCAGAACGGGTTGGTCTGTTTCGGTACGCCCTGCAAGTTAAATAACCGTTGGGGAGGTTGAAAATGGGATCGGTACGCCACGTGGCGTACCGAAACGATCCACTCTGTATCGGTACGCCTAGGAGCGTATCAGTATGGTTTTTGGTTACTTGAAAATTACTGTAGTTGAAACCCTTTGACCGTATCGATACGAGATATGCCGTATCGGTACGCCTGTGTTGAAAACATTAGCTTGGCTACTTTAAAACATTTCCAAAACCTCTCAAAAACTTCTCAAACTTATTTTAAGTTGTTTGGACTTAAAATTATTTTTGAATTCTTTTCAAATTAGTCCAAAACTATTTTTCAATTATTATATCAAAACATAAATCCTAACAATTTGTTTTTCATTCTGCTTGCAGAATTTTAAAAAAATCTATATCACTAATATATCAAATAATTATTATGAATTATAAAAATGATTCTCATAATCTCATATATCTTTTTACATTTAAAATAATAAATGTATTTGATTGTTTAGATGATTCAGGGATTTGAAATCCTTTCTCAGCATAAAATTTAAATGCTACAAATAATTAGGTATGAATTTTACATTGATTTCAACGATAGTGAATACTTAGACATTAGAGAGAGTAGGCAACTAACATTTAATGTATGTGTATAATTATTTCGAATTATTTTGAAATTTCTTTTAAATTGGTGGTTAAGCTATTTAATTTTAAAAATATATAAAATTATTGAAACATATGAAAAAAATACTTTTTTTAAGTTTCAGTTTTTAATATTTTTAAACTCATTCGAGGTTCTATTAACTTATAACACCAATTCAATTATAGTAAGTGTGTGAAAGAATTTTTTTTATAAAAATTTATTCAACTAATAATTATAAATGAAGTGGTGAAATATTTATATATACACCTTTATTAAATGCATACTCGATCTTTAAATGTGTGAATTTTAAAAATATTTTATTTAAAATTTGTGCAAATATTTTTTTAAATAGTCTAAAGGACAAGGTAATATTTGTTCATAGATATTCTTAATCCTTTAACGAGGCACATACACCATGTAGACAAAGCGATTTGAACCCGTATCTCCTAGGATAAACATCATTCGTTCTTCCATTGGGACACTTGTTGGGTTCAAATTTTGTATAAATATATGAAAAAGACAAACACCATCGTAAAATATTTGTTTTCATTTAAAAATTATATTTTAGTACTTTTCAAACTAAGTCGATATGATTGATTTGTGACACTAATTTAACCAAAGATTTAATATATAATCAACATGACTGCAGATCGACTTTCTCTTATTTGTCTGAAGTCGGCATATAATCTTGACAACTTCTACTTTTATTGTAGCAAATGCAATAGATAATAAAATAAAAATAGAAGTACAATAGATCATAATTATTTTTTCAACAACAATGTCAACAAAAATTTAGCCATATTTGATGTGTCGTTATTATATTTTTTTTACACAAGCATGCTTATCTAAACTCCACAATATACATTATAAATATCTAATCTTAAATCTCAAATTATAAACTCTAAATTCTAACCTTAAACACTAAATTCAAAACCCTAAAACTTAAACCCTTAAGCCTCAAAATAAATTTCTAAACCCTAAACTAAATTAAATTCGATATTTTCAAAAATATCGAAGAAAAAAACATCTCTTGATTAAGGGTGGTTCACATAATTATATCGAAAAATATCGAGGAATTCATGCATGTGCCGAGAGCCACAAATGTGAAATGTGACCATTTGTGCACATTAAAACTCGACCTTATACCTTAAGTTTGTAGACCATTAAATGACAGAGATGGTACTTTTGGGCACGTCGGTATAAATCTCTTGTGACTTTTAGCATAATCATCTTGTCAAATGATTAAATTTTTAGCCTAACGAACCGCGTGGTCTTAGATAATATTCTCGAAACTCGCAGTCAGTGAAAATATGAATCAATCTCCATCACGGAAGTGTGCTCATGCCTTCTTCAAAGACGGAAAACAGAATTTCAAGACAAACCAAACACAGAAACCCTAAAAATATAATATTAAGTTTTAATTAAAAATCACCAAATTTGTTGAAACTAATATTATAAAATCTATTGGAAACTTGGCCTTACTATTTTTAACATCGGGTCCAATCTTTAATAGTTACAACTTAAAAATTAAGACATGAATGTGCAATTTTTATGTTCTTAACAACCATTGAAGGGTTATTGTTGTGAAACCTTTGTTATTATTTGAGGTCAACCAAATTAATCAATTGAGATAACAAAGTTAAGGGCATAAATGCTTGTTTAGTGTACATGATTCCATCTCTATGTATGTTTGAATTTTTCTTAATTACTGTAAATCTCAGACAATAATTAGTCCTTAAAACTAATGAAAATTTGTCTCATTGTTTGAAGAAATTATTAGATGGACCATGCTCACCACATTATCCATGGTTTATCCAATAATATTCAGTCATTTCAGTATAACTTCCAAATAACTACCCAGTCCTTAGTTACATATAAAAAAGAGGTAAAGATTCACCTTAGAAATAAATGACATGAAAAAATATTATTAGATGAAACCATGGATAACGTGATGAGCTAACCAATCTAATAATTTTTCGATTTCTTGCGGCCAACACTCATAATACAAACATTTAAACAAATTTCTTGTCTTAAATATGTTTTGGTACAATCAAAGGTTATGGCTACCCAAAAGACAGGCAATCGGACAATGAAAATTATGGGTTTTTTTCAATATTGTTTTAATTGTAGGTTTATATGGTATTTCGTGGGGGGGGGGGCATATTTGTGGGCTCATTTGTGTTCTAAATGTTGTTTTGAGTGCTTAAATTTGAGTTTTATTGTATTTAAATATAATGTACGAGTTTTCGGTTTAAATTTATTTTGGGTTGAAGTATCACTGTGTGTGAATTTTGTCTAAAATTATTTTAGTAAAAGTTTGGATATATTTCGGTGTATCGGTATGTTTATTTGTGCATTCTAATGATTGATTCTAGTTGTAGTTATGCAAATGTATTGCTTCTAATTATAATTTCACTTGTGAATTGTATTAATTTATTCTGATTATAGTCATACAAATATACTTGATTGTAATTATGATTAGGGATGGTCAAATTATCCGAACTTGAAGAGTTTTGACTCGATCCGACGTTATAGGGTTAGGTTTCTATTAAAAAAATTGAGTTCCGGTCGGATTTTATGGAGAATAGAGTTGGGTTCCAGTTTATGGTAAAAAAATCCTTGTCCCAAGATAATAATATAAATTTCTCACTAAATATTTATGAATAATTGCTATAATACCTCACTCTATATATATTTTTCTTATTTTTTGAATAAAAATAAATTTTTTATCTATCAGGTCAAATCAAAAATATATTTTTATCCCAAAATTCAAATAGAATTCAAATCGAGTGAAATATTTTTAAATATAGAATCATATTTAAATAGAGACTTTTATTTTTTTAGATCAGATGAGGATAGAGACGCATGATCATCCCTGATTATGATTGTATCCGAATGTATTTTATTTTAAACACATAATGACTTTATATCTTAGAAAGTCTGAAAACTAAACTTCAATCCCCTTTGCTTTACAAGTACCAAGTTTCATGTAATTTCGTAGGGTTGATCCATTTAATGCAGATTTCAATAGAATTTTTAATGATTATAGACGCGTATTTGTTCAAAAAATAATTTCTTAGCCAATAAAGATGAAAATCTTTAAAAGCCAATTAATGTGAAAATGATTTTTTATTTCTTGGGAAGGGTATTTAAAGAGTCATTTTTACTTTCCCGTATTGAATGTGGTTTAATAATTTTCTAGCACGTGCGCGCCATCGGCAGCTCAGCTCGGTTGGTGGTCGTGATAACACGTGTCTTCAACACGTCCGCACGCGTTCTATCTTTCGAAGAAATTTTAGAATAATTTCTTTAAAATTATTTTTTTAAAACTTGAATTCTTGAACTAAATTTATAGGCAATTATTAAAACTAGAACGTTTTAATTAGTTAATTAGAATAAAATCGAAAGCAATATGTTGATTAATTCCTGATTTTTATCACCTAATTAACAAGTGGCTGAATATCAACAGTTGACCAACCGTTAAACTAAGAAATCAGTGTTTAAGACTGATTCAATTTGCCCTTTTTAACCCCGTGTACAACCTATAAATAGAGAGGTTTTCAGAATTTTAGAGTATCCTAAATTCTCTTCTTTTAAAGTTCTCTCTTTTATTCTTTCTGCGAGAAGAGTAATTTCACAATTGTCTACTCCAATCTTTGGGTGTGCGATTATCGGAGTACCGTATTAATTTCGGAGGACGGTCGTCTGCTGCGGCGATTACAAACATCAAAGCGAATTTTTTTCTAAAATAGTGACTTATACTACGACACGATTTTCTTTATCTATCTTTTATTTCTATTAATTATTATCGTCAATGTTAACAATTTGATCTTATTTTACCAACACTTCATTGATTCGTGTGGCCTGCATGTTATGTAAGTCCCTATTGCAATGAATACGATTAGTCTGGGACAGCTACAAACAGAAATTATAGGTTTCCAATCATCAACCATTTTACCACACACATATGAGGAGTGTTTATTGATTGGGGCGATTTTGGGATGCAGTACGGCACGGTACGGCTATGGTACGAAATTAATTGAAATGTTATAAAATATAAAAATTAAAATGTTATATATTAACTTAAAATGTTATATTTTTTATAATATTTTAGGTTGGTGGTGTCATGACAAGTATCAATACTTAAAAATAAAGTTTCGATACTTACATCAACCGAAAATGTTATCAGAAGTTACAAGTATCGATACTTAATCTCAACCTAAAATATTATAAAAAAGTGTAATATTTTAGGTTTGTGGGTAATATTTTAAATTTCATATTTTATAACATTTCGGTTAGTGTCGTACTGTAGTCGTACCATACTTTGTTGTACAGTATACTCAGCCTATTGATTGAATTGGATTACAACATTTAAGATGGTTCTAGAAAATTTTAATTAATGCATGATTTGACATCAGATTTAGTGGTAAAATATATTATGTTTTGAAGAAAAAATTATATTTTTGTTTAAAGTTCAAACCTTAGAATTGAGATTGTTAAGAGGAACAATCACAAACCGTAAAACGAACATAAAATACATAAAAACAATTATAGTCCAATTTAATTTATTAAAAAAATAATATTTGTAATATATATTTTTTAAAATAATATAATATTTGTAATATATTTGAAATTGAAAAAAGCTAATATTTTTATTGAATAGAACAAAATTCAAATTTCAAAACTCCTTTCCAAAATTAAATTTCCAACCAATACATTTTGGATAGGGAACAATTTTATTAATAATCCCTAAATTTGATGCTATCACAAGGAGGATGTAGTTCAACAACAAAATTATCATAAAATTATATATATATATATATATATATTGAGAAAAAAATAATTGTAATTAATTACATACCAATTTCATGAAAATAAATTGTATAAATTATAGCTTCATTTTTTTAATAATTTCAGTTAAGATAAATTGTTTCCACCTTCCAATTCTTAGACATACATAAGATTCCTTCTAGGTTGATGAAATTAACGTATTCAATGCAAAATATATTTGAGTAATTAATAAAATTAATATATTTATGTGTTATTAGTAGTGGAGTCAGAAAATTTAGTTTACAATGTCAATTTTTTTTTTTAAATTGCGTCAAACCTCTTTTAAAGTGATGTCAATTTTATTTTCAGTTTTTTATGTAAAATTCTATAAAAGCTTTTCTACAAAACATTTTGAGTGTCAATTGACACCCGTCATAAACTTTATTCCGTACACGTGTGCAGCAAAATAATTTGTTTCTGATTTTAAAAATAAATATTACATTCAAAACTTATTAGCTCAAAGTTTTGAATATGTTGGTATTTGGAAAAAAATATTCTCTCTGTACCAATAATTTTGTTCAGTATTGACTTTTAAAAGGTCAAAATTTTTTAACTTTGACCACAATTATTTTAAATATTTAAATTTATTAAATTTTATAAAATATATATTTTTAAACTACTTGATATAAAGTTTTTAAAACATATTTTTTTATATTTTTACCAATAATACATTTAAAGTAATAAATAGTCAAAGTTTAAAAAAATTAATTTAAAAATCAATACTGGACATTTTCAGTGGGACGAAAGTACTAGAAAATAGTGGTAAGTTCAAATTTACAAATCATTAAAAATAGTTGGTGGGAAATGCAATGCAAGGAATGAACTTTTGGTTTTATGAGCATTGTTCAATATTCAAAATGGTAATATTATTTAAGTCATAAAATGCCTAATTACCTTAGCTTTTTAGGCCATAGTTGATGACTATAATAATAATAATGTAAGCTATGTAAATGCATCAAAATCAGTGAACTGTATCATGTAAAGATTTGGTAAATGATAAATGTATAATATAAAATTAAGAAAAATACTTTGATACATAAGCTTGTGTAAACTAAATTTTACACAAGTTATTTAATTTTAGGGTTTAGAGATTTAGGTTAGAGTTTAGGGGTTTAGTGTGTAGGGTGTAGAATTTTAAGGTGTATGGTTAGAATTTAGAGTTTAGGGTTTAAGGTTTAGGCTTTAGGGTGTTAGGGATAGGAATTTAGGTTTTATATTTTATATATCTTAAATACGAAAGTTGTGTAATTTTGTAATACCCTGATCCCGTCCCGGATCTGAAGTATCACATTTGGGTCACCCAAAATTGACCCATCAAAATTTCTCATTTAAAACCACAAGTTGACAATTCTCAAAACGATTCGTTTCCATGAAATCCACGTAGATAAAAAGATTTGAAGGGTTTACAAAATATAAGTTCCAAATAAAATACAATGTTTAACCAAATAACAGTAAATCAAAATAAGATACAAACTCGACTGTGGTAAGGTCCTATGAATTCAATCAGTCTAAACTAAACATCAAGTACCGTACTCTAAAACTGGCCTGGTGCTGGGGAAATCCTCCTCTATATGCTCCTCCAAAAGTAACATGTCAACCTACGCACGAAAAAAACCATAATTCCACACGCTGAGCTAACAAAGCTCAATGGTACATTTCTACTCTACCGCAATTCATGAATATCATAAAACAAGCATGCATGATAATATAATTAAGAGTGCACATAAAGGCTTCTCAACATCTAAGGATCATTGTCTAGCCTACCCTAGCTAGAGTCCATAACCATGTCTCAAAATACCATTATTATGTAAGAATTACCAAGCTATCCTAGGCTTACCTTACTCGAAGCCACACCGTCCATCGAGTTACGTCCCATACCCTAATCACATAGCCCAAGGGTTATCTAGCCCATACTCGAGATCACACAGCCCATCGAGTTACTTGAGCTCACACAGCCCGTCGATTAACAACCCTACCCTGATCGCATAGCCCAAGGGCAAAATAGCCAATATTTATCATCCATACAACAACGTAAATAACATACATTCCCTAATGGCCAACGAAATCCTACTATTTTCCCGTGCTCACACAGCCGTTGGGTTACCCGTGATCACATAGTCGTCGGGTTAGGATCATATCCGGATCACTATAGCCACAGATACTTCCAAGACATATTTGGATCACAATAGCCACAAACAGTCTTTTCCCGAGGTCCCATAGCCAATCATGTTACTCGAGATCACATAGCCCTTCGAGTTACTCGAGCTCACACATCCCCCTAGCTGTATTTCCATATCCTGATCACATAGCCCAAGGATAGGTTTCTAACCGCATCCAGATCACATAGCCCGTGGATACGTCGGATGTACTCGATCACATAGCCCGAAATACCCATCCCTTTTATTTAAGTGCACTTGCACTGACTCTAGGATATCTAGATTCCTAACCAAGACACATACGTTAACACATGCTCCGCCGAGCATCACTATATCTCACCGAGAGATAAAGGTATCCACCCAACCATTACCAATGCCCCAAGGCATAACTCGATTGTTACACTAATTAATATATATATTTAGGATTTATTTATGCTTTTCTTGTTAAATTATCTTATTATTCGCAGCAACCAGCCTGTATGGGCGTCCTTTCAGCACAAAGCAAGGACCCCGATCTTCTACGTAGCATTAACCGATCCACCACGGGTCTCTATGGGTGATTAAACAAGCGATCCACTCAATAATTACTAAGCCATTAGCCATTTATTTCACACACGGGGGTTTAACTCTACATTCCTTAGTTTTAGTATTCATTTTACACCCTAACAGACCCCTAGGGCCCTTTACCTCGAGTTATAGAACCCCCGAACGCGAACTCAACTTTCTTAGGCAGACTGCCCAGTGAGTATCGGTACTGCCCTCTGGGTATCGATACTCCCCCATGAGTACCGGTACGTTAATTAGGTTCCAAAGAATTAGACACCAAGCTATACTGATTCGTGCCGTACCGGTACGCATCATCGGTACTAGGATCGCCCCGTACCAATCCACCCCGTACCGGTACTCCCACATACGCGTCGGTCCAACATAAACTGAGCATTTGACCCGACGTGTAGGTCCAAGACCCGAGTCAACGCCCATTGTTGACTTGAAAATCCGGGTCGTTGCAATTTTTTTTACAGATGTTGTGTATCAAAACATAACACTAAAATTAATACCTAAAAAGCAATGCACACGTATTAATCTGTTTGCATGGATTTTGAGTTGTAGCATTTAGGCTAAGGATTCTTTCAAGCCAATTATGAAGCCATCCATGCCTACCAACAATAAAAAATACTTAGTTTTTTTATTATTTCATACAAAGTATAATGTTTAATATTCAAATCGAATATAATTGTATTTAAATAATATATAATTTCTTTCTTAGTCAAAACTAATATATAATTTTATTATATATTATATTATTAAGAATGCCAACTGAACTACTATTTAATTAGTAGGATCGGATGTTCAAATTCTGGCATTGCGAATGGAGAAAACTGAATTGAGAAGATTGTTCTTATATCAAATTTTTGCAAGATTCAATCCGGATTGATCGGACAATAAGTCGGATACTATGGTTAAAAAAATAGTAGAATTGTGAAGGCATGTAACGGGACTTGAGTAAGTTTGGTTGAATATGGGCTAGCCTGCCATGCCACGTTGGGAAGTTTTCTTTTGAGTAGCCTGCTAGGCTAAGGCTAAGAATTATCCAAGTTTTCCTACGTATCATATAAGCAATTTGTAAAGCCCAAATCAAATCTTGTTTCTGTTTTTTTTAATAAAAAATCTAAAATCTTGATTCAGAGTTTTGGAATACGATAAATAGATTTTCCAATTGGAATTTTTAAGATTAGATTTAGGTAAACTAGACTCGAAATTTTTTTAATATTTTTAGCTCAACGTGAAAAATTCGATTCGTCTTGACTCGACTTGACTCAAAAAATTTTAAATAAAGTTTGAGTTGTTAAATGCAAGGGCGGAGCCCAGAATTTATTTAAAGGGTGTCAGCTTTTTAAACGATATTTTAAAAAGTGTTAATTATTTACAAAAGGGTGTCATTTATATATTTTTTATTTTTTGATACAAATTAGATAAAAAATACATTTTTCAAAAAAAATTGGTGTTGACACCCCAAATTGCCATGTGGCTCCGACCATGGTTAAATAAAGACTCGAATAAATTGAAAGTTTTAGTAATTAATAGATTAATTTTTAAGTTTGAGTCGAGTACCTCAATTCTTCATATATATATATACCACATATGAAAAAGATGAAGAAATATATATGTGTATTGTATATGGATATATAAAGTTATTTAAATTGGAATCAATATGAATTATAACATTGTAAATAATTATAATCAAGTTTGTACAGAGACTCAAAAAATTGAATCGACTCGAATTGAGAAAATTTCAAATAAAATTTGAGTCGTAAAATAGGATTTGTAAACTCGACTAAATCATTTTTTACTCGACTCGAATCGAGAAAATTTCAAATAAAATTGAAGTCATAAAATAGAACTTATAAATTCGACTAACTCAATTTTTTTTTTGACTCGAATCAATTCGATCGAACTCTCATCCCTACTTGAAAATACTATGACCTCAGCCTTTAGTACGAAGAATTCATTGGTCAAACTCGAGACTTTTGAAGTAATGAATCTATGAATCTCTAACAATTATGGTGTCCACTGTCCACCAAGACGAGAAAAAAAGAAGAAGAGGCATGCAGTACTCCCTTCAAATCGTCATTATCACTTGTTAACTTAACAGCACTAAGCCAAGTTGACTAAGGATCCCTTTGTTATTGGAGTAGAAAAAGGTCGTTAAGTTGCAAACAAATATCGGCAGAAGTTGAATTTTTTAGTTGCAACGAGCTTGGAGTTGCAAAATGCAATAAAAATAAATCAAACAGAAACAATCAATAAAACAAAAAAATAAATTATTAATACAAATAATATAAAATTATTGGTAAAATATATAAAAGGACACGAAAAATAAAATGACGAATTTTGTTCTATTTTCCACCGCCGCAGTAAAAGACTTGATCGTGCATGATAATTATCACCGCCATGCAAAATAGGCGCCACTTGTTAAGAGCTAGGGTTTATTAAAACACCCCCATCAAGTAGGTGAAAGACGACGACAGTGCATATGTTAGGATTGTGAAAGCACCTCTTTGTGTATTTTTTTCTGTAAAATTGAGAATAAATATATATAATGTTATTTTTTTGATATACTATGATAAATAAAAATAATAATTTCAAAAATTACATTAAGATGATGACAAATGCTCTTAAACTATTTTTTAAAATTTCAAAAAGTAAATAAATGTAACACTTGCCATCATTTTAATATCGCTTGTAGAATTGTTTTTGTTACGAACGGTACATCGGGTGATATATATACACACATGTTACAAGGACGTAAACAAGTGGTTAAATTATTTTTAACCCCTCGCATATATTAATAATACAATTTAAACCTTTTAACTCTTTTATTAAATAGGAAAATTGCATTCTTAATCTCTCCTAACAATTAATCGTTTAATCTTAGACCTTTTAAAATATATTTTTTTTAATCTCTAAAATTTTATAATTTTATCTCGATTTCTTACATAAAAGTTTTACCTTGTCCGACGTCCCTGTATATGTACATACGTACGTGTACAAAATAGGTCATTTTAGAAGCTTAAATTTCTTAGGGATAAATATGAACTGGTTTTTAAATAAATGCAATATATATATAAATATTACATCATTAACTTGATCCTAACCCATATAGGATAGGATCAAATTACATGATGTAAAACTCATTTGGTTTTACACTAATTTATGGCTATTGGATAAATATAATGGATGGATGAGATTAAGCACTTCTATTTTTTTTTCTCTTCTTATATTTTTTTGTTTTCAACTTTTAATCTCGTTCATCCCTTATATTCATCCAATGGCTATGAATTAGTGTAAAACTAAATGAGTATTACATCATATAACTTGATCCTAACCCTTTATATATATGGATAGGATCCACTTACACATAATATAAAACTCGTAGTTTTACAAGTGATAATCTTCACAGAACCCACTGTTAATCTCAACCATCTATTTCACCCATCCAACGATCCAAAAAACGTGTAAAATTTAAAAACCCTTAGGGATAAATATGAACTGGTTTTAAATCAATGCAATATATATGGATATGATCCACTTACATGGTGTAAAACTCAATTACTTTTACACATTTTTTGGACTGTTGGGTGATAGTAATAAATGTCTAAGATTATTTCTTTATTTTTTTCAAGTGATAATCTTCACATTTTCTATTGTTAATCTCATTCATTAACTTACTTTCATCCAATGGTACAAAAAGGTGTAAAACTTTCAAGCTTTACATAGTGTAAGATGATCATATCCCATATATATATATATATATTCCTTTTACAACTTTAGTATTATATGCTTAAGCAATCCAAAAGGAGAAAACTAGAAATCTTCATAAGCAGGTGTTGTTCTTAACACTAAACTGTCAATTATCTATTTTGTCCTATTTTCTTTGGATTTATTTTTTTCTTTCAAAATCATTATTTATTTTTTATAACCATCCGTATTCGGTCAATTAGTTGACTGATTTAGATTGAGTACTGCATAAACTTATTACAGAGATAATTTTATAATCAACTCTTTATTTTTACTATATCAAGATTCAAATTCTTAACCATAAGAAATCTTAGTCTTTCGTCCGCTACACGGGCAAGGGCGAAACTTGGTGAAGACTGGAGGTGGCAAACAGGTCATTCGGTTCGGGTCTTGTTACATTCGGTTTAATTTCGGTTCAAGTATGGTTTAGACATTCGATTTTAGTTTGGGTTTGTGATAATTTCGGTTAAGGTATCGAATCGGGTCGAATGATTTTTGGATCGGTTGACTTTCGGTTCGGTTAGTATCGGGTCGGCTGATTTTGGGTCGAGTTAGCATCGGGTTAATATGAGATCGATCGGCTTCAATCGGATTTTTAGGCCGAATTAGGCTTTTACACCCTATATATCACTTTATATAGCATGTATATTTGTCTCTTCATGAGTTGTGTGCCAGTTCACATCTCATCTTTCTTTCTTTATTTTAATATATATATTTTATTTTGGGTTGCCTTCTGTTCGGGTTGCTTTTTGTTCGGTTCGATTCAAAATCGGTTCGGGTCCATTCGGTTCGGTTGAAAATCGGTTCGGGTCCATTCGGTTCGGTTGAAAATCGGTTCAGGTCTATTTTTGGGTCATCTAAAATTAGGTTCAGTTCGATTTGTTTCGGGTTTTGGGCCATCATGTTCGGGTCGATTTCGGGTCTCGGGTCAAGTTTGCCAGGTCTAATGGAAACTTTCGAGCCCCCCTCAATTCAAAATTATCACTTGACCCTTAAAATTTTCTAAAAATATAATTAGATCCCTTTAAATATTTAAATACCCCCATTTTAAAAGTTCATCACTTGGCTCCTTAAAAAATTTAAGAATCTCATTAGTCCCTTCAAATTTTTGAATATTTTAATTTTTAAAACTTTTCATTAATATGTATCTATATATTAAAAACACACACTAAAAAACTTACCGTCGAAAGTTTATATTATATATATAAGTTCTATTAAAAAAATCTCTTATTCGATCCCTCAAAAACAAATGTCAAATGCTGCCACTGTATACGACTAATAGATGATTATTTGTTTTACTCTTATGATAAGGAAGAAACCATTATTTCTTTTGGTTTCATATTATATATATCATATCACATATCCTACTTCTAATTGCATTCATCCATTTCACTCATATGATAGTCATGGATTAGTGTAAAACTAGTTGAGTTTTGCATAATATAACTGGATCCACTTACAATGTGTAAAACTCAATTACTTTTCCACCTTTTTAGACCGTTGGATGATGGTAATAAATGACTAAGATTATTTCCTTATTTTTTCAAGCGATAATCTTCACATTTTCTACTGTTAATCTCATCCCTCCATTTACCTTCATCCAACGGTCAAAAAAATATAAAACTTTTAAGTCTTACATAGTATAAGAGGATCTTATCATATATATATATATATATATTAATGGTGAAACTATTAAATTACCAAATAACACTTTGAATGGGTTATCAATTCAAAAAAAAAAAACTTTGAATGATATCTTCTTTAAATTTGGTAGAGATTTGATCAAACAACTGCAACATATAAATCTAATTATATCTTAATTTTTTTATGAAGTAAACAAGAAAGACAAATAAAGAAAATTGATATTATCTTAATCCAATTGACGAATTCATTATATTTGGATCATCGCTTACCAATTTTAAAAAAAAGGTTGAGATTAACCAAATTCATTATAAAACTCCTTTAGTTGCCGATTCAAGAATGGAGCTTTAATTTAAAAGATTACTATGATATACTATTTTTTTTACATAATCACTGCTATTTGATTCATTAGTCGATTAACCTAAAAGAACTACTACATATATTTATTATGTAGTCTGGAGTGTAACACTCTCAACTCAATTTAATCTTTTCACAGCACCAAAATTCAAAATCTAAACATTGTTTAAGAGAAATAATGCATTATCTCATTAGACTAACTGATAGCCTGTATAATTATGATATCTTTTTTATATAAAACTTTAAATCTAATTCTAATCATACTTAGAGGAAAGGAAAAGAGGACTTTAAGGGAAAGAAGATGAATTTTCCTAGTGGGTTTATAACCCACGATCTAAAAAAATTTAGGGAACAAAGATTAGTAACCAACCGGCCAAATATGCTGACTCATAATTATGATATATTTTTTATATGCATGCAAAACATGTTAAACAAAATTTAGAAAAAGTGGGTTCCTGAGTCTTTTAATATTTATAAAAAGGAAGCTTTTTTTATTTTTTTAAGTCCAGAAAATGGATAAGGTTAATTTTTTGTTGGTCAATAATTATGGAATGTTGAAAGTGCTCAATTAACCAAAAAGAAAAGATAGTTGAGATAATACGATTATCTTTAATAAATGTTATTTATTATTAAATTTTGAATATTTGGGTTCAAAAAACAAATAAAAGTAGTAGATTAATGTAGCCTTTGGTTTGATTCCTTGCACAATTCGTGTTCACACTGCAAGATTCCACGCCTAACCGCATTCACATTAGCATGCTTCACCTACGTAATGCTCAGCCTTGTAAAATACTGCTTGGCCGGCCTCGACTCAATTTTAAAGCATAAAAACTGAATAAGCCAAGCCATAGCTAAGCCAACTTTAATATGTCATCAATCACATCAACTATTTTTTTAATGTCATATTCTTATACACAAACTATATTACACTATTTTTCTTTAAAATTTTAAATATAAATTTTTAACTTTAAATTTTTAATTTTTAAATCGTAATTTAAATTTTAAGTTCTAAACTTTCGTATTAAAGTTTTTTTAATATATATATATTTGCATAAACACGTAATTTCAGTTGAAAGGTTAAAACCAACCCAAAATAGTAGGCGATGATCAGATCAACCATGATATCAAGAGCCACGTCATACGACATGTCACATCCCACGTGGCATCATTTTAGCTTGGGTTTGACTATTTCACCCTTCTCTCCTTCCCTTTCCTGTATATAACCCATTGCTCATCGACATTCAACTGCTTCCTCTCTCCATTCATAATCATAATATTAACCCCCAAAAGCAAAATTAATGGGAAATTGTTTACGCCGTCAATCATCAACACAATGGGGCGGCGAAGATTGGGGCACATTGACCTCGGCCGCAGCGAACGACGACGATGACAGCGGCGGCAACATAGAAGAGAAGGGTCTGCTCGAAAACCATCAGAGAATTAGTTCGACGACGTCTTCTTCAGCAACTCGTGAAGTGAAAGTTAAGATAACGAGGCAGCAGCTGGTGGAGTTATTGGGTAGGGTTGATGTAAAGGAATTATCGGTGCAACAGGTTTTGGCACAGTTGATCAATGTTGGTGATCAATATGATCAAGCAGATCAACGGTCCTGGAGGCCTGCACTGCAAAGCATTCCTGAGGTGAATTGAGCTGATGAATGATGTTGATCATGCAAACGAACTGGAACCCAGAAATTTTCTTTTCTTCAACTGTCTATTTCTTTTCTTTAGAGGTTTTCTTGTACGCTGTGCATATTTTCATTCATTGGTTGACTTTCTTGGGAAAGTGACAGAAAATGAAGAGAAAGAAAATTAAGTTTTTTTTTTTTCTTTCAATTTTTAGAAAATTTATGGAAAGAACATGGTGTATTGGTGTATAGAATTAAAAAGACTTGATTTTTAAACATAGCTCTGTTATTTTTGTTTTTGACATTTGTTTTTTTTTAAATAATTTATTTTATTAATTCTTGTACCATACATAAATTATAGATTTAATTTTTA
The DNA here is from genome assembly GCA_019671005.1 of Hibiscus mutabilis. Classification (NCBI taxonomy): domain Eukaryota; kingdom Viridiplantae; phylum Streptophyta; class Magnoliopsida; order Malvales; family Malvaceae; genus Hibiscus; species Hibiscus mutabilis. The sequence continues at coordinate 36,626,103 of CM033742.1, forward strand.
TATTTTAATTTAATCAATTTTAGTTCTAACACTTTTTAAATTTTTAATCTTGACTCAAACAGTAGTAGTTATATCTGCTAAGTCAAATTAATATCTTATCGTTATGTGTAAGTTGTAGATATAATTTTTGATATTTTGAATCAATGTAATTTAATCGTATTATCTTTTTATTGTTTGAGTCACGATTAAAATTTTAAAATTAAAAAGAAAAGTTAAGAACAAAAATGGATCATATTAAAATATAAAAACCGATCCATAACTTATGCATAATATATAAATTAATAATCCGATACAAATATGTTGATGATTCAGTTAGGACGGAGTTAAGATTGAACTACGAGGGAGCATACTGATTAATTTTGAAACGAATAGGTTAAGTAATTATGATACAAATAATGAAATTGAGAAGTACTAAGGAATTATATATTTTATTTTATTATCAGTAATATATGTTCCTTTAAAGATATAATAATTTATTGAAAGCTGAGTCATGTAATTTGGCCACTAAATTATATATGAAATTAGGAGGGCAATATATATGGTTGATCAAGATTGCCTTTCCCAGTCATTCAACCACCAAAGATTGTGACAAAGGCATCTAAATGATAATGTTATAATAAGGTCAAAACTCAAAACTAGCCTTGATATAATAGGCTTCAAATCAGATTTATATAGTATTCGATCCAGTAAATTATTATTATAGTTTATCGATTTTCAGTTCGGTTAATTTTGATTTTCGCTTTTCATATTAATTCTGAATTTTTGAGATTTTGTACTTTATATTGGTAAAATAGTTTTATTTTATGGCTTTTTAAATAATTATTTCATTATTTTTAAGTATAAACCACTTATTTTTATATTACAAAATAATTAAAATTATTTATAAATTAAATAAAAATTCAATTAATTCATTTCGAATAACCATTATTTTTAACTTATGAATCATAAGTCGTTCAAACACTATAATTGATGTCGATTTTTTATTTTTGTTACTTAACCCTACTTCAAATAGCAATGCATTGTTTAGTTGATTTATGTACAAATCTGACTGAGTTGGTAGGGTGATGCTGATTCAGTCATGGTAATATGAGTGGACTAGTGAAACTGAAAAGGACTTGGTGAACTCTTCTATTATATATATATATATATTTTGAGGATTCTATTTTATACATTTTGTATGTTCTAATCATGAAATTGCAAGCCTCATGGTTCATCGAATACGAACAATTAGTTAGTCTAGTGGGATGATGCATTAGATTTCTTAAACAAGATTAGGAGTTCGAATATCAACGTCGTGAATAGAGCAATTGGGTTGGGAGAGTTACCTCATAATGGACCTCTGCGGTATCCGATCTAAATTAGTCAGCTAATAAATTAGATATCGACGATTAAACAAAAAAATATGGTTCATCAAATACCTTTTCAAACATTTCTTACTCATTCCAACCACCAAAGACTGACTAAAAAACATAAATGATAATAATTATAATAATGTCAAAACAAAAAAAATAGCATGGATAATATATGCTTCAAACATCAATGCAAAAGTTTGAACAAATCAAAAATCCAAAACAATTATCAGATAAATGAATTAGGATAATGTAAAAGAAACAATAACCTGCATTGATTGGTTAGTAGCTTTTGACAAGTATTTATATACGGAGAAATTATTAGATGCACCCGGCTCACCGCGTTATTCATGGTTTATCCAATAACATTCATCCATTTTAGCGTAACTTTCAAGTAATCACCTGCTCCTTAATTACATATAGGAAAGAGATGAAGATTCACCTTAAAAAAATGAGATGGAAAATTTTCATTGAATGAGACCATAATTGACGTGGTAAGCCAGACTCATCTAATATATTACATGGTTTCATTTTTATTGCGAAAAGAGCAACTTCAATTGATTTTCATTTTCGAGTTTAATTTGGTATTGTCCTTGTAATTTATGATTCTGATCTTCTTTTTTTTACATTTTAATGTTATAACAAGAAGATGAGGGTGTAATAAAATTTGGTATATTATAGTCGTTTGATTTTTACACTTTTATTTCATAATTTTCCTTTCAGTAAACTACACCTTTAGTCACCAATCAATGAGTTATTTTTTTTATTTTAGTCACCAAACTTTGATAATTATAAAATGGATACTAAATTCATTAAAAGTTGTATTTTAGTCACTCTATTTAGGGTTTAGGGTTTAGGGGTTTAAGTGTAATATTTTTGAATTTAGGGGGTGTTGATAGAATTTCAAGTTTAGGATTAAAATTGAGGGTTTATTGGTTAAAACCTAAATCTCTAACCATATTACCCTGAAATATAAACCCCAAACCCTAAGTTCTAACTATGAACCCTAAATTCTAAACCCATACACAAACTCTAAACTAAAACCCTAAAATTAAGGCACTTGTGGAAAAAGGTTTTAACCAGGGATAATAATCCATGATATTGTGACACAATAACTTAAGGGTTAATATTTCATTGGATCCCTCCGATTGATACTTTTTCAATATTTTTAATGATAATTCCAAAAAAATATTAAAAAACTCAAAATCTGAAAATTCATATTTTTAAATAAAAATTACTTTTTAAGAATTATAATTATATTGATTCTTTATAAAAATATAAAATTCTGAAACATTCAAAATATCTGAAAATAAAAAAAACAAAAAATATATTGTGAATATTACGCACAAATTGTTAACTTTCATTAATTACATTTTTATATTCCAGATTTAATTACAAAATGTCAAATGAAAGTCGCTTGAAAGTTGTGTGCCTAAAACTAACAATTTATCATTAACCGTTAAGGTTTTCCCCCTTAATTTTTTAGAATTTTATTACTTTTAGAAAAACTCACAAAATTATAATTTAAAAAATATTTTTAAAATTTCAAAAAAAAATTATGAATATATATATATATATATGATTTTAGAGTTTTTCTTGTATATTTTTAAATATTTTGAAATTATAATTAACAAATATTTAAAAAACATAAAATTATTATTTTAGTTGGATTTCATGACTGGCAAAGCTATTTACGGTGTTATTGAGGCATCATCAGACGTAGGATATACACTCACATGCAGAGCTGATAAATCTCGCACGATAAAAAATTTAATCAAATGATTAAAATTTATAATATTTTTTTAATTTGATCATTAGATTAATTTTTCCCACCCTTACTCATTTTATCATTTGTACCAAGCAAAGTCTAAGGGGTGCGGTTTCGAGCCCGGTACGAATGTTGAAATGATCAAGATATATGAGATTCCCTCCCCCCATGGGAGACAAATGAGGAGCATTTGAATTCTCAGAAATGGAACTGCCACTAGCCCGGGCTCCGAATCATAGAAGCTCAGAAAGCAGACATGCGTGCTCGGCGGCAGCACCATCTTCACCTTCACCAATGTCCAGAGGCAATGTGGCATCTGTTGTGATCCGAACCGCTGCTTTGTCGAACGGAGAATCAGTTACCAGCCAACCATTTCAGGTTGCAAGACGACCTGTTTATTTGGTGGCCTCTAAAGGAACATAAAACGAAAAATGAAACCTTCATTTCTTTCTCATTTCTAGTGTCCTTAGCACAATACACTACCATTGAGTCCTGAAATATATTGTCCAAAAGGTGTTTCCCAAGCACCTTGTGTATGGGATCTTACATCCTCAATCAACCAGAAAATAAAGGGAAAATGGACAACCTTGTATGAAGATGAACAAACAAATGAAGCTGACTCATGCTGAAATCTCTCAGAAAATGAAAACTTGGAGAGGCCAGAATTATCATCATCTTAAAACAAACAGAAATAAAGCGTAATACTAATGGAGTAACAAACTTTTATGGACGCTTTGTGCTATAGAGACCATTAGATCCCGGAACTTGTATCGGATGATTAACGGGGAAATGAGGCTGTAGAAAGGGAATGTAGCTTGGCACCACCAGTGGTTGCTGTCCACCAGCAATGAAAGGTTGAGGTACACAAAGCTGAAATGTTTGGCCTGCTGCACTTCCTGCACAATCACAAAGGGCTTGAGAACTAACCGCCATTGCACTATACGAGAATTGTGTTATAGTAACGTCTGCAATCTACAAGGATTGGGCTATTTTCTTTTCTATTCAACAAGGACAACGGAAAATTATACTTGCAAATACCTTGGTGTTTGGGAAATTGGACATAGTGCACAGTCAGAGGACGGACTGGTACTTGAGACCCAGATGCCGCACTCTGAACCAAATCCTTCATATGAAACAAAATGCAATTTAGTAGTATGACGAAGTAAACAACCAGTTCTCTACTTCGGCTGCTCAAATACAATGATCAGCCAAGTACTGCTCTCATTAGTCAATAGAAAGTTGTCTACGCTTTCTTTTATGCACTAGAAACTCTCATTTCAGAGTGCTTTAATGATAACAAGGACATTTCATTAGTTTGCAGGTATCAAATCTTACATGAGAAACCGGCACACAAATGAGCTGTCCCGGTCGTCCAAACATGACCTAGAGAAAGAAAGGGATAGAGAAAGATTAGTAAATCATTAAAAAGAAATTCATCAGCAACAGAGGAAGGAAAAAAGGTTCCTTCTTTTGCTTACTGCTTGCGAATTTGGATTGATGTATGCTGGTGTAGCCTGAACAGGATGATATTGACCAGCATATCTCAGTGGCCGAGTTCTAGCTCCCATATGCCCAACAATCTAGAGCCAAAGAAAATTGACATTAGTAAAATATAATCCCAACTACAAATGCTTGACCAATATGCTAAAAACTCTCGAAGTCCTTGGAAAGAGTTACACTGAAACCTTTTGTGATGCTCGGAAATCAGGCAGCAATTCATAAAAAAGGAATTGGCTTATGGTTTAATGTTTACACATAATTCTGATGTATATATATAGCTTGATAGGTTTCAAATGCAGCCAAGTAAAGTTTCAAGTCCCATGAGGAAGAATTTTGAACGAGAAAGTGAGAAATATAAAAAGAGAATGGAAATGATGGAAAATGGAGAGGGAGTAACAGGGGCGAATGTGGTCCGACAGGAAGTCTAGCATAGATATCATGGAAACTAAAAAAATAACATTGAGATTAACAAACTAAAAGGGCCTCCAGAAAACGTACATGTTGAGAAAATTGAGTACTGCTGACACCATTTGCTGCTGTTATATTACCATAGGAGACAAACTTAGAAGGAGCAGAGGAATGAGCTGCAAAAGTGCCCATCTCAACCTCTGGCTGAGAACCAGTAACAGTTATCATAGGAGAGTTGGCTGGCATGTAAGACACATTTGCTACTGTTGGTACCGTAGGAAAAGCCGCTGATATGGCAGTTGCAAAAGATGGAGAGAAAACATTTGCTCCTGGATTGAGCTTAAATTCCTGATTAAAACATAACATTAAAGTAGGAAACCATCAACATAGACACATTTGGTTATGATAGCCATTTAACAACTTGTATCACTAGTGCATAGGATATGAAACAAAAAACCTATGGGGCTAGCATCTTGAGTACATAATATTAAGGCATCAGTAACCTCATTACTAGTGTCTAATTACATAGGTGTTAAAACTTTCATAAATCAAGAGAAAGGGATCCACCTATAATACTCTCTGCTTGATATTACAAGGAAAATCTTATATGGTTGTTTTACCTTGGAGTTTTTATTTGATTCTGAACTTTGTGGAGGGCATATGGGAGTTGGAGCAGCAAATGAACTCTGGCATGATTCTGGGGAAACATCCGCAGCTGGAGTAGAAGTTGAAATACCAGAACAAACAGGATCTTGGTGAATGTCTGTTGCAGTGGGAGTTGGAGCAGCAAATGAACTCTGGCATGATTCTAGGGAAACATCCGTGACTGGACTAGAAGTTGAAACACCAGAACAAACATGATCCTTGTGAATGTCTGTTGTAGTGGGCCTTTCACAGCATTGATTGTCAAGTTTATCATCCACTGGAGCATCTTCGGATGTTCCAGTCTGTAAAAGCTTAATTGCAATCCCTTTTTTCCCTTCCTCAGCGGGTTTTACTTGAGTAAGGAATGCATCCACCCAAAATTTAACAGTAAATCAGATTGATGAAGTTTGATGAGACACATGCTCAGACTTACAGTAAATTTCATCATATTACATGATACAAACTACAATGTAATCTACCAAGAAAATATAGACAACATTCCACCATTTGGTAGGGGGGCTATCTTCTAAGCTTATCTCATCATATATAAGAATATTAATTATCAAAAGCCAGCAAACCAGATTTTCATACATCATATGTCCATGATTATGCAGTTAAAAGGACCTAAAGTGTAAGCTTGCTTAACCAGTTCTCTGACTTAAAGCTAACATAACAAGGCGGACACCTCAGTGTGCACCAAGGAGGCCAATATGCAACTCTTCGCCATAAAACTATAGTTGCCAAGTCAAAATACTAAAAATAAAATGAAACGTTCAGAGGTACAACAGGACATTGCAATTTATTTTTCATTTAGAGGAGATTCAGATAGGATAAAACCTGGTTTAAGAGTGTCAACGACAGAGGACTCGTAGCTTGAAACTGAGTGCCAAACTTCCTTGTCCTGCAGAAACAATTTCATTAATAGGTTGAATATTAATTTTAGTACTTGGTTTAGGGCAAGAAAACAAATAAGCCTTCCATGACTTACACTCTCCTCCACTTGAACCTCAAACTTTTGGTCATATTCATCCTGCAAAAGCAGCGACCTATCATCTCCTACCTGTCTGTCAGAAAAAAATGATAGAACTTGAGAACAAAAAGGATAAAATGCTGCTGTACATATGATAACATTAAAAAATGTATACACGAAAAAAATTCTTAGCACATCTGGATGGAATCGGCATGTATATGATGACTGCCAAGTTATCTACATCATGAAGCATTCTATATCATGGATACCAAGTCGCTTTAGAACCTTTAACCTGATGGAAGAGATGTTAATGTAATTTTATGTCCTTGTTTAAAAGCATTATGTAGAGGAGCAAAACAAAATGGATAAGTGGAATAGAAACACTTTTTCTACTTTTGTGGAATCTTATGAGTAAAAGACAAGATAATCAAGTCCCAACTAGGTCAGACCAACTCCAGCACTTGGACTTGCTTAATCTTTTTCTTTTTTTCTCCTGTTATTGAGTGCATGTTCATGTCTAAACTTGTATATGTGTGCATGTTCATGTCCAAAATATCTCTCAACCAGAAAAGCTTGCTGCTAATAACATGATTTGAAACTTAGTATGGAACATAAGCAACAAGTATACAACTTTAAGAAAAATATGTTTTCTACCTCCCTGCAATAGTGGCATCAGAAGCATCTTCACCCTGCATGGAGACAAATGAAATTTTTTGAAAGAGATAATGATGAAAGATTCATCAAAACTCTCGATCAATACTTTCCTACAGAATGTATGCTATTTATCGAACAGATTCCTTCACTTTACACTTTCCTTGAAGAAAGAACCCGCCAATCAGATGACACAAGCAATATGATTGGATCTTCCACATGAAGTTCAAAAACCTTTCAGGAATAACGGCATCCAATCAAAACTATTGACCAGCAAGAAGGCCTTTATTAACTCATATTTTACAATCGAAAGATAAAAAATAGTTGCTGTTACCTATTTGACATCTGCTTCACGTCCCCCCCCCCCAAAAAAAATAATAATAAATAAAAACATAACTAAAAGATAGTTTACCTTTTCAATGTTTGTCCCATCTCGTTTCTGATATGTAACTTCCTTTGTATTTCCCATAGAGCACGGCAACAACTTTCGACACTCGTGTTCCTTTCCAGCTTTTGTGGGTATAAAACAATCAGCATAACCACTCTCATTTTGGACAGAATTTCTGCTTTGATAGGTAAAATAAAATGAATTAGCCAAAAGGTGATAAGAATAAAATGAAAATCTCTCTATCCCTTGACACAATTTTCTATCAGCTACCTCTTCTCGTTACTTTTTCTTTTATCCATGGTAGACTTATTGAACTTCCTGGTCTCATTCAGTGGATTGGCAGAAGGGAGAACTTCAAATGCAGCTTCTCCATTAACATGAGCTGTATTTCCAGCACAGCCATCAAAAGGAAGCAGGACTCCCTACATGCAAACAACAATTCATGTCAAACAAATTGTTCAATGTTACGTCAGCCGAATAAAATCCCAGACTCGAGAAAATACTATAAAAATGATTATATACCTTAGCAACAACTTGAACAAGATCACCAGCGAGGATTACAAAAGTCTCTACCACACTGCCACTTGCAACATTGGTGGCACATCTTCCCTTTTTAGTCAATTTTGCTTTCTTCAAAACAATACCTAATAAAAGACAAACTCCCTAAATAATCATCCTAAGCATTCAACATAGGAATTAGATATACAAACTGTCAACTAACAGCAATTATTAGTCTTAACACAAGCATATTTCCCACCAAAAAAGAAAAGACTCGAGTACTTCATTTGGTAAGATGTCACTTTAACTAAGCCATTTTCCACATTAGACAGTGTTTTACTTTGTGGAATCCTTGATTGTGCTCCTTTCCCCTTTTTACTTCCTTAAAAGACTAATAAACAAAAATAGCAAACGACTTAAATGTAAGAGACAATCAAACATGAAAAATATCATAGCCTTGGATAAAAATGTCTCCTTCAATCTGATCCCTAATTCCATGCTTATGTTAAAACTGCAACCTTGCACGAAAACAATAAGAATGACAGATAAAAACAATTTAAAATGTAATCTAACCAACCAAACAGATGGAAAAGAAGAAAACAGCACAAATTAAACATTTACCCATCTGATCTCATCCAATTTACAAACAAGATCACACTAATCCAATAGGAAAACCAAAACCCAGATGCAAATTTCAATAAAAGATCGAAACCCAAAATTGGTTTCCAACAAAAGAAGCAATGCCAACAGAAATCCAGAAAATGAAAAAGGCAAAATGCACCGTATTCCTTCTCGACCGAAGCAGTGTGGAAGGTTCCAGAGTAAACAGAGCCATCTTTCAGATGCACATCCACTGGCAGACCGATGATGCACATGGTCGCAAGCAGCAGAGATTCGTTCATTGAATCGTTCTCTTCTTCTACTCTGTTTTTGAGTTCCATCTCTGCTTTCCCCCTCTTTGAAGCTCTGTTTTTTGAGTAGATTCAGTCGGGAGTTTTACAATTTATAAGTACAGAAAAAGAGATCTGAAGTAGCAGGAAACAAAAGGCAATTTTCCTTGTTTATCTTTTTTCCCGGTAATTCGTGTGTTGATTGTATTTTATTCTATGTTTTACAAATAAATTTGGAATAGAAACTGCAAAGAATCGTATTAAAAAAAACGTCGAAGAAACTACCAAACAAGAAAAAGATTTTATCGTCTTCCACAATGAAAATCAACAATGGCGACACTCTGAGAAAAGATCAAAATTGAGAACACTTGATCTAATGACATTAAATGGACTGTAAAGTAAACTACCAAACAATTGAGTTATTTAATTCAGTTATAATGATTAAAATTAAAATAGACATCTTGGTATAATAATAATTTTAATCGCTAAAATTTATATATTTTATTAATACAATTTTAATTTAATATATTTAGCTATTTTATTTAAAAAATTATTAGTGAAATGATTTCGACAATTTCATTAATCTTGTATTAAATTATGATCAAATTGATATTGTATAGGTTTGAGACTACATGATTAAATTATTACCTTCAGAAAAAAAATTCATAATATTATCAAATTTATAATTAAATGACTTGTAACGTACTATTTCCGTACATATATTTAACTTTCTTTATTATGAATCAGTTTATACTTCATTTCCATCAGACTTTTAGGATAATTTTTAGCATAATTCGATTTATTTCGATCCATGCCAATTTGTAGCAATACACAACTCTTACTGATTAGTATTATAACTATTTTTTTATAATTACATTTAAAATAAAATATATTATTTAATTAAACTATTGAACTTGATATTTATTTATATAATTGAAGTATATTTTCATATATGTATATATATATATATATATAGCCATTATTATACTTATTCTGACTAGCTAAAGTAAATCGACAAACCGTACGCATAATAAGAAGTTAATAAGCATTCAGAAAGCTTCCGTCTGGGAAAAAAACTGCTACAGTATGACTGTAAATTACACTAGATTTAAAAGGAAGATGGGCAAAAGAAAAGAAGCCGAGAAAAAGTGAAGATGAAGAAACATGAACCTCTCCCAAAACCAAAACCCGCAAATTGTACAGCAATCGATGAAACATGAAGTGGATAAAGCCCACACCTAAAGTGCCCTGGATCAGAGAGAACAAGTTTCGAGCCGCAGTACGGCAAGCACAGCTTACTACAAAATACAACAGAAAACATTGAGATCGAACGTATCATCAAAGATGAAATACAGCATGCTTGCAATTCTTTTGCTTTCTCTATGAGCAATGATTGGAAATGAAAAGAATAATTCATCGAATTTCTTTTACCTGTGGTCGTTGCTGGTAATTGCCATATCCGGGATAGCCCCCGTAGTACAAGTTGGGATCTTGGGGAGGCGGTGCGTATCCATATGCTTCGTATCCTTGAGGATATCCATAGTATCCACTGTTCCATTGGGCCTGGTCAGGTTGAGCCTGAAACTCCTTTTCATTACTTCTTTAGTTTACATAAAATATATGTAAATACAGAAAACTATGGTTTTAAAAACACCACCTGTTTGCTCAAAGGACTACGTCCCCATGAAAGCCTAACATTTCTTCCTCCTAAAACAGTACCATTCAGAACGGATAAAGCTTGTTCAGCGCTGGTCCTGATGTGGATTATATTGCAGAATGCATTAATACCATGCAATAATATTTCATGAGCCAAAAGAACATGAAACTGTTTCGGTTTACCTGTTAGCATACTGAACAAAACCACAATGCTTGTTGGCAGGAATTTTCACATGAACTACCTCACCAAGCTGACTAAATATTTGTTTTAGTTGGTCTTCAGAAACACTGGGATCCAAGCCACCAACAAATATCTGCATTTAAGCTCATACGAGTTCAGTTAACCATACCATGAAATTAAGTATATTAATATAAAAGAAAAAGATACCCACCGTGGTATTATTCGGATCACTCTCGCCAGAATTTCCTTGGGTGTTCTGGTAAGCAGCTGTAAATTACAAATACATTTAAAGTGTAAACTACTGTAGAATAGATGATAATAAGCGATCAAAACAATGGGAAAAGCCATGATGTGTGCTATCCCTGATATTAAGGTTTTCATATTGTTACAAAAAAATTGAAACTAATACAGCTCGACATCTTCCAAGAGTAAATATTTACATGTTAACAATGAAAGGTACGGTGAAATTCCAGTTATAGCATTCTCAATTCTCTAACCTCGAATTGAACATTGTTGAAAAAACAAAAGCATTAAGATCACACACATAAATTTAACATCACAGTTCAAAATAAGAAGGTAAAAAGAATTCCCTCTATGGCATGGAAAGAACAAAGTGTACAACTGCCAGCTATATATCACTAAACAACGGCTACCATAAAAATCCTTTGGATTAAATCAAGGCTTGCCTCTACCAGGCCAAGTCAACAATATCAGATTAAACAAACTTCAATAGTAGCAGAAAAAAGAAATCACTAATTACACTTAACTCACAGAATCAGTAAGACCTTAAATAGGGTGAAAAGGGTAAAGGGAATATCTGAAAGACACTCATCTTTCTGTCCTTACTTGACATGAAGTATTTCCTTCTTTTTTCCTTCCACAAAAATTTTGGAAGCAAAAGGGGACAGATGGAGATGCAGGTGCTTAAATTGAATGATTCACAAGTACAACTTCAAATATTACATACAAGTACCAGCTAAACTATTTTTGAAGTTTAGAGTGATACTATAAATTCTCAGCATGCAGACAAGACAAAGCACATATTTTTGGAAAGTTAAGGAAACTCCTTTTAATCTTGAAGTGAGTTACAACTTCAAATGAAAAGTAGAAAAGAAAATGTCTTCAAAATTCAAGATAAATAAAGATATATTCATCACAGCCAGGTATCCATTGTTTTAGCTTAAACAATAAAGAAGGGTAACTGATCCACTTCCATTGAGGTTAAACTTAAATCCTTCAATTGGCAATGCTTTTAACTACAAGTTCCAGGTTTCTTTCCAGCCTCGGTTTGTCCTCATGTGCAACGGAGCATATAATGAAGACTAAGCAGATACTATGTTTTAAAAAGCACAGATTTCAAAAGCGATAGAACAAAACTAGAACCAAGGTTCATTAACAGAATGACGTAATACAACATGCATAGCAATTTCACCATAGCTGCTGCATCTACTTTTGAGTATTAAAGCTTGAATCTAAACTCTAAAGGACAAAAAATGGAGCGTGTAAATGTATGCAAGTACTGAAAGGAATGATCCAGAACGAATAAAAACAAATTTTCTGGACTTGTAAAGTAAATAAAGATTTAAAGGCATGTTGGAAAAATGAGTCAAATTGAAATTGATTGGATACTTAATACGGAACTGGAAAAGAAATTTGCGAACGTAGCACAAATATTGCCACGAGAAAATGAAACTTCCGACATAAACAAAGTAACTGACCTAAAATGAGGCCACGGATTAAAGTGGAATCATTTCAGCTGATATCAGTTCCAGGCCCCCCAAAATGAGAGCCTCTTGATGTCCTGCTTTAAGAAAACATGAGTTTTATATGAGTTTTTGCATGTTTTTTACTTTTAATATAATTAAAAGTGCCAAGTTTACAAAGGCAAACTGGAAGTAAACGACTTCATATAAATTCCACCAATCCTCAGGTCGTAACCGAATGAATTTGAATTTAGGAAGATCGCAACAAAACCACCTCCGAAAATTAAAACCAATAAAGAAAAACACAATAACCAACCAGCTTTCAACTTGTCAAGTCAAAGTACTCAGGCGTAAATCATAGCAAATAAATACCATACACAACCAAGCAAACTTCACATGGCAATCAAGATAAACTATAACTTAGCATAAACCACAAGAGTACCTTTCGGATACTGCTGATCAGTGGCAGGCTTCTTACTAGCAGCCGGTCCAACCCGCATTGCCCTGGTGGAACAATACATCCCATTCATTTCGGTCATGGCACGAATCTGCTCACTTTCATCACTAAACTTCACAAAGCCGTAACCTTTGGAACAGCCTGTATTCCTATCGGTAACCACTTTGGCACCCTTAACAGATGGGTAAACAGCTTTAAAAGTCTCTTGTAACATGTAATCAGAAACATCTGCAGCTAAATCCCCAACAAAGATTGTGTATTCAGGACCCTCTTCTTGCCTCTTTTCTCCATATCCAAGCGCAGCCCAATTCAACCTAAAATTCTGCTCAGCACTTGGCATTGGTAAGCCATTATACGACTGCAAAACCCTCTCAGCTGCTGCTCGTGACACAAACTCTAAAAACCCGTATCCCTCTGGCAAACCTGTTTGCTTATTCCTAATCACCTTAGCTGAAACCACCTAAAAGAACCCAGGATATTAAGCCTTGTCTAAATACATTTACACCTTACCTTAAAAGCAATGAAAGAAAAAGCGATTCGTTTAAATACATGTCATGGCCCAAAGTGAAGAATTAAGGAGCAGATCGAGTCCAAAGCACTTAATGGATATCGAGCTAAGGTTGGAACAAGCCTGACAGTTGATGGACCACAAACCAGAAGACCTAAAGACACCAGCTAGAGGATTAGATAGAATTTGTTCGAGTTTGTTAGAGGTTTACACAGCAGTAAATGAATAATTACCGTACGATGTATTTTAGCTGATATATATGGGATGTAAACAAACAAAGAATCTATCTCGAATAAAATATCAGTGAACAATTCGCTTCTTCAGCCTTATCTTCTATTTCTTAAACCTATTTCTTCTGCTTCTTGAATCTATTTCTTGATTTCACAGTCACGGTTGTGACAATTGGTATCCAGAGCCTCGTTTTTATTTGATCCATCAGAAAAAAAATGGAAGCTTGGGATGAGCAAAGAAAGAACTGGGAGTGCATGTTAAACAGATTGGAAGCTAAGTTTTGAAGCTTACAAAAGAGAAGGAACATGAATTGAAGCTGTTGGTTACAAAATGGGAGAAACTCAATCAACAACAGAGAAATCAGAATGGAATGATAATTGATTCACACATGAAAACTAAATAATGGGGTTCAGGCTAAGCCCCAATGTTCGATGAAATGCCAACGAGAGTAGACAGTTTCCTAATAATTCAGAATGTCAACAGCACTGAGAGAGCACAACAATTAAGTGATTCTCCTTCAAGTGTGGATCATCTTTGAAAGTGTCAAAAAGCTGGTTCATCTGTTTTCAAGACCTATGGAAGTGCTCATCTGCTTAACAACTTTAGGAGTTCGATTCAAGCTACTGTGAGATTTTGCACCTTAACTGTCTCTAAGGATGATGTGTCTCAACCTCAGTCCAACACTCCTGAAGGGGCTACAGTTGCCAATCAAAAACCTATTGATTTCACTAAATTAGACAGTAATCTACTTCCCACTGTCATGATTATTGGTCGCCCCAATGGAGGGAAGTTTGCATTGTTTAACCGCTTCATACAGAGGAGAGAGGCTCTTGTGTACAACACACATGATGATCATATCACTAGAGACATAAGGGAAGGGCTTGCTAAATGGGCAGATTTGCGGTTTAAAGTATTGGATACTGCTGGCTTGGAAACAGAAGCTTCATCCGGATCTATTCTAAATAGAACAGCTGCCATGACAGCAAATGTGCTTGCTAGAACTCAGCTTGCAATTTCTGTTATTGTAACTCAAATTCTCTAATTCATTCAATGTTTGAAGGAATTTATTCAATGATGTTGTCAATAATCTTGTTAAGATCAATGATCCCTTCGGATTTAGACTTTTGTTAATGCAAAGAAGTCAGCTTCAAGGTTCTATTAATATGAATATGAAAGAAAGGAATAGGTTGATGAATATGTATTCAAAGTATGGATGCTTGGGTGACTCGGTTAGGGAGTTTGAACAACTGGTTTTTGCACTTTTAAGTGATGAGAATCTCCATAACCAAAGGTTAGTTAATTTTTACCATGAAACCAGGAGGCGGTTTTTGGCATCAAATACTCTTATTACCAGGATATTGAGCCTTGAAATTGAGATTGCAAAATATTTCATTTTTGCAGGTGCCAATTTTGTGACTTTGCATGATGGGAGAGCAGTGGAGTTGTTGGATTTCTCTAGAAACTTGGAGTTTCATCACCAATCTCTGTTATACGTAGTAGTTCAAGCACCAAGTCTTACTTCAGAAGTTGATCAGTTCCCTAATTTTGAATTTAAGAAGAATGCTCAGAAACTTACTTCAAATAGTGTTTGTGCACTTGCACTAAAAGTGAAAATCAAAGATGTCTTGGGCATTGCTATTATCATGAGCAGGGGTGTAAGTAGAAAAGTATTGTACATCAATAAGGAGGATAAATTTCAGAAGGGGCTGCTAGTGGCTATACTTTATAAAGCACTCCAAGGAATTAACATCAATGAAATTCTGCTTGGTGCATCAGTTAGAGACAATGTCAATGCCAGCATAATGATTGACAACAATTTTGTTATATTACTTGTTTTATGTTGGTATTGGGTGCCTTACAAGACTATGAGCAACACACACTCTTTGATTAATATACTCCTATTATTGTCCTCATTGTTTGATCCTTGGGGACAAGGATGTCTGAAGGAGGGAGGAATGTCCTAACAAGGAGAGAAGCCAACAATGGAGGCCATAAAGATGGGGCACGGGTAAACTAGCATAGAGAAGTCAAATTGTTCTGTACAAATACAACTAATTGCTCATGTGACGATTGTAAATCGGAAGTCAAAAAGAAAGTTGCTATTGGTATATATGGTGCACTTTTGAAGTGTAAGGGTAATCTGAAATTGATGGTTGAGACCACAAGCAGCACAATGGGAAGAATGGAAGGGAAAGAAAAATTGCCCACAGTGAAAAAGTACAATGAAGTGATACTTCACTTGGCAGTAGAGCAGCTGAATGTGGAATCTGGTATTACAGCTTTGGAATATTATTCAAATTTTAATTCTCAAGTTTTTTATCCTTGGGGACAAGGATCCTTTGGAGCGGAGGGTATTGTCCTGGCCCTAAGTGGAGAATTAAGGAGCAGATCGAGTCCAAAGCCCTTAATGGATATCGAGCTAAGGTTGGAACAAGCCTAACAGTTGATGGACCACAAACCAGAAGAACTAAAGACACCAGCTAAAGGATTAGATAGAATTTGTTAGAGGTTTACACAGCAGTAAATGAATAATTACCGTACTGAGTATTTTAGCTGATATATATGGGCTGTAAACAAACAATGAATCTATCTTGAATGAAATATCAGTGAACATTTCTCTTCTTCAGCCTTATCTTCTATTTCTTAAACCTATTTCTTCTGCTTCTTGAATCTATTTCTTGATTTCACAGTCACGGTTGTGACAATACAGAGAGGATTAATTATTAAAAAACGATATCGACTCTGCCAGTAATATTGCTAGACTACAATACATTTCCCCTTTTAATTATGATTCTATACACAAAAATAAATAAATAAATTATTCTAATCCAATTACCTCTCTAGTTTGAGCGAAGATACTGATGAGGTAATTATCATCCATCCACGGCTGAAGATCACCGATCCAGAGAGACCGAATTTCGCCGGAGCCGGTGGCCGCGGAACCAGCGGAGTATTGCTGCAGCTGAGAGGGAGGAGGGACGGATTGCGGATTCCAACCTGCAGGCGGAGGAACCGGCTGAACGGCCTGCTGTTGTTGAGGCGTCATCATCCACGGCTGCGACTGCTGTTGTTGCTGGTACTGCTGGGTTTGAGACGGATCGTTTGTCATGGACTGTGGCGGAGCTACGCCTCCTGTTGGTGGTTGCTGCATCATATTTGATATACGAAGAGAAGAGATTCGGAAGACCTCAAATAGCAGACGAAACCCTAAGATTGATTTGATTGATTTTTTTAACTGGGGAATCGCAATCTGTTGGGCTTGGAAATTGTGGGGATTTTGCATTTTAGTACTAGTAGTATTTGGGTTGATTAGAGGACGACTGTAGATGTGACACGTGGATAGTTGGGTTTATTGGGTTTCAGGTTTGTAAGAAAAGTGGCCGTTGGGCTTTGTTGTGGATTTGGGGCCCTTTTATTTTGAGTAAATTACCCAATGGTCATCCAAGTTTTAGGATAATATGAATTCATTCAAAAAAATCCTGGTAATTGAGTCACTAAACTTTTAGGCCGCTAAATTGGTAGTCACAACTTTTTAGGGATGGTTAAATTTCTCGAACCTAGTGGTTTTTTGACCTGACTCGTCCCTTGGAGTTTTTCAAATTCAAATTCGGGAAACATCATCGAACATAGAGTCTGGTTAGACTTGGATAGCGATTTTTAATTTTTGAATCGAGTTCAATTCGGTCAAAAACTCGACTCATGTTTACCTCTATTGCTGCTAGAAAAAACTTTCAATTTTTAACGACGTCTGACTCAGCGCACCTCAACACAACATCACCATCTTATTCGTCACAAAATTTAAAAAAATTGGTTTTCAAGCTCAAGTAAATCAAACACTAGATTTATACAAGAGCGGAGCCAAAAATTTTAACTTGTGTCTAATTTAAAAAATTTTATAAAGGAATCCTTTATAAGTGACTGACAACAAACAATAAGTGTCACTTTTTTTAAATAATGTCACTTCTTTAATATTATTTACTATTAAATTTATAAAAAAATATTTTCCCCAAATTTTTAGAGTGAGAATGGCTCCACCCGTAAGCTACACAATCAATGTCTCAAACACACAACTATTACACTCAAATAATAATATTTGCTTCATAATTGTAGATAAATAGTTTTAAGTTAAATAAGTATAGTTAATATATTGCTACGAAATAAATGTAATTAATTTTAACTACCATTTAACCTAAACTATTTATTTACAATTATAATCATTAATACTAACATAAAATGAATATAATAATAATAACATGTTGACAATTAACTTAATTATAATTAAGACTTGTCTGAGGTAAAACCAGTTTGAACATCCAAATTAGGGTAAAATAGCAAGATAATAAAATAAACGTAAACTAAAGAGATGACGTTAAATTCAACCATGAAAAATAAAGAAAAACATGCTGCAATAATTAAAAAAACATTTACAATTTCATTAGAAAATTGATAGATTTATTAAACAAAATCACACAAAAATATATAAACTAAAGATATAAAAAAATAAGAAAAAATCAAAGGAAACACAACAGTAATTATAATTAAAAATGGGCGAAATCACTTAATTAAATGTCGGTGAAATCATCATCTTAAACAAATTTTTTCCTAAATAGTTTAGAGGATTACAATATAATATCTTATACATATTTTTAATTCTTTAACAATGTACATACTTTACCGATAAAACGATTGGACCCGAATTTTTTAGAGAAAAAAAATTGAAAGAGAAAAAAATAGTAATATATATTATATAAAATTTAACTACATCTTTTGCATGAAAATATTTACTTAAAATTAAGTTTAATTCACGCCAAGATATTTGAATTATATTTATTTTTTCTTTAAGTATTAGATTTTTTATTAATATTAGATATCAAAATGAAAATATTGTATAACCAAGTAAGTATCTAATTGGGAATAAAGTCTTAAAATTAGAAAAGAAAGAAAGGAATTTTAATAGCTTCAAATTCCATGGTCAAAAACCAAAAATTTCTTCAACGAAGATTATTTCTTAGAAAGGTTTGTTTAAACCAAAAATTCCACACGCCAAGCCACCATTGTTGATCTAAGAAGCCAAAACCCCATTGCTGATTTCCCACGCCTCTTCCCCTTTGATCTGTTCAAACCCAAGTTTACTCTTAAGTTTTCCCAAGAAACAAAAACCCGTTTGAAGGGAAAAAAAAACCCAAAGAGAAAAATCTTGCCAAAATGAATGATTTTTACTTCACAATCCCTTATGGATTGATTCTCTTGGCTGGAGGAGTGATTGGGTATGTGAAGAAAGGGAGCGTGGCATCACTTGGTGGGGGTGCTGGCACTGGATTGATTCTCATTCTAGCTGGATATTTGAGCCTTAAAGCCGTTGAGGAGAAGAAAAACTCTTATTTTGCTTTGGTTCTTCAGACTGGTAAAGCTTTCAAAATCTCAACTTTCTTTCACACATCCGAAAATTTTCTTTTGGTTTTAAAATTTTTTAGTGGTGAATTTAATCTGGGATTTTGTTTAATTAGCTCTATGATTTGTACTTTGGGAAATAAATAAATTTGGAGACTGAAAAGTTTTTTTTTTGTATTATGGATCATAAGTTTAATGCTGCAATTGAATTTAAGAATCAGCTTGGCAATGTAGATCCAACGTGGTGCTATTATTCTATTTCTCTTGCTGAAATTGTGAGAAAAATGATCTTTATTTTAGCTTTGAAGCTTTCATTATCTGAAAATTCAAACTATTGTCAGATTTAGTGATTTAATTTTTCAGGACATTTGTCATTATTAGTCTTAATTTACCATTTGGGAAACGAAAATATAATCAAAGATAAACTGATTTTCTCTGTGGGTTAATGTTATTGGAAAACGACTTTTCTGTTTTCAATCGTCTCTTTCAATGACAACAAAGTTTTTGTTCCTTTTTTACTGATTTATATACCTTTGAAACCAGTTACTGCTGCTGTGTTGACCTGGGTAATGGGACAACGATACTACCAAACATCGAAGATTATGCCGGCCGGAGTGGTCGCTGGGATCAGGTATTTTGGTCTCCTATTGGGATGTTGTCAGTTCCTTCATTTCACATTATATCATACTGTGATAATTTTACTGGTTAATCTTTTTATCAAGTTCTGTTTTGGGGCATCGCTATTCGCTATATCCATCCTTGTATAAATTATTAGCTAAAGAAACTCGTATACCTATAAATGTATCATAGGATTACTACTGTATGCTGGCTTTCATTAACTTGCACCCAAGTCTCCGGATTTTATGATTCTTTCCTGATGTTTATGTTTTAAGTGCGTTCATCTATTGACATTCACAAGTACAAACTGATTCTCAGATCACAAACTCATATTATTTCCATTTCTGATGCAAAAGTTTCAGGGCCTAACCCTTAATCCTCTGTTAACCCCATCCCCTTTTAGCCATGCCTCGTTTCAACTTGTGGAAAAGGGTTTATGTGTTTAACATTCATTCAAAATCTTGGGAGCTTCTAACCCTGATGTCATTTCATCACAGTGCTCTTATGACCGCATTTTACTTGTACAAATTTGCTACCGGTGGCAATCATATTCCAGCCAAGGCCGAGTAACAGTGTCGAACACGATGACGTCACTGGTTTTAACTTATCCACCAAGATCGATGAAGTTCGTATGCTTATATTGGAAAAAAATTATAGTTGTATCACGTGTATTGTACTCTTATATGTGTATGAAAAAAAGGGCTGTGTTTTATGTGAAAGTAACCCTGGATTGGGACCAAAAACTGTGATGTTTTGTTCCTTTCCAATTTCCTTCTTTTGGAGATTAAATTTCTTGTGCTGTTTGAATGAAAAATGAACTTAAATCCAAACATGGCTTTGCCACCTGTATGTGTTTGTATACTGTCTGAATTTGCTGACATTCAAAGGTTCACCTTGGAACAAGAACTGCTTGGGGTTGACATAATAATATTACAGTAACTCGGAACAGTTGTTTTGTTCTATCTTTCCGTTTTTTAAAGTACTAAATGTCGAGGGATTTAAAACACATCCCCATATTGAGAAGCCTAATTGAATGAGATTAAAGTACTAAATGTCAAGGGATTTAAAACACATCCCCATATTGACAAGCCTAATTGAATGAGATTAAAGTACTAAATGTCAAGGGATTTAAAACACATCCCCATATTGAGAAGCCTAATTGAATGATATTAAAGTAACTTTTAGTCTTTAAACTTGACACGTGTTCACCAGTGACAACAACTGCATTGTTAACCAGCACGATTCTGGGCGATCGTTGTATCTTGGAACTGGTTGGGGAAGATCATAAGCGTGTCCAAGATGCTCTCGTGACAATGTTGCAGAAAGGGGACATGATTTGTTGATTTCTGGTTGCAGAACAAGAAGAGATAGCAAAGAACAAACATGGGGAGCTTCTGACATGGGAGGAGCTTGCCAAGATGAAATACACATGGAAAGTTTCCATGGAAACTCTTAGACTGTTCCCACCAATCTTCAGCAGCTTTCGGAAAGACGTAAAAGATATCGAGTATGGTGGTGGATATCCCGTTCCGAAGGACTGGCAGGTAAGTAGAACCGCACATTCTATTCCATTTTCTTTCATCATTTCAGATAACCCATCTATCTGGTATGGTGTCACACTGATGCAATTTACTGATCTGTATCAATATTTTTCTGGGTTACGGGCATGACACAGATGGATGATACCATATTTCCAGAACCATCCAAGTTCGATCCAAATAGATTCGAGAATCCGGCTTCACTTCCACCTTGCTGCTTCATTCCATTCGGAGGGGGACCTCGAATATGTCCAGGATACGAGTTTGCACAGATTGAAACCCTTGTTTCGATTCATTATCTGGTTACTCAACTTCACATGGAAGATACTATGTTCAGACAACTCTTTCAGAAGGGATCCAATGCTTGCCCCAGCTAAAGGATTACCTGTTCAAATCAGTCCTAGGAAACTGCTCTGATAATTTAGTCTCCTGGTTACTTGTTTCAAAGAAACTTACAAGATATCTGTTGCAGATATTTTGCTTCATTACTGAAAACGTTTCCCGACGATGCCCGAATAACAGCAAATTCGAACTCGTGAAGCAGATAAGACTAGTTTTCCGGCAAATATGCACATCAAATGCATGTCGTTAAACAAGCAGACATCACAGTTCTATATATAAAACTATTATTTGACTAAAAGAATGGTTTCCATGGTTCTATCAGCATCAATGCTCTATTTTCTATCATATATAACAATTCAATACCTGAAATCTCTCAACTCCTAGTCCGATAACCATATTTACAACCAATACTGATACACAATTTATAGTGGTATCTCGCATACGACCCGAAGAACAATAGATGGACTAAAAGTAGTGGTTGACCATTAGCATAATAATAAATGTCGGAAGCAAGACTGTCTAGCAGTTTTGTGGCCTGAAGTACTTTGGCGGCTTAGAAGGACACCGTTCATTCATATGGGGGTACGGGTCCAAGGAATTAAATCCAGGTAGTTCCATTCGATACTTCCCCAGAATCTGACAATATGGAAGCTGTACATCATCTGCATCATTGCACCACTTTGGCAGCCGGCTTGAATCATTCTCGAAAAACCTTAGAGTATAAGCATCTTTGATCTGTGTTTCGGTATTAATTCAAACAACAAGAGTCACCAATAGGATTCGAGCACGAATACATGAAAGATTTGTATTTCGGAAGAGAAACCCTCCAATCTTAGACAAATATTTTACTCAAAATAAGCTCACCGTGAACTCGGTAACTTGTATAGAGTCGGCAATAGGATCAAGAAGTCCTGCTTCCTTGTACATTTCGAGGATGAAAGCAATGCACGAGGCTGACTTCCCATCACTATATATCCAATCATCTTGTTCAGGAACAGCCAACAATTGATCAAAAGATGAACCACGCTTCTCGGTTTCCACCAGTACATCAGAAAGATTAAGACCCTGCCATGAACACCATAATCGGAACAAAGAAATAATAATGCATTACATTGATTTCATCTTCAGAATAAGAGCAATACATATATATATATATATATATTTGAAGACCAAAGAGCTCTAGATCTTATCAGTTTCTGAAGCATCTAGGCTAAGCTATCAAAATCTTTACTAAGATCGAAAAAGGGGAAACACCACATGCATGCAATTAAGCAAGTTGCATGTTACCTTCAAGACATAAATCCCAAACAATTCAGATTATATTTTTTGTGAACATTCCACAATAAGTCGACCAACCAAGAAAGATATACCATACCTGAGTTCCAAGCCGCTTGTTTAAGCCCTCATTCCACAAGTTAGCAGCATAATCAGGCTGCATTTTACTCCAAACTGTCATAGCAGAAGCTACCTGTATAATTGCAGGGAAACATTCAAATCCTATGAACTGAAAATTTTACAAAGCGAGAGATGGCAACAGAGAGGGGAAGAGTGATATGCATCGACAGCATTGTTATTTGTAAATGCAATGAGAGAATGCAAGAAAAAGAGGAAGAACGAGACCAGAAAAATATCCACCGCAACATAGTATTAAAAATGTACGTGGAGAGGAGCCGAGAAAGGGGAAAGGACTTAGCAGCATAGACTATAAGCTTAAGGCAAGGTATTCAATGTAAAAATCTAAATACCAGGTGAGAATCCAACGGAGGAGGATAATTCCCATCTATGGTGTCTATCCAGCTGAATAGCATGTTATGATAGCCATATGGTTTGCCTGCCATGCCTAGTGCATACTCCCAAGCAGCGGTCTCATTAAACTTGGCTCGAACATCAGGATGCAGAGGAAGCAATGCAATATGGGGATTAGAGTCATCCTTGTTCATCTCGAAATCCCACCATTCTTCCCATGGAATAATCGCAATGATATCTTCTCCCTACATCCCAGGACAGATAAAACTAATAACTGAGCATCATTAATAAGTGTCTGTAGAATAATGCAATAAATAGTTATGTCTGATATGTTACTACACCCAGTCACAATACCGAAAGAAAGAAAGATTTTCCGGTAACATGAAAATTATTCCAAGTGCAGCAAAAACAATAAGAGAATCTATTTACAAGAACATAAAGCATAGTCCAATACAACAATATATTTATACAACTTTACTCGATTTTGAACTAAGGGTTCTAATATTACCTTCTCATTTTCATATCCTGATTCACCAACCCACAGCTTCCCTTCGGAATCCTTTAAGAAAACAGCACTGTGACCAGCATAAGATCCAGTAACCCACTTCTCAAGTGTCTCGAAACCACCCCATCTCCCACGTATTTTCGATAGTACCATTAAATCTCCCGAGTGTATATCATCGGCACTAATGTTTGTGTTCCAGGGCTGAGGTCGTGGTTTGAAAGTAGCCCCCATGTGTTTCTCGAGAAACCCGAGGTTGGCATTCTCGCCCCATCCAGTGTTAGTAAATAAAGGGAAGACCTCCCAAAGAGCTTCAAGTGTTCCAAGCATCCCTGCTTGCATCAGGAAAATAGAAATCCCCTTGTTTTTCACCTAGTTTAAAAATGTACCATTAAAACCACGAACAAGTTTGCAATGCATGACTGAAACAAAACTAACAGAGAAAGGCAACTTACATATTCATACTCAGCTCTTTCTTCCCACTCCTTGATTTCTAGCGTATGCTCCCGAGATAGAAAATAATAATCCCAAGTTACTCGATACGGAGTTGCGAAGACGTAAAGATCCATACAAGTCCAACTATGGGCTTTGCTAACCTGGATAAGCAAATAGATATCATTTTCACATCACTTTGTGCTGAAGAACTCTAACCAATTCTACCATAGATAAACATTTTGCATCATTTTAGTCCCGAGTTATGCAAATATTCTATTGAACAAAATCTATCAAGAAATATCCTCTGGTAGTTGATGCAAATGAAATCAAACCCCCAAATTCGACAACTAAGTTTAACCACTTTCAGCTCAAACCAAGCAATACCCAGAAACAAGAACACTCGGAAAAACTTGGAAGAAATTAAGAATTTAAGCACTTTCAACTCGAACAAAGCAAACCCAGATTAGAAACAGTCCAAAACATTAAGAAAAAAGGCCAAAGGTGTTACCTTGATATGGAGAGTTCCACCACCGAACTCGCTGTCACTCTTGTTATGGAACTCCATCCAAGCCGTATTCTCATAAAAGCACGCACCTTTCCAGCTTACGACGTGGTTTTGGGAAGAAACTGAGCCGACAAAGGCTGGCAAAAGGTCAACGGCACCGTTAAGTGAGTTGAGAATCGGCCATGAAACCTGTCTCGGCAATAAAGGGAGAACATCTCGTGGGTGAAACGGTGTTTTCACTGCTTGGACATGTGAGAAGAAGAAGAAGAAGAAGCAAAGTAGCAGGCAACACGGAATAAAAGCAGCAGCAGCCATGGTTCGAGCACGAAGAAGAAGAAGAAGAAGAAGAAACACTTTTTAGTTTTTTCTTCTTTCTTATGACGCAACTACAAAAAAAAAAAAAAACAAGCATAAGATATGTTTTTTGTTACTCTATAAGTTAATTTCATGAAATACTGAGTTTTCACTGTGATAGCAATTATTTTGGTTTCTTGTATGGATGTCTGAGACTAAAAAGGACAATGAAAATGGCTTTATGTTACTCCCTTCTCTTTCTTAATTGTGACTAATTTGTTTTTTATTCTTAATTTATATGAACATCTTTGAGAAACATATTGATTAACGTGAAAAAATATATTCTTAAAACACTGGAGACAAAAAGAGAAAGAAAGGAGGAGGAAACTTCTGGTTTTTTACTTCATTGCAATTTGCAACACTACTCTGTTTTTAATGGAGGTGTTTCCGGTCGAATCGAGGTATTTTTAAAAAAAAAAACTACATTCGTCAAAAAATATTTATTTTCTTATTTAAAATAGGAAATATTTTGATTGTAAATTAAAGTTTACACAAATTTTTTTAGTTTTAGATTTAGGAGTTTAGATTATAGTGTAGGGGTTCAGGAGGTTAGATTGTAAGATAGAATTTAGGATTTATAATTAGGATTTAAAATTTAGGATATTAGGGTGTTAGAATTAAAGATTTAAATTTTAAATTTTTTTACACAACTTTTACGTTAAAATATAACCCTTAAAAATAATAAAATGTTAAAGTATAGTTTTATGTACACAATTTTGTGTAATATTACGCATTTTTTTTAATTTTATAGTTTAAAGTTTAGGGTTTATGAGTCTAGATTATATATTTTAGAATTTAAAATCTATTGATAGAGTTTAGGGTTTAAGGCTTAAGATTAGGGTTTATAAATTTAAAATATAGTGTTTAAAATTTAGGAATTCATGTTATATTTTGATAAACAAATTATATAAAAAAATTTACACAACCCTTCACGTAAATCTTAAAATCTAAATTCCTAATCCTAACACCTTAAAAGCTAAATTATAAACCATAAACCTTAAATCATAAATTATAACTTAGATCTCTAACTCTAAAATTTAAAAGCTTGTGTAAATTAAAGTTTACACAAGCTTGTGTATCAAAGTATATTTTGTTTTATATTAATATATATAGATAACTATTTGATACGCTAGCGGTAAAAATTAATTTTTTTTACAAGTGCATTAATTTTAGGGTTTATGAACTTAATTTAGTGTGCAGGGTTTATGGGTTTAAGGTTAGTAGTTTAAAATTTAGGGAGATAGGGTTATGTATTTAGATTTTAGATTGTGAAAAAAGATTATTTTACATATCAAAATCTAACTCATTACATATTTTATTAATTAAATATTAATAAAATATATTTTAAAATTAATTAAATATAGTATAATTAGATCGGATTAGACTTAGATTGGAATTAGATGAAACCGAACTGCGCAGGCCACCCAACTTTAGGAACATGTTTAATTTCAAATGTTGCGCCTAAATAAATAAATAAATGATAAAAACAAACACGTGGCTGAATCTTTTGAGGAGGAAGATCCTTGGAAGGAACTTCTACTAGGACGACTTATATAGGTTATAATTCATTTTTGTTATGTAAAATTTATTTAATTTTTTATATTTTTTGAATCATAATAGTAAATGGAATAATGAGATTTTTTTATTGAATTATTTTACATTAATTTAAGATAATTAAATGAGTGTAAATTAATGATTAAGATTAAAATTAGAAATGTAAAGATTTTTAAAAGTCCAAAAATAAGAAAGAGTTTAATCGCAATAATTAATTTATACTCCTCCAATGAATATAAAAGAGTTTTACGTAGATAAACAACACCATTGGTTACTAAACTATTTTTGTTTTCCTGTTTTGGCTACCAAACTATTATTTTTGGTAAAATCATCACTAGCCTTATGTTTTTTTTTTAATTTTGGTCACCTACCGTTAAAAAGTTCACGGTAAAATCAATAGTTTGGTATCCAAAACAGAAAAGAATTAATAGATTGGTGACTAAAATAGGAAAAAATATAACGTTGATGATGATTTTGCCAAAAATAAAAATTTGGTGACCAAAACAAGAAAGCGATAATAGTTTAGTGACCAATGGTGTTGCTTATGTAACACCCTTAACGTATACTCGTAGACCGAATATACACTAAAGATGTTACGAAATCATTGGAAGAAATCTTGACTTGAATTTTTTTATACCAAAATTTAATTTATAGTTTAACCCTTTCTCGGTTTTAAATTTAAAACTATGTCGTCTAGGTGCAGCTAGTTTTGACCATGAATTGGTTTACAAAGTTTATAATTGAATTATTAAAATAAAAATAATATAATTCAGGGTGAAAACTACGTAAGCTGCCTAGACCCTTTCTTGATTTTAAAATTTTTACGCGATTAGGGCTAGACAACATTTTAACCATAACAAAGATTTTTGTTATTGTTAACAATTCGTATTTCTAAACTCATGATGTAAACAGTTCAACTTTAAAATACTTACATGCCCACTAGTCTATCAAATTATGGTAAAGACGTACTTACTGAACTTATTGTAGTAACTTGATTTTTCTCAAGTTTCTGCTCCTCTTCGATAGACGATTTCCAGGAAACCTACGTGTGACATAAGACACACGCTAATTACGAACTTAGTGAGGCAGTTAAACTTAATTATTTTAAAAACATGAAATAATGTAATACAATATGTCATATATAAAAGTGCATTTCGTTTTCTCTATAACATGGCAAGTATATCACAATGTACATATGTCGTGTATCATAACTATCATATAAATAATGTTATTATTACATAATATATTCTCTATAATGGACATGCTTTCATCATGTAATCATTTACATATCATTTACTCTATCATGGTCATGCTTTCATTAAGCAATTGTAGCGATCTAAAAAACGAGGAGGTTTTAAGGTGTTTGGGTATTTTTCGGGTATTTAAAAAATATTTTTCGTGGGGTTTTAAAAAAATCGTATTTTATTTAAAATGGAGTCGCGACCGACCACTAGGGTAGGTCGGACACCATAAAAATAAAAGATTTTAAAAATGTCGGGTTCGGGAGTCGGTTACGGATGGGGAAGGATTAGCACCCCCATACCACCCAAAATTGGTACTTTAATAATTACCGCTTTATTAATATTAAATTTTCCGGATTAATGTGACGATTACAATTAAAATTTGGCCCCGTTTACGCTCGGATAAAAGGGCTCCGCGTTAACAATCTATATCCGAAATGCAACTTAAAACGTGGCAAACATAAATAAATACAATGTAATAAATAAATAAATACTAACATAATAAAATACTAATCTAACATAAATATTAAAAGACAACAAAACACCATGAATCAAATACATATATGCAAAACAATAGCAACTTCTGAAATACAAAAAGAAAACACGTGCTATTTATTATAAACCAAACAAAGACAAAACACATAAGCAGGTGAAAACCCATAGAACTATACAATCATGCATTCCAGCATACCATCAGAAAAATATAAACAACTACACATAATGATGTAAAACTCTACTATATGTACATATACTATACGACATATACTTTAGAAAAACATACATGTAACTAAAAAACCATTGTAGAAAGCTATATATATATTAGTATATAACGTATTTTTTAAAACTATATATTATACTTTAATATTACAATAACTATAAATATACTTTACATCATAATAATGCCAATAATATATTACATAGTATGATAAAAATATATATAGTATAAAAACATGTAAAAAAATATAATATAATATATAATACACAAAACTTATCAAATACTTACATATATATAGCTTTTTTCAAATATATAAACATAGTATATATATATATATAAACATATACTTAGATAAAAAGAAACATAGTATATATATATATTACTTAATATATATAATGTAATATACATAGATACATACTAAAAACACATACATATACATACGCACATATACACAAAGAAATAATTATACAAGAACAAATAAAAGAAATATTACAACAAAACCACATATTAATCATATCAAAACAACAATATACATACGTACCGTACATGTAGAAACAAATAAAGAACAAAACAAATACGAATCGTGATAAAAGAACACATATTTATAGATGAGAAGATAAAAAATAAAAATATTAAGCAACCATCAAAAATTAATCTAAACACATTCTAAGAAGACATATGAACATAAAAAATATATATAAAAACATGTAAGAACAAAAATAAATGAAAGGATTACTAATAAAACATCATTTCTATTAGATTATAAAAAAGATTATACAACAAACATACATAAAAAGGATACCTAAACTTAAATATAGTAGAGATCTCTCTCCCTTTGTCTTCAAAATAATATGAAAGTCCCCACTTTTTTTCTTTAATAGCCGAGAGCCTCCCCTTCAATTTTTCAATATGCCGTCCCCCCCATTTTCTCAATTTTTTGTGGTCTTAAAATGACTCATGGGATGGGAAAAATAATGGAGGTTGAGTGTTGGGGAAGCCCTGCCAAGGGCATGGCTGCCGCATGGTGTGGGGTGAGATGTGTGGCAGGGCATGGGCTGCCATGCCTTGCCATTTAATTAATTATTTTTTTTTTGAATTTGCTATATTTTTTGGAATATGGTAAATAATTCGAATATAATTTAGGACCCTGACAAAAATGGGTATTACAGCTGCCCATCTTTGCTCATTGTTGTGTAACAGGAATAGAGCAAAGACAAAAAGAATAACCATTTTTGTCTGATCCAGCTGAGCTTCTCCCTCTTTTGACGTGTGTCTTCTTTCTTCGGTAAATTTTCTCTCTCTTCGGCGCATGTCTTCTTTCTAGACTTGACGGATCTACTTTGTCACTCTTGGAGGAAGTAAAATCTTCAAAACGGGAGATGGTCTATTGGGAAAGCAAAATGAGTGGGACTCACTACATTATTGATGACGATGTGATTCCTAAGAAAACTCGACCCAGCTGCAACACCGACGGAGAGGCAAGGTCCGCAAAATTTGATCTAGCTGCGACACTGACGAAAAGGCAAGATCGATGGATGATGGTTCTGATATCTAATCTAGCTACAGCTCTGACGAAGATGCATGATCGAAGGATTGAAATCTCAGTTTGATTTTTCTCTCTTTTTCTTTCTTTTTTTCTTTTTTTGCTTTTGTTTTTTCGTTCTTCTCTCTCTTTTTCTTTTAATAAAGACAAATAGTTGAAAGTTGGTAAATTTTGACCAAGCTACAACACCGATGAAGAGGCATGGTCTAAAGTTAGTAATGTTGATCCAGCTACGACACCGACGAAGATGCAGGATCAAGAGTTACTGAATTTGGTCTAGCTACAACACCGACGAAGAGGTAAAACCGGAAGTTAGTAAAGTAGGTTTAGCTACAACACCGATGAAGAGGCATAATCGAAAGTTAGACTTGACCAAGCTGCAACACCGACGAAGAGGCAAGGTCTGAAGATTTGATCCAGCTACGACTCTAACGAAGAGGCAGGATCAGAAGGTTGTTCTTTTTTTGTTGTGATCAAGCTACGACTCTGACGAAGAGGCATGATCAAAATTTGGCAAATTTGGTTCAGCTACAACACCGACGAAGAGACAGAACCGAAAGTCAATCGAGTTGGATCTATCCACACCATCAACGGAGGGATAAAATCGAACTTCAGCATTTGAACTCCACTAGACCATCAAAGGAGAAGCATAATTCGGATGACAACAACTTGAACACAGCCACACCATCAACGGGGGGACATAATCAGATAAAACTTGAATTTTTTTTCTTTTTTTTTGAATTTTTCTTTTTTCTTCTTTTTCTATTTTTCTTTTCACTTTTTTATTTTATTTTATTTTCTTTTTTTCTCTTTTTTTAAAGATACAACATTGATATAACTAGAAAGTTAGTAAATTTTGACCAAGCTACAACACCGACGAAGAGGCATGGTCTAAAGTTAGTAATGTTGATCCAGCTACGACACCGACGAAGAGGCAAGATCAAGAGTTAGTGAATTTGGTCTAGCTACAACACCGACGAAGAGGCAAGACCGAAAGTCAGTAAATTTGGTTCAGCTACAACACCGACGAAGAGGCAGAACCGAAAGTTAGATTTGACCAAGCTGTAACACCGACGAAGAGGCAAGGTTTGAGGATTTGATCTAGATACAACTTTGACGAAGAGGTATGATTGGAGATTTGGTTTGTTTGCGATCAAGCTACGACTCTGACGAAGAGGCATGATCGAAATTTGGCAAACTTGGTTTGGCTACAACACCGACGAAGTGGAAGAATCAAAAGTTAGGTTTGACCCAGCTACAACACCTACGAGGAGGCAAGGTTTGAGGATTTGATCCAGCTACAACTCTGATGAAGAAACAGGATCAGAGATTTGGTTTCTTTGCGATCAAGCTACGACTCTGACGAAGAGGCGTGATCGGAATTTGGTAAATTTGGTTCAGCTACAACACCGACGAAGAGGCAGAACCAGAAACTTGGATTTGACCAAACTACAACACCGACGAAGAGGCAATGTTTGAAGATTTGATTCAGTTACGACTCTGATGAAGAGGCAGGATCAGATGGTTTTCTTCTTCTTTTTTTCGATCAAGCTATAACTCTGACGAAGAGGCATGATCAGACTTTGGCAAATTTAGTTCACCTGCAACACCGACGAAGAGGCAGAACCTTAAATTTATAAAGTTGGATCTATCCACACCATCAACGGAGGGGTAAGATCAGATTTCAACAACACAGATCTTACTATACCATCAACGGATGAACAAGATCGGCAAATGATAACAACTTAATTTTCATTTTGATTTGATTTTTTTCTTTTTTTCAGATTTTTTTGGATTCTTTGGTTTTTTTCCTTTTTTTCTCTCTTTTTTTGATTTTTTTAAATTTTTGATTTTTTTGCTATAAGTACAAGGAAAAGTATGGTCTAGCTGCAACACCATCGAAGAGACAAGACCTGGATAGGATTTAATCTGCTACACCACTGACGGAGAAACTAGACCAGCAAAATATAAGATCCACTACATCATCGATGGAGAAATAGGATATGGATGGAAAATTTGATCTGCAACACCACCGACGGAGGCAATATCTAGATAGGTTTGATCTACTACACCACTAACGAAGAGACTAGATCAGCAAAATATGGGATCCACTACACCACTGTCGGAGAGATAGGATCTGGATAGGAAAATTGATCTGCAACACCACCGACGGAGGCAAGATCTATACTAAGTTGGCCTACCACCATTGACGGAGGCATGATTTGCAAGATGTTGAATTGTTGAAAGCGAGCTATGTATGAAAAAATTTGCTCTACTTCTCTATCGGTAGAGGGTAAGATCTAGAATGAGTTGTTTCTATTGGCAAGAGTGATAGTCGGGAAAATGTTGGTGTCCGTCACACCATCGTTGGAGAAATTCAATCCTACAAAGAAAAAAAAACATTTGTCAGTAATTGTTCAAATTTTTTTTGTCACTGAAACCTTTTATTTAGATGTTTTAGCATCTTTTGCTTGTTTTTGGCCTCCTCCAAGACTAAGGTTGGCCATCGTGTCGTTGCCCCCATGTTGAGGATGTTCGGTCTTTTTTTCGAACATGTTTGTAAGCAAAAATGCATGCATGAATTTTATGCCTAAATGCATGTGTCTATCTTAAATGCATGGTAACTTTGGTGTATGGACTTAATCTAAATGTATGATGTATGCAAAAAAAATGATTCAATGTAAGATGAATGCAACTAAATGCATGAATGTGATATGATTTTTCTGGCCCTCAATGGGATGCCCCTGACTCCTCAATGGTCTTGTCAGGATCCTGGTCTTTTGCATGTGACAGTGCCCCAACCTCTTATTGGGTTCGATCACCTAGCTTTAAAGTAGCTTTCATTTGGGTGGATGCCCCAAAAAAATTGTCCGTTCTATGCCATCGTCTGAGAATATTCTTGTAGCAAATTTGAAACCCTTGAGCACATTTTGTTTCCCCCTAAGTTGGGTTCATAAGTTGGTTTATGGTAGCTTATCATTTTTTGGATCTGGTGAAGTTTTACAGACTGTGGTCGATGTAGACATTTTAGGGATACAAAAGTTAAACTTGGCAACGAAGACTGGACTTTGGCAAAGAATGCCCCCAGACTGAGGCCTTGTTAAAGGCACACTGTTTGTAAAAGATGTAGAGGGTACTTGTGGACATGGCCCAAGATCAGGCTCTTATAAAAGGTTCTCTAAGGTGCTAGGTTGACCAACTTTGTTGTATCTAATGGGGTAACCCGGGGACCGACTTTAAAATTTTCAAAATGTATGCATGTAAATGCAAAATGCATGTCTTAGATGTGAAAGTACTGATTCAAAAATGGTTCTCGTGGTTTAACTTCCGAACTCACGAGATTCATTTGCAACTTTGAATATTGCCTTGATATCTAGAGTACTAGATTTTCTCCCAATGATAATTTTTCAAATTGAGAACCAGTCGTGAATCAGTATTTCATGCTGGTAAAAATGCAGAAATAAAAAATGTTATGATATATCATGCAGTGAATGAGCAGATTGAATATAATGTGATCAAAAAATGGGTCAATTTGAAATTAAAATAATCAAATGAATAAATTAAAGTAAATAGGGTGAAAAATGAAAGATTTCTGCTCGGGCAAACCACTTGAACCAACGTCTTTATGTCATGCAATGCTAATGCAACAAAAGAATGTGCAAAGTAAAAATAAAATAAAACAAAAAATGAGTTAGTACCGAATAAACGCAATAGATACATAAATAAAAAGCGAAGTAGATAAGGCAACAAGCAGAGCAATCCTATTTATCCCATCTAAAACATCTAAGTTATCCGCGTGGCTCTAAAATGGTGGGCTTTCTATATTCTCTACATGCAGTTTTGGTGCTAAGAGGTACCTGAATTGTCCTTGATGTCCCTTACTAAGAGTAGCAAGGCCCCCAGTCATCACCCATGATAGGCTCCTTTCAACCGGGTTCAGCTCAGGGGGACCCATTCGCTTATGCCTCTACGAATGAACGATATCCTTACGAAAGCATAAGGTACTCGAGCCCCGAAGGTACTTGCTAGGCCTACACGGAGGAACGATATCCTCACGAAAGCATTAGCGTTTCCCCCCACTTAAAAAGGACGGGTTTATATGCCAAATTTTAAATGTGTTAAAATAAACGCGCAATTATAACCGAACGTTAATTTAATAGTCACTTTAATCAGGAACTTCTAATATTAGTAAAGCGGTAATTATTTAAAAAAGTTCGACTCTCATTTGTTTTTGAAAAACAAAAATGTGTGTCCCTAGCAGAGTCGCCATCTATAGCGATCTAAAAAAATGATGAGGTTTTAAGGTGTTTGGGTATTTTTCGGGTATTTAAAAAATATTTTTCGTGGGGTTTTAAAAAAAGCGTATTTTATTTAAAATGGAGTCGCCACCGGCCACTAGGGTAGGCCAGACACCATAAAAACCATAGATTTTAAAAATGTCGGGTTCGGGAGTCGGTTACGGATTGGGAAGGATTATCACCCCCACACCGCCCAAAATTGGTACTTTAATAATTGATGCTTTATTAATATTAAACTTTCTGGATTAATGTGACGATTAAAATTAAAATTTGGTTATATGTGCGAGTAAATTTTAAAAGCCCCATTATCCGAGAATAAACGCCCAACCACCATCACTACGCCTGATACTGGCCCCGTTTACGCTCGGATAAAAGGGCTCCGCATTGACAATCTATATCCGAAATGCAACTTAAAACGTGGCAAACATAAATAAATACAATGTAATAAATAAATAAATACTAACATAATAAAATACTAACCTAACATAAATATTAAAAGACAACAAAACACCATGAATCGAATACATATATGCAAAACAATAGCAACTTCTGAAATACAAAAAGAAAACACATGCTATTTATTATAAACCAAACAAAGACAAAACACATAAGTAGGTGAAAACCCATAGAACTATACAATCATACACTCTAACATACCATCAGAAAAATATAAACAACTACACATAATGATGTAAAACTCTACTATATGTACATATACTATACGACATATACTTTAGAAAAGCATACATGTAACTAAAAAACCATTGTAGAAAGCTATATATATTATATTATATAATGTATTTTTTAAAACTATATATTATACTTTAATATTACAATAACTATACAATATACTTTACATCATACTAACGCTATAATATATTACATAGTACGATAAAGAAATATATAGTATAAAAACATGTAAAAAAATATAATATAATACATAATACACAAAACTTATCAAATACTTACATATACATAGCTTTTTTCAAATATATAAACACAATATATATATAAAAACATATACTTAGATAAAAAGAAACATAGTATATATATATATTACTTAATATATATAACGTAATATACATAGATACATACTAAAAACACATACATATACATACACACATATACACAAAGAAATAATTATACAAGAACAAATAAAAGAAATATTACAACAAAATCACATATTAATCATATCAAAACAAAGATATACATACATACCGTACATGTAGAAACAAATAAGAGAATAAAACAAATACGAATCGTGATAAAAGAACACATATTTATAGATGAGAAGATAAAAAATAAAAATATTAAACAACCACCAAAAATTAATCTAAACACATTCTAACAAGACATATGAACATAAAAAATATATATAAAAACATATAAGAACAAAAATAAATGAAATGATTACTAATAAAACATCATTTCTATTAGATTATAAAAAAGATTATACCACAAACATGCATAAAAATGATACCTAAACCTAAATACAGTAGAGAACTCTCTCCTTTTGTCTTCAAAATAATATGAAAGTCCCCATTTTTTTCTTCAATACCCAAGAGCCTCCCCTTCAATTTTTCAATCTGCTCATCATTTTCTTCAATTTTTTGTGGTCTTAAAATGACTCATGGGATGGGAAAAATAATGGAGGTTGAGGTTGAGTGTTGGGGAAGCCCTGCCAAGGGCATGGCTGCCGCATGGTGTGGGGTGAGATGTGCGGCAGGGCATGGGCTGCCATACCTTTCCATTTAATTAATTAATTTGTTTTTGAATTTGCTATATTTTTTTGGAATAGGGTAAATGGTTCGAATATAATTTAGGACCCGAACAAAAATGGGTATTACAACTATCATTTGCATACCATGTGCTCTCATGGTCATGTTTTCTTTATGCCATCATTTGCATAACATGTATTCTATCATGTATCATGTAACATTTCTATCATATATCAATAACATTTCTATCATGTATGTCATGTACTTCTCTGTCATGTAACATGTAACTTCTTTTTCATGTTTCTTGAAATCATGTAAC
Organism: Hibiscus mutabilis; assembly: GCA_019671005.1. Lineage (NCBI taxonomy): Eukaryota > Viridiplantae > Streptophyta > Magnoliopsida > Malvales > Malvaceae > Hibiscus > Hibiscus mutabilis. Next base: position 36,662,725 of record CM033742.1, read on the forward strand.
ATCTTTTTCATGTACCATGTAATCATGTAACATCTGTATCATGTAACATCTTGTTATTATTATCATCGTGTCTGGCTAGAGGCCCATAGAAACCCCGTAGCCTATCTGTACCCCATGTAGAGTACGTACTCGAGAGGACACTCTTTGCTCCTCATATAATGATGCTCTTTGCTCCTTATATAAACACCTCACAAGTGCATTTTGCACTTGGATCCCCAGGGTGTATCTTATTTCAGTTTAATCTTGTCGTTATCCATATTTCATGTATGCATAATGCATCATCATTTATGCAAACAATCATTCGTACCTGGTATTCCATCAATCTTGCCATGTCGAGCAATGTATCATATCACGTATTATAGAGAAATACAATGCCAATTTCAACATAATGCAAACATATAGAAATGCACTCACTTGGGCCATGTAATAATATGCCTCACTAAATTCTACTCGATCCTTTCCTTTATAGTATCTCGATTCCTCTTTGATTCGTGTTCGGCTTCATTAACCACATGAATATAAATACCATTTGTTAGATTCATTTCTAACGATATTTTAATCAAAGTATCGAATCATTAAACATAAAAATTTCTATACTTTTTCTTCCGTTCTTATACTGTCCAAAAACTCATTTTGGTCCTTAATAACCTTTTTGAACTTCAATTAATTCTTTCTAGCTTGTTAACCAACATTTAGATACAAAATGTATCAATTCTCATTTTCTGACAGATTGCACTATCTTTAAAGAAATATTTCTATAAAATAATCTACAACTCGAAATTCGATTCCGTTTGTTCTGAAAGAAACTAAGTTCAATAAAATTTTCAACCATATAAATTAATAGTCCAAATTCAACTCGTACAATTTATGACAAATTTTCAAAGTCAATTTCCATTGCTGATTTCGGAACAGACAACTATACTGTTTTCTGACATTTCACCACTTAAATTTTTATATCTTTTTACTCGGAACTCGAAATCAGTTTCCGTTTGTTGGAAACGAAACTAGACGGAAAAATATTTATATTCGTATAAAATTCAGCTTCTAACCATTTTTGTAGAATTTATGGTGAATTTTCAAACTTACTGCCATAATCCAGTTTTCTACATTGATTCCATAAATAACTCCAAACTTTATACTAGCTTCCCTTTACTTCTCTACTTTTAAATTTAGTCCCAATACTTGATTCAAACCATCAACTTTTCACCCTTTTTTATCAAATAATTATTCAACATTGTTCCCCCTAATTTTTCCTTCTTTCTGAATTAGTCACTAAAATGCAAAAATAAGGATTTAAACTTCTTAACTTTGCAATTTAGTCCTCAAATCAACATTACTACTTAAATTCTATTATTTCAACTAAAATCAGATTTATTCCTTCTCTAAAACCTCAATTCTGAATTGGTCACTTAACTTTGACAATTTGTCAAAAATGGTCACTAACTCGATTTAACATCGGTTTTGCATTCTAACTTCAATTTCACATCTTCAACATCAATAATAACATAAATACACTTTAAAATCATAAAAATTCAGATTATTCCTCTAACTTTCAGAATTGCCGAAATGGTCCATATACCTTTAATTTAGGGTTTTGCTTCCAAATAACAAATTCAAGCTTACTAGATCATTTATCCAACATCACAAACCCTAAATCAAACTTGAATCCATAAACCCTAATCATCTTCATACAAACTAAAACATGTAGGGTTTAAAACCCAACACAAAAACATGATTTTATCATCATAACAATTTAATTTAAACTTAAATTTCAACATAGAATCATAAAATCTCAAAACTCAAAACCCTCAATTTAGTCCATAATCCCCAATTTCTTTCTCATCAAAATTCTCATCAACCAAGCATGTATTCCATGAATTATTGACATCAAAAGATAGAGCTTGAAGAGTAGAACAATTTCGTAGTTGAAAAGATTACCTAAAAATCGACTTTCGGGGCTTGAATCGAGCTTAGAAAATTTTTCTCTTTCTCCCCTTATTTTCGAAATTGTAGATGAATAAATATTCATCATTTTGACGATTTTGTTTTTAATTCTTCTAAACATGCCACTTGTAAATATAAATGAATTTTAAATTCATTTAAATAGTAAAATTACTAAAATACCCTTTTAATCCAACGGTTGAGATTGATCTTATCATTAATCAAGGGCCAAGATTTACTCTTCCATTTCCTTCTTCCAAAATTATCCTTGTAACTTTTTAAATATTTCAAAAATGTCATTGGGGCAAAATGACCAATTTGCCATCCAACTAGTTTTTATTTACTAGCTTGTTTCAAAATTGCCATCCCATTACAATTCAACTAAATTAGTTCATTTCCAACCGGCCACTATTCCATAAATACTATTTTATGACTTTTCCATGGCTTATGGAATAGCCTATGAAATTTCAGTTCGATCTGATATCCTGATATTCATAAAATATCTCTACTACGATTTTACCTTTACCGAGCTATCGAATTTATTCTGAAAATTCTATATTTCCATATTCGGGAAATCCACACTACCATCTCATAAAAATTTCCTTTCCCAAGGACTTAGACTGAATTTTCCTAACTCAGTCTATTATTCTGATAATTATCGAAAATCTTTATAGAATAAAAATTATCTTAGAAATCCTTTATCAATAATCTATACGAATATTCTCTACTCTTACTGAGTCCAAAACATCGATCAGAAAAACTTTTATGGGACCTTCCCGGAGGTCACCCATCCTAACATTTCCTTGGCCTGAGCACGCTTAACAATTTTATTCGATCCAAATTCAGTACCTTTTACTGCATCTTAATTCTTAAAACCCGATATCAAGGTACTTATGTCGATCCTATTCACTCTTATACTGAATAAAATTATTTATTGGGGAAATTTACACTTTAGTTCCTAAACTTTTCTAAAGTTTATACTTTTAACCCCAAAACTTTAAAAATTTACAATTTGGTCACTGACCAAAATTTGGGATATTACAGCTTTCCCTAGATTATAATATATGAGTACATATATAGGGTTAGGATCCACTTACACAATGTAAAACTCAATTACTTTTACCTTTTTTTTGGGTCGTTGGATGAGGGTAATAAATGGTTAAGATTATTTCCTTATCTCTTTTTTTCATATGATAAACGCTCATATTTTTTCTCTCAACAATCTCTTTATATTCAACATTTCATCTTATCCATCCATTTCATTCATCCAATGACCATAAATTAGTGTAAAACTAAATGAGTTCTCCTTATTTTTAACTTTTAATCTCTCTCATCCATTATATTCATCCAATGACCATGGATTAGTGTAAAACTGAATGAGTTCTCCTTATTTTTAATTTTTAATCTCATTCATCTATTATATTCATCCAATAACCATGGATTAGTGTAAAACTAAATGAGTTTTACACTAATCCATGCTAATCCATGATCATTGGATGATTGAAATGGGTGGATGAGATTAAAAGTAAGATATGTGAAGATTATCACTTGGGAAAAAAGTAATGAGTTAATCTCATCCATCAATTTTACCCATCCAATGATCACGGATGAGATTAAAAGTAGGATATGTGAAGATTATCACTTGAAAAAAAGAGAGTAAGAAGTTAATCTCATCCATTCATTTCACCCATCCAATGATCATGGATTAGTGTAAAGCTAATTGAGTTTTACACCATGTAAAATGGATCCTAACCCTATATATATATATAGGATCCTCTTACACTGTGTAAAATTTGAAAGTTTTACACATTTTTGGACCGTTGGATGAAAGTAAATGTATGGATGAGATTAACAGTAGAAAATTTGAATATTATCACTTGGCAAAAAAAATAAGGAAATAATCTTTGTTGTTTACTATCACCATCCAACGGTCTAAAAAAGGTATAAAAGTAATTGAATTTTACACAATGTAAGTGGATATATGAGATCCACTTACATTGTGTAGAACTCAATTACTTTTACAGCTTTTTTTTTTACCGTTGGATGATGGTAATAAATGGCTAAGATTATTTCCTTGTCTTTTTTTTTTCAAGTGATAATCTTCATATTTCCTATTGTTAATCTCATCGATCCATTTCACTCATCCAATGGCTATGGATTAGTGTAAAACTAAATGAGTTTTACAGTATGTAAGTGGATCTCATCCCATATATATATATATATATATATATATATATATATGTGGGATATGATCCTCTTACCCAATGTAAGATTTGAAAGTTTTACATCTTTTTTGGATCATTGGATTAAGGTAAATAGATGGACGAGATTAAGTGTAGAAAATGTGAAGATTATCACTTGAAAAAAATAGATAAGAAAATAATCTTAGCCATTTATTACCATCATCCAACGATCTAAAAATGTAAAAATAATTAAATTTTACACAGTGTAAGTAGATCCTAACCTCTCTATATATACGAGGTAAGATCTATTTATCCTTTTTATAATTTTTAAAGTATTTTTTATTTGTAAAAAAAACAAATATATCTATTGTTTATATATGTATATATGGACAAGAACTTTTTACATTGTCATGTTTTATTATTTTTCTCTATTTAAAATTAGAGAAATTTTAATGAAAGACGTGATAATATGAGTTTGTATGATTTGTTATTTATATAATCATATTATTTTATCGATAAAAAATTATGGACAAGAACAATTACGTATTTAAAAAGTTAAATATATAAAATCGGCACATATTCATCAAATCAATAAATGCAATACAATAATATTTTTATATATAAAAAGTTTATCTTGTAAGGTTGTCCTCTCATTTGTATGGATATGCTTGAGGATACTTGAATATTCCTAATTATGCTAAGCCCTATCTCTGGCCTACTTTGGAAGCTTCAATTGAAGATTCAAATGTAAACAAATGAGAGAGAAAAAAAGGACAATCCGGTTTTTTCACTACAACCTCAAGTTATGTGTATCTATCCTTAGCCCATGAATTCAATAAATATTAAAAACATTTGGACTAAGAATCCCTAATATTTATGGGTAATTATCTATTAAAAATATTTATGGGTAATTATCTCATATATTGACGGTAGAAATAAAAGCGTTTAATTTTAAGTTTAGTGATTCATTTTAGGGTTTAAGATTTAGGGACTTATATTTATAGGATTAGAAGTTAATGATTGTAGTTAGAATTTAAGGTTTATAGGTTAAAATCTAAATCTCTAACATATTACCCTAAATCTTAAACCCTAAATTCTATAACCATAAGCTTTAAACCCTAAAATTAAAGCACTTGTAAAAACTTTTTATTCTCACCTCCAGTTTATTGAATATTTTCCTAATATTTATATAGGATAGAACTCAAATTTAAACACTAAAATCATAGAAAAATATTTGGACTAAGAACCCCAATCATAATATTCACGGACGACAAAATTCGAATTTAAACCTTAAAATTATTTTTTGTTAACATCGTAGACCATTGAAATAGAACTTGGTTTTGATGAAGGAAAATGAAAGCAATGTCGTTTTCTAGAGTTTAAACGATTTGTGTAAGGGGCAGGGATTCACTTAATCTAAAAGGCAACCAATTGAAACAAACTGTGAACACAAGTTTATATTGAAGGCATTTGCGACTTCAATAACCCCACGCACCTTCACTCCACACCACACCACTTGGACCAACGCCTTTGCTCAACAGCCGCTATTTCATTGCTCTTCCCATTCTTTAAGTATTGCCCTTAACTTTTACCTTCTCTTCTGCAAACCCTTTCAATGTCTATCTTGCGTCAGCATACGTGCCCGTCGAGGTCTCTTACTCATGTTCCGACTAGCCCACGGCTGAGCCCTGTTGCACGTCTGACATGTTCAGTCACCACCACGACCAAGCCTATGCCCAGTCAGAACCAGTTGGTCATTGAGCCACGGCTCGAAACTAAATTGGACCCGGTCACTCCGGTTATCCCTGGTGCTGGCCCTCCTTTACCAAATGACCCAAGTTTGCAATCAACATGGTCTCATCGGGCTTGGGTGGTGAGCGGCGGCTGCACCACCCTTTTCTTTTCCCTAGCCAAGACTGTAATGGCTGCAGCTGATTCACATATGTGGTTTGAACCTATGGTAGCGGGCTATGCTGGGTATATTTTGGCTGATCTTTTGTCTGGGGTTTACCATTGGGGCATTGACAACTACGGTGATGCATCTACTCCGGTTTTCGGTTCACAAATTGAAGGATTCCAGGGGCACCACAAATGGCCCTGGACTATCACCAGGCGCCAGTTTGCTAACAACTTACATGCATTGGCTCGCAGCATAACTTTCACAGTGCTTCCTATTGATATTCTTTGCAATGACCCAGTTATTCAAGGGTTTGTAACCTTGTGTGCTGGTTGCATCATGTTTAGCCAACAATTTCATGCCTGGTCTCATGGCACCAAGAGCAAGCTCCCTCCGTTGGTGGTGGCGCTACAAGATGCCGGTGTTCTCGTCTCCCGGACGCAACATTCTGCACACCATAAGCCTCCATATAACAGCAACTACTGCATTGTGAGCGGAATCTGCAATGAGTTTCTGGACAAAAACAAGGTTTTCGAGGCATTAGAGATGATTATATTTTTCAAGCTTGGGGTGAGACCCAGATCTTGGGGTGAGCCTGGAACTGAATGGATAGAAGAGACGGATGAAGCTCATTCTCAAGTTACAGTTTATTGAATTTTTTTCTCTCCATTTCTGTAATAAGAAAATTATAAGCAATCATTCAAATGACAAGTCAATGATTTGTTTTTGTGAAGTTCAAGCTTTGATGTATATACTCATGGACTTCTACCGCAAGAACATACATTATTAGAAAAGACTCGAAGAAATAATAAGATTTTGCAGGTAGTAGAATTGCCATTTGTCATATTTCGTCAAAATTCAAACATAAACAGTTGTAAAGTTACAAGACACTCAGATTTGGAAAAAGAGAGGAGGAAAAACAGGGGGAAAAAAGACAGAATAGTGTTACCTATCAGCCCCAAATGAGGAGATGGACGATACACAGGGGAACCAATAGCGGCGTTTTTCATCTCTATGACCATCATCAATCATCCAAGACCTTTCTGCATCAACCCAAGGGAGTTTTGTGAAACCTATAAATCTAAATGTCACAGTAATATGATAAACATGACTGTTTTTGCAAGAACTTACGTCTAATAAAGTATCAAGGGCATCAATCGAACGTCCACGTGTCCAGGAAAGCCGTCTCTCTACCTTGTCAACGGTCACATAGCCTTGAGCCTGAGAGAGAAACAAGTAGAACATCAACTAAGCAATTATTTGCATAGGTACTTGTTTTATACCAGTATAGAAGTATCACATGCTTTTTCTTTCCAGCAGAAATCACCTCAAATCCACTACCCAATGTCTGGAGAATTAAAGCAGTAGATGCATTTAAAAATGGCATCATATAAACTCACATAAGTTGTTTAAGGCAACTCCATCATAGACATGCAGATGTCACACCAGTAAGCAGCAATACAATTCAACAACTATTCAATAAAAGAAAATTGCTCAAAACGAAGGAAAACCGAGCAGCCTTCCCTAGCACTCCCTCTCATCCTGAGATGAGTTAAATTTGGAAAAAGGGAAAACGAGAATTCTGGAAAGCTCATTCGTTAATCAGTATACAACCATACCTTCAGCTTACTAATAGCACGCGAACAATCATCCTCGGATACAGCTTCGCGATCATGTTTTCGTTTCTGACGAAGCAATTTGCAGAGTTCCTGCAGGTAAATCAAACTTCCATTTAGGAGCCTAGCAGCCAAGCATGTAACCCCTAAATTTAACCTAATTTCTTAGGTTAAATCTTGAGAGTCAAGTTTGAAAACTTTCTCCTCAAGTAACAAATGTTAGGTTTTTTTATCAATAAATCAAAATTATCATTAAATAATAATAATTACCATAAAATATCTCAATTAATTTCAAACTCAATCATTAAAACGAGTTCTAAGTATTTAACTAAAACATTTGTATTAAATCTGAAAACACGTGCGAAAACAAAATCCCAATTTAAATGTCACAAATGTTTGAATTACAAAATGTTCCAAATAACAAAATAATAACATCAAGTTCGTACTGATGGTAAATTATCTGAGAAAAATATGAGATGCTCCAAGTATCAAGTCTTCTAATCAGTCTGAGAATCTGAAAGAAGAAACTAGGGGGTGTAAGCTAAAAAGCTTAGTATGTCTCTAAAGTGCAAGCAACACAAAAACAAAACAGTATTTTTATTTTCTGATAAAGTCTTTTCTGAATGCATAATAAATTCAATAAATCCAAATCATAATGTTATGGTGTCCGATGCATGACTCAATACCCGACTATCTGGTATCATACAGAGTGGAGGTTGCCCTCGCCAGAGTGGAGGTTTCCCTCACTTTTTCAGAACACAATTCCGATCCCATGACTCATGATATGATTTGTAAAATCATAAATCCAAACTCTTACGAGTAACTCATTTCTGAAAATCCGATGCTTGATTTAAAAACCCAATATAATATGCCATGTATGATGTTTCAAAATATTCTCAAATAAAAATCAGATAATAAATCAAGCAATGTACAAAACATCATTTATAACACAGTAAGAACACACAAATATGTGGCACAGGAAGAGAACACACCTTAGCCTAAGCAACTCAACCAATTGTATGACGTGTCTCTCACGATCAGAAGTACGGGGTCCAGTAGTATTGGTACCTATGAGAATAATTCTACGATAACACTATTACTATTGTCACTATAATCAAAGAATTATTTCTAAAAACTAATATAACGAAATTTAATGAATACTGATCTAATTCGAATAGTTGATCTTCAAGTCAACCGAAGACATAGTTGAATTGAGCGGTGCCAGAGACTCAGCGGGGTTTGATCGAATTAAATAAATAATAAAAAAAGGAGATGCGATTCGAACATAAATCGAGAGAGGGAGAGGGGAAAACACAAATTAAACTAAATTGCAGGGCGGTTATATATAACCAAATCTTTGGATAAATTACAAGGCAAGTCCTTGTACTTTTCTAGGGTTCACAAAGTAGGTACTTAATATCAATTCTTTATAAAAAGGTCACTAAATTGTTTAAAATTCAATTAATTTCCAAATTTCCTAATTAGTGTTTCATATTTAAAATTTTAATTTATAGGGTTTTGAATTTTAAAATTTTAAAATTATGGTTTTTAATTTTGAACAAAAATTCGAGGTGTTACAAAGAATATGTCAACAATTTGCACTCCTGTCTAGCCAAGTATCAAAACCTCGTTATAAGCACCCTACCAAGAAGTAAGATTTTAACATAATCATTCATAACTTAATAAATTTCAACTTTGAAACAAGAACGGACAAATATACACAAAAAGGAAAGCATAAAGATGAAGTGAAATCAGTTTAAACTACAAGAACGAAAATTAAAGAAACTTGAAAAAAAAAACAGGAAATTCTCCAATTAATTTTCTGTCGAAAAAGAATGGTTTCTTTTTTAAATACCAACCAAGCTCGTAATAGAAATCACCAATCCCTAAAACCTCAGCCCAAAACCCCTTATTTGAAGCCGAAGGATCCACTCCTACTTTAGCACACATCTCGTGAAATTGTGACCTAAAAAATGGATTTTTACGAATATCATTCTGCAAAAAAAAAATATAGAAATCATGAAGAAAGAAAAAAAAAACTAAAACCATTGAAACTAATGAAAAAAATTGAAAAGGAACTTTTGTTTACCTTGTGTTTTCGAGCGAGTTCTTCGAGTTGAGAACGAAAAGTGGCGAGCTGTTCTTTCATAAGATCGGTTCTTAATTTGGCTACATTTTCTCCCAATACTCGATATTGATCCTGAAATAAACAAATAAAACAAAATCACACAATCAATTACAGGTAGAATTGGTTGGATGCAGCTGAGATTAATTTGGATAATCGTAATTAAGATTAAATTGATTTTCGAAAACAAACCCTAGCAGCTGCAACTGTTTGAAGGCCTCCAATTCCAGGCCGTCTTCTCATATTCTTTTTCCTTCAAAAATATGGTCTGCTTCTTCTTTCCCTTCCCTGCTTTTCCCTGGTGGAACTTTTTCTAGTGGTCTAATTATGGTTTTAGCCCTTTTACTATGCTGAAATTTAAGTTTTAATCATTATATTTTCATATTTTTTATAATAAAAAATTAAATTTTGTTTTTATTGAGTTCAAGACCTCTCATTTACTGAACGGATGCTTTTAACTCATTTTTTGAACAATTTCTACCTAAAAAAAGGAAGGAGAAATTTTGCTCCTAACAGGTCTAAAATCCACAACCTAAAAGAGAGGAAAATGTCAACTGAGAACTTTTAATCACATACTCTAAAGATTGTTGACTGTACGGATGTTTTAACTAGCTACGAAATACACTGAAATTTATTATTAATTCATAGCATTGTTTTGCATGTAAATATAATGTTTTTTGGTTGTCATCTTGATTTTTCTGAATTTTGTCTTGACTAATTTAAATCAACCCGCATCGCACACCTAATTTTACCGAGTGAGTCTCCCAACGAGATTTTCTGCATACACAAACCTCGAACTCAAGACCTACTTAAGCGATATCAAACTATTTACTATTTACACCGTTGGAACATAAATTGTAATATCATTAATCTTTTTTGTTAAAATTATTATGTGGAACATGTTTATTATACACATGAAAATGAGAAAAGCAAAATGGACACATCTGGTGGTTCCATTTGTAACGTTAGGGAAGAGGTGAAAAGAGGGATTGTATGGAAAATAAGCAACTTTATCGAAAAAATTGGTTAAGTTACTGGTAAAAGAATTTAAAACTTCGGTTAATTCGATTTTAAGTAGTTCGATTAAGTTATTAATCGAATCAATTGTTTGGACACTTCTAACTAGCAGTCGAGTTTATTCGATGTGAGATTAATTGAACCAAAGGGGAGGTGCTCAAACTTTATTCGATTCATGGATTGCAGTTTTACATCTCACCTTACAACAATTTTAAGGTACTTGTAGTTCTTTGTTCATATATATAATCTTTGCTTGTCACAGGTAGACCACATCATGGAACCAGGTGAACCATCACATACACTTTTTTTTCCGGCATTACGAAGCACATATAAGTTGCAACGTTATCGTTTGCATCTGTTCAAGACATCCATGATTGCGACTAAAAGTATACTTACTCGCTAACAGTTTCGCAGCAGTAGGATGGAGCGGTAGAGGGTTGATATACGAACAGTCTGACAGTGTGGAAATGACCTGATGGGCGATTGTAGGTGAACTTCATGCCGGTGCTGCGTTCCCCTGGATGGTTGCAGTGATCGTGGAAGCTACTAATTGGTCGTGCCAAGCATGCATTCCATCAGTCACTCTCGGGCATTGTTTCCGCCACAGTGTATATCCCCTTGGCATTTGTGAAAGCTTGGTAGTTTACTACTTGGCCGGATTTTGTAATGCAAAGTACAGCAACCTCAGCACCTGCAGGAAAGCATTTGTTTTACATAAAGATAAGGTAAACCGATAAATCGCATTCGATGATTAGTATACTTCAAGGCTCGGATTGAAATATCAATTAAGCATCAATGCCATATTACAGCTTGAAATACTGAAACAACAAAAAACATAGATAAGAGTTATTCAACCCTCGCCATCATCGACGATGGCAATTGAAGTGTTAAAGTGAGGAAGCATTGCTTCCACCTTAAGAAAATGAAAAGAACAATGGGAGGAAGTAGACTCAGAATGCAACCGATGAAGATCACATGTCAGTTTTTCATCGAAAATTACAAAGTTAGCTTTCCTCTATGAACAAATAATTCGAAATTCATTCTAGCATCATAAATTACGACCTTCAACCTTGAGAACAGTTATATCGAATTCAAACAGCTTCAGAAACACCGTGAACATTTTCGAATTTGTTAGAGAGTTTTAGCAAGCTTCCATTCTTTTTCCACTTACTTCACCAAGCAAGCAAAAAAAGGGAAGCATCGTCTGGACAAGGGACGAAGCTATATGGGGCGGGGAGGGCACACCACCCCCAATTTATTTTTCAACCTTTGTCCTCCTATATAATTTTTTTAAAAAAATTGGTTTATTTATGAATTTGACCCACACTTTCAAACATTTATATTTTGCCCCCAAACCCCAAATCCTGGCTTTGTCCCTGGTCTCAACCATGGTTAGTCGGTGGCATTTTTACCACATTGGAACACCATACCTATCCTCAACAATTTGCACCAACTTAAACAACAAATCAACAACAAAGCTTACTTGTCGGCCATCACACACACCACATAAGAAAGAAAATGAAACAAAAGACGATGAACATATACCGCTATTCGACGTTCTAAGCCTATAACTAAGAGAATTGCTTACACAAACTTTTGGAGGATGCAGCCTACACAAAATGGGTTCAGACTAGAGCAATCAGCTCAGACAACCTTTCTTATACACTATAATAGCTGTTTGCAACCCAAATAGCCACAATTAAAAGTATTGAGCAAGCACCAAGAATAAAAGCAATTTAATAAAGCAAATCACAGGAAAACCATAAATTGCATTAATCTAATGCGGTAATGACTTAGTCAAATTCAATGAAATACATTTGAAGTTAGCATATGATCAAATCATTAACCAAAAAAGGTGCAAACTTTGTCACTATCCAGAATCCATAAACCTACCGACAAATGAAAGAGCTGTAATTCCAACAAAAAACCCACTTCAAAATTCAGCTAAAAACATAATGGAACCAATCTAACAACAACTACAATTATAAATCATAAATTACAGAAAGGATGAACAGAGAGAAAAAGAGAGAACAACCTTCTAAAACATGATCTTCGGGACCAATGGAAGAATCAGCACAAACATCACAGACAACTCGGCCATGAATCTCTCCAGTCCAAGATTTGACACTTGAGATCAGGAAATCAGCTAAGACAACAAAACCCAGAACCAGATTCTTGCTCTTTGATTCCATGGGCAGCTCTTTTCTTCAATTGAGCTACAAAAAGGAGAGCAGACAGTATTTTCTTACCAGAACCGACGAGTATATTTATATAGGTAGATTTATAGAACCAAAGCTGAGGGTTAGAGGGTTTTTTTTCTTCTGATTTCTAAAATTTACTCGTGACACATTTGGATCAGACTTATATAACACATCTAATTTTAATAAATTTTCTGCATATATAATTTAAGATCTATTTAAATAATATTAAACTGTTTATCTTTTGAATTAACCCGATAATAAGATCAGAGGTATTTAGTTAGTGGGTTCAACTTGGACTAATTTGTCTAATCTTTACTGCCTTACTTGGATTTTCTATGGTTGCTTTCTCCATTTCAATGCTAACCAGGAAGCTTATTTGGGCTAGAAAGGGCTAACAATGGCTTCCATCCACCTAGGTCCAGCCAAATACATCATGTCATGGCTAATTGTAATTTAGGTCCCGTTTAACCTTGCTTCTAAAAATTATTTGGATAAACTACTCAGGTAACTATCGAACTATTTGAGTGTATTTATTTTGACCACCGAACTAAACAAGTCGTCAATTAGACCATCAATGTTTTAAATTGGTCTTATTTTGACCTCCCTGTTAAAAAACTAACGGAAAGGTGACAGTTAACTAAAATTTGTATAATTACACATTTAATCTTTGTTATTTACCTATTATATCAATTTGATAGTAATTTTAATTTAATTAAATAAAATCAATCAATCAGATGATGACATGTGTCGTCACCCGATTGAACGAATTTAATCTAATTTTAAATTTATTTTATTTAATAATTTTTTATCCAATCAGATGGCGACATCTGTTACCTGATTGGGTGAAAATTTAAGCAAATGAGAAATTGAGAATCAAACCTACAACTATCAAGAAAAACTACACTCAATCTACCGCTAGGCCAAGTCTTTCAATTGTTTTAAAAATGCTAATTTTCTTGTTTAATGGCATATTGTTCGAGTTGTGGGTTTCCCTGTTCTTCTTCCTTATTACCTCATCTCACAGCACAAATCCATCAGCATCAACCTATTTCAGGTATATAAGCTTTAACATGTTATAACTTGCCTTCCTTATTGTTCGAGTTGATGTTGAAGTTCCTCTGAGTTTACAGGTTCGAATTCAGAGTTTTTCATAAGATGATATTGTTTGTCGTTTCCCCAGCAATGTCTTTTGATTTTAGTACAAACATTGTTGTTGGTGGGTCAACAATTAACATGATGCACCAGATATTTGGCATGACTCCAGTTGTCTTTTGCTCTGTAATTCTATCATGAGTAAAAACAAAAATTTGGAGAATGAAAATAATTCCTTCAGATGCAGGCCTGAATTTTGTGTGATTGTTAAGATTTACATTTGTTATGTCTGTTGAGTGCCAACATGTGAAGTTACATTTTAGCCGCCTCATGGCGTGGGAAAGCTATGGCTTTTGTGTAGGACATATTTTGAATCTGTATCATATATTTAGTTCTTCTCCCATCCCTCTATTTTATGTTTTCTCATTTGCTGGGACTAAACGAGGAGTGATGATGTTTCGATCTGGCTACAATACAAAAGGTTGTTGAAAAGCTTGTTTGTGTAGCGCGAAGGGGAGAGGGAGAGGGAGAGGGAGAGGAGAAGCCTAACTTCCAAACTTTCTTTAATTTGAAGAGGTTCATCGAAATGTAAGTTTTAGAGGTTGCAGATGAATGCAATTAGTCCTCCAAAAACCACACCGTTCTGTTTAAATGTTGCTGAAACCGAAAAATGTCCTCCCATTTCAATCTCGTTGGATCGAACAAAATAAATCAAAATGGTCGAGAGTTTGTAATTGAATCACAAAATGAAGTTTACCAAAGAAAGGTAAGACATAACATGTTAAAGCTTATACACCTGTAATAGGTTGGTGGAGATGGATTTGTGCTGTGAGATAAGATAATAAGAAAGAAGAACATGGAAATCCACAACTCGAACAATATGCCATTAAACAAGAAAGTTAGCATGTTTAAAATAATTGAAAGGTTTGGCTTAGCGGTAGATTGATGCAGTTTTTTCTTGATAGTTGCAGGTTTGATTCTCAACCTTCTCATTTGTTTAAATTTTCACCCAATCAGGTGATACGTGTCGCCATCTGATTAGGTAAAAAAATTACTAAATAAATTAAATTAAAAATTAGATTAAATTTGTCCAATCGGATGATGACATGTGTCGTCATATGATTGGTTAATTAATTTTATTTAATTAAATTAAAATTAGAATAAATTGATATAATAGGTAAATAACATGGACCAAATGTGTAATTATATAAATTTCAGTTAACTACCACGTCACTCCTCCGTTAGTTTTTTAACGGCCGTGATCAAAATATGACCAATTTAAAAGTTTGATGGTTTGATTGAAGAGTTGCTTAGTTCGGTGGTCAAAATAGATATGCCCAAATAGTTTGGTGGTCACCTGAGTAGTTTACCCAAAGTATTTTCGGGCTAAAAATATTTTTAGAGTCAAAAATAATGTTAAACAAATAGTTTTTCAAGAAAAAAGTATGTATTTTTCAACTCAGAAATAAAATCTAAAATTGTAGCTTTTGTAGTTGGAAAAATAGTCAAATTATAATTTTAACATTAGTTTACTATCTTACGAATGTGTTTATTTTATAATTTATAAATTTAATTTTTTTATTAAGACATAATTACATGATTAATAAATTGTTTATGATTAAAAATTGAATATCTTTTTATGTCAAATGTTTCAGATAAATTTTATATTTTTTTTATATTTTTATGAAACATGTACAATTGTTAAAAAATATTTGTTTATTAATAAAAATATTTTTATACATTTACCAATTGATATATTTCAAGATGAGTCTACCACGCTCGACTAACACCGCTGATCACCACTAACGTTGAACATCATTAAATTGATTAATAAAAATTAAAAATCTCAATGACTCAATATATAATTATAACTTATTTAAAATAAATTGTAATTAAATTATTTTCATATATATTATATTTTTATTTTTTTAAATAATTAAATCAAATACAACCTTAATCAATTTAAAAAATAAAAAATCCTAAACCCAAAACTATAAACCATAAACCCTAAATTCTTAATCGCAAACCCTAAAACCTAAACTCATAACCATTTTTTTCTGGACCTTAGCACTGGCCTTCTTCGAAACCATAGCCACTTTTTTTCTGCAAAGGAAAAATATGATTTTTTTTATCAAACTAATAATTCAAGACAACGGCTAGTAAATTCAACTAAAGTTAAAATGTAAGCATAAAAACCTAAACATTTCATTTTCAGATCGTGGATAGGATTGTTTTATAATATGATACAACATTAAAGAGAATCACCTGAACAAAATTTAGTAATTTAGGGTTATAGTTTCGGGCTTATGGTTTAGGTTTTAGAGTTTTAAGTTTAGAATTTGGAGTTTAGGGTTTGTAATTTATGGTTTTAGGCTTACGGTTTTGGGTTTATGGTTTACTATTTAGGGTTTTGAGTTTAGGGTTTAGGGTTTTTTAAATTGACTAAGGTTTGTATTTGATCCAATTATTTAAAAAAATTAAAAATATAATATTTATGGAAAATAATATAATTAAAATTTTATTTTAAATAATTTATAATTATATGGTGAGTCCTTGAAATTTTTAATCTTTATTAATCAATTTAATGGTGTTCAGCGATGTTCAGCGTTAGTGGTTTCAGCTAGAGGTGGCAAACGGGTCATTTGGTTCGGTTTCGGTTCGGGCCATTTCGGTTTGGGTCATTTTTGGTCTGATATTATTCGGTCAAATTCGGTTTCGGTTCAGTTCGGTTCGGTTTTAGTTCGGGTTTATTATGATTCAGGTCATTTCGGGTCGGTTGATTTTCGGTTCGGTTGATTTCAGTTCGGGTCAATGGGAGATCGGTCAGTTTTAATCGAGTTTTTAGGCCGGTCAATTTTTTACACCCTATATATAGATTTATAAAGTCAATATATTTAACTTTTTGGTAAGTTGTACGGTTGTTCATATCTTATCTTTATTTATTTCTATTAATATCTTTTCTATATTTCGGGTTGTCTTTGGTTCGGGTCCATTTGGTTCGGGTCTATTCGGTTCGGTTGAAAATCGGTTCGGGTCCATTTCGGTTCAACTAAAATTCGGATCGGTTTCGGTTCGATTAGATTCTTTCAGTTTCAAATCAAATTTCGGGTCATCATGTTCGGGTCGATTTCGGGTCTCGGTTCAGTTTTCGGGTCTCGGGTCAAGTTTGCCAGGTCTTTCAGCGGTGTTCGTCGAGCGTGGTGGAATTTTTCTATATTTCATATATTATAACATTAAAGAATTTAAAAATCATTTAAATCTATATTTTAATTTTCAATAATCATATCAAATCTAAAATGCTTATATGTCTAAATTGTTATTTATCTCCTCAAAAGTCTATTTAAATGTCTGATTGGATAGAATCCTTTTTTAATCAAGATAAAAACTAAAGGACTAGGCTAGATAGCACTAGTTTTACAATGAGGGGGGCCATTGGTGTCTCTATTGAGGGACCTGTGGACATAAGCCGGAGGGAAGTTGTAGTGAAGCAGATCAAAGTGTGACTGATTGGCAGGTGGCAAACGGGTCATTCGGTTCGGTTTTAGTTCGGGTCATTTCGGTTCGGGTTATTTCGGTTCTGACTGTATTCGGTTTAAATTCGGTTCAGGTCTGGTTCGGATTTAGTTCGGGTATATGGTGATTTCGGTTCGGGTATCGGGTCAGGACATCGAGTTGGTTGATTTTCGGTTCGGTTGACTTTTGGTTCGGTTGATTTCGGGTCGATTATTTTCTGATCGGTTGATTTCGGGTCGGGTCAATATCGGGTTAATAGGAGATCGATCGGTTTTAGTCAGGTTTTTTAGGCTGAGTTAGGTTTTTCCACCCTATATGTGACTTTATATAGCATGTATATTTGACTTTTTGATAAGTTGTACGACAGTTCACATCTCATCTTTATTTATTTATTTTAATATATTTTCTTAACTTCGGGTTGCCTTCGGTTCGGTTGTTTTCGGTTCAGGTGAAATCGATTTGGTTCCATTCGGTTCGGTTGAAAATCGGTTCGGGTCCATTCAGTTCGGTTGAAAATCGGTTCGGGTCAATTTTCGGTTCAACTGAAATTCGATTCGGTTTCGGTTTGGTTTATTTCGGGTTTCAGATCAAATTCGGGTTATCGTGTTCAGGTCAATTTCGGGTCTCAGTTCGGGTAAATCGGTTCGGTTCTTGGGTCAAGTTTGTCAGGTCTAATTGGCATGCTTTGCCAATGCATCGGCAGTGTGGTTAGCCTCACGGGGGATCCAGATGAACTCAAAAGCCCAACCTCGATCCTGAAGGGCCAAGATGGCTCAGACAAAGGGGACAGGGCCGAATCGATCATCGATATCGTTTATGACCGATATAGTGCAAGAAGAATCAGATTGTACCTAAACAAATTCAAAATCATGTTGTCAAGCTAAACACAGGCTATCATTAACAGCCCAGAGCTCCGTCTGAAGAGCACCCGATATTCCGATTGAAAAGATCTTTAGTTTTCTCTCTAAATGCTCATTTCCTTATAAAGGTAAACCTGGATCTTTATTTCGACGGTCAGTCATTGTCTTTTTTAACGGTTAACCTTTCATTTTTCTTTCTCTCTTTTATTTTTTTTATTTTTTGAACTTTTTTCGTTTTATTTAGTATTTTGATGTACCGTTAGGCCTATTTTTGGTTCGACGATGTGAAAGTATGGTTGTGGGAGTAAATGAGAGACTCGACTCTTTCCCTTTCACTTTCTTTTTTTTTCGAGTTGGTTTTATGATAATTTTATCTGTCGAATTCGATTTAGAAGGCCTTGTATTTTTGTATATGGTAAGTTTATTTTTGTCGTCGATGAATGATCGTTGACAAAGTTTTTCTCTATTTTTATATTTATTCTTTGAATGAAACTGATATTTTCCGTTCAAAATAATATCGAACCAAAAAGCTCAAAAACACTTTTTCGGTGCACATTTAAAAATAATGTTCAACTAGCTCTTAATTATAAATGGAAGAGAAATCAGGCAATTTGAACTTATCATCTCCTTCTATAAAGCAACTAAAAAACCTAACAATAGCGTGAGTCTGGGTTGCAGCACCAACCAAAATACTATAAAATACGAAATTTAAAGTGTTATCCACCAATCTAAAATATTTTAGGTTGGTGATCTCACGACAAATATCGATATTTATAGACAAATTTTGATATTTACAAAAACCTAAAATTCTATCATAAGTTATAAGTATCGATACTTAGAGCTAAATTTCGATATTTAACCACAATCTAAAATATTATTAAAAAATATACCCCCTCTATCCCACAAATTTTGTCCAATTTTGAATTTTAAAAAGTCAAAAAATATTAACTTTGACTGCAATTATTTTAAATATTTAAATTAATTAAATTTTATAAAAAATATATTTTTAAACTATTTGATATAAGGTTTTTAAAACATGTTTTTTTATATTTTTACCAATAATACATTTAAAGTAATAAATAGTCAAAATTAAAAAAAAAACTAAAAAAAAAGTCAATAATAAACATATTTTGTAAGACAGAAATAATAATATTTTTAATTTTATATTTTATAATATTTTTAATTAGTGTTGTACTGTAACTACAGCATGACTTTGTTGTACTTTAAACAAGTCTCTAACAATGGCACTCTCTATTTTCATCACCGATTCGGTTTCTTTTTTTCCACATAAACGTCTCTTCACTAATAATTATTTTTGGGTAATTATGGAAATAAAGATATTTTCTTTATTTTTTAAACAAAAAAAAAGATAATCCCTGACTATTTCGATGATAATTTCCATTTCTGTTGGATGCCCACTTCTTGCCCTGTTCTGGGTATACTGATTTATTGATTAAAACAGTTTAAAAAAATCCTTTATTAAAATGACTTATTTTATGTTGATGAATTTCTATTCGATTTTAAAAGTTGAAAAACGTCCTATAATCGAGAAATTATTTATGTAGATTCTTTCACCGTTTGCGTTAGATTTCCTTATTAGCTTTTAAGCATCGTAATTATATTTAGAGTAAAGTTTACAAATGGTAACTGAATTTTGATGAATTATTTAATTTGGTAATCAAACTTTCATTTGCTTCAATATTACAATTAAACTTTTAGTCTTGTTTTAATGTTACCACTGAACGGTTAATTGACGTGAATAATAGTTAAATTTTTTTGTATAATAATATATTTAGTCTTCCATATCTGTATATTTGAACAATTTAATTTTAATTCATAAAAAAATAATAAATTTAATCTTTATTATTAGAATATTATTTTAATTTGACCATATTTTTATTAAAAATGATTTAGCCCGAAACTTAAAATCATAAACTCTAAATCTTAAACCATAAACTCTTAAACCTAGTTATGCTCCAACAAATAGTCTGGTCTTAATCTAAGATAGAACAAACTGTTGGCTAAAATCTACTACTTTGTAAGAACCCAGATTCCATAAAACAAAACAAAACTAACCCACAATTGAAGAAGCAAAGAACAATTTGTCGAATAGTTAAAAAAATGACCTTGAACTGGTTCACTAGTCAAGAAATAACCCATGACCGAGGCACCAGATGCCATATCCCCTTTAAAGCAAAACCCCTCCTGTTTATCATCTCACATTTGCGTCTTTTATAGTGCATGACGGATAAACAAAAGAGAAAGCAATCCAAACTTTAAAATCAAAAAGAAAAATAAGCTAAACAGTGTTAGGAAAATAACAAGTTGAAGATTCACAACTGAAATTAGCTTACTTGGCTGATGATAAATTCTTGAAGGAGCAAGAAACCTACTAGACATTGGGTTCAACAATTCAGTTCTAACTGAAGGTGAGACTGCACAAGAAGAAGAAGAAGAAGACATTGTACTCATCCAGGAATGGTTCTAAAACCCTGAAGAGTAGCCTTTAAATTCTTGGCTAAGAAAGGATAAACGATTTTTAATTACTAAAAAAAAATGAGAGTTTAGGGTTTATGATTTAGGGTTTAGAGTTTTGAGTTTTGGGTTCAGGTTAAATTATTTTTGATAAAAAATAGGATTGAACTGAAATAACCTTTAAATAATGAGGTTAAATTTATTATTATTTTTAAATTAGGATTAAATTATTTGAATGTAAGGATTAAATGTATTATTATACAAAAAAAAAAATTAACTGTAGTTAAAGTCGTCAGTGGTAACATTAAAGAAAAACTAAAAATTTAGTGGTAACATTAAAGCAATTGAAAGTTTGATTACTAAATTAAATAATTTATCAAAATTTGGTTATCATTCATAAACTTTATCCTTATATTTATGTTTTCGGTGTCGTTTAAAGTTGTGTGTTCAGATTTATCTTGTTAGCACCAAATAAGGAAAGTGATTTAAAACAGTCGCATTCTATAGATGAGTTAAATTCGAGGATTAGAGATTTAGTTTTAGAGTTTAGGTTTAGGGATTTAAAATCTAAATTTATTGTTAGAATTCAGGTTCTATGCTTAAAATTTAGGGCTTATAATTATAATTTAAATTTATAATCTTGCAGCCCCAAACTTTAAATTCTAATCCCTAAATTTTAAATTAAATCTATAATCCCCAAATATAATTCGCTTGTTAAACTTATTTTCAACACCATTGTATTAAATAATTTCCCTTTCTTGATGCTAACAGGGTAGAGATGAAAAAACTTTGAACATCTGAAAACCAGATACTTTGTCTATTTGTTTGAGCAAAGGGTATTTGATAACTGAAGAACTGAAGAGAAAGCCGGTGATTGGAAACTAGAGAAAATGTGAAGACTGAAAATATCTTTGTAATTTGTCTTCTGCAACATTACATTTGAGCAATAAAGCTGTTGTTTTCCTTTTTCATGCTATAAAATGTATGCACTAACTTAATTCACCAAAAGGGTAGGCATCAAAATCATGAAAACTTTCAAGTTATGATTCTGCTTGAAGAAATCACCAACTGATCCTCTAATGATCAGATATTACCAAAAATTCTTGCTTTCATCTTAGCAGACAGTCTTTCTAGCCTACTTATACGCTCTTCGAGACTTAGCCACAGCGTTTCATTCGAACAATCGTTGTTTCCCGACTTTCCATCACTTGGTGTCTCACCATTTTCGTCGATTGCAGCTCCTGCTGATGCTCCATTTGCAGCTGTTGATGCTCCAAGTGTTGTTATCGGCTCACATCTTGGGAGCTCATTATCTGCAACTGAACATTGACCTGATGAGTTATCTAAAGCACTTCGGCAGTCGATATCGTTGATCTTCAGTTGATCTTCATCATCAGAATCCAAAGGAAAACCTCCAGGATGACCTGCTGAATGATTTCCATCCACTTTATTCGGCATGCTGCCATAATTCACGGTAGAGCTATCAAATGTTACAATCTCTCTTTCTTCATCAGAATCTTTGACATCAACAATACCCTTTACTTCCACCCTATTGCATTTGGGAGGAAAACCAGGAGGAACTGTGGGGTTAGCTTTATCTTCATTACTATAACTTTTGGGGGTAAAATCAGGACGGACCGGGGCAGCCGCAGTTGCCTTATCTCCATTAAGAGAATCTTTGGATTGCATCATGTTTCCTTTGGGAGGAAAACCAGGAGGAACTGTGGGGTTAGCTTTATCTTCATTACTAGAACTTGTGGGGGTAAATTCAGGACGGACCGGGGCAGCCACAGTTGCCTGATCTCCATTAAGAGAATCTTTGGATTGCATCATGTTTCCTTTGGGAGGAAAACCAGGAGGAAATGGATTGTTTAGTTCCCTCTCCGGCTGTGATTCTTTTAAATGCTTGGAAACTGATCTAGATGAAATAGCCTCATTCTTACTTCCATTGTTTACTTCCGAAGCAAATTCTGGACCTTTCGAATTCTTTCGAGGAAACTCGTGAGGCGTCAACGAGCTTCGAGCTACAGAACTTGCGTTGCAAACTTCCTTCTGCGGTTTCGGATATTGTGCTGACTGTTTCAATCTTTTCAGTGGAGAACCATGATCAGTGCTGGCTTTGTTAACTTTCTCCATTCGTTTTAGCAGCCGAGATTGGTTTAAATTCTTTGGTGTTGTCTTGAAACCACTGCAAGTATCATCTTCCTCTGGTCGTTTCAAGCTCTTCAGAATCTTAAAACTTGATCCGGTTGTTCTCTTCGGTGTCATCGTAAAACTTCTTTGATTTTGCAACACGTCTTTACTTTCTTCTTGCAGGGTCGACATTGATTGCTTCCACCAGTTCGAGTATCGACTAGTAACATCTGCCTTGGAAACCCTGGAAGGAATGTACAACTTCCCACTAGCAATGGGAGTACTGTAATCGGCCCATGCGATCCCAGGACTATCGTTCGATCGTGGAACATGACCGGGAACATCTTGATCAATTCCAAATTGCAATGCTACTCGATGTGGAAGGTACTGCTCTATACAGCCAAGTCCAACCAGCTCCGAAGCCCTCAAACTCCGAGCAAACGACTGCAATTCATCGTCTAAACTCGAATCAACCAGTATCCACTTCGCTGTATCTCCATAAATCTTAAAATCGTTAACATAAGGGCGCCACTCAAAACTTTCCTTGGCTGAGTCCAGAACTGACCTCACATCTTGCACTTTGCACTTGACAAGATCCCATAAGGCCAACCTCGGCTCACCATTTTTGATCGAATTAGGCCCCGAATGTAACTCCGAAAATCTCTCCCAAACCCAAACCTGGACTAATTGAAGTGGTGACCATAGTGAACCTGCAACAATTCCATAATCACAACCGGCATCTAACCGTGTGGAATCGACAATTTTTCGTTTCAAATGACTCAAATCAGCATAAATCTTAGCAAGAACAGCAGGTCCAAGTGCAATTCTAGTCCCTCTAGCAAGGTGTACAGCAATTGAGAAAACTTTGTTAACCACAACACCAAAAGAAGATGGCAAAACAAACCTCGACAACCACAACACCAGAAACGCCTCGTGCTCTATTTCGCTACCGCTGTTCATAAACTTCTTCAACCATAAACTCTGAGCCGCCTTTCTAGCCGAACTCTTGTTGAGTTCTTTCTTCGCGCCTTCGAGTTTCCTACATGTCTCCTCCATTTCCGTCGTTTCAACAGGGGCGAAAACAGGGGACCCCAAAACAGAGTAGCCCCCGATGACCATGATATCTTCCAATGTAATCGTCGCCTCGCCCCATCGGAAAACGAAGCTTTTGGTTTCATGGCACCATTTCTCGGCAACCCCAAACACCAAATCATTGTTTCTTTCGATCTTGTACGTTGAGTTCATGATAGCTTCGAAAACACCGGATTTCTTCCATGTGGACTCGTGTAGAGAAGCCATTTTTACGACCCAAGTTTTCCAGTCCTTCTGTGGGTATCTCCAGCCATGGAAATTGGGTTTGATATGACAAGTTTTGGGATCAAAAGTGGGTGGCAAAGAGGAAAGGGGATGCGTTGGAAGGTTAGCGATTGGTGTTCCATCAATGGAGTTTGAGTCTATAATCGGTGCGATGAAATGGGCAGTTCTTAGTTCGAGGCTCTTATTATCTGGTGAAGCCATAAGCTCTACTCTTTCTTCAACAATGGGGTTTGAGGAATCCTCCATTGTTAAACTTTTTTTGGTTCAAAGGTGCAAGAGAGTAAAGAGAAAAAAGAAAGCGAAAAAGTCTCATGGATGGGGAAATGAAATGACTATCTACCTTTATGGCTCTTTTTTTCACCATTTCTAAACTATTTAAAAAAATGTGTATTAAATTATTTAGGAAAATGATACACATCCTCAATTAATTAGGAAAATGTCATATTAAAAAAAAATCTCGAGTTTGCAGATAAACTTATCAAGTTTTTAGATTAAAATCGAACTAATACATCTATGATTTTATGGATAAATTTTACAATCAAATTTCAAACTCATTTTAGTATTTAAAAAGAAAATTATAGAGTCTGAAGTTAAGAATGAAATCGCCTGAGTAATTATAATAGACGAGAATCTTACCAAAGGTTATAAAACACGGATGAACTTTCGTGCTTTCTATTTCTACCAATTAATTGATTTTTGGTTACCATATAAAAATATCAGGGAGAATAAAGGTGTGTCATGTTAGACGTGCTTTTAAAAACAAAACTAACAAGCTCTTAACTCTTTTCCTCTGTTAAAAAGCGACAACCCTGGTCGCTCTCAATTTTGTTCAATTCATTTGATTGATAGTGGGTAATTAATTTTAGTATTAATTATAGACTATTGAGTCTATTTTTTTATTTTTTTATAAAAATTTCTATCTTTGTGACATGCGTTTTTTTTGTCTTTGTGACATGTTTTTTCTTTATTTTGTCGTGGTTTGTTTCATTCTGTCTTTGTAGCATGATTTCAGCATACCTTAACGATCGGTTGGTGCTTGTACAGAGATCTTCACGACGCTATGGTTCCGTGGGTGGTCTTAAAAAGATAGATTCCCACTCGGTTGATGGTTGGTTGCCGATGTAATCAGACCTGGATAGCGGAGTAATCTGCCTGATAGCTTGTTCGCTCACTACTCTTTTTTCACCCCGTAAAGCGTCTCGTTTGGATAGAGACAAAAAGATTCAAGAAGGTTTCTGAAATTTTGTATGCTAATCTCGATGGAGGTGTATGTTTTTCTTTGCACAATTGTAAGAGACTTTTAATGGTATTGTCCTCTCTTTTTTTCTCTTTTTAATTCATTGTATTATATTATCTTTCACGGTGATTAATAAAATTCAGTTGCCCTTATTTAAAAAAAGACAACTAACAACATAAATATTTTTTAGTAAAATAAACAATATGAACATTTTTCCTACACAACATGTTTACTCATTAAAATGGTATCATTTGCCTACCAAAAAAAAATCAAGGGTGTCATTTACCTAAATAATGGAAATGATTGTTATTAAGATAAAGAAACCCAATTTCCATGTTATTGGATGGTTTTATTACCATTTAGGGGTGTGTAGAGTTGATTAAAACTAAATTAACCAATTGAATTGAAACAGTTCAATGAACCAGTCGATTACTGAAGTATTTTTCAAAATTTAGAAAGTGTTTAATTAACCGAAATAATTATTTAACCGAAATTATTAATAATAAATAGACTTAAGGGTGTAAGAAACCTAAAATTTTGAAAAAAATTAATTAAGTTTCTGATTTTTTTTACACTCAATTAAGCTCTTAAACCAATAAATTAAATCAATTAAACCCTTGGACCA
This sequence comes from Hibiscus mutabilis, assembly GCA_019671005.1. NCBI lineage: Eukaryota > Viridiplantae > Streptophyta > Magnoliopsida > Malvales > Malvaceae > Hibiscus > Hibiscus mutabilis. The sequence goes on from CM033742.1 coordinate 36,688,957, forward strand.
ACATTGGTCATTAAATTTGAATAGTTTTTCTTTAGATATTACTGTTACATGATACATTGCACTTTTATTATACGACTTTTACAAATTTTTTAAACAATATTTTTATATTTTTTCAAAAATTTAAGGGATTTTAAAGAATATGGTGTGGATTCCGCTTCTGTTTTCGAGCATGGAGTTGTGGGGTTGTTACTTTGCATGTGTGGTTCCTTTTATTTGGTTTCGGTGTTTTGCTTCTCGTAATATTATTATATTGTATTTTTTCTCTGTCATATGTTTAGGGAATTTTTAATAAGGCACACGCTAATATTTTTTGTATGATTTTTCCTTCTGATAAAATCATATTTGTAGATCAAAAAATAAAAAATTCTGAAAATATCATTTAACAACACTGTGATGCGACACATTGCACCAACTGATCTAAAAATTAATATATTCATCTGTCAATATTGGTCAAATTGCTTTATTGGTTCAATTTATTGGTTCAAGCTCTTAATTAAGTACAAAAAATTCAGAAACTTTATTAATTTTTTTCCAAAATTTAAAGACTTGTTACACTCTTAAGCCTAATAAATATTATATATAAGCACAATTAGGACACAATAAGCATGAAGTTTTAAGCTTAGGTAGATTATTTAGTGTACTAACACAGAAGTGTTAAAAAGTTTAATAAAACATAATATATATAAATTATTCAAGAATTAAAAAACTAATACTTAAGTTAAAGGGTTATTATTTCAAAGGACAATATAAATTTTTTTTTCATGAACATGTCCAACTTTATTTTAAAAATTAAAATTTTAATTTATAACCTTAAAACCCTAAATCATACACAACATTTCCTAAAATCTAAATTCTAAAACATAACCTATAAACTAAACCCTAAACCCTAAATTAAACATTCTATGCATAAATTTTCTCAAAGTTAAATAAATAGAATGAAATAAATTTAATTATTTATTTTTTAAATAATATGACAAATTATTGATTAAATATTTTAAAATTTTAATTAATAAAAATTCGATTTGGTTAAAAATTGAACAGATGATTTAACACTTATTAGCAAAGGTCCATCATTTCCATGGAGCTTTTATTGTTTTATGCCTATGAAATTGTTGAATATGAAGGCATGTGGGATATAAATTTCAACATTTCTTTTGAAAACCATCATTCCCTTGACTGTGTAATGTAAGAAAATTAAGAACAAATATGCTTGCGAGAGGGAAGACAGCCCCTCTCGTTTAAAGCCATTAATTACTCATATTGGTACGACGAATTCTATTAAAAAAATATAAAAAACAGAACTCGTTATATCAGTCAACGAGTTCGAACAAAAGGTACTATATTAAGAATAATTTTGTTAGAATGTCAGATCTGTAAATAAATTTAAAAATCAGTATATTTTGATAAAATAGCCGATAAGCTTTTCCTGCAAGTTTCCGGGAAAAGTTTTACCTCTGTATACCGGCAAATTTGTAGGAATAATGGAAATTTGAAAAATTATTGAGTATATAGGGTATTCAGCCGATTATTTTGGGAAATAGATCAAAATTTACAGTACACGCAGCAGAATACCATGTGCACAATGCGTTTTTCTCTAAGAACGCTAAGAGGAAGTGGCGTTGTCACTGTTAGGCCACTTTAACCCCAAGCCATGTAGCTGACAGCTTTAAACAAAGCTTCAGGACGCCATATGCTCTTGGCGTTGTGTCTTGCATAATTGGTACCACCGACAGCCTTAATAATTTTTTTTGTATAATTGGGTTGTTGTTGCCTCCCCTATATATAGATGGATTTGGTTATGTGGAGGGGATAGTCAAAAATTTTTGGTTTTTAAGTTTGAGAAAAAAATTGAGGGAGTTTAAGTTGATCGATTATATTGACAGTGTTTTTTTTTCAATAAATATTTGAAGAGAAAAAGAGCTTTTTAAGAAAAGTGGGTTGTAGATATTCTCGGTTTATCGTAAGCAAGTAAGAAATTTTAAATTATTTTTAGTTAATTTGGAGCAGATTTGCATGGTTTATCGGCTAACGATAATTTTTTATATTTTAAAATTTTATATTTGAATAGGTTAAAAACGTTTTAAATTATTACTTTTTTATTGTATATATATTCGAATGATACTGATTTTTTTAGATATATATTCGAAGGTTAATCGTTCAAATTATTTATTTTAAATATTTTTTTCTAAAATCAGAGGAGTTTGTTGTTAATTTGTAAATGTTGAAAGTAGTCGTCGTGTATTACTTTTTTAGTAGTTAATTTTTTTAATTATTGTATTTGCAGTACAAATTAACATAAGAGGAGGCAAAGAGTTTTTGAAGAAAAGTGGGTTGTAGATCTTCTTGGTTTCACGAAGTAATTTATTTATTTTTAGTTAATTATAGAAAATTAATATTTTTTTCGGTTGTATGTATATATATATTCGAATGATTATTATTTTTTAGATATATATTTGAATGTTAGTTGTTAAAATTATTTATTTTAATTAATCTATTTTTTTTAAAAATCTGAGGTGTTTGTGGTTAATTCTTAATAATTGTTGAAATTAGACGTTTATTATTTTTTAGAAGTTATTTTTAAATTATTGTATTTGCATTACAAATTAACATAAGAGGATGCAAAGAGTTTTTGAAGAAAAGTGGGTTGTATATCTTCTCGGCTTCACGTACGTAATTTATTGATTTTTAGTTAATTTGGAGCAAATTAATATTTTTTTGGTTGTATGTATATATATTCGAATGATTATTATTTTTAGATATATATTCGATTGTTAGTTGTTAAAATTATTTATTTTAATTAATCTATTTTTTAAAAATCCGAGGTGTTTGTGGTTAATTCTTAATAATTGTTGAAATTAGACGTTTATTTTTTTAGTAGTCATTTTTTAATTATTGTATCTGCAGTACAAATTAACATAAGAGGAGGCAAATAGTTTTTGAAGAAAAATGGGTTGTAGATCTTCTCGGCTTCACGTAAGTAATTTATTTATTTTTAGTTAATTTGGAGCAAATTAATATTTTTTTCGGTTGTATGTATATATATTCGAATGATTATTATTTATTAGATATATATTTGAATGTTAGTTGTTAAAATTATTTATTTTAATTAATCTATTTTTTAAAAATCTAAGGTGTTTGTGGTTAATTCTTAATAATTGTGGTTAATTCACGTAAGTTATTTATTTATTTTTAGTTAATTTTTTAGTAGTTATTTTTTAATTATTGTATTTGCAGTACAAATTAACATTCGAAGAGGCATAGAGTTTTTGAAGAAAAGTGTGTTGTAGATATTCTCTATTTCTCGTTAGTAAGTAAGCAATCTATTTATTTTTAGTTTATTTGGAGCACATTTACACTGTTTATCGACTAAACTGGTAAGTGTTTACATTTGTGGTTAAATTTTAATTGTTGAAAGTAGTCCTTATTTTTAATAAGAAATTATTGTTCAAATTATTTAATTTAATTATTCTGTCTGTTTTTTTAAGCAGAAGAGTTTGTGGTTAAATTTTAATTGTTGAAAGTAGTCATTTATTTTTTTGTCGTAAAATTTTAATTATTGTATTTTCAGTACAAATTAAATAAAACAATTTTTATTCTATGCTTATGAATGTTTTTTAATATGTACATAAAATGAGCTCATCAACATATTGTGACGCTGAAAACATAGTTGGTCGTTGGGGAGAATCACTTGATGATTTCAGTGAGGATAAAGAAAATAATGTGCCTATTGCGGGAGATGATGACGTACATTTACTCGATGCTGATGATGTTGAGGCTGTTATGACAGAAGTGACTGGTGGTAATGGTTTGAATGTTGAAGATGATGTTTGGAACGCGGCTGTCGAATAGCTTGGGTTAGGAAATGAACGGCCTGTTTGGGGTTATGTTAAACCAGAGATCGAGCAACCAGAACCTATTTATCCAGCTTATGAACCTCCAGCACGCATGTATGAGGTGGACTATACTGTAATGCGAGATCTGGAACATGAAGCTCGCATTTTTGGTTCTTCATCATCTTCCAACTATGGAGAACTGGTACTGAAGGCTCAATTCAAAACAAAAAAATATGCTCAGCTGGCAGTTAAGGAGTACTGCATCAAACACCATACGAGATTATGTGTTGTTGAGTGTAATACACAAACATATTGCGCAAGGTGTATTAATTGGAAAAGCAAATGTCCTTGGAAGATAAGAATTCCATACAAGCAGAGGAGTAAGATGTGAGAGGTGTCACGATTTATTGAACAACACACATGTTCAAATATATCATTATCATAGGACACAATAATTTAGACCCCGATCTAATATGTGCATATACTAGATTATTGGTTTTAAAAGGACCAAGGATTTTGATTTTCGTGTTAGTAGCATCCATCCGGAATCAGCTTGGATATATTCCATCTTACTACAAGGCATGGATGGCAAAGCAAAAGGCGATGATACATGTGTATGGAGATTGTGATAAATCGTATAAGGAGCTACCAGCTCTCATACGAGCAATGCAAATATTCATCCCAGGAACGATTGTAGAATATAAAACATTACCGGCGTACACCTTACAAGGAGAACTAATTGCCGGTAAAAGGATATTCAGTAAGTTGTTATGGTCATTCAAAGCTTGCATTGAAGGGTTTCCATTATGCAAAAACATGATTCAAGTTGATGGTACATGGCTTTATGGGAAGTACGGTCATATTTTACTTGTGGCTGTTGCACAAGATAGAGATAATAATATATTCCCAATTGCCTTTGCCATAGTTGAAAAGGAAGACGTCGATGGATGTGAATTCTTTTTGAAGCATTTAAGTAACTATATAGTGAAAGAAAATGGGGTTTGTATGATTTCTGATAGACGAATTGCTCTATTATCAGTAATTGATAGACCGGAAATTTTATGGATTCCTCCATATGCATATGCAGCATATTGTGTACGACGTATTGCGGCAAATGTAAAGACTAATTTCGGAAATAATGAGATCCAGAAAGAGATTTTAGGCACAGGTAAATTGTTATTCTGTTGTTTATAAAATTATTAATTTATTTATGATATTTTCTTATTCGAAAACTAATATTTTTTAAATAGGGTATGAATTAGTTAAACTTAAATTCGACGCGAGGATACGAAGGTTGAGGCGGCACGGTGGACGTGTATTTAAGTTTGCAAATGACATCCTCAAGGAAATATGGTCACAAGCCTATGATGGAGGGAGGCGTTATGGCCATATGACAGCAAACCTTGCTAAGGCTATAAACTCGGTGCTTAAAGGAACACGTCATCTTCCAATTGCAAGTATTGTGTGGGAGACTTACTTCAGATTAGGTAAAGTTTGGTCTGACAAAGGACATGAAGTTAACGCCCGGATAAATAACGGAAAAAATTGGTCTCAAACCCTACATGATAGAATGATCGCTCTTCAAGCGGATGCAACCGCTATGAGGGTCAGAACATTTGACCCAAGTGGTGCAGAATTTACTGTCGAAGCTATGGTTCGAGGTGAGCAAAAAACTTTTGGCGTAAACCTTCATCGCAGATGGTGTGATTGTGGTCAATTTCAAGCATTTAGATACCCATGCTCTCACTCATACGCCGCATGTATGCATATTCATATGTACCCTTACAGGTTTGTGGATCTGTGTTATAACCTGCAGACTATAGCAAATATATACAGAATTCAGTTCAACACGATCTCGAACCAAGATTATTGGCCGACAGAGCCAATATACGAAGAATGGTTACCAAATCCAGAGCTTCGTAGAAAGTTAAAGGGTCGGCCGGTACGCATTCATACGAATATGGATGATCCGGGTGAAAGAGAAGGGAGAGTTCAAGTTAAGCATTATACTCTTTGCAGGGGACCAGGTTACACCAGAAACAAGTGTCCCAACAAATCCACTAATACAAACTATCATGCTGGACCATCATCCTAAATTTTTATGTTAAAGCGAGTTGTTTATATAGACATAATATGAACGTATTTGTACAATAATAAATACAATTTTATTCTGGCCTGATTCGAATATATATTAATTCTTGTTTATATGGATGTTTTATTATTTTATTTGAACATATATTAATTACAATCAAATGAATATATATAATTTTTAAACATTATAATTTAAAACTAACTAAGCCGGGTTCAAATTTAAATATTGATATTTAAATTTTATTCATTGGATGGTGTTGGCTTGAAGTTCGAAGACAAATTTTTTTCATTATTTTCATACTCGAGTTTTAATTGAATTAATTAGTGTTCTATATTTTGACTTTTAAATTCATTTTACTTTTTTTTTAATTTTGAATTAGAAGAAGAATTGATTATGAAATATTTGAGTACCTTTAACAATAATAAATTTACAAGAGTGGCAAAATGTCAAAAGAAAAATAAAATAAAACAGATTCAAATAAGCTATATTTCCTATTTACGTCTCCTTCTCAAGGGCAATTCCTGTCGGTGCAAGGAAGATGTTTGATCGTACCGTCTCGGGGGTTGAACCATTCGTCGTGGTTGATCCGGAGTCTGCTCATCGTTGATACCACGATCATCCACCATTTGCATATATGGTGGTGTATCATACATATCTTCAGGAAACGAAAATGATGAGCTACCAACACCCATGCCTTCCCCATATACGGTTGTTTGGAGATACTGACATTGTTGTATGTATCCTCCTTCATCATTGTAAGTCGGTTGAGAAGACGAGCTACCACCCAATGAAAAATTGATTGGTGATTGTTCCGGAACATTACCAAATCCAAATGATTGAGCAAATGATGAGGTGTCACCAAATACAAGTTGTTCCGAAACATTACCAACTAGTGGATTGCTTACGGATTGCACAGGAGACCATAAAAAATGCCAACCCGTTGAATAATCCAAGTTTGGTTCATCGGTTGGTTCTTGTGAGCTCTGACCAAACTCGGATAAAAATTGTACATGTTTTGAGCACCGAGGATCTTCAAACCATTTATTTGCAGCTTCGAGGGGGACTAATAATGGTTTTCCATCCACAGTATACCATGAATAATACTCTGAATCAAAATCAAAATCAGTGCCTTCAATATGACTCAGCTCCTTTGGCCATCGCGTATATCTTTCATCCCAAAGAGAAATGAAATTGGCTTGCTTCACAACCCAATTCTCACCGAATCTACCTCTAGAAGCAGTATGGATATGTTCATTAGCAGGTGGAGCTCTAGGAGTAGGTTGATGAAAGTTGAACTGTCGCAACACTCTATCAGCACAATGATATTCAACAATCAAAAAATGGATCAAAGGCACAACTGTACCCCCAGAATGTTCTACATTGAAGCACATTTTCTGGTATGCAAGCTTGGACTGTTAGATTCGAATACGGCTGCCAAATAAACTGTAAAACATAAATATTAATTAATATACATACCCGAAAAAACATACATACAAATTACTTTAAAAAATACAAAGTCAGAAAATTAATTTAAAAATAATATTATGATGCATGATTTTTTTCCTATTGTTTGGATTTTTAGTCTTATATCTCTAACGTTATTGTGCACCACCCTTGCATTCGTCAACTTGTGTCTCCACCTGATTTTCTTTTTTACAAATTTTAATTCTAATTCTAATCCTAATCCTAATCTTATTTAATGGTATAATGCCAAAAAATATATTCAACGTTTGATTGAATAGTCATTTTAGCCCTCGTTCTTTTTTTAGAACGTTTTAACCCCAACGTTTCATTTTGGGTCAAAATAACTCATCTCTTAATGAAAATCGTTAGTCAACTAACGATCAATGTTTAAAGATGAAGTGGCATTCTTGCATGGCACAACATGATGATGCACCAATGCCATGTACACCAAGATGATGATGATGTGGCATTTTGCCACGTTAGCAAAATTTCCAAGTCAGCAAATTTTTTTAATTTTTTGAACCTTTATTTAATAATTTTTGACAATGACACGTGTTATCATCTCATTGATTTTTTTGAAATCACAAAAATTCGTTATTGAGGCTAAGGTAAGGTAACTCAAACCCAGGCTATTGGGAAATACTTTCAACATACAAACGATTAAGCCAACTCATTTACTTGTTTATTTGTGAACTAATTTTTTTAACATTACCATTAGTTGAAATTAATTAAAAAATAAAAGAAATTAAAAGAAGCACGAGTTAAATTAACAAGGAAGGGTTACAAAAGCCCAAGTCAAACTCAATCCTAAAAGTTCAATCGACTGAAAATTTCCCAAATCAGAACAGAAAAAAAGAACAAAACTTGAAATCAACATAAAAATCTCTATTTCCTTGATCCAGACAGGAACATCTGTATCGAAGCAGAAAAACCCCAAAACGTATAGTGCTTATCGCAAGAAGATCATATTTTTCAAGGTCCGTGTTTTGCAAACAATATTTTATTTTATTTTGAAATATTTTGTTGCGTGATTTTGTTTTGAAAATCTTAGTTTAGTATTTTCGTTTATAGGGACGGAACCAGGATTTCATGTAAGGGGTGTAAATTATCAAAAAAGCTATATTAAAAATGCATGGGTGTAAAATTACAAAAGTTTAGGGGTGCAAAATTAGATTATCAATAGAAAATACAATATATATATATAAAATATAAGGGAACTTTAAATTTTTAGAGTGGCTACCCCCAACACCCCTAGGTCCGTCCATGTTTGTTTATATATTGTGTGAATGGGTTGTTCTTAAATAATTAGGGTTCCTCAAAAGGGAAGGTTTGGTTGATGATCATAACTACAAGGCTGTAAAAGGTCTTTAAGTCAAGCATAGCTTAGCTTAACTTGGAGCTGAGTGTTAAATTGGACCTATAATCACTGACAATGGATGCTATTTATCATAGTTTGTTTGGCAAAATTGGAGGAATAATGGAAATTTGGAAAATTATTGGGTTTATAGGGCATACACTCCATTATTTTGGGAAATAGGCCAAAAGCTACAGTGTACATGGCGTTCGTCTTCACTGCTGGCCCAGCTTTTCCTTCGAGCCGGCTTCAGGCAGCTTTAAACGAGTGGGCAGGGCATGTTGTAGGACGCCAAGAGGACATGGCGTTGTCCTGCATGGTGCATACCCGGGAGCCTTAATAATTTGGGTTGTATAATGGGTTGTTGCCTCCTCTATATATTGAGGTAATTGGTTCTGGGAGGGATAACCGAAAATTTGAGTGTTTACATTTCAGAAAAATTTTGAGAGAGTTTTGCGTTGATCGAATATTTTGATAGTTTTTTTAAGATTTATTCGAAGAGACAAAAACGTTTTTGAAGAAAAGTGGGCTGTAGATCTTCTCTGTTTCTCAAAAGTAAGTAATTTTTTAAAGTTATTTGGGAGCACATTTACAGGGTTTATCGACTAAATCAGTAAGTCTTTATATTTTTGAAATATATATTCATAGAAGACAATTGCTTAAATTAATACCTTTTTTGTTGTATGTATATTTGAATGATAATAATATTTTAGATGTATTTTCGGATATTAGGGGATTTTTATGTCCATTTTTAATTAATAGCTTTAACCTCAATTCGTTGTTTAATTTGTCCATTTTTTTCTTGTTTGCGTATGCTAGTTACAAAATTAATTGTTGAAATTAAATTTATAGATAATTTTTTTTTGAAGTTAATACCATTTTCTGATTATATATATATTTGTAGATTTGTTTGAAAATGGCATCTGAAGGAGTTTTGGTGTACCGTGACCATGAGCATATTTTGTCTCATATTCATGAAGAGCAAGTAAGTAATTTAAAATTCATTATGTCATGTATAAAAAGAAATATTTGATATTAATAACTTAATTATAGGGAACCTTCTGAACGCATAGTTTATTATTTACAGCTCGCCAGTTTTTATAATGCTTCCTTTCTCCGTAGATTTAAGATTGTCCCTGGGTTGATTACTGGATTGCTTGAACGTTGGAGACCAGAGACTCACACGTTTCATTTTCCATTTGGCGAATGCACAATAACTCTCGAGGATGTAGCCATACAGCTTGGTGTTCCAATAAATGGAAATCATTTGATTGGACATAACAACTATAATGTATTTGAGTTTTGCATGCAGTACTTCGGCAAAATTCCTCCTCATGTGTGAACAGTCTACATCTGAGAATTTCATGGTTGTAGAATGAATTTATTGTAACGGAGGAATCTACACGACAAGAACTTTTGTATGCAACTCGTGCATATATATTACAAATCATCGGTGAGATATTGATGCTAGATACATCTGGTAATCTGGTTCACACACAATATCTGCTGATGTTGGCTGATTTGAACACAACTGGTGAATATAGTTGAGGATCTGCAATATTGACATTCTTGTACCATGAAATGTGCAAGGCCACAATTATGATTGGTGAAAAGAAAATTTCAGATATAGGTGGATGCCAAATCTTATTGCAATCGTGGGCATGGTATAAGTTGCCTTATCTAACGCCCATTGTGGCAGCACCATTATCGATGCAGTTTCCCCTTGCTAGAAGGTAATATTATGATTATATTTGTCATATGCCTATTTTATTATATTAAATTATTTAACTACAATGACTTAGAAATATAAGTTAAATATCTTTGTAGGTGGAGACACAAGTTGACGAATACATGGGTGGTACACAATAACGTTAGAGATATAAGACTAAAAATCCAAACAATAGGAAAAAGTCAGGTATCATAATAGTATTTTTAATTTAATTTTCTGACTTTTGAATTTTTTAAAGTAATTTGTATGAATGTTTTTGGGTATGTATATTAATTAATATTTATGTTTTACAGTTTATTTGGAAGCCGTATTAGAATCCAACAATCCAAGCTTGCATACCAGAAAATGTGTTTCAATGTAGAACATTCCGGGGTGCAGTTGTGCCTTTGATCCATTTTTCGATTGTTGAATATCATTGTGCTGACAGAGTGCTGCGACAATTCAACTTTCATCAACCTATTCCTAGACTCCACCTGTTAATGAACATATTTATACTTCTTCTAGAGGTAGATTTGATGAGAATTGGGTTGTGAAGCAAGCCAATTTCATTTCTCTTTGGGATGAAAGATATATGCAATGGCCAGATGAGTTGAGTCCTATTGAAGCCATATATTTTAATTTTAATTCAGAGTATTATTCATGGTTTACTGAGAATGGAAAACTATTATTAGTCCCTCTCGAAAATGCAAATAAATGGTTTGAAGATCCTCGGTGCTTAAAACACGTACAATTTTTATCCGAGTTTGGTCAGAGCTCAGAAGAACCAACTGATGAACCAAACTTGGATTACTCAACGGGTTGGCATTCTTTATGGTCTCCTGTGCAATCCGCAAACCTGTAAGGGTCCATATGAATATGAATACATGCGGCGTGCGTGTGAGAGTAGGAGCATCTAAATTCTTGAAATTGACCATAAACACACCATCTGCGATGAAGGTTTACGCCAAAAGTTTTTTGCTCACCTCGAACCATAGCTTCGACAGTAAATTCAGTACCACTTGGGTCAAATGTTCTGACCCTCATAGCGGTTGCATCCACTTGAAGGGCGATCATTCTATCTTGTAGGGTTTGAGACCAATTTTGTCCGCTATTTATCCTGGCGTTAGCTTCCTGTCCTTTGTCAGACCAAACTTTACCCAATCTGAAGTAAGTCTCTTACATAATACTTGCAATTGGAAGATGGCGTGTTACTTTAAGCACCGAGTTTATATCCTCAGCAAGGTTTGTTGTCATATGGCCATAACATATCCCTTCATCATAGGCTTGTGACCATCTTTCCTTGGGGATGTCATTTGCAAACTTAAATACATATCCACCGTGTCGCCTTAACCTTCGTATCCTCACGTCGAATTTAGGTTTAACTAATTCATACCCTATTTAAAAAGGTTAGTTTTCGAATAAGAAAATATTATAAATAAATTAATAATTTTTATAAACAACAGAATAACAATTTACCTGCGCCTAAAATCTCTTTTCGGATCTCATTATTTCCGAAATTAGTCTTTGCATTTGCCGCAATATGTCATACACAATATGTTGGATATGCATATGGAGGAATCTATAAACTTTTCGGTCTATCAATTACTGATAAGAGAGCAGTTCCTCTATCAGAAATCATACAAACCCCATTTTGTTTCACTACATAGTTGCGTAAATGCTTCAAAAAGAATTCACATCCATCATCGTCTTCCTTTTCAACTATGGAAAAGGTAATTGGGAATATATTGCTATCTCCATCTTGTGCAACAACCACAAGTAAAATATGACTGTACTTCCCATAAAGCCATGTACCATCAACTTGAATCATGTTTTTTGCAGAATGGAAACCCTTCAATGCAAGCTTTGAATGACCAAAACAACTTACTGAATATCCTTTTACCAGCAATTAGTTCTCCTTGTAAGGTGTACGCCGGTAAGGTTTCGTATTCTACAATCGTTCATGGGATGAATATTTACATTGCTCGTATAAGAGCCAGTAGCTCATTATACGACTTATCCCAATCTCCATACACCTACATCATCGCATTTTGCTTTTCCATCCATGCATTGTAGTAAGATGGAATATATCCAAGCTGATTCCGGATGGATGATACTAATACGGCAATCGAAATCCTTGGTTCTTTTTCAACCAATAATCTAGTATATGCACATATTAGATCGGAGTCTAAATTAATGTGGTCTTGTGATAATGATATTTTTGAACAGATGTGCTACTCAATGAACCATGACACCTCCCACATCTTACTCCCCTGCTTGTATGAAATTCTTATCTTCCAAGGGCATTTACTTTTCCAGTTAATACACCTTGCGCAATAGGTTTGCGTATTAGACTCAGCAACACATAATCTCGTATGACGTTTGATGCAGTACTCCTTAACTCCCAGCTGAGCATCTTTTTGTTTCGAAGTGAGCCTTCAGTACCAGTTATCCACAGTTGGAAGATGATGAAGAACCAAATTCATGTTCCAGATCTCGCATTGCAATATAGTCCACCTCATACATGCATGCTGGAGGTTCATAAGCTAGATAAATGGGTTCTGGTTGCTCGGTCTCTAGTTCAACATAACCCCAAATAGGCTGTTTATTTCCTAACCCAAGCTTTTCGACAGCCGTTCCAAACATCATCTTCAACATTCAGACCATTACCACCACTTCTGTCATAACAGCCTCAACATCATCAGCATCGAGTAAATGCACGTCATCATCTTCCGCAATAGACACAATATTTTCTTCATCCTCACTGAAATCATCAAGTGATTCGCCCCAACGACCAACTATGTTTTTAGCGTCAAAATATGTTGATGAGCTCATTCTATGTACATATTAAAAAAACACTCATAAGCATAGAATAAAAATTGTTTTATTTAATTTGTGCTAAAAATACAATATTTAAAAATGTACGACTAAAAAAATAAACGACTACTTTCAACAATTAAAAATTTGTATTGTGAATACAATAATTAAAAAATAACTACTAAAAAATAATAAACGTCTAATTTCAACAATTATAAAATTAACCACAAACACCTCAGATTTTTAAAAAATAGATTAATTAAAACAAATAATTTTAACAACTAACATTCTAATATATATCTAAAAAATAATAATCATTCGAATATATATACATACAACCAAAAAAATATTAATTTGCTCCAAATTAACTAAAAATAAATAAATTACTTGCGTGAAGCCGAGAAGATCTACAACAAACTTTTCTTCAAAAACTCTTTGCCTCCTCTTATGTTAATTTGTACTGCAAATACAATAATTAAAAAATAACTACTCAAAAAATAATAAACGTCTAATTTCAACAATTATAAAATTAACCACAAACACCTCAGATTTTTAAAAAATAGATTAATTAAAACAAATAATTTTAACAACTAAAATTCTAATATATAGCTAAAAAATAATAATCATTCGAATATATATACATACAACTTAAAAATATTAATTTGCTCGAAATTAACTAAAAATAAATAAATTACTTACGTGAAGCCGAGAAGATCTACAACCCACTTTTCTTCAAAAACTCTTTGCCTCCTCTTATGTTAATTTGTACTGCAAATACAATAATTAAAAAAATAACTACTCAAAAAATAATAAACGACTAATTTCAACAATTATAAAATTAGCATCATTCGAATATATATATATATATATATACATACAACCGAAAAAATATTAATTTGCTCCAAATTAACTAAAAATATATAAATTACTTACGTGAAACCAAGAAGATCTACAACTCACTTTTTTTTTCAAAAACTCTTTGCCTCCTCTTATGTTAATTTGTACTGCAAATACAATAATTAAAAAAATTAACTACTAAAAAAATAATACACGACAACTACTTTCAACATTTACAAATTAACAACAAACCCCCTCTGATTTTAGAAAAAACAAAATATTTAAAATAAATAATTTGAACAATTAACTTTCGAATATATATCTAAAAATAATTATCATTCGAATATATATACATACAAAAAAAATATTTATTTAAAATGTTTTTAGTCTATACAAATATAAATTTTTAAAATATAAAAAATTATCGTTAGCTGATAAACTCTGCAAATCTACTCCAAATTAACTAAAAATAATTTAAAATTACTTATTTGCTTACGATAAACCGAGAAGATCTACAACACACTTTTCTTCAAAAACTCTTTGCCTCCTCTAATGTTAATTTGTACTGCAAATACAATAATTTAAAAAATTAACTACTAAAAAAATTATACACGACGACTACTTTCAACATTTACAAATTAACAACAAACCCCTCTGATTTTAGAAAAATAAAATATTTAAAATAAATAATTTGAACAATTAACTTTCGAATATATATCTATAAAATAATTATCATTCGAATATATATACAATCAAAAAAATGCCCCTCCATGTTTTTTTAAACGGGGTTGGTCATTATATTCTTGTTTGTTTGTAGATTTTTAAATGAAAGTGACCCCCCCATATTTTCTTAAAGGAAGTGGTCCTGCATGTTGATTAACTTTCTACACTGACTAATGCTTGTGCTTTTATATTTTTTTATCATAAAAAACTTGTTTGTGGAGGAAAGTGATAAAATATAATAAACGATAATTTATTATTTGTTTGATTTTTTTTTTCAAAAGAACGCATGGGTTATTACTTTCAAAATGAACTTGTTTGCTATAATCGATTGTCTAACTTTATTTTGTTTATTTTGTGGAATTGCAGATGTGCGAGGATAACGAGTATTTCATGCATTTACATGTTGGTGGAAAATTTATGAAAGATCCCTATGTGAGATATGTAGGTAGTACTTTGGTTAAGGTAGAAGAAGATCCTTGACGAGTGTATAATTGATCTATTTTATATGCCTTTATTCTTTGTCTTTTCCATGTTTTTAAGCTCATATAATTTGCATTTAGATTAGTTTGTACATACTTGCATGTAGATTGGGAGTTACACTGCATGTGCTTTAAAAGTCATATATATTGGTGCTTTTCACTGGAAAGATGGTATTTTGTGGTATATGTGCATGATGTTGGAGGACTGCTGAAGTGGAAGAGGAACAGATCTCATGGCTGGAGCTGACGATGCATAAAGAGTTGGAGATGAATCTACTTTTGTCCACGTGGACTTTTTCCCAGATACATAACATTAAATGAAGCGGGAAACCAATGGCTTTCTTTAACGAGGCTGCGCACACTTTAGGGTACTGAAACCCTAGTTTCACCGCCTATATAAAAGAGACTTGGACGTTACTTTCAAAGGGAAGCATGATTACAGACAACATTCATAGTCTAAAGCTTGCAGAGAACCACCAGAATAGAAGCTAGAGAAATTTCCTCACGACAAAAGCCATCGAGAGAGGCCGCAAAGTGAGAGACTTGCAGCACAATTGGACGGCTTGGAGGGAGTTTGTCGAGGATGTTCGACTCGTTTTTTCTTTGGTTGATAAACTGTCGTACTTTAATAATTTTGTTATGGATGTTTTAAGCTTAGACATGAGCTAAATACTTTAGTTGTGATTATTGCCTCCTAGGATTTTATGTTTTGATTGTCCTTTTATCATGTTATAGTTATCCTTTATCTATTCTGTTAATCGTACTTCATATGTAGTTATTGTAAGAGCTATCAAGAGAGGCCTTTTAACTATTGATCTGTGGCTTAATATCGAGAGAGTTACGTTATACAAATTTAAACAGTGAGGCTAAGCTGTTAACTTAGTTCTAACATGGCTTAGATATAAGTTTAGTGTTTTAACGCAGTTCTTGAACAAATAAATGGGTAAAATTCTTTTGTTTGTTTGTTGTTTCTCCCTTAGTATTGATTAAGCAAGAAAGCAAATGTGATTAACTTTTTCCTCTTGATATGAGAAAAATCAAACATATCCATGAAAACTGACTACACTGGCCAACTTTGATTGCACTTCACTGATTTTTTTTCTTCACGGTTCACACCAACATAGAGATAACTTGTGTTTTTTAAATGAAAGTGCCCCTCCATGTTTTTTTAAATGGGGTTGGTCATTATATTCTTGTTTGTTTGTAGATTTTTAAATGAAAGTGACCCCCCCCCCATATTTTCTTAAAGGAAGTGGTCCTGCATGTTGATTAACTTTCTACATTGACTAATGCTTGTGCTTTTATATTTTTTTATCATAAAAAACTTGTTTGTGGAGGAAAGTGATAAAATATAATAAACGATAATTTATTATTTGTTTGATTTTTTTTCAAAAGAACACATGGGTTATTACTTTCAAAATGAACTTGTTTGCTATAATCGATTGTTTAACTTTATTTTGTTTATTTTGTGGAATTGCAGATGTCCGAGGATAACGATTATTGCATGCACTTACATGTTGGTGGAAAATTTATGAAAGATCTCTATGTGAGATATGTAGGTAGTACTTTGGTTAAGGTAGAAGAAGATCATTGACGAGTGCATAATTGATCTATTTTATATGTCCTTATTCTTTGTCTTTTTTCATGTTTTTAAGCTCATATAGTTTGCATTTAGGTTAGTTCGTACATACTTGCATGTAGATAGGGAGTGACACTGCATGTGCTTTAAAAGTCATATATATTGGTGCTTTTCACTAGAAAGATGGTATTTTGTGGTATATGTGCATGGTGTTGGAGAACTGCTGAAGTGGATGAGGAACAGATCTCATGGCTGGAGCTGACGATGCATAAAGAGTTGAAGATGAATCTACTTTTACCTACATGGACTTTTTCCCAGATACATAACATTAAATGAAGCGGGAAACCAATGGCTTTTTTTAATGAGGTTGCGCACACTTTAGGGTACTGAAACCCTAGTTTCACTGCCTATATAAAAGAGACTTGGACGTTACTTTCAAAGGGAAGCATGATTACAGACAACAATCATAGTCTAAAGCTTGCAGAGAACCACCAGAATAGAAGCTAGAGAAATTTCCTCACGACAAAAGCCATCGAGAGAGGCCGCAAAGTGGGAGACTTGCAAAGACAGTTGGACGGCTTGGAGGAGTTTGTCGAGGACGTTCGACTCGTTTTTTTCTTTGCTTGATAAACCGTCGTACTTTAATAATTTTGTTATGGATGTTTTAAGCTTAGACATGAGCTAAATACTTTAGTTGGGATTATTGCCTCCTAGGATTTTATGTTTTGATTGTCCTTTTATCATGTTATAGTTATCCTTTATCTATTCTGTTAATCGTACTTCATATGTAGTTATTGTAAGAGCTATCAAGAGAGGACTTTTAACTATTGATTTGTGGCTTAATATCGAGAGAGATAGGTTATACAAATTTAAGCAGTGAGGCTAAGCTGTTAACTTAGTTCTAACATGGCTTAGATATAAGTTTAGTGTTTTAACGCAGTTCTTGAACAAATAATATCATAAAAAACTTGTTTGTGGAGGAAAGTGATAAAATATAATAAACGATAATTTATTATTTGTTTGATTTTTTTTCAAAAGAACACATGGGTTATTACTTTCAAAATGAACTTGTTTGCTATAATCGATTGTTTAACTTTATTTTGTTTATTTTGTGGAATTGCAGATGTCCGAGGATAACGATTATTGCATGCACTTACATGTTGGTGGAAAATTTATGAAAGATCTCTATGTGAGATATGTAGGTAGTACTTTGGTTAAGGTAGAAGAAGATCATTGACGAGTGCATAATTGATCTATTTTATATGTCCTTATTCTTTGTCTTTTTTCATGTTTTTAAGCTCATATAGTTTGCATTTAGGTTAGTTCGTACATACTTGCATGTAGATAGGGAGTGACACTGCATGTGCTTTAAAAGTCATATATATTGGTGCTTTTCACTAGAAAGATGGTATTTTGTGGTATATGTGCATGGTGTTGGAGAAGCTATTTGAAGTGGATGAGGAACAGATCTCATGGCTGGAGCTGACGATGCATAAAGAGTTGAAGATGAATCTACTTTTACCTACATGGACTTTTTCCCAGATACATAACATTAAATGAAGCGGGAAACCAATGGCTTTTTTTAATGAGGTTGCGCACACTTTAGGGTACTGAAACCCTAGTTTCACTGCCTATATAAAAGAGACTTGGACGTTACTTTCAAAGGGAAGCATGATTACAGACAACAATCATAGTCTAAAGCTTGCAGAGAACCACCAGAATAGAAGCTAGAGAAATTTCCTCACGACAAAAGCCATCGAGAGAGGCCGCAAATTGGGAGACTTGCAGCACAGTTGGACAGCTTGGAGGGAGTTTGTCGAGGACGTTCGACTCGTTTTTTTTCTTTGCTTGATAAACTGTCGTACTTTAATAATTTTGTTATGGATGTTTTAAGCTCAGACATGAGCTACATACTTTAGTTGGGATTATTGCCTCCTAGGATTTTATGTTTTGATTGTCCTTTTATCATGTTATAGTTATCCTTTATCTATTCTGTTAATCGTACTTCATATGTAGTTATTGTAAGAGCTATCAAGAGAGGACTTTTAACTATTGATTTGTGGCTTAATATCGAGAGAGATAGGTTATACAAATATGAACAGTGAGGCTAAGCTGTTAACTTAGTTCTAACCTGGCTTAGATATAAGTTTAGTGTTTTAATGCAGTTCTTGAACAAATAATAGGGTTGCTAGGGTTAACGCAGACATGAATTACCTTAACCTCAATGTTATTAACTTTTAGGCATCGAGAGAGTAAGCAGTTCATTAGAAAATCTTGTCGAGTAGATAAAGAACTTAATAGTTTACGCAGATATGTATTGTCAGTCGCTATAGCATTGTAATAGGCAATCAAGCATATATCCTTAGCAATAATTCCGACCTTCATAATTATCTGTTATTTACTGCAGTTGTTAGTCTTAATCATAGCTATATTTAGTTTAATTGTTTCAATTAAAACCTTCAACACCATCACTTGCAAACACATACTTAAGCATAATAACTTCGTAATTATTGTTCCAATCCTCGTGGGTTCGACGCTCTACTCATCACCTAATTACTTGATACGACGAGTATATTTGCTCTAAAGTGCATCACTATTCGAAAAACATCAATCTTGATAACATATTCTACTTTGAAGTGCATAAAAAAATTTCAAAAAGCTTTACCTTTTAATAGTATCAAAATAATGTATTTCCATGAACCATTTAGCGGTCGTTTACAAGATAACTTAAGAGTTCTTTGAGATGATGAAAGTACAATTGCTATTTTGAATAATTGAATAAAATATAAGTTTATAGACATTTATGTGGAGCATGAAATAGACACCCCTTGCATAGAAGAACCTAAAATTTTACCACTGACATTTATGTTGCTGAAGAAGCTACTAATGGTCCTGTTGAGGCTGTTGCAGTGGGTTTTGTTAAGATTGCTATTAATGATTCTACTGAACCTGTTGTTGAGGGTGATGTTGGGTGTCCTGATGAAGATGATAGTGCTGTTGGGGTTGCTAATAGGTGTGCTAATGAAGGTGTCTAACAATGTGAACCTGATGTATTTGAAAAAGCTAATGACGGTGTAGAAGAACCTAAAATTGAAAGTGATGGTGAAACTAAGAACGAGTGTTAGGAAGAAGATGTATTTTTTTTTTATTAAGGTTAAGTATTTATCTGATAGTGAAGGCGATGATGAGTTGTAATATGCCAGGGAGGAGCTGAGAAGGGTCAAAGGTAACGGTGTTAGGAAAGTTAATCAACATGTTATTGAGAATGCCAATGATAGTTCTGGGCAGGAAAGTGAAGCCACAATCCATAAAGAGATAAAGTGTGTTGGAATTATAGGGGATGCAGATGGAAATGAGACTGAATACTATGACTGTGATGATCACAACAGCTTAATTGCTACAGATGATGAGGAACATGAAGATGATAGTAGGAGAAAGGGAAGATGTCCGATATACAATCTAAATTCAGAGAGTCTTCAATTTTATTTGGGGATGTTGTTTATAGATGGCAAATAATTCAAAGATGCCATTCGTAAATACTCTAGATGAAATATGAGAGAGTTAAAAATTGTAAAGAATGAACCAGATAAGATAAGTGTTAAATACATTGCATCAACAAAGTGTCCATAGAGAATATATGCAAATACCAATAGGATGACAAAGTGCTTGCAAGTGAAGACACTCTTTGATGAGCACAATTGTCCTATTAGTTTTACTAACAAGATGGTTAATGTGAAATCAATCGCAGAACATTTTGAGAATACCATTAGAGATCACCCAAAAATGAAGTTAAAGAAAATTCAAAGAAGGGTGCAATCTGAAATACAAGTAAATGTCAACATGAGTAGATGTTGAAGGGCAAGGAGTCTGGTGACATCAAAATTGTCTGAAAACTTCAAGGAAGAATTTGCTCAGTTGTGGGATTATACAGACGAATTAAGGTTAAAAAATCTAAAAAGTACAATAAAGATGGCAGTAAATAGGGCCACAGATGATTTTCCATCTCATTTCAAGAGGTTTTACGTATGTTTTGATGCAATTAAGAGGGGATGGAAAAAAGGGTGCATACCTATATTTGGTCTAGATGCATGCTTCCTTAAGGACCCTTATAAAGGTGCACTTTTGTCAGTATTGAAAGAGACGGCAATGATCAGATGTACCCTATTGCATGGGCTGTATTAGAGGTTGAAACTGCTGATTCTTGATGTTAGTTTCTAAATCTAGTTGCGACAGACTTGAAAATAAAAGATGGATTTGGCTACACCATCATTAGTGACCAGCACAAGATAATCCCTAAACCTATAAAATTTTAGTATTATATACTGTTTTTATCTACTAATGATTAATTATTTATGTAAAGTTTATATACTTTTTTATTTAAGAAAAATCTTAAAATAAATCTCACTAACTAAAACATAAATAGTTTGTTTTAATATTGATGCTAATTCCTTATAAGTTCTTGCTGCAAATTAAAGTTGTGATCAGAATGCAACTTCAATTAATAAATTCTTATCTCATGATAATATATAATTAGCAAGTTGATTATGAAAAAAAAAAGACTTTAACAGTTCTTGTTTGTTACTTTGTAGATTTGTAGCTAATTTGTACTTAACCTGTTTGCAAGTTTATATACCATTTAAAAATTTATATGTTGTTTAACAAGGTACTGAGATTGCTGTAAATGATATCCTGCCACGAGAGAATATAGGAACTATGCTCAGTATATCTTTGCAAATTGATCTGGAAGAAAGAGAGCGAAAGTATATGAATTTGCCTTTTGGTAAATTGTGAAGTCTACAACTGAAAGTGAATGGGAAGACAACAAAGATGAATTATCGAAGATGGACAACGTAGTTGTCGATGAGTTGTTTGGGAAAAAAGAAAATATGGACAAATTTTTTTCAAGAGTTAGCATGTCAAGTCAGATATAATGGACAACAATATGTGTGAAACTTTTAATTTCGACATTATTGAAGCAAGGTATAAACGTATTATCATAATGCTTGAAGAAATTAGAATAAAAATTATGACGAGAATAATTGAAAAGAGACGCTGAGCTAACGAAGCTCAGTGGATATACTTCTACTCAACCATGCTTCATGTAAATCATAAATAAGAGCATGCAACTAAAAATGATATTATGACATAATATAACAACATTGGTGCTACCTTTAGTCGCCTAAACACATAACAAACAATGGGGAAAACATTAATCTCACACAGCACATAACTATCATACCAACAAACCTGGAGTGAGGATCAGTGCCATACAGCTTCGAGAACATACACTCTTGGGTGAGACTCGGTGCCACACAGTTTTAGGAACGTACACCCCATGCTCAAAATCTATCGTCGAGCATCTTCGAATGAGACCTGATGCCACACAGTTTCAGGAACGTACATTTGACATCTCTAACCATTGTGTTGTAACACTCTCACTGGGTATCCGGATCTCACCAAACAAGTTACTCAACCATACAGTGCCCTTACGTGGCACCCAACATTTATTCGATCCTCTAAGGATCCTTATTACTCAATACAAACAAGCCAGCGAGGTTATAATAAAGTTATTACACATTATGCACACATATGAGGTTAGATTCTCAGTTTCTCAGTTTTACTATTCATTTTACCATATTAGAGGCCTATTGGGCCTTAGTTCTCGAATTATGGGTCCATAGAACTCAAAATGAAATTTTCGGGCAGAATGTCCAGCAAGTACCGATACTCGCTTAAAGGTATCAATACACACTAGTTGGTACCGGTACGCACTAGTGGGTATCAATACCCACTTATGCATATCGATACTCAAATTGTACCTTGAAGAGGTTTAACCAATACCCTGTATCAATACACAAAACTGAGTATCGATACTCGATTGGTATCGATACGCCCCCAAGCGTACTGATACCCATTTTTGCTATTGGAATTTTTGTGTAAAATGGGGTATCGATACGATCTAAGCCCGTACCGATACACCCTTTAAAATTTGCCTATGTTCATCAAGATTAACATAGGGTATCGATACTCGAACCTAGAATTCATTTTTTAGAGTTCGTAAACCACCCCAAACTCCCCAAAACCTTGATGGTAAAGCCCTAAATCAATCCTACAAGTTATGTAAGGTAGTTTAAGTGGTTTCCTACCAGTTTTACACCATTTTAACTTTAAATTCGAGTTTAGCCATTGAAAGGGTTTTAAGCTTTTAAACAACCAAAACATCAACCAAGAATAAGCAATATAATTTTTTGATTTCCAGAAATACAAAGGAGTTAGTAGTGTACTAACCTTGATTTTTCAGCAGAGAATGAAGTTCCTAATCCAAGCTTCAAACCTTCTCATTCTCTTAAAAAAGGAAAGATTTTATAACTAGAAATGGAGTCAAATCCCTCAATTCCCGTACTCCCCTTTCAACCCCCACAAAGCACTCATTTTCCAACCTCCATTAAACTTGATGAAACTTACCTTGATAAGTAGATCATTGGGTGGTGAACAACACTCCTCAAATCCAAAATTCGAGATTCACACTCCAAAACAAAAAGATTCAACCTTTTTACTTTGATATGGGGTTAGAAGATGGGAGAAAGAAGAAGACAAGAGACAAAGGGTGATCTCACCAAGCATACTTTCTGCAGAAGAAATAAACACCTCTTTCCCCTTCTAACTAGGCAAGTTACCAAACTACCTTTCCCTCAACATCCTAACCCATCCACCAACCCAAGGTCCAAACAACAATTAAAAACAAACCCACAAAGTTCACAAGGCCCAAATATGAAACTCACGCTTTGAGTTAAACCGACCTTTGGATTTCGAAATCCAGGTCGTTACAAAGAATATGGTTAATACTTCTGTTGATAAACCAATAATGAACATAAGAAAACAACAAGGGATTGGCCTTTACACTAATGAGAAGACCAGGGAGAAAACTTTCTATGTAAGTACATAATATTGTTCACTTGCTTTAAATTTAATTGTTATCGATTTTAATTTTGTTCTTTTCTGATAGTCCAGTACAAGCACAAGGTACAAGGTGAATTCGACATTTAAAAAAAGTAATGTGGAATCTGTTAGAATTCAAACTTGACTATGGATATATCTAGAGTATGGCAGCATAATTTGGAAAGTTTAAGAGTATGGCAAAATATTGGGAAGCTTATAGCATGGTGTAGAAGCTTCATGAACATGTGACAGCAAAGCAAATTGACGTGGCAACATTTGGAATCTTCTTGAAGACCCTAGAAATTAAATAATGGTGGCAACACTAGAATATTATGGCAGCAACTACAAGACTAGAAATATAGTTTAAGGCGGTTTACACCACTATAAATAGGAGTTAGTTGTAACTTTGTGTGTGTGCATGTGAATTGAAGAAACCAATGTTGGCGAGTGTGTGTGCATGTGAATTGAAGAAACCAATGTTGGTGAGTGTGTGTGAAAAAAATAAAAGCATTGTGCGTACAAGTAAGGAAAAAAATAAGGCAATTTGGTTGTGTATCAAACTTGCAGAAGCAAGTAATTTGTACTTTGGTTCATTTATAATATATTCGAGTTATTATACTGAGTGCCCACCAACGCTTCCATCAAGTGGTATCCGAGCCAAGTTCGAGTTTGAGTTCACGTCACGAGAAGATAGAGCACATGATTCAGCCACAAATCCCGAGATTGACAAAGACGAATTATGGCAACTGGAGTATTCAAATGAAGGCGCTACTCGGTTCGCATGATTGTTGGGACATCGTAGTAAAAGGATATATTGAGCCAGAAAATGCAGCAGCATAAGCGGATCTAACCAATGAAGAGAAGAGAGCGTTAAGGGATGCTCGTAAAAGAGAACAAAGGGCGTTATATTATATTTTTCAAGCAGTGGACGAATCTAACTTTGAAAAAATTGCATAAGCAACAACATCGAAAAAAGCATGGGAAACTCTGTAAAAATCACTCCAAAGAGTTGAAAAAGCAAAAAATGTGTGTCTTCAATCACTTAGAGCCGAGTTTGAAATGCTAAAAATGAAAAACACGGAAAGCATAGATGACTATGTTAACCATTTAAAAGCCGTAGCAAATAAAATGAAAAGAAATGGCGAAGCACTCGGCAAGGTCAGAGTGATGGAGAAAATTTTACGATCGTTAGCACGTAAATTTGATTACGTGGTTGTTGCAATTGAAGAATCAAAGGATTTAAATCAAATGACTATCGATGAGCTTATGGGATCGCTTCAAGCCCATGAGCAGAAAATGAAGCTAGATGAAGAGACAGGTGTTACCTCTCCAAAAATATTGTTTTCAATGCCAATCTAACAATGCTTTTGCTTGTTTTTAGGTGCATTTAGTCACGTTAGGATGATAAAACCATGCATTTGCATAAGGAGTTTAGAATTCTGTCTACGCTAGTGTGAATGGTTGTTTTGTTGGCAATTTTACAGGTTTGGCATAAGATTTGGCCCAGAAAAGCAACACAGGAATGAGCGCCAGAGAGAATGCCGAGTGCTGTTGGCACAGATGGACCAGACAATGCCAAGCATCGGTTGGCAGAGAAGTGAACTTGATGCCACGCCAAGAAGCTGTTGGACCCCAAAAAAATAGTACATGATCAGGCTCCAAAAATAGCAATTGGAACAATCTCTGAAAAAATAGCGGATAAGGTGGTGCCAAGACTTGTTGGCAGATTCATGCCAAGCTTAGACGCCAAGGCAGCGTCGGCAGTATGACGTCAGCCCTAGCATGATCAGCTCTCATTCAAATTTGGATAAGATGATAATCTCTTATCCCTTGGGTAGTTGAAGTTCAAAATTTGAAGAGTTAATCATATCCCTTCCTCGCACGCCTATTTAAACACCAACCGAGCTAGCATTTGGGAGAGCGAAGAAGATTGAGTGAGGAGTTGGTGTGTGATGATTGACAACCGACTGCACCTAGGAAGGATGGTTCGACCAGCTTGGCCGAGAAGCCTGGAACTTGAAGGGCTGCATCGAGAGACCCCTTCTAGCCCATTCTCTCTTTCACGTTATTTTTTTGTTTTTAATGATGATGTATTATGAAAATGTTTGTGGGTTGTTGGTTAAATCCCTCACCATGAACTAATTTAATAGCTGGTGAGGGATGTTTGCGTTGAACGCTATTTTTATGTTTTAGTTTTTAATAATAAATCTGTATTGGCAATGTTTTCACTATTCGGCATACTTTAATATTTCCTAAATACTATGCCAAGCGAGAGCTGGCACTATTGGCGTATTGTGCCTCAATATCTTAACAGACTTGGGGTGGCAACGAATAAGCTATTGAATACTAAGGAGAGAAGCTTCGAGAGAAGTCGTTCAAGTAGATGAACTTACTTCGGGAGTGAAATCTACCCCTTAGGAGTATAGATTGGATCTTAATCAAATCCGTTTATTTAAAAGCAAGCACTGTAGAGATATAAGGGTTTTTACATGATCAATTTAAGGCAATGACCATCGAGAGAGGCTTTGCCAATTTTGAATCTGCTCGGCAAACAATGCCAAGACAGGTTGTTATTAAAGGCTGGCATGTCATGAATAGCATAAAAACCATGCATTCCCTGCCAACGCTCATCATTCATTAAAGCACCTCCCTTGCCAACGTCTTTACTTTACTTTCATTCTTTTTTTTTGTTTTCAAAACCAACTTCAAATTAAATCAACTTTTTCTTAAGGCAAGTAACAATCAAGGCAATTGAATTCCAAGTCAATCTCTGTGAGATTGATACTCAACTTACCAGCTGTATTACTTGCAGACCGTGTATACTTGCACGCAAAATACTCATCTTGGCACGTTTTTATACTTTCCAACGTATATCTTTTGCTGTTTTTGCCAGCATTTCACCTAGAGAGTCTATAATTTTTTGGCGCCGTTGCCGGGGATTGCAACGGAATTGATTTTTTTTTAATTCTTACTTGTCTTTCTTTTATTTTTGTTTTTGTTTTTACCTTTTATTTTTGTCGGTGTATGACCAGAAGCCATCATGTGGTAGACGAGTGGCCATACGATCCGAAAATTGAGAAAACCTTACGGAGGTTAAAAAGAAGATTTTGAGAGATGCAAAACCAAGGTAATGGAGGGAATGATGTGGTGAACAATGGAGGAAATCCACTTAATAATGAGATACCACCACCACCTGCTGTCCCAGTTGTTAATGAGAGACCTATTAGAGAACATTTAACACCAACCATTGACAATTTTATGCCAGGACTTGTTGGCACAGAGGTAAACGTTGTCAATTTTGAACTTAAGCTTGTAATGATTCAAACTCTTTTAAATGTAGTTCAGTTTGATGGAGCACTCACTGGAGATCCGAGGCAGCATCTGAAGATATCGTGAAGCTGGAGTTATTTACTTTCTCTTTGAGAGACAAGGAAAAGGCTTGGCTTAACACCTTGCCACCTGGTTCAGTTACTTCATGGGCAGACCTATGCCATAAGTTTTTGACAAGATTCCAGCTGTCAACACTCACTGCCAAGCTGCGAGGTGAGATCATTACATTCAGGCAGGCTGAGGATGAGACCTTATATGATGTATGGGAACGATTTAAAGACCTGTTGAGGAGGTGTCCTATGTATGAATCCTCGAATTGGACCCAGATCCAGACCTTTTACAATGGATTGAACCCACAAACGAGGACTGTTGATGCTTCAGCAGCTGGCTCATTGCTTGACAAGACATATACTGGGTTGTTGACATTTTAGAGAGGATTGCAATCAATGATTTTGAATATCATGTTGCGAGACTTGGGACCAGAACTAAAACCAATGGGAAATTTTAGGTTGACGAACTAACATCTATTCATGCTGAGATTTCTAACCTTACTAGCATGGTAAGAACGTTGCAAAAGAACAACGAGTCCTAGGAAGTCAAAGTATTAGATCCTTTCTGTACAATTTGTGGAGAGAATCATCATTCGGATGAATGCTCTGCTAATCCTGATTCGATAAACTTTGTTGGCAATGTTAATCGTTACTATAATCCTAACTGCAATACTTATAATGCAGGTTGGAAACAACACCCTAGTTTAGCATGGGGAAATCAAAGAGGTAACCAGTACAATGCATAGCGCCAGAATACCCAGAGGCAGAATAACAATGTCATGCCAGTATTAAATCAGAATGCCATGCCATAGAAAGCCCAAAACAATTTTCAGCAAGGGCAGAGACTCAACCAAGGTGGTACACTTACAAAGTACATAGAGAGGAATGATGCCACAGTCCAAAGTTTGGCAGCATCAATAAGAAACTTGGAAGTCCAAATAGGGCAGATTGCCAATGCACTCAGCAATCGACCCCAAGGAACATTGCCAAGTGACACAGAAGACACTCGGTACAAAGAAAATGAGCAATGTAAAGCCATAACTCTTCGGAGCGGTAAGCAATGTGAGGTGGAGAAGGCTGCCAAGCAGCTAGTTAACTACCAAATCGAGAAGTCAGTGCTAGCAGATAATTCCAGTGAAGCAAAGAAAAAGCAACCAAAAGTAGATGATGCCAACATCGATGCCAGAAAGCATACCGATGCCAGCACTGATGCCAAATAGACTGATGTCAATCTACCTTGGCAAAGCCAGCAGCGTTGGCATATGTTTATTCGCCACCACCATTTCCAGCAAGATTTCAAAAGCATA
Source organism: Hibiscus mutabilis (assembly GCA_019671005.1). NCBI lineage: Eukaryota > Viridiplantae > Streptophyta > Magnoliopsida > Malvales > Malvaceae > Hibiscus > Hibiscus mutabilis. The sequence continues at coordinate 36,717,466 of CM033742.1, forward strand.
AGCAATACCAGCAATTCAAGCGCTTCTTGGAGGTTTTTAAGCAATTGCAAATCGACATTTCATTGGTAGAAGCCCTTGAACAAATGCCCAACTATGTTAAATTTATGAAAGACATTCTGTCCAAAAAGAGGAAGTTGAGAGACTTTGAAACTGTTGCTTTAACCGAAGGATACAATGCCATGATCCTAAAACGATTGCCACCAAAGCTAAAAGATCTGGGAAGTTTCATTATTCCCTGAACCATTAGCAATAAATTCATGAGCAATGCACTGTGTGACCTGGGAGCCAACATCAACTTGATGCCAATGTCAATTTTTCGAAAGCTTGGCATAGAAGCAAGATCTACCACGGTGACACTTCAGCTGGCAGACCGATCTTATGCACATCCCAAGGGTAAGATTGAGGATGTGTTGGTAAAGGTAGACAAATTTATTTTTCCAGCTGATTTTATCATTTTGGATTATGAGGCTGATATTAATGTCCCGATTATTTTGGGAAGACCTTTTATTGCCACGGGTAGGGCTTTGATTGACGTTCATAAAGGGGAACTAACAATGCGCATGAATGACCAGCATGTTACATTTAATGTGTTTCAAGCTTTGAAATTTGCAGATGAACTTGATGAGTGCTGAACAGAGGAGATGATGGAGTCTATTTATACTTTGGACACGGCACAATTATGCCAAGATACAGAATTTAATGCCAACAATTTAGATGTCATAGATGATCTGTTTGAGGAACCAGAAGAACCAGTCTTAGAGGCTGGAGAGAATAGTTATTTTGAGCCACTTTAGTTGACTGGAAGAGAAATCAAGGCACCTAGACCATCAATTGAGGTGCCACAAACGTTGGAACTAAAACCATTGCCAAGTCACTTGAAGTATGCTTATTTAGGTGAACACTCAACTCTGCCGGTGATCATTGCCACTGGTCTCACTAATGATTAGAAGGAAAGATTGTTGGCAATATTATGCGATTATAAGCAGGCATTAGAGTGGACCTTGGCAGACATCAGAGGTATTAGCCCAACCATTTGCATGCACAAGATTATCTTGGAGGAGTACCATGGCAAGACCATTAAAGGCTAAAGAAGGCTAAACCCAAGCATGAAAGAGGTAGTGAAAAAAAAGATCATAAAATGACTTGATGCCGGGATTATATATCCCATTTCCGATAGCTCTTGGGTTAGCCCAGTGCAATGCGTGCCAAAGAAGGGTGGCATGACCGTGGTACAAAATAGTGAAGCTAAGTTAATCCCCTCCAGAACTATCACAAGATGGAGAATGTGCATAGACTATAGTAGGCTGAACAATGCCACGAGGAATGACCACTTCCCATTGTCATTCATTGATCAGATGCTAGACAGGTTGGCAGGTAAAGCTTTCTATTATTTTTTGGATGGTTATTCATGTTATAATCAGATTGTCATTGCTCCTGATAATTAAGAGAAGACCACGTTCACGTGCCCTTATGGGACGTTTGCGTTTAGAAGGATACCATTCGACTTATGTAATGAACCAGCAACGTTTCAATGTTGCATGATGTCTATTTTTTCCGATATGATCGAGCACAACATGAAAGAATTCATGGATGATTTCTCAGTGTTTGGCAAAACATTTGAAAAATACCTTCTGAGTTTGGAGCAAGTCTTGAAGAGATGCATAGAGACAAACTTAGTGTTGAATTGGGAAAAATGCCATTTCATGGTGAAGGAGGGCATTGTTCTCGAGCACAAGGTAACTAAGAGAGGGTTAGAAGTGGATCAAGCAAAAGTTGAGGTAATAAAGCATCTACAGCCTCCAACGAGTGTTAAAGGTATAAGGAGTTTTTTAGGACATGTCGGTTTTTATAGGCGTTTTATTAAAGACTTCTCAAAAATTGCTAAACCTTTATGCTTGTTGTTAGAACATAATGCCACTTTTACATTTGACAATTCATGTTTGAGAGTATTTCAGGAGCTTAAAGAGAAGTTGATTAATGCCCCTATAGTTGTGGCATCGGACTGGAGTGAGCCCTTCTAGCTTATGTGCGATGCCAGCGACTATGTCGTTAAAGTAGTCTTGGGACAAAGGCATGGCAAGGTTTTTCATGCCATCTACTATGCCAGCCGAACCTTGAACGAAGCACAACTGAACTACTCTACGATCGAGAAAGAATTTCTTGCGGTTGTATTTGCTTTTGACAAATTTAGATCTTACTTAATTGGTAACAAAGTTGTGGTTTTTACAGATCATTTGACATTGAAGTGTCTCTTGGCAAAGAAGGATGCCAAGCCCAAACTAATCTGATGGACGCTCCTACTTCAAGAATTCGACCTTGAGAGCTGGGACAAGAAGGGCAGTGAAAACCTAGTAGCTGACCATCTCTTACATTTAGAGCATCATCTTAAAGATGGTAAGACCAATTTTATAAGAGATAAATTTCCTGACGAGTATTTGCTTGCAGCTAATACCGTGCCATGGTATGCTGACATTGTCAACTACTTGGTAAGTAACATTCTACCACCAGACTTGGAATACAATGCCAAGAAGAGGTTCTTGCGGGAAGTTAGGCAATACTATTGGGACGAGCCAATATTGTTCAAGCAGTGTGCAGACCAAGTGATCTGCCGGTGTATGCCCGAGGGTGAACAACATAACATATTGCATCTATGCCATGCAGCACCATATGAAGGTCACTTTGCTGGGGTAAAGACTGCTGCCAAGGTACTGCAATCATGATTCTTTTGGCCCACACTATATAAGGATGCCCATGAGTATGCCAAGGCATGTGATCGATGCCAACAGATAGGAAACATCTCTGGCAGACACCAACCACCACTCCAAAACATTATGCCTGTAGATTTATTTGATGTATGGGGGATAGACTTTATAGGTCCTTTTCTACCTTCATTCAGTAATGTATATATTCTTGTGGCTGTTGACTATGTATCTAAATGAGTAGAGGCTGTGGCCCTGCCAACAAACAATGCCAAGGCCATTGCCAAGTTCTTGCACAAACACATTTTTACTAGATTTGGCACCCCTAGGGTGATTATTCACGATGAGGGCACCTATTTTAAATGTAATCTAATCTCTAAAGCTTTGTGCAGGTATGGTATACAGCAGAGAATTGCCACAGCATATAATCCACAAACAAATAGGCAAGCTGAGATTTCAAATAAGGAGATTAAAAACATTCTAAAGAAGACTATTAATCCATCAAGGAAAGACTGGTCCTTGAGACTAGATGAGTCCTTGTGGGCTTCCATGACTGTATTTAAAATTCCTTTGGGTATGTCACCATTTCGACTCGTTTTCAGGAAACCATGCCATCTGCCAGTGGAGCTTGAGCATAAAGCCTACTGGCCATCAAAATACTTGGCATGGCATAGAGAGCTGCTGGAGAAAAAAAGGTTGCTAGACCTAAATGAATTGGAATAATTCAAAACACAAGCCTATGAGAACGCCAGGATCTACAAGGAGAAGGTAAAACGATGGCACGACAGTAGGATAATGCCAAGACAGTTTGAGGTAGGCCAACGTATTTTGTTATTCAACTTATGGCTTAAGTTGTTTCTAGGGAAACTCAGATCGAGATGGACGAGCCCTTATGAATTTGTGAAGCCCTATGCTCATGGAGCTGTGGACATTAAAAACTTGAAGACGGGAGAAATCTTTAAGGTGAATGGCCAACGTTTAAAGCACTACATGGAAGGTGATCAGAACAATGCCAAAGAGGTGATCCTCTTGGCAGAGGTAACATGAAAACACCATCAGGTTTAAACCTTTGTAAATATTAGGATATATGTTTTCTTTGTTTTTAGGTTTCGAGGTTTTTATTTGTTTTTTTTCTTTCTTTTTAGATTTCAAGTTTTATTCCTTTACTGTGTTGAAGGGTTTCCTTTTAGTTGCGCAGATTTGTTATGTCATGAACCATGCCAGAAAGCATGCTAGGATTATTTGGTAGGAGCTGATGTCCTAATAGCGTAGTCTGCCAGACATAGTGCCAGAATAGCTTGGCATGTGGCGGTGCTAAATTTGGAAGAATGAGAAAAACCCTAGCTTGAGCGGCCCATTCAATAGGAGAGAGAGTATTTTTTAACCTTAAACCCTAGCCGCCCAAAATTTGGGTTAAAATTTAAAATTCAAAACAAACACCTTATCACTCCAATCCTTACCCTATCCTATCACCTATCACCTTATCACTTCATCCTTATCACGTCACCTCTTTTAATTTAATTCTTTTTATTTTTCATCATTATCCCTAATTACTCCCCCTATTAAAACACTCAACCGACCCAAAATTTTTCACTTTCTTACTCTATCCGGTTAAATAACCAAAACTCTTTCTCACTTTTTACTTTCCTTTTCGACAAGCAAGTATCAAAACCTAAGCTGCTTCTTTTTCTTCATCTTTGTTCAACATCGTCCAAGATCTTTCAATGGCTTCCTCTTCGACTTTCTTCAAGCGATTCTTCAACGAGGAGATTCAGAAAAAGTTCGAATCTAATTTTGCCTCGAGGAATTTTTGCTATGAGAAGTACTTCGACCTCAAAACAGAGGCGAACAATGGCTTCCCTTTGGAAGTCATATCTATGATTAACTTGCACAAATGGACTCAGTTCTGCCAGGAAAAGGGGGAGATTTATGCCACTATCGTCCAAGAATCCTATGCGCACCTTGTGACCAAGGACTCGCCCTTCTTGATGATTAGAGGTAAATGTGTTCGTTTTGATGAATGGTATATTAACAATATGTTTGAGTTAGATGGTGCAGAGGATGAGTATTTCGAGTACGCTGAATCAATAAACGTGGCCAAGAGAAAGAGGCTGTTGGCAGATCTGTGTGAGCCTGGCACGGCATGGACAATGTCATCCAAGGGGCACCGTACGGTGAAGAGGCTGGCATTGAAGTCCCAATAGAGAAGATTGAATCACTTTCTCAAGGCGAATCTGATGCCCACATCCCATAACGAGACTGTGCCAGAAAAAAGGATGATCTTGTTGCACTCTATTGTTATGGGGCGTAAGATCAATGTTGGCAAGCTTATTGTTGAGGAAACTTACAAGTGTATCGCGAAAGGTACTGACAGTTTTTTTCCTTTTGTTGATTTCTAACGTTTGTATGCTCCATGATGTGCGAAGGCTTGATACGGATAAAGGGCAAATGATCAAAGGAACAACAATTACGGCTGTTATATGGAGGAATCTAGTTGCTGCCGAGCCCAAGGACAAGGGGAAGGGAAAGGCAAGGGCACCCACGCCAAAGCCTAAGGAGTCAAGGGTCGCGCCAGCAACCATGCCAGAAACTGCGCCAAACAGTTCAATGGCAATGCTATCCCAAATTCACCAACGCTAGAAGATTATTCTCTAAAAGTTGGAAAAGGTTGAAGAGCTCAATGTCAAGATGCAACACTAAATCCAGGCCAGGGATGTTGTGATCAGAGAGGCTCTTACAAAATTATCAACTGATTTTGTGCCAGAGTTTCCAGACTTCCCTACCGAGCTCTCTGCCAGCGACAATGCCATGCCAGCTAGTTCAGTTCATACCCCTTCCGATTCCATAGTCCCATTGTCTCCAATTCAAGTCGAGTCTACCAGTTCTGATTCTTCATCTAAATCAAAAGAAACCCAAGCCAAGTCTACCAAAGCCAAGTCGCCAGTGACACCTGCTATACATACACCATCTGATGCCACCGATGCACCTGCTGCATCGGAACCTGCCAAGGAAAAAGAGGAAGTTAGAGCCTCCTCTGCTACTTCAAAACTGAGTCTTAAAAGAAAGAAGCACATGGCCCATAATCGTGGGCCATTTGTGAGAAGAAAAACCCGTGTCGCACGGCAAATAGTCTCCGAAGGGGAGTCATCTTCATCCTAAACTCCTTTTCATTTCATTCCATTACATTTACATGATCATGCATTTTTAATTTTTTTTGTTTTTCTTGTATATATGTGTTGTTTCATGCATTGGGGACAATGCACATCTTGGGTTTGGGGGTGTTCATTTCTTCACATTTATGCCATACATTTCATGTTTAATTTTTTGTTGCCATGCCATTTAGGTCATTTAGGATAGATGCATACTGAACCACAAAAAAGGAAAAATAAAATTTTGCCTCGCTTTAATTTTGAAAAATGTTAACAATTGTTAGGCAAGTTTAATTTGATCTAGGTGTCTGTCCAATGAGGAAATTTTAATCATTAGTTGTCATGCCATGCCAGCAGAATAGTATGCCAGGTTAGCTTGGCAATTGATCTCTAGTTTAGGGAACTGAAATTCCACTTAACACGTAGTATGTATCTAGTTCCTTAGCAAACTTAGACTTTTTGAAACTATGCTCAGATTTGAAAAAAAAAAAGAAAAAAGATTAAATGATGCCAGGGTAAAAGAAACTAATAAGGCACCAATGTTCTGCCAGGGCGATGAGAAAAAAAAAGAACTCTCCTCTACCTAGGGATAATAAGTTAGTTGGGGCTTCGTGGTTTTCTCCCTCTTAGTTCTCGAGTCCAAAACCTTAGAGTATGAGTTGAAGAGAAAGCCTAGTGATGTCTAGATTAAGGTGGGGATTCGTGGGATGCTCCCTCTTATCTCTCGCGCTAAATAGTGTCACGAAGCAAGCTTAAATTAATGCCAACAGAAACCCTTGGCAATAAGAAAAAAATGATAAAAATATGAGTTTAGGTAGTACAATTGGCTATGGGGGTGAAATGATACTTGATGCATATTGCCTACACATCATGCACTATTCATAAACTTAGACTAGAGTTACATTGCTGCACTTGAATTACTACATGCTTAGTGATAAGTGTTCAAAAGTACTATTTTTCTTACCCTTTTTACTCATATTATTGTTAGACTTAGGCTCATAACAATGCACGAATCTACAAGGAGAAAACAAAGCAATGGCAATAATCTACAAGGAGAAAACAAAGCAATGGCATGACAAGAAGAAAACAAAGCAAGTTTTTGTACTATTTTTACTCATATTATTGTTAGACTTAGGCTTTGTTTTCTCCTTGTAGATTCGTGCATTGTGATAAGTGTTCAAAAGCACTATTTTTCTTACCCTTTTTATACTATAACTTGCAACGTGTATACTTGCACAAATGCATAGCACTTATTACGCGCAACACTTGGCATTATTGCACTGAGATACCGAGGACAAAAATAGAGCCAAATTCTGCTTGCCAGCACGTGTTGGCATTCAACCAAAATTTTGTCGAGGTAACTTTTTTCACAGTTTTTATTTTTTTTGCATTACTTGAGGACAAGCAATGAGTTAGGTTTGGAGGTGTGTTACCTCTCCAAAAGTACTGTTTTTAATGCCAATCTTATAATGCTTTTGCTTGTTTTTAGGTGCATTTAGTCACGTTATGATGATAAAACCATGCATTTGTATAAGGAGTTTAGAATTCTGTCTATGCCAGTGTGAAGGGTTGTTTTGTTGGCAATTTTGCAAGTTTGGCATATGATTTGGCCCAGAAAAGCAACACAGGAAGGAGCGCCAGAGAGAATGTCAAACAATGCCAAGCACCGGTTAGCAGAGAAATGAACTTGATGCCATGCCAAGAAGTTGTTGGACCCCGAAAAATAGGACATGCACAGGCTTCAAAAAATAGCAATTGGAGCAATGTCCGAAAAAATAGCGGATAAGGTGGTGCCAAGACTTGTTGGCAGATTCATGCCAAGCTTGGACGCCAAGACAGCTTCGACAGTATGACATCAGCCCTAGCCTGATCAGCTCTCATTCAAATTTGGATAAGATTATAATCCCTTATCCCTTGGGAGTTGAAGTTCAAAATTTGAAGAGCTAATCATATCCCTTCCTCGCACGCCTATTTAAACACCAACCAAGCTAGCATTTGGGAGAGCGTAGAAGATCGGAGTGAGGAGTTGGTGTGTGATGATTGACAACCGGCTGCACCTAGGAAGGGTGGTTCGACCAACTTGACCGAGAATCTGGAACTTAAAAGGTTGCATCGAGAGACCCCTTCTAGCCCATTCTCTCTTTCAAGCTATTTTTTATTTTTAATGATAATGTATTGAGAAAACGTTTGTGGGTTGTTGGTTAAATCCCTCACCATGAACTAATTTAATAGTTGGTGGGGGATGTTTGCGTTGAACGCTATTTTTATGTTTTAGTTTTTAATAATAAATCTGCCTTGGCAATGTTTTCACTATTCGGCGTACTTTAATATTTCCTAAATACTATGCCAAGCGAGAGCTGGCACTATTGGCCTATTGTGCCTCAATATCTTAACAGACTTAGGGTGGCAACGAATAAGTTGTTGAATACTAAGGAGAGAAGCTTCGAGAGAAGCCGTTCAAGTAGATGAACTTACTTTGGCAGTGAAATCTACTGCTTAGGAGTATAGATTGGATCTTAATCAAATTGGTTTATTGAAAAGCAAGCATTATAGAGATATAGGGGTTTTTACATGATCAATTTAGGGCAATGACCATCGAGAGAGGCTTTGCCAATTTTGAATCTGCTCGAAAAACAATGCCAAGACAGGTTGTTATTAAAGGCTAGCACGACATGAATAGCGTGAAAACCAGGCATTCCCTGCCAAAACTTATCATTCATTAAAGCACCTCCCTTGCCAACGTCTTTACTTTACTTTACTTTCATTCATTTTCTTTTTTTTTTGTTTTCAAAACCAACTTCAAATCAATCAACTATTTCTTAAGGCAAGTAACAATCAAGGCAATTGAATTCCAAGTCAATCTCTATGGGATCGATACTCAGCTTACCAGCTGTATTACTTGCAGACCGTGTATACTTGCATGCAAAAGACTCATCTTGCCACATTTTTATACTTTCCAACACATATCTTTTGTCGTTTTTGCCAGCATTTCACCTAGATAGTCTACAACAAGAAATTTGGAGCAAGTCCTACAAAGTAAGTTGCACGTCAACGAAGGCAGAACTAGTAGCAGCTACACATAAGGCAGAGGAAATCGTGGCAGATATCACAGAAGATACAGATATGGAAGAGAAATTCCTGGACGTGGTGGTCGATCTTATAGCACTAATCAAACAAGTGAAAATTACCAGACACAAGGTCGTGGACGAGGTTTTAGAGGCCGAGGCAGATATCAACAAGGAAATAAATCTCATTTACAATGCTATAATTGTAACAAATATGGTCATTTCAGTTACGAGTGCAGATCAGCTCTGATGCAGGAAGAAAAAATCCATGTAGCTACAGCCGAAGAAGACAAGATCGAAAATTCCCATGTATTCCTCTCCAATAAAGGAGATAAAGAATTCAAGAAAAATATTTGGTATCTCGATAACTGTGCAAGCAATCACATGAGTGGTCGAAAAGAGTTGTTTGTGGCATTAGACGAAACAATTCATGGTCGTGTAACCTTTAGAGACAACTCATATGCAGAAGTCAAAGGTAAAGGCGAAGTCATGATTATTCAGAAGAATGGTGAAAAGAAATACATATCAGATGTTTATTATGTACCAGCTTTAAAAAGTAATATTATTAGTCTTGGCCAACTATTGGAAAAAGGATATGAAGTCCAGATGAAGAATCACTCACTTGTTATTAGAAATAAAGATGGAAAATTAATTGTTCAAGTTAATATGACACGAAATTATCTCTTCACCATCGACATCGAGGCTGGAGAAATAAAGTGCATAAAGACTAATATTAAAGATGATTCGTGGTTGTGGCATCTACGATATGGACATCTGAGATTTTCTGGTTTGAAGCTATTATCGAAAGTAAAGATGGTGAATGGATTACCAGAAATCAACCCTCCAAATCAATTGTGTGAGGCTTGTATCAAAGAAAAATAACACCGACAAAGCTTTGAAGTTGGAAAATCTTGGAAAGCCATAATAGCTTTGGAGATTGTGCATAATGACATAGCCGGTCCTTTTGACATAGCATCACTTGGTGGAAATAAGTACTACTTAACTTTTATTGATTATTTTATCAGGAAATGTTGGGTATATATTTCGAAAGAAAAATCAGAAGCCCTAGAAATTTCAAAGAATTCAAAGCAATGGTAGAAAAGCAAAGCGGTCAATACATAAAGATACTCAGATCTGATCAAGGAGGCGAGTATACATCAAATTTATTTGAAGATCTCTGAGGGAGCATGGTATTATTCATCAGCTTAACAGTTAGATATATGCCTCAACAAAATGGAGTTGTTGAAAGAAAGAACCGCACTATTCTCGACATGGCAAGAAGCATGGTAAAAGGTAAGCACCTACCACGAACTTTCTGGGCCGAATCAGTTCATTTTGCAGTTTATCTGTTAAACTATTGTCCAACAAAAAGTGTAAAATACATGACGCCAAACGAAGCTCGATAAGAAAGAAGCTCGATGATAGAGGAGAAAAGTGTATCTTCATTGGCTAAGATGAAAGGAGCAAAGCTTATAGACTCTACAATCCTCTTATTAAGAAAATAATTATTTTGAGAGATATTGAGTTCGATGAAGCAGAATACTGGAGATGGAGCCAAGAAGAAAATAAAGTTGATGGACTATTTTTTAATGAAGATAAAGACGATGATGATTTTATCAATCAAGATGAACAAGGTGATGATCAAAATCATCAACAAAGCTCTATTATACCATCATCATCAAGTAGCAGCAGCAGTAGTGGCACCATAACAGAAAATCCTGAAGTACCTCTGACTAAAGTTTGAAGGTCTACAAGGGAGAGAAGAATACCAGAAAGGTACAGTGATTATGAATTACAAAATAATGTTTCACTTTTCTGTTTGCTTGCAAATAGTGATCCAATAACATATGAAGACGCAATTGAAGATGACAAGTGGAAGAATGCTATGAATGAAGAACTTGCATCAATAGAAAAGAATGAAACATGGGAGCTAACATGCTTGCCAAAAGGTTACAACCCAATTGGAGTCAAATGGGTGTATAAGACGAAGACTAATAAAGAAGGAAAAGTAGAGAAATACAAGGAGATACTAGTTGCCAAAGGATATAAACAAAGACAAGGGGTAGACTATGATGAAGTATTTGCTCTAGTTGCAAGAATCGACACAATTAGACTTCTCACAGCAGTTGCAGCTCAAAACAAATGGAAGATTTATCAGATGGATGTGAAGTCAGCATTTCTGAATGGCTACCTAGAAGAAGAAGTTTATATAGAGCAACTACCTGGATACATTCAACAAGGACATGAAGAAAAAGTTTACATGTTGAAGAAAGCTTTTTACGGATTGAAACAAGCTCCAAGAGCGTGGAATACAAGAATAGATGAATATTTTCAGAAAAATGGGTTTGTGAAGAGTTCGTACGAGCATGCTTTATACACAAAGAAAAATGAAGACGGTGATATCATGATCGTGTGTCTATATATGGATGACATGATTTTCACTGGAAATAATCCAGGTATGTTCATTGATTTCAAGAAAGTTATGACTAAAGAATTTGAAATGATAGATATTGGTGAAATGCCATACTTTCTTGGAGTCGAGGTAAAAAAAATGCAAGATGGAATTTTGATATCTCAAAAGAAGTATGCAGAGGAAATTTTAAGCAGATTTAGAATGAGAGATTGCAAGCTGGTAGCCACTCCAGCAGAACCGGGAATAAAATTAAGTGTTGGTTCAACAAGAGAGCGTGTGAATCCGATGTTGATTAAAAGCATCGTTGGAAGCTTAAGGTATCTAACTATCACACGACCAGACATAACATACGTTGTGGGATTGGTAAGCAAATTCATGGAGAATCCAAAACAAGATCACTGGATTGCAGCAAAAAGAATTTTGAGATATGTTAAAGGTACATTGGATCATGGATTATTCTACAAGCATTCACAAAATTCAAAGTTAGTTGGTTACTCCGATAGCGATTACGGGGGAGACATAGATGATCGAAAGATTACTTCTGGATAATTATTTAATATCGGCTCTGCAACATTTTCATGGTCATCAAAGAAACAATAAATGGTAGCTCTCTCAACATGTGAAGCAGAATACATAGCCGCTGCAGCATGCACTTGTCAAGCAATTTGGTTGAAAAATATTTTGGATGAGCTAAATTTTGCACAAGAATGACCAACTACAATATATGTTGACAACAAGTCCACTATATCTCTTGCAAAGAATATTGTCTCCCATAGCCGAAGCAAGCATATCGATACTAAATATCACTTCATTCGAGAGCAAGTGAAGAATAAGATCGTGAAGCTAGTTTATTACAGAACAAAAGATCAACTTGCAGACATCTTTACGAAGCCGTTGAAAGCTGAAACATTTAATAGATTAAAAGAAAAACTTGGGATGAAAAATCAAGTTTGAGGGGGTGTTAGAATTCAAACTTGACAATTGAAAATAACTAGAGTATGGCGGCATAATTTGGAAAGTTTAAGAATATGGAAAAATATTGGGAAGCTTATAGCATGGTGTAGAAGCTTCATGAACACGTGACAGCAAAGCAAATTGACGTGGCAGCATTTGGAATCTTCTTGAAGACCCTAGCAATTAAATAATGGTGGCAACACTAGAACATTATGGCAGCAACTACAAGTCTCTAGAAATATAGTTTAAGGCGGTTTACACCACTATAAATAGGAGTTAGTTGTAAGTTTGTGTGTGTGCATGTGAATTGAAGAAACCAAAGTTGGTGATTGTGTGTGAAAAAATACAAGCAGTGTGCGTGCAAGGAAAAAAAACAAGGCAATTTGGCTGTGTATCAAACTTGCAGAAGCAAGTAATTTGTACTTTGGTTCGTTTATAATATATTCGAGTGCCCACCAACACTTCCTTTAGAATCCTCTAAAACTGTAAAGACCCCAACCATAAAGAGAAATGCAGTTGGAGAACCATTGGGCACCCAAGAATCAATCACACAAAAAGGAAGAAATGAATTTTTTGATGAAGCATGAAACTTTTTGTTACTTATAGCATACCAGTTGGTATATTGGAACATGACATATATTATCCTTTATTTTGATCAACAAGTGATAGAAAATTTATACCAGTTAGTGTATTTGTACATGAAAAATATTGACATTTATTTTGACTTTGTTGAGAAACAAGTAATATAAGGATTATAAAATTATCTAATTTTGACTTGGTTGAAAAAATTTATATATATAACACAGTAGAAAGCAACTACTCCTTGTCAATTTAACTCGTGTTTCTTTTATTTTTTTAATTAATTTCAACTAAAGTTAATGTTAAAAGAAATTTAGTTCACAAATAAACTAGGTTGAGGAGTTGGTTTGATGGTTTGTATGTTGAAACTATTTCCCAGTAGCCTAGGTTCTAATTACCTTAGCCTCAATAATGAACTTTTGAAACTAATGAGACGATGACACGTCAAAAATTATTAAATAAAAGTTTTAATTTTAGAAATTAAAATCTTGCTGATGTGGATGACACGTCAAAAATTATTAAATAAAAGTTTTAATTTTAGAAATTAAAATCTTGCTGATGTGGCATTTTTGCCACGTTATTATCTTGGCGTATGTGGCATTGCTGCATCAACATGTTGTGCCATGCAAGAACGCCTCGTCATCCTCGAACATTGATCTTTAGTTAACTAACGGTTTTCATTTAGAGAGTGGTTATTTTAATCTAAAATAAAACGTTAGGGGTTAAAACGTTTTAAAAAAATAATGAGGGATTAAAATAACCATTCAATCAAATATTAGGGTACTTTTTGACATTATACCTTACCTAATTCATAAAAACCTTTGAGATTTATATACCAAGTAAAAAGACTGAAAATGGGGTTGGCATCGTTAAGTTTTATAAAAACCCATTTTATCTTCTTAGAAATATAATTAACATTATAATTTTATCAATAGAATGATTATGAATTTTGAAGAACATAAATAATTAGTTATTGGACTCATTTTAATGAAACGTAGAAATTATATGTTCTTTTTCGGTATCTTATTTATATTCCATCATCAAAAATTAGACTTAGAGTTTATGATTAGGGTTTAAGGTGACTTAAGGTTAGTGTTTTGAGTAATTTGGTGTATGATGTAATTTTAGGGGGTAAGATTTAAGGTTTATGATTTAAAATTTAAAATTTAAATTTTTAATATTACATTACAAAAACATAAAAAAAGCATAAAATTTTTGTCCTTTACTGACTGCCTTTGAGGGTTTTGTGTATTTTCTATAAACTCCTTTCTCAATCCATTTTCTATAAACTAAAGTTTGAACTGCATCTGAATTAGTGGTACATTTTTTTTATTTTACAAAATTAAGTTTTAGAGAGGGAAAAAAAGTATTCTAAGGTTTGAATATCAATTTTAAATAATAATGAGATTTGATACATAGGCATGGACGGACCCATACACAACATATTTTTTTACCTTTGAATTATATAATTTATTTTTTAAAAATAAATTAATTATAAATCTGTCCTTACATTTTAACATTTATATTTTGATTCTCAACTATCAACTTTGAGTTCGTCCATGTCCATATCATATGGATTCATATATAAACGTAATAGATGGAACTTAAATATAGGGTAAACAAAACTCGACTTGAAGTAAAAAAAATTTAACTCATTTTGACTCGACTCAAAATTTCTTAAACTCGACTCGAAAAAATTTCAAATAAAGTTTGAGTTGTAAAATGAAAATCGAATAACTTAAAATTTTTAATAATTAGTGGATTGATTTTTAAGTTTGAGTCGACTCCCTCAATTTTTAATCTCAGCCATCCATTTCATCTATTCAATGATCCAAAAAATGTGTAAAAGTTAAAAACTATTACACTATATAACTGGATCCTAACCCTATATATACACAATATAAAAAAATATGAATAAATATATGCCACATATGAAAAAATATGAAGAAATATATACATATCTTCTATGATTAGAAAAAATCGTTTAAATTGAAATTAAACCCTACTATAACATGATAAATAATTACAATTCAATTTCTATAAGAACTCAAAAACTCGACTTCACTCGAATTGAAAATTTTTAAATAAAGTTTGAGTTGTAAAATATGACGTGTTAACTTGAATAACTCGAAATTTTTTGACTCGACTCAATACAACATTCACCCCTACTTGAACATAGTACGAAAAAAAAGAGAAAAAATGAAAAATATGGGATCGGGTTAGAATAGAAAAAAAAGCTGATAATAATGGAAAACCACCTTGTCTTTGATGATAATGAAACAGGTCGGATTCTATATTTAGCAAGATCCAAGCTATTTTTGGCAACATGGGGTCAATGGGATTTGGACAGGACAGAAGCCAAAACAAACAATATGAGAAAACTTGATCTCCTGAGGGGCCTGAGAAATTTAAGAAAAATCACAGCTCAGCTGAGTATGCACTGATTTTGGACTGGCAAAGATCGGTCCAACCGGAGATAAGGTGCATGTTTCCACCAGGGTTATGGGGACCTATGGCTACTGTGCACCTGAGTATGCACTGACAGGCCAATTGACTACGAAATCCGACGTTTACAGCTTCGGAGTCGTGTTTCTGGAGCTAACCACGGGAAGAAGAGTAATAGACACTTCGAGACCGACCGAAGAACAGAATCTTGTCAATTGGGTAAGTTTAAAATGGTTCATTTCTTCTAAACAATCATGGAACCGTGTCACTTTTATACAAACTCTAACTTCAAACATGTACCCTTTTATGCAGGCTGCTCCCTTATTCAAAGACGAGTAGTTTCCAACAAATGGTAGATCCATTGTTGCAAGGGAATTATCCCAATAAGGGACTCCACCAAGCAGTTGCGGTCGCAGCAATGTGCCTGCAGGAAGCCGGGGCTGCTTGGCCCGCGATGAGTGACGTCGTAACCGCTCTTGACCTAATCGTGAGCAAAGGACCGAAAGGAGAAGTCAGTGACGACGAGGAAAAAGAACACAAAGAACAAAAAGAAGAGTAGTTGACAAACAATAGTAGACATGGTTACGGAGACGGTCGAAAACTTCGAAGAAAGGGCGAAAGGGACAAGAAGAGTGTTAATGGAGCTGATCAAAACTCGTTTCGACTCGAAACTCGAAATCTTCCTAAGAGGGTACTTGGAGAAGGAAGCTCATGGCTATGGGATGCTTGAATTTGATAGCTTTTACTATGCCAAGGCCTGCAATGGGCAAGTCCATCAAACCAACTTTGCTTCTTGTTCCTTTTGGGGTTTACATTTGCTGAAAAATTGTTAAAACCTTATTTATTTATTCTTTCTGATAGTTAGAACTGGAAGAAATTTCATTAGATAATTCATAATTTTAACATGGTCCAAAGCTTCAAATGTATAAACCCACAACTATACTTTAAGAATTATGGAGTAATCGATTGAAATGACACAATAAAAAAACACCATTTGGTAAAAATATTTACTGTAAAATTAAATACTTTAAAATGTAACAACATTTCAAAAATTATAAAAATTACCTAAATTTAAAAAAAATGTAAAGTTATAAAAAATATATGCGTAATTATTCCATACACAGGCGGTGGAAACAAAAAGTTTTTACAAGCACCTTAATTTTAGGATTTAGGGTTAGATTTTAGGGTTTAGAATTGATGGATTGTGGTTAGAATTTAGGGTTTGGGGTTAGAATTTAGCTTTTATAGGTTAAAACCTAAATCCCTAACTATATTACTCTAAAACCTAAACTCTAACCTCTAAACTTAAATCATAATCCTAAACCCCAAGGCATAACCACAACTCCTAAATTCTAAACCCCTAAACCTTAACCAATAACCTTTAAACTCTAAATCCTAACTTTAAACCCTAAATCTAAGGCGTTTGTATAAACTTTTTATTTCTCACCTGTGTATGAGATAATAATCCAAATATATCTATATATATAATGTAAAAATATTTTTTTATAAATTTTAAATTGTAAAAAAAATCAAAGAATAATGACACATGCAATTTCCTTATATTCCATTCCCTAATTCAACATATTAATAATAAACAATAGGCTAAAGCAGTATTTTTGTCCTCGGGTTTGACCCAAATTAATAATTTAGCACTTCGTGCGAAAATGTAGTCAATTAGGTCATCCAGTTCGCAAATTACAACAAATTAACCCATTGAACAACGTTGACCGTTACAGTGTTGATGTGGCAGTTAACGGTGCTGATGTGGCAATCAACTGTGTTAACGTAATAGTCCACGATGCTGACGTAGCAATACACATGTAATGATGACGTGGCAGAGGGGCTGAATTTATTTTTTTTAACCGAATTTGAGGGCACAATTGATTTTTTTGCCGAGTTCAGGGCATAACTAATTTTAATTGAAAGTTCGATAACTTACTTAATCTTTAAGCTAAAAAATAATAATATATTGAAATTTTAAAAAATTTAAAATATATTTAAATATTCATAAAATATTAAAAAGATACTATAATAAATTTAAAAAATTAAGTAAAAAGCATAAAATTAAAAATATGAAAATTTATAAACATAAAAGCTCAAAATTTAAAAATATTTATAAACCATCTGAAAAGTCTTCGATTGTTTTTGGCTATGCTAAGCCTACTAATATCCCTTGTGCATACTTTTAGTGAAATCATTCTTATATTAAAGTAGTAAAACACCAAAATTCTCATTCGTTTTTCTACATCAAATATTAATGAGCATTAATTTGATGTAGAAAAGAGAAAAAAAATTTGAGTTTTATTGTTACTTTAATACAATATCGATTCCACAGAAAATTTGTTTAACGAATGGTAATACTCAGACTAACGAAGTCGATGATTTTTTTGATAAAAATATTCGATTTTTAATACCTTATAAATATTTTAAAATTTATATTTTTATCATTTTTAATCTCTAATACATTTTAATTTTGTATATTAGTTTTTATTTTTAATATTTTTTAAAATATTTTTTATTTTTATTAAGTTTATGAATTTTTTAAAAAAATGAAGAATATTTTGATTTTTTATGAGAGTTCTTCCTTTGCTTATTTTTAAAATTATCAGGAACACAAAGGATATTTACATCAATTTGTTAATCGATTTTTCATATATTCTATTTGTAAAAGTTCAACTCAAGAAATCACATTATTTATCCAATTTTATTCAAAAACTAAATAAATCAATTAAATTAACTTAAAATTTAAATAAATTATTTATTCAGATTTAATATTTTTAAAATTTTAATATTTTCTTAATTTTTTGTTTTTTAGCTTAAATACTAAATAAATTGTCAAACTTTTAATTAAAACGAATTATGCCCCTGAATTTAGTAAAAAAATCAATTCAGCCCCTCTGCCATGTCATCATCACACGTGTACTATTACGACAGCATCGTGAACTATCACATCAGTACAGTAAACTGTCATGTCAGTAGCATTAACTGCCACGCCAACACTTTAACGGTCAACGTTGGTCAATGAGTTAATTTACTACAATTCGCGAACTAGAGGACCTAATTGACTGTATTTTCGTGTGAGGGGCTAAAATACAATTTTAGTTCGAACACGAAGATAAAAATACTCCTTTAACCTAAACAATAAAAAAAAAAAACAAGATACGTGCATAAATACTAGCTACAGAATGAAAACGGTCCCCTCGAGCGCTTACAACTGTGAGGAGGAAAGAAAAAATTTCGGAGGCAAACGTTTAATTAAAAATGTGTGGGTTTAAAATATATTTTTATTAGAAAAAAATGTGATGCATCGTCTTATTAAACTTTATTTTGTACAAACATATTTATTTTAAACTTTAAAATTTATGGATTAAGTTTCAGTATTTTTTACTGTAGGGTTTATAGTTAAAAATTAAAATTTACTGTTTAAGATTTAATGTTTAAGATTTAAGGATTTAGTGTTAAAATTTAGATTTTAAAGATTAATTAAACATATTTGTTGTATTTTTTTCCACGCACATTTAATATTTTTCTTTTTTATTGTATTATTTAGAAAAATATATAATTTTAAAAAGAGATTAAATTATAAATTTATCATTTTAGGGTCTAAAATAAAATTATTTCATTATGTTAATTTAAAAGTTTATGAGATCGAAAGGATTAAAACAAAAAGTTATCATCTAGGTCCTGACTTATAAGCTATATAATTTAAGTTTAAATATAACAATGATCCTTTTACAATTTCAAACTTTAAAATTTAGTCTTTAGATTTTTAATCGAGTCTCTATATTAGTTCTTATTTGAAAAAAATATTTGTCACGACTCTAAATTCTGTTTTTATTGTTAATTAATAACATGAAAGTTACTCTATCAATCTCATTAAAATTATTAGTAATTGATTTTTTTTGATTAAAATCTTTCAACTTTGACTTCTTGATAAAAATTGAAAAAATATATTTTTTAAAATATATAATTTATAAAATTAAATTATTTAAAATATTTAAAGTCAAAGTTTAAAAAGTTTTACAAAATAAATTCAGTAAGGGACAACTTTAGATTTTAGTGGACATAAAGTATAAAAAGGGAAAAAGTAACTTTTTAGTCCCTATATTTATAACTTTTATTAATTTCAGTACTAATCTTTAACAATAAATAAAAAATATCATTAACTGAGCAACATAATTTTTCAATCATCTACGTTCACAACTTTTTAAGTGTCAAACTAACAAAAATTATAAAAAATAGGACTAAAAAATAAGTTTCCTTTTTATATGTGTTAAACCAACAAATAGCTATAAAATTGAACAAAAGTTAAGAGAGTGACCAAGACTTCAAATAAAAAAAGTATAAGGGCCCATTTTTGTGAACATTTTAAAAGTATAGGGACCTTATGCAGATTTAGACCATTGTTTAGTTTTGTTTGTGGAGGGTTTTATTTAATTTACCCTCTTAAAAGGAAAGCGGAAAAAGGAAAGGGTTTTAGGCTTTTCGTCTATCAATCCTTTTTATTTTCCCTTTTCTTCTATTTCTCTCTTTTCATGGCCTCAGCTCTGCAACTCTAACAGTCACAGTCCAAGTTGTAAAAACCCTCCAAAATATCCAAAATCTTGACCCTCAAATACCCAAGATTTTTCCATATTTGCCACTCCCAGACACCCAACAAAAAGCAAACAAAACGGCTCCTTGTATAGTAAACAACACTAGCGGCAAGCTAGATAGACTTGCAGATGTCATGGCTGCTATGGGGAGTTTTTCTTCCTCTTCCCAAACTGCTGCTACCCCTTTTGGTAGACCATTTTGCCCTCCTTCTTATTGGCTATCCCGGTCCCGGTCCCGGTCCCGGTCCGGACACTTCTTCTTGGCTTCTTCTAGAGCCTTGCAGAGGTTCACTCTTCGACTTCTTTTTTCTCTCTATATTTGTGTTATGGGGTGGGGGTTGAGCTAGTTTCTTAGACTATTTGATACCCATTTATCCTTTTAGTGATGTCTTTTCTTTTTTGGGTTTAATTGACTTACGTTTCATTAGCTGTTGCTTCATGTTTTAGAAGGGTTTAGGGTTTATTTAATGGAAAAAAGGTGCCATTTTTATTGCTTCTATTTATTTTCAGTGCGCGTGTGTCTGTTTTTTGCCTCTCTTTTTGCTGTTTTTTCCCTCTCGTTATATGGGTTGTTTTTAGATTATGTGCTGCCGTTGCCTATAATAGAGGGTTTTGGATGTGGTAAAATGTGACATAAGATGTACACAAGCCATTGGAATGGAAATGTAGTAGTGCTTAAGTTTCTAGAATGTGATTTTCCTTGAGGAAATGGTATATAAAGTGGAGCTGTTGGATTTGTTGTTAATGTGATGCTCTGATTGGAGTGCTGATTGGGATATGCATGGAATCTGGATTTCCCCCCTTATTGGTTTAATTTTTAATGGACGACATGCTAAGAAAATGCTTCATTCAATTTAATTGGTATTTCTTCTATTTTGTCTTTTTTTTCCCGTTTTACATTGTAGGCGGGAAATGTGCACAATGCAGAGTGTTCACTATGCTTTTCTCGGTGCAACGATGTCACGAAGTTCCCGTCGTTACCAGCATCCCAAAGATATGAAACTTAAGGTAGCTGCTTCTGAATATGCTAGGATGGTCCACCCTGAACCAGATTGGGATGTTTCTGATAATAAGTGCAAAGGGGCTAGTGTCGACCATGGAGAGAAAGAGAACCCAGTAAGTTATGGAAAGTCTAGAATGGCATCATTTCGAGTGAATGATTTTACTTTTACTCCGAAAATTCCTAGCATACCCAACGCTGAGCACTCATGGGAAACAGAAGTTCGCAGGATGAATAAGAATAAGGAGATGGGGAACGAGAGCTTTAAAGGCTGCAGTTCTTCCTCCAATGACCAACAATATCTGAAGCTTACTGGACCGCTATCTAAAGCAACTAATAAAGAAGGATCAGTTTCCAGAAATAGTGGGAAAAGTATTGCACTTTTTGGGAGTCGTTGCACACCCCTATCAACAAGTAATAATCAAATGTCTATTGAAAACATTGTAGCTACTGATGAAATGAAAGGTTTTAAGCAGCTGAAGGGTTCTAGCAGGACTGTAGTTTTAAATAATGGATCATTTCCAGGGCTGGTCTTGGACGGCCACCAAGAACTTGGAACCAGCGAAGATACCAATTTTCTGTCCGAGGATCATTCTTCACACCATCGGACTAGCACTAAACAAATTTTCAGGGCCAAAAGTACATCTGCCGAAAAGATAAATGGTTCCAAGCAGTTAAAAGTTTTAATTGGAGCAGAAGTTTCAAGTAATGACTTGTCAGAAGTGGCAGTTTCAGATGACATACAAGGCGGAGGATGTATGGATCCTAACATAACCACAATTGAAAAAGATAATGAAAATGGGGTTGCTAGCATTGACGAGACTCACCTAGTTTCTCGAAAAGATATTCACAAGCAGCTTGCTAGTATTTATGACCAGGTTCTTGTTGTAGATAATATCGCTGCTGCAAAGGAAGTTGTTCTGATGCTTACAACTAAATATAGGCATCTTGTTCATGCATGTGATACTGAGGTATTAGTTCTGCTAGTTCTCTTCTCTGTTACCATTTTGTTGTACATGCAGTACATACTGTATGGAATAGGAATCTGCACCAAGCACTATCCAGTCTAAATGTAAATGAGCTATTGTCTATTTGCTGATGTAGAATATTTGCAGGTATCAAATATTGATGTGAAGAAAGAGACACCTGTTGATCATGGTGAGATAACATGTTTCAGTATTTATTCTGGAGAAGATGCAGATTTTGGAAATGGGAAATCCTATATTTGGGTCGATGTCCTAGATGGTGGCGGCAAGGATCTTCTGAAGGAATTTGTTTCGTTTTTTGAAGATCAATCCATCAAAAAGGTGAATGTGCCTTGCTTTCGCGCGCTTCTCTTTCTTCCTCATGTTTCCCCTGATATGCTGTACCTTTTTCTTTGCTTGTTATTGCATAGTCCACTAGAGCACTGTACCATACTAAGTCCTGAAACAAACTTGATGTTGATACATAGGTGTGGCACAATTATAGCTTTGACAATCACGTTATTAATAACTATGGGCTTGAGCTTTCTGGATTTCATGCCGACACAATGCATATGGCACGGTTGTGGGACTCATCGAGACGTACAAATGGTGGTTATTCTCTTGAAGCACTTTCTGGTGATAGAAATGTGATGCAAAGTACTAAATTGCGCAAAGAAGAAAAGGAACTGATTGGTAAAACATCAATGAAAACCATCTTTGGCAAGAAAAAGGTGAAAAAAGATGGATCTGAGGGCAAAACGATCACCATTGCCCCTGTTGAAGAGTTACAGCGGGAAGAACGCAAATTATGGATTTGTTATTCTGCCTTAGATTCAATAAGCACTTTGAGACTTTACGAGAGCTTGAAAAATAAACTATCAAGCATTTCTTGGCTGTTTGATGGTAAACCTGTTCCTGGTAAGTCCATGTATCACTTCTATGAAGAGTATTGGCGACCATTTGGTGAGCTTCTTGTTAAAATGGAACGTGAGGGTATGTTGGTTGATCGGATGTATCTTGCTCAGCTAGAGAAGGTTGCTAAAGCGGAGCAAGAGATTGCTGCTAGTAGGTTTCGCACATGGGCATCCAGATATTGTGATGATGCCAAGTATATGAATGTCGGAAGTGATACTCAGATCCGCCAGCTTCTTTATGGTGGCATCCTTAACAGGTACTAATTGCATATTTTGTGTACAAGAACATCAATATTAATCAACATATTGCATAGAAATTTAGGCATTATATTGAATAAGTGAGCAAGATTTATTTATCATTTCCTAAATCAGAAATACTGCTAATAACCTAATTACATGCATGGATTCAAATTCCTTGCCGTCAAGACATTGCGAATTGTTGCTGGTGGTTGTATGGGGGCAGTGCAAGACTATGTTACTCGGACTTGAGTGTGAGTGTCGGACATGGGTATGAATCTGACGGGTGTGGTCAGATTTTTCCAAGCTTTCTCATGTATTTGGTTGGAGGATGCTTGAAGGTCATGTCTCCATATCTGTGTATCGGTCATGGGTGCTTAAAAAACAATGAAGAATCTGAGCAACGTGGACATTCAGAACTAGATGTTACTTATGAACATTCATTTCCTATTATCCATGGAATTATTCATACCATCAACCAATCAACTATTGTTTTTTATTGTCCAAAAGATCTGCATGTGTGTGTTAAGGATCCAAATCTGAGTCTTCCTAATTAGAAAACTTTCAGGGTGCAGGCAGAGGGAGAGCCGAGTCTGTTGAAAATTTGAAAGTAAAGTTCCAAACCATTAACTTGATTATTTCTTATTACAGTAAGGATCCAAATGTGAGTCTTCCTGATGAGAAAATTTTCAAAGTTCCAAATGTCGATAAAGTGATTGAAGAAGGCAAAAAGACTCCCACTAAGTTCCGCAATATTAAGCTGTGTAGCATTGGTGTTAAGTTCCCTGCCGAGATTTACACTGCCTCTGGTTGGCCCTCGGTTAGCGGCGTTGCCTTGAAGAGCTTAGCTGGGAAGGTTTCTGCTGAATATGATTTCACAGAAGACACCGATGATGATGGTATTGATGATCTTCCTGAAACAATGACTGATGTTGATACATCTGCTTATGGAACTGCTTTTGCTGCATTTGAGGATGAGGAGAAGGGGAGGGAGGCATGCCATGCTATTGCTTCATTATGTGAAGTTTGCTCTATTGACTCGTTAATATCCAATTTCATTCTCCCCTTGCAGGTGATTCCGATGCCTCATTGATTGTCCATGCATGTTGATCGGCTTTTACAGTTTTTTTCACTATGCATGCTTTTCCTCTTTAGTATTTTTTTTTTTTTTACTTATTCTTATAATTGAGGGCTTATGCTAATGCTTATTGTCGAAATTTCTATTCAATACAAGAACTGTGCATATGTCCACAACATGATTACATCATTTCTTTTCCCGTCAACTATAATTCATCACTAGCAGAGGAAGCTATCAAAATGTTGGTCTGATGCTTGATCATGACTAGTGGGTGCTGCTAGGTGTTAACAAATTGGTAAAATTATGTATACTGCCAAGGCTTAAATCAAAAGAATATGTAATTATAATGGCAGTTACTTAAATTATATGCTAAGTGGTCATGAACATGGAGTATATTATTGTATATACTTGTTTGGCTAAGAAGAAAACTTTGAAGAGCGACTCCACTTGCTGTCTGAATAGTCATGAAAATTAAGAAGGCATTGTTCTAAATTCTTCCTTAACGTCATCTATTAATTCCTTTCTCTTAATTAATTTTGTTCCTTAAATTCCTGGATGGTTTCTAAGGAGAATGCTCTCTTTTTACTGCAGGGGAGTAATGTATCAGGCAAGGACAGGCGTGTTCATTGTTCACTGAATATCAATACAGAAACTGGGCGGTTATCTGCAAGGAGACCAAATTTGCAGGTTCATTTTTCTTTTATTTTGTTCTCTGTCAGTGTTTTAACAAGCATTTTAATTATTAGAACCTCAAGGTTCTTTATATGTCTATAACCACCATGTCACTTGGATAGCATTAGACCAACATTTTATTTGTGATGAAACACAGTGGACTATGTTTTTCTTTAGATTATATATTATTCATATCACAGGATAGTTTTCTACTATGTAATCATGGTTATTTCCTCCACAAAGTTTGTCATAGTAAGGCCGGTGTGAAGAAAACAAAATGATAATTCTTGTTACTCTTCAAATCCTTCTCTTGCCTGCTGGAATGGGATGGGACCCAGTGGTATTAACATCTTTCTTGTATTTTTATTTTTTGAATCAGAACCAACCTGCTCTAGAGAAGGATCGGTATAAGATACGTCAGGCCTTTGTAGCTGCCCCAGGAAATTCCCTTGTTGTTGCAGATTATGGGCAGGTAAGTTCATTGAGTTGGCTTCCTTTTTCATGTAATTTCATGTATTGATTAGAATATAAATTCATATTACAGCTGGAGCTTAGGATTCTTGCACATTTGGCTGACTGTAAAAGCATGTTGGATGCTTTCAAAGCCGGTGGAGATTTCCATTCAAGGACTGCAATGAACATGTACTCTCATATCCTTGAAGCCGTGGAAAAGGGGCAAGTTCTTCTTGAGTGGTATCCTCAACCTGGTGAAGAGAAACCACCAGTTCCACTTTTAAAGGTAAAGTTAAAAGGAAGAAGAAAAACATCTCACTTTACCTGAGTTTTATGTAACAGAAAGAGAAATATCTGAACAAGGACTGGGCTATAAATTATCCCAAAACCATCTTATTATGTTGAACTTGTAACCTTTATCCTGGATACTTGTATTAGATGTCTTGCAATGTATCAATGACTGTGGTTCAAGTATGACCTAAATTGCTTTTTCAATTTAAACGATATTTGATTTATGTTGAAATCGTTGGACATGCTCATTGGTTTGCTTAGTATAGTTTATTCATAAATGTAAACAGGCCATCGATGTATAAAAGTCTGCATATCTTGAGATCTTGTTACCTGATAATTAGGATTTGGTTTTGATTGTTGAATGCAACTAGGCTGATTTTTTTTTCTTTTTAGGATGCCTTTGGTTCTGAAAGAAGAAAAGCTAAAATGCTTAACTTTTCCATTGCGTATGGAAAAACTCCTGTGGGTCTTGCTAAGGATTGGAAGGTATGCACGAAACCTAAAATAACAGTTGAAACTTAAAATTCATTAAGCCTCCACGTTAATGATTGTTGCACCTCTCTCAGGTTTCTGTTGAAGAAGCAAAGAACACTGTTGATCTATGGTATAAAGAAAGACAAGAAGTGCTTGAATGGCAGAAAAAGCGTAAATTTGAAGCTCAGGAATTTGGGTGTGTTAAGACATTGCTTGGAAGGGCTCGCCGCTTCCCATCATTTGCTCACTGTACACGTTCTCAAAGAGGTCATATTGAACGAGCTGCTATCAATACTCCAGTGCAGGTTGTCTTCTTTCTCATGCACTCGACTAACTCTCTTTCCCTCTCTCCCTTTCTCATCTAGTTGAGTGTTACAGGGGAGTGCCGCTGATGTTGCAATGTGTGCCATGTTACAAATATCAAAGAATGAACGTCTAAAGGAGCTTGGTTGGAGGCTTCTTTTACAGGTACGCCTTTTATATTTTCATCTATATAAATTTCATTCTTTTAATTAACAAATTTAGACTATGCTGTCTGATTCTTCTTTCTGGAACTCTATTACTTCTCTTATGGTTTCACTAGTCTTTGCATTCCATTACTTAGGTTACTAGTTTGATATAGCTCTTTATAAAGTCATTGCTCTGCAAATTCTCTGGAAATAACATCCTTCGGTAAACAGGTTCACGATGAAGTAATCTTGGAAGGACCAAGTGAGTCGGCTGAGATTGCAAAAGCAATTGTTGTCGAGTGCATGTCAAAACCCTTTGGCGGAAAGAACATTCTTAAAGTTGACCTTGCTGTTGATGCCAAGTGTGCCCAAAACTGGTATGCTGCCAAATAGTCAGCCGAACATGTAAATTTTTGGTTTCGAACACGGTCTTCCAAGATGCTTTCTCCTCGCTTGTCGTCCTTGGCTGTTTCAGTAATTTAATGCCCTGTTCCTTGGGCATTTCGTCTTCTGTTCCGTGGTGGATTCGGGTCATATTTTGTGGCTTTAGTTACATGGGGATTGCAGCGCTATGTGTACAGAGATTATTGTCGCATTAGTTAGTTCCTTGTAAAATTCTGACAACAGTGATTCTTTTTCTTCCCTCAACTGAGAAATGAATTTGAGTTTTGATTGTCTTTTCATGTAATTCTTACTACCCTTCTTTAGTTCATTTCTTTTAGTGTTAATCTCGATTTGATGGTGATGTTTAAAAATGATATGATTTTGTTGGTTTTTTCAGCTATGAACTGATCTTTAAAGTTGACTAGGGGTATTTTGCGTTGAACGCTTAGCTTTTAGGTTTTTAATAATTGAATGCCTTGACAATATTGTTTATTTTGCTTGCATTTAAATGTATCAACTTCTATGTCACACGACAGTTGACATTGAATGTTTATTTTCCCCTAATATCTTAATAGACTTAAGAGATAAGGATTAATTGTCAAATACAAAGGAGAGAAATTTTAAAAGATGTTCAAGTAGATGAGTTTACTTCAAAAGTGAACTTACCTTTTAGGAGTAATGATTAAAACTTTGTAAGTTAATTATTTGAAAACATCACTATAGATATATATGTGTTAAAAGTAATTAGCTTAGAGTATTGTCATCAACAGAGACAATACTAACTTAAAATTTGCACAGCAATAAAATCAATGTTGAACATTGTTAATTATTGTTATCGCTAGTGTAAAATCCAAGCATCTCTTGTTAAGTCATCAATTACCTCGACACAAATGTTTGCCAATCTGATCATTACTTCATTTTACTTTAATTATTTTTTATTTACAATTTGAAATCAATTGTTATCTCATTTATTCTAATTCACAAGTAATAATTATGATATTTAATTTTTGGACAATTCTTGTGGATACGATATTTAATTTACTGTTGTTTACTTGCTGACCGTGTATATTTAGGACCTAAGCCTAGTATTATTTACTTGCTTAATTACACTGAACTATCGATATGTTGCCAGGCATTAGTCAGTTGA
Source organism: Hibiscus mutabilis (assembly GCA_019671005.1). NCBI lineage: Eukaryota > Viridiplantae > Streptophyta > Magnoliopsida > Malvales > Malvaceae > Hibiscus > Hibiscus mutabilis. Next base: position 36,745,429 of record CM033742.1, read on the forward strand.
CAGATAGCACATTATGGACCCTTTCATCAGTTCTTTGATGACAAGGGCACTGGACTCCATTATATAATCTTAAATTGGTTTGCTGATTAAGTTATAACTTGAAAGTGATTCTAGTATAAAAATAATAATAATAATGATCACTTTAAAAGATTAGGGTTTGGATATCAGACAACTCCGATATTAATTAATTGCCTTTGGTTCTTCACTCCTAAAAGGAAGCAGCAGAGGAAATCTTTGGATGGGACCAGCACATGTTGCAATGGAGATGCCAATGCTTTTTTTATAACACAGCTTTTGAGAGAACCCCTAACAGACAGAAAAGTGACAAAAAGGTTCTAACATTGTTGATTTAGTGGATATAAAGTGCGGGAAATATCCCGATAGAGCTCGGTCGAGCCTGTTAACAATCGGCTCAAGAAGTTCGGTGATACATGTATGCGGGGCTAAAATGATGCATTGTAACCAAAGAGTTAAAGTTGTTTTATAAGTATGGAATTTCGTCAAATTCATCGTATCTCGTTTTTTACATCAAAATCATGCTTTATTATCGGTTTGCTGAACTTAGAGTTTGGTGTTTTTTCGGATCATATTAGTGAGTTTGTTAGATTAATTGTGATCTAGAGGGTTCCTAGATTTTGAGGTAATTCTTGGATCTTGACTTCTGTATCATTCGGATTCATTTATTTGAATCGAATATTGTATATATCTATTATAAAAATAATCCTCCAATTCAATTTACTTCATTCACAATGTTAAGAATTAAACTCTTGATCTTACTTAAGGGTTTAGTGTCAATCTCAAAGTTGGTTTTCCTTTGCCAAAGACAGCATTGTATGCCTTTACATGTCAACATCCGTTTTGAAAGACTTCGCTAAGATGGCATCATCAATGCCTGTCCCCAACACCGTAGAAGGAACCGAGACAGTGCCAGCAGCCGCGCTACCGAATGCAGAAATAGCGATCGCAATATCGTTCTCAGCACTGTTGAACTGATAATGGACCAGTCCCTTGGGGAACACAAATATATCACCAGCTTGAAGACTTTGTGTAAACAGCTTGTTAGTAGTGTCAACAAATCCAACTTCAAGTACGCCATAGGTGAGAAACAGAAGCTCGGTGGCACGAGGATGAGTATGAGGAGTGTTAACGGAGCCAGCAGGGTACTGTAGAACAGCATAGGAAACACTCTGGCCATTGAGGGCAGGGAATTCAGCCATGGTTGCTTTCGTTACAGTGAAATTTGTGGGTGGATCGGAGTCTATGAGAGGCCTCATGCCGGTATAGGTGAAGAAGTTTCCATCCAATAGAGTAGCATTGGTTCCAGTCGGAACCACGAAATCGGAGATGATATCAGGATCTCCACATGTTGCTGAAAAAGGGACTGCCAAAACTAGAATTGCTAGGAAGAGTTGTTGCTTGACAGTCAACGCCATGGCGGAAAATAGCTGGAAACAATGCTGCTATGCCTCTAGCATGACTTCCATATATATATATGTGGAACAATTTGTTGGTATTGTCAATTAGATCGTTAAATCCTTGGTGTCAACTGATAGAAGCAAGGCAGCATTAGGGAATTTCCTGATTATTTTAGCAAAATCATATCCATATATGATTGGAACTCCGAAGCAAACGAATCTGTTACCTTGATATATCCTTGAGCCATTGCGTTTCCTTCGTATTTCAGACGTCGCCTTTCGTTGTCAAAAACAACCCAGGACAAGAGTAGGGGTGCTTATTGAGTGAGTCGATCGCGAGTTGAGTAGTGTTTGACTCATGATTGTTAAAAAATCTCCTAGCTCGACTCAACTCATTAATCGTTAAGCTCGTCAAATTTTTTACCTTATTTTTTTTGTAAATATATGTAAAATCTAGTGATACTATTATTAGAGATTAATATAAACATAGGAATTCAAAAAAAATGAGGTCTGAGGAGAACGAACCTACCATGATCGAGTTAAAAATAAAGTTGATATTTAAGTGTGAAACCCTTTTTAATTTCTCAACAATCTTCGATGAACAATAAAAGAAAAAGTGCCTTAAAAATTTCAGAGTTTTAACTTTAAATTATATTTTTTTATATGAAAAGTGAAAATTAAAGACTTTTTCTCTTTTTTATTTTATAAATAAAGTAATAAAAAATAATAGACTAATAAAAAAGGAAAAACTTATTATAATAATTTAATTTCTTATTAATAAAAATTAACTTTTTTATTCTCAAAAAATATAAAATATTTTAAAATTTTGGTAATTTTATGGCAATTCATAAAATTCTTTTAGAGTTTTCACCTAATATTTAACCATTTTGAAACATAATTTTGTAAGGTAGCCACCAAAAAATCATAAAAATTTTATAAAAATAACGAGTTGTTCACGAACTTATCGAGTCGAGTTAAATTTTGCTCAACTTAACTTGCCAAGATCTCGAGTCAGCGTTAATTAAATTTTTATTAAGTTGAGCTCGAATTGTTCGTGAACTGCTCTTAATAAACAACCCTACACAAGAGCAACAAGAGAATAGAAGATCCAATTCAAGTGCTTTCTCCAGCAGTTCCACCCTTCGAGTCATCTCGCACAACATCCGAGTCTGCATTTCGTTCCTCTCCGACAACGCCTCCATATTCTTCCCATTCTCGTTTCTTCCACTCTCTTGCTTGCTAATAGTATTCATCCCTTCCATTTCCTTCTCGTTATCAGGCTATTATGTTCCCTCTTCTTCAACTGCATTCTCTTGATCGAAAAACGAATCATATTAACTTATTTAGACTATTTTCCGACGTCTCCTCTTCATGCCGTTTATTATTTGCGACAGCAACAGTTCCTTCCGATTCACTCAAACATTCATACCTTGACTTTGATAGACTACTTCGGCATTTGCTGGAACGGACTGGTCACCAGAAAACATGGACTCAACCATATCTTGTAACGCAATCGCCTTCCTAACAAGGGATTTAATCGACTCCTCTAACGGAATCCAATTTAAAAGGCAAGCTCTCGTCCCTTTCAATCTCTCATTCGAATCAAAACCACAATCTCTGTCTTGGAAACACTGCGCTCCATTTAGTGAACTTGCTACCTTATTGCCGTGATCTTCTTTATCACAAGGAATCCCCTAAACGAATCTTAATTGCCGAGTCGGATTTGTGCCGTTCCGGACGGGGATCGAAACCAACTTGAGCTGAACCGAGATCCCTCTAAAGCTACCCTACTTTCAAAAAATTTATACTTTACCTTCTTGTGAATTCATCATCCCCCAACTTTCTCGGTAGTAAATCAGCTCGTGAACAACTCTAGAGAAGAACATCTTAAAGTTGTAAATAGAATCTTGAGGAATCTTAAGATGACACTTAAGAATGGCTTGATTTTCCAAAAAAAAAAAAAGAGGAGCAAGAAGAAAGTGGAATTTAAAACCAAACATTCTAAACGGAACAAATTGGATTAAATCAAAAATTATAACAGTGTTACATTACATCAATCTAAACCTTAAAAATTTATGTTCCACTTCAATTTGTAAAGGCAAAACCAAATGCAGTAATCATGTTTTAGCATTAACAAATGGAGTTTTTGAACAAAGAGGGGAATCATTCATTTGCAGAAAACAGAAGATCCAATTCAAACATCTATTTCTTCCCTCCACACCTTTTTGATTTCCTGAGATTTCTTATCATTTCTCCGTTTCTTTCTCCTCAATTTGTCACACAAGAATGCTTTCTCCAGCTGCTCCACCCTCTGAGTCAACGCGCACAACATCCGAGTCTGCATCTCGTTCCTCTCCGTCAACGTCTCCATCAACCTCATCATCTTCTCATTGTCCTCCATTATCTTCTCCAACATATCCTTTCTCCCACTCTCTTCCTTGCTAACAGTAATCATCCCTTTCTCCTCCTTCACATTTCCAGCCTCTTCTTCAACTGCATTCTCTTGATCAGAAAACGATACGATTTGGCTCTCATTTCGATTAGTTTCCAACGTTTCCTCTTCATTCCCTTGATTTGAGACAGCAGCAGTACCTTCCGACTCGCTCAAATTAGCCTCGGATTCAGCATCATTGATTGTTTCATCAAGATTTTCCAACTCTAGAATTTGATTGCAATTGTCAGAAGAAACTATTATACCTTGGCTTTGACCGACTACCTCGGCATTGCTGGAATCGACGGACTGATCACCGGAAATAATGGCGTCAACCGTCTCTTGTAACGCGATCGCCTTTTTGATAATGGATTTCCTTAAATCCCCAATACACGGATCCACTCCTCTAACGGAATCCAATTTAAAAAGCAAGTTCATCAGAATCTCGTTCACTTTCAATCTCTCCTTCGAATCATTCCTAATAAAATCCATTGTCTCTGTCTTGAAAACACTGCGCTCCATTTCATCCACTCGCTCCCTTATTGCCATAATCTTCTTCACGTTTTTTCGCACCAGGAATCCTCTAAACACCTTCTGGATCTTGATTGCCGAGTCGGATCTGCGCCGCTCCGAACCGACGAAGCGGACGGGTATCGACACCGTCTTGGGCTTCAAAGATGGAGGCGACGAGGCTTCGGGCATGGCCTGAACCGGGATCCCTCTAAAGCTTCTCCCGTAGCGAGGGTTCGACGATGCATCCCAGGGATCGTGGAAAAAAGGGAAGTCCATTAGTCGGCTTTTGATGGAATTAACTTCTTGTTTAGGTCTCTGCGATGAAAGTAAATTTGAGGGGAATTTTGTATTTGCGGGGCTGATAAAATACAGAAGCGGAAAGGAAATATATAGGGGAACATGGTGGATTCTCGCCTCTCGGATCCAGTTCCAGAAGGAAAAAGGAGGGAACTAGAAGTTGCTGGAACATTCTGGTCAGATTTTTCTCTGGTTTTGGATCCTTCTAGATAATTATAGATTCTTCTATTTGACCACTCTTGTTGTACGGATGGCTTAAAAAAACCAAAACTAACGGTTTAATTCATACAAGCTCATGGATTTCTGAATAAAAAAAAGTTAATAAATTTTTGAATTTTTACGCATAATTAAATTTTTATACTCTGAACTCTCGTCATTTTACTTATTTATGGTTAAATCTAACGATTATTTTAATCGATTACAGTATTATTATTTGAAATTTTCCTAATTTTTTGATTTTATTTATTTTTAAAAAAATTCAAAGAATTTAAATAAATTTACAACAATTAGTTTTCTAAAAAATATGAAAATATTACATGATACAATCGTAGTGTGTCACGTGAAAGTAATATATAAAGAAAAAATTGTTAAATTTAGTCAAAGATTTAATTGATTTTTTTCTTGTTACCCTTCTGGTTTCTCGCGTCACACATCTAGTTTTGGTGGGTGAGTCTTCTAGCGAGAATTTTCTACATACACGACGCCTTGAACTCAAGACCTACTTAAGCGATGCCAAACTGCAATTATAATTGATTTAATTTATTAGTTCAGAAAATTAATTAGGTGAAAAAAATCCATAGACTTAATTATTTTTTAAAAAAAAAAATCAGCTTCAAACACCCTTAAATTAAATTTTTTAATCAAAATAAATGTTTAAGGTTTATAAAAAAAAATCCAATGAAACCTTAAATTATCGTTACTCTTTTTGATATATGAAGCATGGGGACCCTAGATAAATGGCAATAAGTTTTTGTTAGAAAAGCCATTGTCGAAAACAATAATATGGAAGACAGTGAAAGGGTTTCCAAGGCCACAACTTGATTTGAGTGCATCATTATTTTCTTTTGTTACAGTTCAGGGTGAGTGATTATGGCGAAAAAGTCGAGGGTAAATTACACTTCAAGTCACTTAATTATGGCAAAAAGTTTCGCGTAAACTTAAAGAACTGTTGAGAGCTGGAGCTAAGTATGATGTCAAGGTTGCAGATGTGGGAACTGCCCTTGATAGTGGTGTCAATGAAGAAATAAAAGACTTCATTCTAAAGTTTTTCTGTGCAAAAGGCTTGACCTGGTTGAATTTATCTATTTCAATCACTGATATAAAAACCTTGAGTTAAATCTAGTTAGAAGATTGTTGGATTCATGTGTAAAATCTGCTTATGTACGATTCGTTTCGAATGTTCTTTTGATTTGTAGATTGATGAGTTTGCATATGATTAACCTCACTGGAAGAACAACAAAGAGTTAACATCAGAAGTTAAAATTATGCTTTCAATTAAAAGCTATTAGCATATCTACATTTCCAGATAGTCTGATGAACATTGTAGCTTCTTCAAAATGGTGAAATACAGAAAAGAAAATGGTGTTTATGGAACTCGAAACATCTATTTGAAGTAAAGCTCAAGTAGCTTCTTCAAAGTGTCGAATACGCTCGTAAAAGGGTTAAATTCAACCGGCGCCTTTAGTTCAAGATCAGGGAACTGGTTTGTTAAAGCTTTTTGCATCCCGGACATGGACATCATGGCAGCTAGCTGACTGTTAGACATCACTTGACAATCTTGTGGGGTGTCCTTGATTTCGCTCGGGTCATATCCGAAATTCGCCAAGTATGATTTGTACTTATCTATGAACTCACGTCCTGGATTTGGTGTTCTTGAGTAGATCTGAAACAATAATATCAGAATCATAAAGTAGTTTTACATATCTGAAACATTAAGCTTAGAATCTGAAGCAACTGGTATATTACTGTATGATTTGAGCTGTGGTTGCTCAAAGACTAGTAAGAAATCAGTCTTTTGCCTCGATATATGTCTTCTTAAAGCTACTATATCCGAAATCCGTGTTTAACACATATTTGGGCACTAGTATAGCGGTATAGATCCATCAAATACTTAAAAGATACTGTTTCATGAGATATGCTATCTGTTTACCTGGATAAAGCTTGTATCTTTTGCTCCTGAAACCAGGGCATAATTGTTGTAGTCGGTAGCAATAACATCATAAGGTTCTTTGGGGATAAAAGGCAATGTAGGAAAACGAAGGAAACATTTCTCTTTAATCATCTCTTGCTTTTCTAAATCCGTTTCATTCTTCCCCAAATCTTCCTCCGAAAGGCATTGCACCTTTCCTCTTATTCCGGTAATGTATCCGTCAGGCCCTCCATGAACACAAAATGTATCAACTTGTATAGCGGGTGTTTTCATGTCGAATGTATAAACTCCCTGCAAATTGATTGATTCCAACATATATGGTTTTAGCTACCAAAGTTTGGGAGTCAAAAAAGTTAACGACAGGATGAAATCTACAGCAGTAACGGATCTGAGATAAGCAACCAGTCCTAGTTTCGAGTTCTGATAAAACAGTTTGATCTTCGGTTCGTTATTTTATTCGTCGAACCACATACGGTAAAGTGAAACTCGAGAAGCCTATGATCATTGAAATATTTCAAGCTTCTTGTCAGTCACAACAATAGCTGGGAAATTAATATATTTTTTTTGAATGGTTAGAGCCAAATTATTAGGCATTATATGGAGGGAAAAGTTCTTTCTGATGGTAAAGAGAGGCTTATAAAGAAAAGCTTCACTCCACATTTCCGGAGACCTGCATCTGTATCGCAGTGAGTCACAAAAATAGGTTTAAGTCTCTACATATATATTGCATAGTAGATCCTCGGAGTTTCTCAATTTGGGAGTGCATTAGTGAAATGTCACAAAATCAGTTTTGTATCAACCTTATAATGTTTACCTGAGTGCAATGGCAGTCTTCTTGACCCTGGCCAGCAAATCCGCGTTTTAGTGATGCTACTTCGAACCACCTTCCGGAATATCTAACAGGGTCAAAGTTCTTTGCGGTCATACCTCTCATCATCATTAGCATCCCATTTCTGGAATCTTCTTCGAGTGGGAGAGTTGGAGTATTATCCACGGCACTCGCAAGCTGGCAGATGCTGGGATGATGAGATAAATCAGCTGCAAGAACCTGCAAACCAAAGTTGATTAAACTTCAAACATAAAGAAGTCTCTACCGCAATCCTATGATTTTGTATCCTTTGACAGTGCAAAATCGTATGAGCTTTTCCTGCAAATCCGGCGCAATTCAAACTCACAAACTTGAATATGTTTCCACAAGAGGGCAGATTGAGAAAATGATTTGAAAATTACTGAACATCTACCTGACTACCTTGAAACTTGAATAGTATTTCCATATATAGGGATGTCTTTTTCATAAGAACCGAAGCTTATAAACCGTTATCCGTGACGCAAAGAATGATTAGATAAACCCCTTTGGGTAAATTCATCAAACAGTTAGGGGACCTTAGATTTTCTCAAGTTGTAACTAGGAAACTATGCTTCAGAGTTAAAATTCAGACACAACCACCTCACCTGGCTTGTTCGAGACAGAAATATCAACGATGCAAGGCCCGAAACAATATGACTCGCAACAAGTTTATTAGAGGAAGGGCCCTTGATAGAGCAATTCAATGCCAGCTTTCCAGGCAGGCCCCTGTAATAACAATACCGTCAAATGTATAAATTTGAGGGTTAAATTTAAGAACATGCTGACGGGTTTCTTACAATCTAAGCAACCCATCAAGAAAACACATGAAAAGTCTAAATCATTACTCTGAAAACTGAACTCAATACCAAAACTGAACAGCTTCAGCAAAAACCCTATTGTAAAGATAAATGAATGGGACCCAGAAAAGAAAATAATTCAAATTATAAACAAAAAAGGTGAATCTTGATGGTACCTGGGGAAATGAGGAGGATGAGAAGATGAACAACATTGAAAGAGAACAAGTGGTGAAGTCTGGTGATAATGAATTGTATTCACCATATTCCCCTGCCTTAGCTTTTGTTTACAATGCGATCTCCCTCAATTGAGCACTCTTTAATCTGCAATAACTGTTGTTTTCTTCTCTCTTTTTTCAGCTAATCTTTGAGTTCCAGTTCAGATCCACTGTTGGGAACTTCTGAAAATATCTAGAAAAGGAGAACGTTTAAGGACAAGGCATGGTTTTGGGTCCTGTTTTTTTTTTTTTTGGTTAACTACAAAATAAGTACTCATGTGCCTAAAGTATTTTTTATTTACCGAAATAGATGGCTAAAGTTTTAATTTTAGCTGAAATAGATACCTAAAGTATTTTTTAGCTGAAATAAGTGCCAAAATTTTTATTTTTTTGTTAAAATAAGTTCCCAAGAGGTGCCAAAATTGACTTTAAAACAAGTCAAAAATAAAAGTTTAGGTACCTATTTCAACCAAAGAATAATTTAGGCACTTATTTTAGCCAAAATAAAAGTTTAGGCACCTATTTCAAACAAAAAATATTTTAGACATTTATTACAAAAAAATACATAATTTAGACACTTATTTTATAGTTTAGCCTTCTCTTTTTTAATGTTTACAGTTAACAACGGTTAACCCCTTAACCTACTGCAATCGTAAATCAGATATTGGTGATGTTAGGTCAGTCTCCAAGACTAGAACTTTGTATAAATGAGGTCCCGTGATAATTACTATAAAAAATGTAAATACATGATTTTGACCATTCAGTCTTTTTAATATTAAATAACAAATGACTAATAAGATTTTGGCAGGGTTGAAAATGTTAATTACTTTTATTGATTAATTCTGATCGATTATTGTAAAAGTTAATCATATAGATTACTCTTCCAATACAAGTATATCTTTCTTGTGAAAAACTTTTATACACAGGCTATGTAAAATTAATTTTACACAAGCCTGTGTATTTACATTATAAAAACCCAAATCCTAAATTCGTAACCCTAATCCTAAAAAACTAAACTCCACACTCTAAACCCTAAATTATAAACCCTACAACCTAAACCCCTAAACTTTAAACCCTAAACTAAAACATTAGTCCCTAAAACTAAAAGTTGTGTATCAAAATTTTTTTCATCTTTCTTTCTTTCTTTTTTTGAATATAGCCACTGAATTTTTATTATAACCATAGAAGAAAACCGAAAAGAAAAATAATGGGATTAATATACCCAAAATTCCTTACAACCAAAAAATAAAGAAAAGTGAAAAACTTCAATAGAAATAAGCATACCATCAAAATTCAGAAGTTCCTTGAATCTTCTTGCCTCTATCCAATCGAGACACATAACGGATGAAAGAGGAGTGGTGAACGATTCAAACTATCAGGCAAAATATTTCGCTACCCAAGACTGATTAAATCGGCAAACAACCATCAATCGAGTGGTGATCTAACTTTGAATAACCACCGACAAAATTATAATCAGAAACTAGCATCGATTAAAATATCTGTGCGAGCAATAAACGACCGCTAGGGTATGCTGAATCATGCCACAAGGACAGATGAAACAAACCACAAAACAAAAAACATGTCACAAGGACAGAAGAAAATGTGTGCTACGAGGACATAGGAAACCCGTGCCATAAAGGCATAAATTCTTATTAAAAAATAAAAAATAAAAAATAAGAGAAAAAACAAAAAATAATAAATACCGACTATCGACAACCAATATTCAGGTGATTGTCGATCACCGGCTAACAAAAAAATTAACACATGTATATCTTTCTGAAATTACTTTAATATCTATAATTGTGTTCTATTTATACTTTATAATGATTTACATATAAAAAATTATTTAAAATTCGAGCAGCATTGTCAATAACGTGTGTGAATTTTATTCATGAGTGAAACATAATAATTCATTTAATTTAAATAAAATTATAAAAATATAATAAAATTATATCTAATTTCGGTTATCAAATAATTCAACATCATAAAAACTGCATAGATTTATTTTATTCGAGTATTTTTAATATGATTTTGTGATAGTATCTATTATGTTTTAGTTTTGAATAAAATTTACACCCAATTTACAAATAATATTGTTCGAACTAGACCACTTAGAGAAAACATGTCTCACAGTCACATTATCACTAGAACCAATACTCAGATTCATATAAGTTTAATTTATTTTTTCAATAGGTTTTAGCCGTGTATAATTGCTTGTATACGTACACACTCTAGTTTAATACATTCATGATTTATTTTTCATAATAATTTCCAAGCCAACACTAGTAAAATAAAATAAATAAAAATGTTAAAAAATAAAAAAATACGTTGGGTCGTGTGAGTTTGTGATATTTTTGGTTAAATAACGCCATATTCATATTAAAAAGGTAAAATAAATTTAGTGAAAATTTTGAATCTTATCCTTTTTTCTATCTCTGCTCTAACCAATGCAAATTTTGATCATCTTCGAAGATGATCAAAATTTGCATTGGTTAGAGCAGAGATAGAAAAAAGGAAGAAAATCGATAAAGATGATTTTTTTTACTTTAATATGAATCTAAAATGATATTATTTTGGTGTTATCAGATTATTTATTATGTCACCACATCATTTGTGATTAAAATTTAAGCGATTAAAACAAAAATTCAGTGATAAAATTAAACATGATTAAAATTTAATGACCAAAACAAGAATGAGAGAAACATTGAGTGCTGAAATTTATAATTTTACCCTTAAAAATAAAACCCATGAATTGCAAGCAAATAACTGCAAATTCAAATGCCACGCCACTGCTTAAAAAGTAACCTACGACGAAGATTGCGCCACGTCATTACCTTTTAAATAGGAAATCAACGCTTCGATAACTATTTTCAAGCTCTTACTTGTTTCTCTTCTCCTTTCCCTCGCTCACTCAACCCTAACTCGGCCGTCATACTTTGGAAAACTCGACCCGACAGATATTCGGGGTTCCTAACCGACCCCTTAAGGTGCTCGGCATTAGGTTTGGGATCTCGTCTCCGTTAAAATTTCTGTTTTCATTAACTCTTCTGTAATGATTTCTTACTGGTTCTTAACTGTTAATATAATTTTTGTTTATAGTTTTGAGTTGTTAATCTGATCAAATATGGGAATCTGAGACTTGGGTTTGTTAAAATGGGTGGTTTTGAAATCTGGGTTGGCGCTGAAAGCACTTGACTCCTTTTGTTTTGTTTTGTTTTGTATTATAATTTGTTAGTGTACGGCAACGGGTCTTTTCTTGTTGTTTAGTATAGTAGGTTGGCTTCTGAATTGGACTCCGTTTTTGTTCAAGAGTTGGACTTTAAATCAATTGAAGAACTTTTATTGAATGTTAATCTAGTTAAAGCCACTGATTTGGTCTGTAACATGATGATCCTGAGTTGCATTGAGATTGCAAAAGTTATGATCCTAAAATTTATGTAAGCATTGCTGCCAGGCTTCCATTTCACTTGTGAAACTTTCTATCTGCAAGCAAAAAGATTACTGGACAGTTCATAACTTACCAGTTTCATTTTTCTTTCAACTTTTTCTGACAACCAATAAATATTGAATTGCAGTTGAATAGGGCTCTAGTAATGGATTTGTCTCTATGATACTAAAAGGGATTTTGAAGAATTACAATGCATTTGAGTTATGAAATGTTTGTCCCTGTGTTATTTTCAATGATATTTTTGTATGCTCGCCTTTGGTTCTTCCAAATGACATACAGAATTGGTAGTACTTTGCATGGATCTTATTCTTGTGTTCGTGTCTGTTTGATTTTGTGCATTAATTTGTTGCACTCAGAATCTTATATATTCTCTTTCCTTGTGCAGAAACTTGTTGTCCTGTCTTGCTAATCACATTTACCGCTGTTTCCGAGCTTCAAGATGGCAACTGGCCCTGGACTTGAGTCTCTTGTAGATCGTAAGCTAACTACAATAACCCCTTTGTTACTTGAAATGTTTTAGCATAGCATCTAAAGGCAAACTAGCAGTGGGGCTGAATCGGCATCAATTTTCAAACTGTTTTTCTATTCCGTATACCCTTGAATGGCATTTTTAGTCAAAGTTAATTAGGCTCTCCTCTTCTCTCCCTCTGAATCATTTCCTTTATGTGCAGAGACAATCTCAATCATTACTAATGATGGACGCAACATTGTGGTATGTCAAGGCCTTCCTGCTATGTATTTCTTAACATTTTGAAATTTGATCATTTTATTTGCATATTTCTGAACTTTTTTAGTTTCAGTGAGACCCTAATTTGCAACATTACTCTGTTTTTTTCCTTCCCCAAAACAAAGGGAGTTTTAAAAGGCTTCGACCAGGCCACAAATATCATTCTCGACGAATCTCATGAACGTGTGTACTCCACCAAGGTTTGTGCTCCCTTATTCAACAAGCTATGTTTTTATTCATTTAATCTTTGGCAATATAATATATAATTCGACCCTTGGATAGTTTCCTTTATTATTATTATTATTTATGAGTTGAAATTTGCAGGAAGGTGTTCAACAACTTGTGCTGGGTTTGTACATAATAAGAGGCGACAACATGTATGTCGCTTTACTACGTTTTCTATTCAGTGTTAGCGATTTTCAGTTGTTAGCTTGGTTGACTTTCTGTATTGTTTTCTATAAGATGTTCCATAATTTTTTATCCTTTAATTATTGCAGAAGTGTTGTCGGCGAACTAGATGAAGAGCTTGATTCTGCTCTCGACTTGTCAAACCTGACAGCACATCCTTTGAAGCCTGTTATCCATTGATTGAACTACGAGACTCTGTAGAGTTGCTAAGGACGGCATGTTGGATTAAGTTTGAAGAAAACATGTTAAAGAACATAAATATGATAGTGAGAAACCAAATGTGTACTGATTTTTGGATGCATTTCTATGTCATATTTTATGGGTTGCAGTTTAACTGCTTCATTCATGTTGATCATGAGCTACTATGCAAGGTAAAAAAAATGAAAAGCAAATACCTATTCAGGACACAATGTGGTGTTGCCAATTCAACTGAAAATAAATGAACTTTCTGATTTGCGGAACATGTCATGTGTTGTGTAAAAATGAAATATCCTCATGAAACCAAGATTCATTTCCTTGAATATTGGTATCAGAGGATTATTAAATTTACAGAATACTAACCAAGACCAATACAGTAAAAAAAGCGTCGATCATCCGAAGAGACTGTCGTTGAGGTTTCCACGGGTGAGCAAGCTATAGAATGCATCTGTCTTGTTGCCTGTGTCACTTCCGGTCTCTTTTGAAGGAAGATCAGTGGGATTCATTGTTGTTTCATTTGCTGTTGAAGATGCTGGCCTTTTCACAGATACAAACGCCACTTTCCTCACATTTGACATCAATTTTAAACTACCTGAGCCAGAAGAAGTTCCAGTGTCTGCAACTGATCTAGCTTGTGATACATTTTTCATCCCAGGGTTTTCTGTAATAACAGTGTTATCTACTTCCTCAGCAAAATTTTCAACCTGCTTACTCTCCTCACTGTCTCGGGCCGTTGTGAAGTCGGTTGTAGAGTCTTTCATATGTGGTGGCCTTTCAGCATCAGCGTTCTCAGCAGTGGGTTCATCATCTACAATAGAAATTGAACGAACATGTTAGTTGTCAAAAATAGATTCATATTTCCCGAATCTTTATCTGTAATCTATAATTTAATAGATCAGATGACTGTGTTAATCCAATTAGTGTGTTCAAGCAAAGAGTTTAAGTTGATGAATGTTTATACCTCCAAGAAACGACTCGATAGTCTTGTACTGCACTGCATTACTGCCTCCTACTGAAACTTCTCCATCATTGTCCCGTTCTTGCATTTCAATCTCACATGTATTCGTCCTCTCAACTAATACAAACATATCTGTGTTCCAAACACACTCTAGGGTGACATAGTCCTCGTTTTTCGGATAAAGCTCTCTAAATACCTGCATCATTATGAAGTGCAAGGGCTAAACCACCTATATAAGCAGCAGAAATTTAGAAAAAAAGGAAATGCTTTGGGACCATGAGAATCTATCAAATATGGAGAATGGGGTCAACCTCAATTCCTTGATGATTTAATTTTACGGAATGCTTCTTTCGGGAGAGAGAAGAGACAGTATTGAACACCGGGACGATATCAAGTAGTATCTGCAAAAGGAAAACAAAGGCTGAATTTCATGCTACTTAGAACAAGTCCGTTAACCATGTGAACTCAATCAATGCAGTCGCACAACGACCTACCTGGGGAATATAACTGTTTCTACTAAATTCGACTACTCAATCAGAAGTTTTTGAACTTACTTGTTGAACCAAAACTCGAAGGCGTGCGAGGAGAGATAATACAGTCAGAGAAAATCCCATAAAAAACGAGCGAGCTAACAGAGTGGATATCTCACTATAGCACAGTCAAGGTTGTCAAAAGAAGATAGAAGTTCTTCAATGGCTTTAGCATGTGTATTTTAAGGATTTGCCAATATATGCATCACTACCTAACCCATTAACGTAAAACAAAACGTAAAGTCAACTTTCAATCTCTATTTTAAAGTCTTCGAATTATTATGTAATCCAATTTAACAAAAGAACATGATAAGGATACGCCGCTGCCCTCAACATTGGCTCAACAATCTGCAAGAGAAACAGAGAACCCATTCATATATAAATGCCATGTTTGAGCAAGCAGCAGGAAGCAGGAATGAGTATGCATACTTACAAGGTTATTTGGACACTACACTCCCCAATAGTTGCATACGGTCCAATTGGGAAGTGAGAATAGAATATTTGGGGCTTATCGTTATTTTTTGAAGAATATTTGGGGTTCTATAATACACAAGATTATGTGAAGTTTAATTTTACCTTTCTGGTAAAACCAAAACATTAAACAAGGGAATCATTGAAATAATAGAGATATAACATAAATATACATATAGATGAGAGGGATAAAGACACAATAATGTAAAACAAAAAACTCTAAAGATGATAAATCTACGATTTAAGGAATCAACGCTAGATTTTTGGGATTAGAGGCAATGTCTGCAGTAAAATGGTAGTAGCCACAATATAGGAACAGAAAGAAAAGAGGACGAAATATGTACTTGTGATAGTAAGCGTGCTACCCCCAAGAGCCGTTCCATAAAATTAGGTTTCCCAACATCAATTTTTCTCCTCTTCAAACTATAAAGCAAACAAAATCTCTTGTGAACGCCTAAACTTTTCAATATCTTATCGTAGAAAAAGACATGATTAAAGTGAGCTTTATACAATATAGCAACCTATTCTAGTATCGCATCATTTTTGCAACAGATGCATTAACCAAACAGAATAACAACATACATGTACATGGCTGCAGTATAATCAATGGTTTTGAATTTAAGCTCCCTAAGCTAGGGTACGTAGAATTTGCTTCAACCATCAAAAAACAAATACATTACCTTTTTTTCCCAGTTCTTGTGAAGCCGATCTCAATATTCAAAATACATGTAAACTCTTCTAAAAGTCCATACCAATCAAATGTAAATGTACTAATTTGTAACATGCTTACCTTTCTAAAAGTTGCACCTTTTGTTTAGGTCTCTTTCCAGAGATAACTAGAAAGCAGGAATTTAGTAATTCCTCCAAATTAGCAGATTTCAACAGTCTCAAGTCCCTCCTTACCTTTCAAAACCAATTGACAAGCATAAGAAGAAATAGAATTAGCATAATTCTCTAGAATTGAACCGGTTATATAATTCATTTTCATAGAAAAGTTCAGAACTCATAGTTCTGATTTCTAAAGTCATTTTCTTTTCTCCTCTCAGCTTTCTCGGCAACCAAACAGCTAGTTTATCAAACCGGGCATTTATCCTTTCAAACAACAAGAACCATATACAACCCAAAAATCCCATAAATTTATCATCTCTTTCCCTGCCTCAATTTTCTCATCATCCAAACAAAACCCAGAAAACTAAAACCCGAAATTAAGAGAAACAAAACTAACCTTTAAAAGATAATGGAAATATGATGACCTTCTATGCTGGTTCTTGTTCTTGTAAACAATTCTTTCGAAAATGCCACACTCTACTTCAAGCTGACCCAAATGAGACTTCAATTTCTCTTCTTTCGTAGAATCAATTTGAGAACCCATGATTTCTCTTATTTTGCAGATTAATTAACTCCAATTTAGTAAAGACACAACATTTATGTAGGGTTTAACAGAAGGGTTTTGGAAAAGCAGACGAAAATTATAAACGAAGAATTGGGTTTGGGATAATGAATCCAATTAAATTGGGCTCAAACAAAAACCTAAACCTTTTTTTCTAATATAATAAATATTAAAAATAAAGATGATTTTTTGACACATCTGGTGAAGTTTCTTTTTTCTGCATAAGAGATTTTAATTCATTGTCGTGTATTTTTAATTATTATTTAAATAAATATTAAAGAAACTAGAGATGGACTCGTAAAGAAAAAAACTTTATTATCGATATATTAAATAATTATTCTTCAAATAATTACAACACCAACTAGATTAATCGGTGAATCTCACATTTAACATTCTCAAAATAATTGTTGGAGTTTAAACCCACACAAGAGATAAAACGAATGGGTATCTATGACTAGTAGACTAATTAGTGGATATCACATTTAATTTTTTTGAACATTTTTTACATAGAGGAAGGGAGAAAAATTTACTCCTAATAGGTTACGAACCCGTAATCTAGGGAAGAGATGATAATATCAGCTGAAAATTTTAACCACTTACTTTAGAGGTTGTTGACACATTTAACATTCTTTTAGTGTTAAAGTTCACAATCAAATTATTTTCAATACATTAACATTTATTAAAATAACCACTAATTTTGTATTTAATAAAAAATATTAATATATTAGAACTAATAACTTAATTAGTTATTCTTGTAAATACTTAAGAATGCATTCATCATTCCTTTACTCTTTTTTCTTGATGTGTTGTTGAACTGGTTAGTACATCGGGATAAGACATTAGATTCCTTAAGTAAGGTTAGAGATTTGAATTCTGACGTTGTGAATGGAGAAAACTATGTTGAGATGGTCGCCCCATAATTTAATAAAAATAATTTGTCCCTTTTCGGTGCTCCTTTCTATTCTTCAACACTAAAAAATTAAATTCTAACCCTAAACCTTAAAAGTACACCATACCCCAAATTTTATAAACTCTAATCATAAATCTTAGACCATAAATCTAATTTTTTAGTGTGAGGGCATAAATAGGAGAATTAAAAAATAGTAGATAATTTATGTTCCCTATAATAAATTTGTAAAATGCTGATTTACATTAGTCAATTAATAAATCAGATATCGATAATTATTTCAAAAATAAATCATAACAATTATCGATCCCTTTGATACTTCTTTTCTTCGAGAGAACTAATATGAATCAAGTAAGGGATTTAATTTTATTACAACAATTAAATATGGTGTTTTTTATAATTATTTTACTTTTGCTTGACTTTATTTAGCTTTGAGTCAAGTGAAAAAGGTTAAAGCAAAAATGGGTAGTTTCAAAGTCACATTAGTTGGTTCACATGCACTCAGTTTTGTCACCCATCAGGTTTGTCATTGTCACCCATTGAACCACCCCTTTGAATACACAACCCTAACTTTGCTATCTCCTTGCCCTCTATCTACTTCTTTAGCGAGTATCGAGTTGAGTCGTATTATGACAATTAATTTTTGAAATTTTAACCTTAATTCGATCTCATGACATTTTAAACATTAATCTTATAATTAAATTTTTTAATCATTGAAAGAAATTAATTTTCTTTATTAACTAACTAATCATTGGTATAACGATAAATAACTTGTGTTACTTAAATTTTTATTCGTCATTAAATTGGTGAACTTTTTTTTCTTAACAACCCTTCCATGTGTCAACATGTGCATTTTAACCCAAACAACAAACATTTGCTTGGCAACTAAATTTTAAAGAAAAAACATAAAATATGAAAAAAAAAGGCAATGTTACAATCAAAGCGAAAACACACAAAAATAATCAGTGGTTTGTCTAGTTGGATGATACACTGGATATTTTAAATAAGGTCATGAGTTTAAATTAATAGTTGGTCTAGTTGAAAGGGTCGTTCTATAACATGTCTCTATAATAATCAATCTAAATCAATCGTCTAATAGATTAGATATTAAACAAAAGAAAACTTAACGGGCGAGTCTAACGTACAAAAGATCTAGGGTGCGGCTAAAAGACGGCAAGTTTCGATACTTGTCCAAAAACTTAAAATGTTAGAATTTTTTATAACGTTTTAGGTTGTTTTTTTTCGTGTTTTTTGACAAGTATCGAAACTTATTTTGTAAGTACCAATACTTGTAAAAAAACTTAAAATGTTATAAAAAAAACTAAGTATCAAAACTTGTCAAAAGATACGAAAAATTTAACCTAAAATATTATCAAAATGTCTAACATTTTAAGTTTTTGGACAAATTTTAATACTTACCGTCTTTCAGCCGCACCCAGACAAATCTAACCATATAGAAGGGTAGGATTTAAGGTAACATTTTTAAATAATTGTTTAATAATTATAGTTTGGTCTTAGCTTTTCATGTCTTTACCCAACTCCATCAACCTTTCTATAGCAAACAAATTAGTTTATATTAGTTAGTTGGGTGGTTCTGGTCTGAATGTCAACTATGGTCCCTCCCACTCGTAGGACATTCATTTCTTTACCAAATGGATAATACATATTCAATGTTTCCTCTTTGGATTGTTTTGATTAGCAATTTTTAATATTTTAAAACATCAAATCTTAGATTATTGTAGATGTTATGTAACACCCCGATTCCGTCCCAGATCCGGAACATCACTTTCGGGTCACCCAAAACTGACCCATTAAAATTTCTCGTTTAAAACCACAAGTTAGGAATTCTCGAAATAATCTATTACCGTAAAATCCACGTAGATAATGATATTAAAAGGGGTTCACAAAACATAAGTTTCAATTAAAATACTCACTTTGACCAAATACAGTAAATCATAATAAAATACAGACTTGACTGTGGTAAGGTCCTATGAATACAACTAGTCCAAACTAAACATCAAGTACTGTGCTTTGAGATTGGCTCAATGCTGGAAAATCCTCCTCGATGTGCTCCTCCAAACGCAACCTGTCAACCTACGCACGGAAGAAACCACAATTCTGCACGCTGAGCTAACAAAGCTCAGTGGTACATTTCTACTCTACCGCAATTCATGAATATCATAAAACAAGCATGCATGATAATATATTCAAGAGTGCACAGAAAGGCTTCTCCACATCTAAGGATCATCTTCTAGCCTATCCTAGCTAGAGCTTACCACTGTCTCAAGACACCGCTATTATGTAAGAAGTCTACCAAGCCATCCCAGACTTACCGTGCACAAGATCCCACCGACCACTGAATTACGTCCCATACCCTGATCATATAGCCTAAGGGTTATCTAGCCTATACCTGAAATCACAAAGCTTGTCGAGTTACATCTCATACCCTGATCACAAAGCCCAAGGGTAATACAACCCGTACTCGAGATCACATAGCCTATCGAGTAACAACCCTACCCTGATCACATAGCCCAAGGGTAACTAGTCAACATCGTTTATCCATACAACAACGTAAATAACATATATTCCCTAATGGCTAACGAAGCCCTACTACTTTTCCCATGCTCACACATCCATCGAGTAAGGATCATATCTGGATCACTATAGCCACAAATACGTCCTAGACATACTTAGATCACAATAGCCACAAGCAGTCTTATCCTGCGATCACATAGCCGAACATGATTACTCGAGATCACATAGCCCATCGAGTTACTTGATATCACATAGCCCTTCGAGTTGTATTTCCATATCCTGATCACATAGCCCAAGGATAGGTTTCGGACCGCATCCAGATCACATAGCTCATGGACACGTCGGATGTACTCGATCACATAGCTCGGAGTACACATCCCTTTATTTAAGTGCCCTTGCACTAACTCTAGGATATCCGGATTCCTGACCAAGACTCATACGATACCGCATGCTCCCCCGAGCATTAATATATCTCACCGAGAGATAAAGGTTTCTAGCCAACCATTACCAATGCCTCAAGGCATGACTCGTTTGTTACACTATTTAATATGTGTCTGTAGGATTCGTTTACACCTTTCTCATTAGATTATCTCATTACTCACGGCAACCAGCCTACATAGGCGTCCCTTCAGCACACAGCAAGGACCCCAAGCTACCTCGTAGCAATAACTGATCCACCACGGACCCCTGTGGATTACCAAACCAAGCAACTTATCGAACTATTACTAAGCCATTAGCCCTTAATCCATATATGGGTTGCTAACCTCAATTTATTAGATTTAGAGTTTGTTTTATACCTTTAGGGACCTACTTGATCCTTTACCACGAATTATAGAACCCCCGAACGCGAACTCAACTTTCTTTGGCAGATTGCCCATCAAGTATCGGTACTTTAAGGTAAGTATCGGTACCGTCCTCCTAGTATTGATACTCCCTCATGAATACCGATACCCTAACTAGGTTCGATAGAGTTAGACTACAAGCCATACCGATACGCTCTTACCCCGTATCGGTACTCAGCATCGGTACTGGGATTGCCCCGTATCGATCTAAGCCCATACTGGTACTCTACCATTTGCGTAATAGTACGTTAAGCCTCTCCTAGGCAATCAAAATCGCGTATCGGTACCCCTACTAGATTTGAAGGAGTTCATCCTAAGGACATACCGATACGCTACGTGTCGTACTGGTACTCAAAGCCTTTCCAGGCAATGTAACAGTGCGTACCGATACGCCCCGTGTGTATCGATACGCCTAAGCGCTATTGGATTTCCATTTTAGTGAGGGGTACCGATACACGGGGAGGCGTACCGGTACAACCCTTATAAACTGTCCCTCAATATACAAAGGAGTACCGGTACGCAGCCACCTCATACCGGTATTCGAGCCCAGATTTCGAAACTTGGAGCTCAGGATTACATCAATCCGACCCTTAACCCCTATGAATAAGTCTCAAATCTTCCCTACAAGTTATTTGGAGTATATTAGGTGATTTCCTACCAGTTTTACCCATTATCAACTTCCAAAATGTGATTTACCATTAGAGGGGTTTAAAGCTCAATAACCCTAACTAAGCAACCCATAAACATAAAACCAAGCAAGGCAATCATCTTATGAGGCTCATGAAATGTAGGAGTCAGAGATGTACTGACCTTTAGCAAGAATTCATGAACTAAGGCAGCAACCAAGCTTCTTCCACCTCTTCTTCCTTGCTCCAAGCTTCAAGCCCAACTTCCACCAAACTAGGAGATATTTACCTTGAAAGATAGATCATTGCTTCCTGATCAAATCTCCCTTGATCACCAATCCGAGATTCACACTCTTCAACCTCAAGCTTTCATATTTTCTTTTGGTTCTTGGGTAGGAGAAATGAGAGGGTTTTTGGGAGAGGAGGACAAGGAAGCCAAGATGATATCATCGCCTCCCTTTTCTGCAGAAAATGTTAAGGCTCTACCAGCCTTTGTCCCCCATTTATGGTTTTACCATAATGCCCTTCCTCAAAACCTAACATAAGCCAAGCCCAAACCACCAAGCAAGCCCAACAACGCACGGAGGCCCATAATGGCCCAACATCTCAGCCTGACGTATTTGTCCAAGACCCGGGTCAATGTCTATTGTTGAATCGAGAAATCTGGGTCATTACAATTCTCCTCTCCTTCAAGAAATTTCGTCCTCAAAATTTAAACGGATGAAAGAGAGATGTAACTCGAACAAATCTAACCACCTCGCCATTCAAACAGGATCACCTTGATTAGGGAGAGTTCTCTCTCAATCTACCTTAAACAGAACCATATCATAAGCCACTCGCACTCAACACTTCTCTTGAGGTTTTCAATGACTCTTTTTCAGCAACCAACGACACTTATGACGAACCATTAAACATGGCAACATAACCAACCTCGAGCCACGCTGCTCAAACATCAACTTTAAAGACTTACCCCTAAATAATTCTATCTTGGTTAACCAATCCTTTCTACTAGCATCCGTCAACCAAAACCTAACTTGGACTTTATTTACGTCTAAAATGTTGCACCACACCCACAAACCATCGTTAGGAACACGTCATACCCAACATAAGCCAAGCCCAAACCACCAAGCAAGCCCAACAACACACGTAGGCCCATAATGGCCCAACATCTCAGCCCGACATATTGGTCCAAGACCCGGGTCAATGTCCATTGTTGACTCGAGAAATCCGGGTCGTTACATGTTATGAGGTACATGAAAGTTAAAATACCCACTTTTTTAATGGAACAAATAATTAATACCCACAATTTTGATTATATATGTAAATGCATTTATTAGCATTTTTTATGTGTTGCTTTAATTTCTTTTAATATTTATATACAAGGACATGACTAGTTAAAATAATAAAAATTTTGATTTAGCGTCTTTAAAATTTATTTTTTTTGTTTCTTAAAGTATTCACCGGAGCAAGCCTAGTGATTAATCATTCATGTTCTGTTAGCTCATATAAAGAGTAGACACTTGTCACAATTTTTAAAGTTGTTTCATATCTAAGGCAGGGATCAAACTATTGACCCGTGATTAAGGTAAGAGAAGAGACTTTTATCATCTCACATAAACCATGTTGGTTAAGAATTTAAAATTTTAAGTTATGTCAATGATAAAATTGTATTTTACTCTCCACACTATAAAATTTAAATTAATATTTTTAAATTTATAAAATTGTATTTTAGCCTTTAAAGATTATAATTTACTTATATCCCTCCATAAAATTCCTAACTTTGCCCCTCCACATATTATTATTATTATTATCATTGTTATTATTACATTATAGTTTGAGAAATATTATGAACAATACAAAATAATAGAATATGGCATATATGTGCATTTTACTAGATAACTATCCTTTTTTTCTATGCGTTTACCAAAGTTTTTAAACCCCAAAAAATCAAAACCTCTTTTGAGAAACATAGAAAAATTCAGATGCATAATGACACAAATAGAAGCATATATATATATATTTGTTGAAGTATGGTCCATAGGGGTATGCTTCTAAACTTACATGAAAGATAATAAAAATATTATTATACAATACTAATGAGGGCATAAATGAAAAAAAATATTCAAAAATAATAAAAAAAAACATTGCAATGGTGGGTACATATAACAATATTATTATCACTCATTAGAAGAGAAAATTAAGTTAGTAGGTGGATTGTAGATGAAGAGTCAATGCTAACAACTTAAGTAATAGAGAATGGATGATACATAATTTCATCACTCTGACTGTGATTTCGTCACCACTAAAATCTAATATAAAAAAATAAGCTCTTGCATTAAACAAGTAAATTACTATTCAAATATAAAGCAAAAAGGTGGGGTTTACATGTCATTATGTTGATGTTTGAAGCTTGTGCTTTATTCCAAAAGGCTTGAACTTAGTTTAATTGATCTATATGCACCAACTAAAAGAAAAGGAATTTTATGATTCTTTTATGACATTGATCATGCCATTTATTAATTAATTTGGACATTTAACCTACCAACAACAACATCTATAATAATCATTTTTATCTAAAGCACATATATCTTGTAACAATAACTATAACCCCCCATTTTTATAAGAAATATATTTTAATACACCTGTGTAATTTTTTTACATAATTTTTTTAAAATTTAAAACTCTAACCCTAACACCTAAATTCTAAACCCTAAACTTTAACCTTAAATCTTAAATTATAAATCCTACAACCTAAACTCCTAAACTCTAAACATTAAACTAAACTCCTAAACCTTAAATTTGACAAACACGTTTAAACTAAAATTTACACTGACTGCGTATCAAATTTTTTATTTTTTATAAATTGAAAATACCCTGTTGATCGACTTCTATAAACCCTAAACTCAACCCTTCTTAAATTTTTATCTTAATAAAATAAAAAATCAATATTCTTCTTTTCCTTATCTTTAAAAAAACACTCACAAGATTCTTGTGCTTGGTTCATGTAGACAAAGATTTATCCCTTAAAAAATATTTAAAATAAAGTTAAAATATTCTTCTTCCCAAAATTACCCTTCTAATGAAAATGACCTAATTAACCTTATTGTCTTTATATATTAGTCCTTTTGCTAAGTAAAATTGACCCAAATACCCAACCCGAACGTAAAACCCAAGAAGCCGGCATTTGGACTATTTGGGTATAAAAATAAAAATGCCCGTCAACCGTTATCCCCTACTACATTACAAATATACTAAGCTTTTTCAAAGCATAAAGCTGCAGGAAAGAAAAAACAAAAACAAAAGACTATGTGGAAACAAAGACCAATCTTCCATTTCCATGTCCGAAATCATTCATGAATCTGCCGGGGAAATAATGACCCAACTTTGCAGGAAAATTGTTCACGTTGACATTAAATGGAGTATACTAGGAAGGGTTTCGGTTTTTCGAAGGTTTTTTAGGTTCATCTGGGATAGGATTCTTGTTTGTTCTATAGGAAGACGACCCGTTCACTATAGGAAGTTAACTCGCCGGGATTCTTCTCCAGTGGATGGGGTGGTGGTGGTTATCGGAGACGACGAAGATGACGTGGAGGCCTTAGCGGACGACGGGTACGAGACGGATTCGGATTTGGTTAGCTTGAAGATCAGTTTGTTAGGTGACTGTCGGATTGGGAAAACCAGTTTTCTGGTAAGAAACTTGATTTTTGGTTTCTTTTGTGTTTGATGGAATTCCTCTTAGAGTAATAAGTAGTTTCTTTTAGTGGAATTAACCCTTTTTTTTTCTTTTCTGGAAGATCAAATATGTTGGGGATGAACACGAGAGAAGCTTACAAATGTCTGGATTAAATTTAGTAAACAAAACATTATTTGTTCAAGGTGCTAGGATTGCTTTCAGCATATGGGATGTAGGAGGTAAATCTTTGTTCTTTTTCTGCAAAACCAGAAATTTTCTTTTCTTTTTCCTTTTTCTCATTGTTTTCTTTATAATTATTTCATTGCAGGTGACAGCAACTCTCTTGATCATCTTCGAATTGCTTGTAAAGATTCAGTAGCAATTTTGTTTATGTTTGATCTAACTAGCCGATGCACCCTTAACAGGTTAGCTCGAAAAAACTGTTTTCCAACTGGAAATTAGCCCTGCAAATGCAAATTGATGATACAGTTTTCTGACATTTGCAAGTTTTTTTGTTGGATTTTGTAGTGTTGTTGGATGGTATAGTCAAGCAAGGAAATGGAATCAGGTACTAAAATCAACTTAATCTTGTCGATTCGTACAATTTTGAGATTCTAATATCAATATCTGTAATTCGACAAATAAAGGGTTTTGATTCTTGAAACTGCAATAAGTTCATTGATGTGTGATTAATTGCAGCTTTAGGACAATAATTGACTGCTAATACATCAATAAGCTGTTAATCTAAGAAAGAAACCGTTAGCTTTATTTGCCGATATACCCCCTCTTGGTCATATTCAATTGATTGTTTCACTCAACAAAAACTGTTAGTGTTGTGAATGAATGTGGGGGAATGGGTGAAATTGTTAGATTGGTGTCAAGTTTTCAAGCTTTACATGCAAATAATAGAGGATTGATGTGAAGCTTTCAGTACTAGGGCCTTAAAATTAGTGCTCCAATTAATAGGTGGTCTCTGTACTTAGTAAAGAGTTTTATGGAGTGGAGCCCTTGAAATTCATGATGTTTTTGCCTGTGTTCTCATATCAGTTTCCCAGGTTTTAAAGTGCTCTTTCCCCCATGATTTCTGCAGACAGCAATTCCAATATTAATAGGAACAAAGTTTGATGACTTTGTTAGGCTTCCCCCAGATTTGCAATGGACTATTGTTACTCAGGTACACAACTTGCCCTCGTTCTTTTGCATGGTTTATTCGATTTTTCTTTCGTATTCGTGTTATTCAGTAGGATCGAAAGCGAAAGATCTTTAGACAGAAATCGGTTGAAATTTGATCATAAATTCGAATAATATACCTGAATTTAATACTCAATCCTTGTGTCCATGACATATTGACTTAAAGTGATTAATGTGTCATTTATCTTAGCATTAAGTATTTAATTTTATCTTAAGAATAAGAGGAACTGTTGTCATGGGGGAGTCTTCATTTGTCAATTCTGTCAGCCATTTGACAATTGTGACAAACATTTCCCTATCTTTCTCAAACCGTGTTTAAAGATCAAAACACAACAAAGGGGGCCACTTGTTGATTTAAAAGGTATGGAATTTGGAATTTAATTACTTTAGACAACGAAACTTCCTTTTAGGATAATGAAGTTCTAAAAAAACCCTAATTTTTGGGGTGATTTCTAAAGAAATATAATTAACCGAAGTTGAAATTGGAACAGGCAAGAGCATATGCGAAGGCAATGAAGGCAACCCTTTTCTTCTCAAGTGCTAAACATAACATCAATGTGAACAAGATCTTCAAGTACATCATGGCTAAACTCTTTAACTTGCCATGGACGGTTGAGAGAAACTTGACTATTGGAGAACCCATTATCGACTTCTAAAATCTGTTTTTATTTTTGGACGAAAGTACTTTTAGTCCTTGAATTTAATAAAATTTTCAAATTGGGTTTTAAACTCTTTTTTGATCCGCATTAGTCCTTGAACTTGTTATTTTTTGTTTTTAGGGTTTAGGGTTCATTTCTTTTCATTGTCTTTGCTTTTCCTTGTATCATATTGAAATTTCAAATTTAGCTTCTCTCTTCTTAATTCTTATTCAGGACAAGTGTAAGATGTGTGTATACTCAAAATTTTGGCTTGTTCTTTTTTTGTTAGAGAAGTGTAGATTACACGCATATCCATTTTTATACATAAAAGATACAAATGTCAACTATTTAGACTGACTAATGACACTGGAAAAAGTACAAGGTTGAAACTAAAGTAAGATTAAATCTATAATTTGAACATAGTAAAGGGACCAAAATCAAATTTAACAAATTTGATATATTCCAGTCAACTCTTTTTCCATCCTTCTCCCACACTAGGGGTGCATATAATTCAGTTCGATTTAATAAATTATTTTTTGTTCATCGGTTTTTGATTCATTTAATCTTGATTTTCGGTTTTTTCATATTAATTTTGACTTTAGAGATTTTGTATTTAACTATGATAAAACAACTTTATTTTATAATTTTTAAACATTATTTAATAAAACTTTTAACATTTTTTCATAAATATTTCTTAAAAAATAATTTTCCAATAAAATTCAATTTTTAAATTTATGAATCATAAACCGTCCCACTGTCGAGTTTCCAGTTGCACAACCTACCCCACACAATAAAATAAATAAGAAAGTAGGAGAATCTGCTTCTTTTTTTTCCTGAAAGGGTTCTTTCTTTATTACTATATAAACAGAGAGAATTGGAGGCGATGGAATAATTCCAATTGGGTTTCAAGCAACTTAAAGAATATGAAAATGTGATTAAATTATAGGTTCCATAAAGGGAGATGGGTCCAAATTTATATAAAGGGGCATAAGCTCCGGGCTTTATCGAACAGTCATTGAACAGTTAAATCTGTTCGATATCACATCATCTTGTGTATTGTATCGGCGATTATGCCAACCAAACTAAACACGATCAGCATGTTATCGACTTTCTTATCTTGTCATGTTCCCTATCATTCTAATTATTGTTTTGATCACATATAGTAAAATCGACCGTCCATGGCTTTTAAAATAAAAGCCATAGTCTAACAGGAACCTTGAAACAACCAACATTGTTCTTGTTCTTATTAATGATCATACGGGACCAAGGCTCACAACATTAATCCTTGTTTATTCAAACAGATTCCCCTCTCAGCCGCAATAAAGCAAAAAAAAAAGAGTGGCCTTCCTATGACATTGTTTATAATCATCATTATTGTAAAATATCTACAATACGACGACGGTCTTTATCCGACCAAATCCCGGCATTCATCAAAATCCTAAAAGACATGAATTCATAAAAACTCATCTGAGCTAAATTCTTCCAGATGTTTCGTCTTTCATCAACTGCGTTGCATGATGAATCAAAATTCTTGAACCCCTGGTTTTTCTCAAGCTTTTGCCTGCAAAAGAGGTCGAACAAACATTATTTAATAAAATTGATCATTCTTGATACAAGCTAACTATGATTACGAATCTTGAGCGCTCCGTGTTTAGGAAGAGAACCCAAGCATCTTTGCTTTTGGCACAAAGAATAAACTTGTTCCTGTTTGATGCCTATGGTTTGGTCGAAACGGGTCCATATAGTTTAACTGGTACATTCAAATACTGAAGATGTCGACTTCACGTTGGAATCTAGTGCCAGTCTGCCCCGGTTTCAACATCTATGGTATTTATATTTTCAATTATTACCGGATTCAAAAGATACATCTGAGCACCAAATTATTGTAGGAGGCACCAAGTAGGGGTTAATACTGTCCCACAAACAGATCAAAGACACCGAACAAGACAGTGTTTTTAGAACATAAAGCTGCTGCATGGCTCTTAATTACGTATGATTACTCACCTGAGAATACAAGAAGGTTCCGAGGATAGCGATGGCGGCTCCAAGAGCATTGACTGGCTGGACAGGCGTGTGGAAGATAATGATTGAAGAGACTATAACAGATATACGTTTCATGGTGTTGCCAACGCTAAATGTCAAGGGAGAGATCTCATCGAGGGACATGTATGAAACCTGGTTGTAGAGATGATAGAAAATACTTTGGGCTGCTACCCACCTATCAAAATAGGATCAAAGCCACAAAATTCAAAGAAGAAAATAAACATCATTTTCAATTTTCAAGACGAGAACCTAAACATTACGGTACTAGAGAAAAGGAAGAAAATTAAAGATAAATAATATAAGGTCAAGTCGAGAAGCATAGAAACCTTTCAGAGTCGAAAGATAAGTAGATGACAATGGTAGCATTTTATCTGAATGCCGTATGAGCCTAGCCAAATCTTTAATGAAACTATAATTGATTATTAACAGTTCAGTTCAGGTTATATGTGGCTCGAGGCATACATTCACTAAAGATTAATCAAATTCGACATATAAATCATCCAATTGCATCAGCTCTTGGAAAGGAGCACCGAGTTCAAGATTCACGTGGGCATAGATAGACTTTTCAGATGGCATTCCATCATCTATTTGCGGCTCAGATTAAAGATAGATCAAATACATATTCTCTTACAAAGTCGTAAAGAGGTGACGGAGTATCTAACTTATTCTTTTTAGTAGAACCCTAATCAGTGAACAAATTCCAATAAGTTTATCTAATACATTCAAAGCATGAAGAGTCAAAATGAATAAATCCAGACAATAGCAAGCAAATGGAAACAGAACAAGGAACTACAACTTAGTACTTCATGTTATTACCAGACAAACTGTGGTCCAATTTGAGATAAGGCCGTTTCCCATCCCGCCGCCCACATCTGCGGTCCCTCCACAGCAATTGCAAAAGGTGTGAGAATTGCGAGCGACAACAAAGATAGACAGGCATAGTAGTTCATCCCGCTAACGGATTTCCCCTTCATGCCCTTCTTCGAGAATATGTTGCGGAGGACAAATGCCAAGTTCGATATCATAGCTCCCATAAAACCTGAAAACATGGAAAGTTGATTAAAACTATAATCTTAATGCCAGTTGGTACCCTCAAGCAACATAAAATCCAAAAGAACAAAAACCAAGATTAAAATGAAAATGAAGATCGTATACTGAACATTCTTAGCTTTGGTTGTTAAGAAAACGAGGCTAAACGAATTTTGTAAAAAAAGACTGATCGGTATCAAATAATGGATTCACCCTATATAGCACATGAAAATAGAGAATTATGATGTTTTACCAGTCATATTGAAGTTGAGTTCGGTTACAGCGGAAAGAGCACAACCGCCGATGATCGGGATAAGGGACAGGTAAACCGAGAGAGGGAACGTCTCTCCAAGCAAGAACCTCGAAACCAAGACACTGAAAGCAGGTTCACCACTTTTGATAATGTGGGTGAATGAAACTGCAACCTTAGACATACTCACAGTAGCTGCTACATGTCCAATTGTATGTGCCACAGCAACCTATGAACAAAATGAAATTAGTAAACCCAGAAATTCATTAATTTTGTAATTACAATATAAGATTCATAATACCAAAATTTAGCCCCCTTTTTCATTTTCTCTACAATCAGACAAACTTTAATTCCTGCAATTCTAACTTTTTCCTCCAATACAGTCAAAACAACATAAAAGAACATGATCCTACAACAATAACATCAAAACCTAAAGAAAACAAAAACACAACTTCCAATCCTTTTCTCTCACTTTCCCTCACTTTCTCGGCAACCAAACAAAAAAGGGGAAAAGCAACTCACCGGGAACAAAGTCTTCCAAAACTCAAAATCTGTTTTTGGGGCCTCAGCTATCCTTGTAGCCCATGAAATTAACATCATCAAAGAGCCACAAGCAAGGGACAAAGTCGAAGTCAACCAAGGGTAAGGGTAAGCATTCAAAACCTTTTTGTTATAAATATTGAAAACAACATTCAACGCCCACCAGGTTGCAAAATAAACCCCGATTTTCACCCGGTTCGCAGCTTCCGATTTCACTTGCCCGGCAGCCTCAATAGGCTGGGACTTGTCAGCTTCATAAGCCTTGCA
Organism: Hibiscus mutabilis; assembly: GCA_019671005.1. Taxonomy (NCBI): domain Eukaryota; kingdom Viridiplantae; phylum Streptophyta; class Magnoliopsida; order Malvales; family Malvaceae; genus Hibiscus; species Hibiscus mutabilis. The sequence continues at coordinate 36,776,764 of CM033742.1, forward strand.
TTGGATCACCACCTTTTTCTCCTTACCTATGCTCTCAATGGACGAGATATGCAATGGCTTCGACACTGAAAGATTGGTCTTTCTGGGATTGTTTAGAAAATTCAAAGCTGGTGAAAAGGAATGTCTGCAGATTGTTGAAGATGATCTTTTGTGAATCGACACATCGATGCTCGTAGTCAAAGCCGATTGCTTAATGCTAAAACTCATTTTTTTCTGAACTTTCTAATCAAAACTCGAATCAAAGATCAAAGCTTGGAGGGAATTCTAATGGAAAATCAAATGGGTGTTTCTTAAAACTTGAACAAGGATCAAGAAAAGGACAAACAAAGATTACAACTTGGAAACAAAGGGTGACGGGAATTACAAAAAATACGTAGTAATCAACGATTACACAAACAAATTTAATGGGGGAAACTAGAGAGGAAGTTTGATAAGCTCTGAAATCTCAATAAAAATTTGTTCTTTTCTGGGTGGCTGGAAATACATAAAACCCAATAACACTTTGGTTTTATATCATGTGAACTTCCCTCAATTCTTTTTTTGTATTAAAGTGTTTGGATTCACTTTCCCTACTGGAAAAAAAAGGCGTTCGGCTCCTTGTTTTGGGAAGGGTTGGATTGGGAGAGCCATAATTTTTGTAATTGCACTATACAAATACTATATACTAAGGTGTGCAAAAAAATAGGGTTTGCCCAGCAAACTATTTGATATATTTTATTTTGGTCATCAAATCACAGTATAATTACGTATTCAATCTTTAATATTTATAGTTTAACTAATTTAATTTTTATATTTACAAACTTTATAAATTCAACCCTTTACATTTATAAAAAGGTTATATTTTAATACACAAGCAGTGTAAAAAAAGTTACACAACCTTTCATATTTAAGCTATAAAAATCTTAAACCTAATCTCTAACCCTAAAAACTAAATCTTAAACCCTAGACCCCTAAACTCTAAATTCTAAATTCTAACAACAAATCTTAAATTATATCCCAACAACCTAAATCCCTGAACCCTAAACTACAACTCAAATCTCTAAACCCTAAAATTGAAAATTTATGTAATATGTATCAAAGTGTTTTCTTTTATAAAATCTAATTAAATAAATATATTTAATATAGTCTAATTGTTTTTTTTTTAAAACAAAACTCTATCAACCAAACACATAAATCTGTTAATGGTGGGATTTTCTATGTTTATTGCAGCTGCTTGTAAATCCCATTCAATTCAAAGTCTGGAATAAAGATCAAAGCAAACAGAGTGAGGGTTGAATTTACTATAAAATATAATAGATTTTTTTTACCTATTTAGACCCCAATTTTCAATTTATTTGAAATTTGTCCATTTCATTATTATAATTAATTATAACTCGTCCCTAATATTGATTTCTAGCTCCGTCTCGAAAGGAATGACAAAATGTGACTTTATCATATATTATTATTTCATGAAAATTAGTTCAACGTTTCAAAGCAAAGAAAGTAGTCTGTTGTTGATCAAGCTGGGAAAAGAAAAGCCCTGAATTTATATCAAACAATCAAGATGCTGCATTGCCTTGATTTCCTAGGTGCGCTCAACAACACTCTGGATATCTTCAATTTCTTTTCTTCGTATAGGTTGTATGATTCCGTAGTCATTCGAATCGTCAACTTCTGCAGAACTCCACCATTCTTTAGGATATACTTGGCCTTTTCGATACAATCTTTTTCGTTTTCGTTTTCGAATTCCGAAATTTCGATCAGTTTGAGTTTAAACAACAAACAATAAGGCACCTCCTTAGGGACACTGACAAGAACACCCTAAAACCAAAACATGAAACGGAGCCGGTATGAGTTAGCGAATTAAATCCAAGCTTAAACTTGCTAGTTTAAATGTATAATACCTGATCGAAGGCAAGGTTTTCGAGCGCAGGCAAGCCTCGCAGTAATGCTTCAAGTCCCTTTTCCAAATATTGATTTCTAAACCTTGAATCTTCGAGATCATAACATAACTTCAGCTTGACCATGGTAGGGAAAAAGGAAGCCATTCACACCTTAAAAGAAGCTATGATTGTTTATAAAAGAAATTCAACTTTAATATCAAAACTAAGATTATGGATTGGTCAAGAAGCAGACCTTCAGAGAACTAGATGACAGAATGAGCGAATGAACTTTAGAGATCCCAATAAACAATGCGGTCGCATTAGCCCGGATATCGCCTTTGTCCAACGAAAGAAAATGAATATCATATTCGACAAGAGATTGCATATTTCCCAATGAATACCTTGGTACCAGATCTACAAGGTTGAAGTATTTGAAGTAAGCTAGATTTGGGGCATCAATCCTTAAACGATAATTTGAACCAAAGTATTTCAAGGAAATCTTGAGCAAATGATGTGAAATTTCGAAGTTTCAAATATTTGACATGTCGCATTTCTCTATGACCAGATCTTCAAGACTACAACTGCCATGTAAAATACATTTAACTGAATCGATATCCCCGAAGGCGATTGAGTTGAGCTGAAGAGTCTTTAGATTCGGAAAATGAACACACTTCCGAAGAAACAAAACAAAATGAATATCCAGTCTCAAAGTTACCAATGTGCTGCATGAAAACAGAACACTTGGCAAAGTTGAGAAATTGGAGATGTTTAACCCCACGCCAAAGTACCGCACATATCATCCTGTGAATACGGGTGTGACCAACCCTTCTCACGAATTTCAGACGGAATTTATCGATATTTCTGGTATTCCAGAAAAGCAGAACTATTTTGACAAAGCACAGAAAACCATTAATGGTGGAAATTTCATGCCTCTTGCTCATGGATGCAAACTCATCCAAATCAAAGTCTAGATTAGAGACCAAAGTAAAGAGATGTCTCCACACCTGGTAGATAAAATGGAGGTTCCTACTGCATCTTTAGTAGAAAGCAATGACAGAATGTGAGTTAAAATGGCATCAGGTAAATCACTAATCCTGTCTAAATCCTTCATTTTCACAATACTGTACAAGGAATGATCTCGGAACTCGAAAACTCGCCAATTCTACAAGGACTTTTTCCACTCTCAAATGATAGCCTGCACAAGTTGAAGCGGATGAATTTGGTTCCTACTTCATTGGATTTTCAGTCATTAGATAAATGTAAGGGTGAGAAAAACAGTCGGTTCAGTTAAAACACTGTGAAAATCGATTTGATCGACTACATGGTCAATGTATTTGGAGTGGTCGAGATTCGGGGTATCAATCATTAGCCAACAGTTGGTAGTATAGTAGGAATCAATCTGTTGTGCAAATGATGTGAGATATTGAAGTTACTTGTGTTCTTCAAGTTGAGGTTCTCTATGACCACATGTGCAAGACTAATGCAGATGGCTTTTGATATATATAACATATTTGTTGGTAAAATAAAAGTTACAGAACCTATATTGTCTATAGAAATATATGTCCTATCAATATTGTAAGCATCAAATTTTAATTGGGCCCAACTACCAAGCCCAAACTAAACCCAATGACTGTTCCATCTCTTCTACCCGGTAACTCTCACCCTCTCACTAGTGAAACACGTCACTCAACCATCCAATCCATAATCCAAGCTCCTATTGCTGCCCCCACGGCAACCACGCAACCGAGCTTCACACCACACTAAGAACCACCGCCGTGAACATCTCCACTTACTTATAACAGTTAGCCTTCAACCGAGGCTCTAAACCACTGTTGCACTTCCACCAAACGAGCCATTGCTAGGGGCTGATCTTGGTATGACGGTTTGAGAGAGCTTAATCAAAATTTTTGGAAGTCTAATCAAAACTTTTGAAAATTTTGAGGATTTAGTGAGGTTATTTTTAAAAAAATTGAAGTTCTAATTAAAATTTTAAAAATAAATTGTGAGACTTAATAAAAATTTTAACATATTTGTATAGTTTAATTGAATATATTCGAAAAATTCAAGACTTAATGAATATTTTTAAAAAAATTGAGGGGACCTAATTAAAATTACTACAAAATTAAAGGGTGTATTTTAAATTTCCCCAGACTTCGGGGTGCCAAGGCTCCCACAGGCTTTGCTTGAGATCCGCCTATGGCCATCACTCAGCCCAACCTGCAAAAAGGAATCCGAAGAAGAGATTAAGAATTTAAACTGACCAAAAACAGTGAGTGGAGAAGAAAAGATGTTGCTGGTGACGGTGATCGACTGGAGTCGAACCTGGGACCTTGGATGCAAAAGACGTTAATTTTATATGAGCATATTGTATTACTCGAATAAAGTTTGAGTAACATGATTCTATAGTTAGCAAAATTTAGCACACATGTTTCTGCTCATGAACCTTTTTATGGATTCACGTGTAACCTATTTACTTGCTACGATAAAATTATAAATATTTTGTTGATTTGGTCATGATCTTTGCCTTTAAGGGTTCAAGCCCTTGAACTTTTGGGGGAAAAATTAATTAAGTTTTTGAATTTTATTTTACACCCAATTAAGTTCTTGAACGGTTGAACCAAGAAATTTAATCAATTAAGCCTTTGAATCAAGAAATTTGATCAATTAAGCCCTTTGACCAATTTTGATCATTAAATCTTGATAGTTTTTTTTTTATTTGTTGATGTCGTACATCGTATCACATTGTTTCTACTTAACATTTTCAGAACTTTTTTATTTTATTTATAAAATTCATTAAAAGTACTAAAATTTTTAAAAGACTTATAAAATTTATAAAATATATTTTTGAAAAAAACATAAATGCAACATAATAGAACTTAGTGTATCATGTGCCAGTAATATCTAAAGAAAAATTATCAAGATTTAATGGTCAAAATCGGCTAAATAGCTTAATTGATTCAATTTTTGAGGTGTCATATGACATCCATGTTCCATTGGTAGCTCCGCCCATGGTGGTAATGCTATGCCTCTTACTCTTGGAGAATCCAGGTTTGAATCTCACCAAGTCCATATCTTCCCTTTGCTTTATCTTCGTTTTCCAATAAGGTGAAATCGATGAAAATTATTATTTGATATCTTCAATATATGTGGATATAGTATTACTTTATTGTCGAGTTTAAATACCGACACATAATATATATATATATATATATATATATATATATATAAGAATTGACGGGTTATGCAAAACTAGCACAAATAATTGAACAAAAACATGATCATCACTTAGGGATGGCTGTTAGAATTAAATCATAACTAAATATGAAATCTAAACCCAGGATCTATCATGTTAAATCATCAAGAACAATAAACTGAATTGCGGAAGCGTACCTGAATTAATCGATAGACTGAAAACCTTGAATCTTGATGTTGAAATCCAAATCTTTGGTATTGATCTTCCAAGAAGATAGATTTTCTCTTGACGTAAAACTCTCTGACGGGGAAGGAGAGAAAAACAAGTTGACCTATTTCTTGGAGACCACTACCTCTTTATATAGTTGATTTAATAATCAACTATTAAGTATTTATAACTCTGCCCCTCATCGAATTATAAATACATCTTATGGTATCTACACTTTTATTTCCATGACATTTTAATACCCATGACACGCCTAACATAATTGGTCACTTAATTTTGTGTCATACTTTAAAATAGCAATATACATTATACATATGTGCCCACTATTATGGATTTTAATCCAACAATCTCCCACTTGGGCAATATATGTTTCCTGACAAATGTATAACCTTATGAGCTCAAAAATTTGCTATTATATAATAGGTATTCTGTAACAATCTCGTCCATCAACTATATCCATATAGGATCAAAGCAGTCTTTGTCGTATCAATCATAACAAGACCCATCAATGGTCACGTATACAAATATAGTCAAATGACATAGATCAATCATGGATGCGTAGCATGGAAAATTACATAAAATGTGAACCAAACATGTCTATTTCCAACTGGTCCTCCTAAACCTTAGCGAGATCAAACTTTCTTGAACTCAGAGTGTGCATAAACCAAAAGAACTTTATTTCAGAGAAAATAATCTTAAAATATCCTTAAGCTGAAGTAACCGAAATTGTGTCTAAAACGAATGAGCATTTTTTCAAAATTACAAACTCCCACAAAAACTGAATATCCTTAAATAACATTACACCCACATGAGTAGTGTGCTCATGAAAGACCTAGGGTGCCAGTTTCTTAATAAGCGCGCAATTATGGAGTTTGTACCAGCATGCTCTATAGACATACAACCACTCTGAATTTTCTTTAACAACTAGGAACTTAATATTTATGTGCTTCAAATTTAAAGTGTTCCTATTGTTTATAGAATAAATGAGTGCATATTTATTGTCACAAAATAACCAAGTGGTCTTTATGTTCAGTCTATAATTAGCAGCCCATGTGACAAAATTCTTTTGCATCAATATTCTAATAGAATCAAGTCAGTAAACTGATGATCTCTAACTTACCAGAACTCCGATACATGAGCATGTAATTTTTGTTCTCTAAAGATATCCCATAACCCTACTGCTGCTATCCAATAGTTCATACTAAATTTTCTTAATATCTGTCTAACATTCTAACAATGTATGCAATATTCGAACGCATACATACTTGAACATGAATGGATTATCAATAGCTTATGCATATGAAATCTTTTGTGTGTGTGTATATATATTATAATTTCAAGGTTACTTTTAGGGCATTGAGTAAGACTAAATTTGTCTTCTTTAGCAATATGAGTATCACTTGGTTTACTCCCATTGAACTTGTAGTACATACAATTGTCAACCAAATTTATCTCAAAACCAAATGAGATAATCAATATGAAATTTATAATTTCATTAATGAGAGTCCTACTTAAGCTCATAGATGGATTTCTTTAATTTACATATAATTGTTCTTGTATCATTAGACACAAATCTATGATTGTACCATATAATTTGTTACTTCAATGTCACCATTGAAAAACACAAGCTTAACATCCATCTTATATAGCTAAAGATTAAAATAAGCAATAAGCGTCATGATTATCTTAAAAGATTCTTTCAATAAAACTTGAGAGAAAGTCTCCACAAAATCAATGTCTTCTTTTAGAGTATATCCTTTAGATACAAGACATGCCTTATACTTGTCCACATTATCATTTGCATCCCTCTTGGTTTTAAATATCCATTTACAACCAATTGGTTTGCACCTTCACATAATGAGACAAGTTCCGAAACTTTATTGTCTTGCATAAATTTATACTCTTCTTGAATGACATCAATCCACTTTTGAGAGTCAGAACTTTTATGATTTGATAAAAAATGATTGAATCATTTTCTATCATTCCATTATTATCCTTATTTTCTTGAATAAATACAAAGTAATAATCTAGAATAGTATTTCTCCTTCCTCTCGTGGATATCTTTAATGACACTTTTTTTAAGGTTGTTGAGTTTGTTTTTCTGAAACAATTACATTATCTTGAATGGGAGTTGTTCAACATTGTTTTGCTGAGGTACTTGATTATGATAGGTGTAAAAACCTAAACATCATTAAAAGTGATAGTATGAATTAAATTATAATTCAACTTCCCCTCAATAGCAATGTATCTAACCTTATTTTTCCCTCCAAACTCAACATCCTAAAAATGTTAAACCTCTCCTTAAAATAATCCTTATTGTGGGATCATAAAATTTACAGCCCATGGATCACTCAAAATAACCGAAGTAGTTGCTCACTTTTGAAGTTTAATTTCTTCACATGTGTCCTAACTTATACAAAAGAATCAATACTTTGTAACTTATTGTTGTTTTTTTTTATTAGGACCTTTAGCAACTTTATTCTAATATTTTTTTATTGCCCTTATTCTTAGAGACACTAACTAAATGAGCACTAACCGAATGAGTACTTTTACACTTATAACGCTTCAACTTTTCTTCCTCTTTAACACAATGAGAAATAAGCTCATTTATAGTCTATTTCTCCTTTTGACAGTTGTAACTAATATTGAATTGGTTAAACTGTATAGGAAGCGATACCAAAATCATAAGAACAAACAATTGTTAGAAAGTTCGATCTTATGTACCTTAAGTTTTGAAGCAATATTAAATATTTTCATAATATACTCCCTCACATTTCCTTGATCTTTATACTTCATAGACATCAAGTAAGTCAAAAGTAACGTCATAGCCTTAACATTTTTAATAAAATGTTTCTCAAATTTATCAAGGAAACCCTTAGTATGAGTAATATCTTTAGAGTTGTGCTCCTAAAGAATTCTAGAATGTTGTACTTTATGATCATTAAAATCATGCAATTTGAACGAACTCACCTCTCAAAATCCCTTTTATGGGTGCTTACCGCCATGAGAGGTGCGAGTTGTTCTTCCTTAGTGCAAGGTCTATGTTCATACAACCAAATACTTTATGTAAGTTCTTTTCTATTCCTTGAAACTAGTTTCACTAAACATGCGTGTAGAATGTATTTAACTGATATTGTAATAAAGAAAGATAAATTACCTAAATATAGAACAAAATAAGCAAATAAAATAAAATCAAGCCCACATAAATATTCATAAGTAAACAAATAAATTCAAAATAATGGCTAGTTCCCTCAAGATACCAAGCACAACATTAATATCAAGTCTTTGGACAAGAATATTAATCAGAAGAGGTACTCTTGTTGTAGCAATCAAACATTGACAATAAACTATGTCAAACAATAGATTAATCTTTGGACTAACGTATTGCTTACATAAAATACCTTATAATTGTCACACATTTATCGCCACAGTTGTCGTTGTAATTCTGCCAAATATTAACTTTTCTTTGGGCCAATTAATAAACGCATGAATTACAAAAACCCATAATTATCTTAATATTTTAAATAAACTAATATACACAAAAGCGGTCACTTTGGTGACATTATGTTTCAATTAATCCATTAAAATATTAGACATCCGAAACCAAAATATGAATTTAATTGTTTCAAAATATTTATCTTAATTTTATCTTTCAATCAAATTAAAAGATAACCAAAATAATAATAAATTTGAATAAAGGTAAACCTCATATCAAGATACCGGACACTCCATTAATATTTCATCTTTGGACAAAATATTAACTTGTAAGTGATATCTTGGTACAGTAATCAAACATTGATAATAAGAACATGTCAAACAGAAATCTTCCTTTGGGCCGATTTATTGCTCACATATAAAACTGAATAATTATCACATGTTTATTACCACAGTTGCACATGTAATAATGTTAATTATTAACCTTCCTTTGGGCCGATTAATACTAAAATAATCCGACTTACATGCACAAAACCTTCTATATATTAAAATAAAATAATTTCTACAATAGAGGTCACTTTGGTGACTTAATGCTTCAATTAATTTATCTTAAAATATATAATATAAATATACCGATATCCAAATTTAAAATTATGCAACATTCAAAACTGAAATTTCTGATAACACTTAAGTTTCCGAAATAACCCAGAATAAGGTTGTCCAAATGGGGTTATCAAAAATCGAAAAACCGAAATCTTTGACTGTTTCTCAAAAATTTCTTAAACATGCATTTACCAAAATAAAAGTTGAATTCAAAACAACCAATCTTTAACTTGAATTAAAAAGTATCATATAAATGAACAATTCATAAAATGATCACATGAAACTTTAATATATCCATAATAACCTAATGATCAAAATTGAAATTCTTGTTCAAACTGAATAAGATATGAATTTTATAAGATTAATGTCGTGCTTTCCAAAATCAAAACTAAATATATATATCAATACCAAACATAAACACGATAATAATTTAAATAAAACTAATCACATGTTGTGGTTTGCACAACCAATCCAAACTGTAACTATGTTAAGCATAACATGAAAAACTTCAAGTCTGGCGGCATGATGACTAATTTTCATTATACATCATGAACATACATGTTACTGATATCACTCAGACCCGTATTCCTAATTCCATGATAACTAGACAACAGTTTAATTTTCGAACATTACTTATTTCATTCGCTTTCAAGATATATGCATATCAAAAAACAATTATTTTTATCGAACAACTTAAAAAACTAATGTCAAAAATCAGGTTTTGTACGATCTGAACTACATAAAACAACCAAGTTTTATAATTCATAAAAAATATAAAATCCTAAAATTTATGAATAAGTAAACTAAATATTTAATTATCATAAATCATAAGAATATATATATACCAACTGAATCCAAGTAATAAGAAACCGAAGTGCACTGATGCTCATGCAATAAAATCTTAAGCAATATATACACTGATAATGCGACTTTTTATTACTACTATTGATATTTAATAATCAAACATGATTGATATATATATATATATATAAACCAATGAAATAGAAAAGTAAGATTTCAATCTTAACCCAAGGGATTCGAAGAATAACCATCGATAAACCATATACAAAACCCTAAAAACTTATTAATGAATCAAATTGCCGCAAACACCTAAAACCTTACTAACGAATAATTCCAAAAATAAATAAATTTATTCTCAGTGATTCAACATGACGAGGCACTGATGCCACTTTGTTAGAATTAAATCATAACTAAATATGAAATCTAAACCCAGGATCTATCATGTTAAATCATCAAGAACAATAAACTGAATTGCGGAAGCGTACCTGAATTAATCGATAGACTGAAAACCTTGAATCTTGATGTTGAAATCCAAATCTTTGGTATTGATCTTCCAAGAAGATAGATTTTCTCTTGACGTAAAACTCTCTGACGGGGAAGGAGAGAAAAACAAGTTGACCTATTTCTTGGGGACCACTACCTCTTTATATAGTTGATTTAATAATCAACTATTAAGTATTTATAACTCTGCCCCTCATCGAATTATAAATACATCTTATGGTATCTACACTTTTATTTCCATGACATTTTAATACCCATGACACGCCTAACATAATTGGTCACTTAATTTTGTGTCATACTTTAAAATAGCAATATACATTATACATATGTGCCCACTATTATGGATTTTAATCCAACAATGGCAACTGGGCGGGACGGGTGCAGATACCTCTCCCCATATTTATATCTGTTTAAAATTTTTATATGCACCATTTACCCACTATCTACGGCGAGTATCATTTTCTAAATTCACACTCGTCTAACCGGATACATTTTCAAATCCACCCCACACCCACTATCTAATTGGGTGCTCACCGCCCAACCCGTACCCGCCCGTACCCAATTGACAAACAACTACTAATATCGAATTATGTAAAAATAAACCATAGACTTGTGTAAAGAAGAGTAAAACTTTGCATATTTTATTGATTGATCAAGTGCATATATATAATACAAATACACATGTATAAATTTAACTACAGCTAACTAACTAACTATAGTTAACTAAATCACATTTATGATAGTATAAATTTTACTTAACTACATCTAACTAATGACGGTAGACAATTATAAAGAATTTTTATACCCTAATATTTGGTTAAATTATAAGGCACGTCTTTTAAAATCTTAGGGTTTAAGAATAGATTGTGAACTTATTCCAAATTCATAATAGTTCATAATTCATATGGTAGGTAATTAGTGAGCGGGACGGGCAGGTGAATGTTGGTGGATATGGTGCTAGTAAGGTCTCAAATTCATCACATACCCACGGCGGGTATAACTTTTTACATCTACACCCGTCCACTACTCACCAAACTTATATCCATTCCTTCTTCAACTAGGACGAATATGGTGCGAAATCTACAAAACTATACATGTCTGTTATCTCTATCACCCGCGAGAGAAAAGATGAAAGATGCGGAGAAACCATGGTTTCACTTCATGTAGCTTTCGGCCATTTTCAAATCATAATTGAACTATTTTCATTTATGGGCTTGTAAATATAAATCCATAGGTTTAAAAAATTTGAAATTATGGTCTGTAAATAGCTCTAAAATGACCAAAATTGCTCCCAACATGGAAAGTTTTCTTTTCTTCAAGTGTCTGAATTTTTCTTTGTTTCCTATGTCTGTTTTTTTTTCTTTTTACAATTAGGTTGTGTTCTGTCACTTACCTAAATAAGGGTGAAAATTGGGTGGGGCGGAGACGATTTTGCATTTTTTATCTTATTTCTAACACTTGCGGGTACAGTTTTGGGATCCCTCATTAAATGCATCAGGGAATTTTTTTCCTATGCTCATCGGATCCTTTCGGTTTTCGGGAATCCTCATCCTAAAAATATTAAACATTACTTTACTGACTAAAATATAAGGTCAATTTTAATTTATAGATCATATATTCATTATACTTAAAAATATCTAAATTACTTCAAATGATATAGTAGCAATATTCGACTATGAAATAGGTAAAAGGGAAGAAACCAGGGAACCAAATTACTTCAATTGATAATTTATAAATGCAATATATATTACTGAACAATAATATTTTTATGGTTAACTACAAAATAATAACATATATAATAAATTTAATAAAATATAAACTACATTTATATATGATTAGGTAAGGTATTTTGCTGTCATAAAAAAGATCAAGTATGTTTGATGTTGGCTGACGGCTAAGAAAGAATGGTGACATTGCTTGCTAGAAGGGAAATAGAGTTTTGAGTAACATGAACGACAAAAAGTGGAAGACGAAGAGATTATATACTCCTAATTAACAAAATATGGTAAATTACTAGGTAGCCACCCAAACTTAATAAGGTTTAAACAAAAGGACACATATCTCGATAGACTTATTGATAATAAGTTAGATATACAAGTAAATGAGAGTTAAATATATATATATATATATTTAAAATTTAATAAAATATTAGGATCCTTATGGATATTTTTTCTGGAATCTCCACGATTATTTATACAGTTACGGTTCAGTTATTTCTTCAGTTCGAATATAGCAATTCTCGTCCCCGTCCCCATCCCTATCTCCATTTGAGCTTCGGTGATAAAACTTTTCCGTTTCCCGTGGGTAAAGACTTCGGTTATTCCCGATCCCCATGAATTTCGGATATTCCCCGCCCAATTCCCACCCCTACTCCCAAATGCCACTAAAATTACTGTTCGATCTATCAATAAGTCTGGATGATTTTGAACTAGAACACTTTAAAAACAAACTCGGATCATGCTGAAGTGGTGGCGATTAAAGAAGCATTGGAACTGTTTGTTGAGTCTGGATGGTCCGATAAAATCGGTTTGACCGTGGAATCCGACTCTTGTACTGCATTAAGTTGGAGTAAAGACACATCTATTTAGACCATGGAACTGCTGGCGATTATTCATATATATCGATAAATGCATATTCAATTCCGTTCGGAGACGCTGCAATGAGATAACAGACTTATCTAACATAAAAAAGGAATGAAAAGATCGGAGATGTTTAAAGCACGGTGGTAAATGTACGACTCACTGGCTGTCGAGGTTCAGGTACTTGTTCAAATTTGAAACTCAGCGTGGAAAGGTTGAATCTCCCTTGCGAGACACTGCTCTGTTTCAATATTTGGTGTGGGCTTGCTTCTGTTTAAATGAATTAACTGATTCAATTTCAGGTCACATTGTCACTTCTTTATACTGAAGAAGCAGTTCGAACCTCCAGCTTTTATCTACCAGGCGGAGAAATGCTTTAGTTTCTGATCTCCACAATGATTTGGTGAAATTGAAATTGAATAGTTTTTTATTCATATTTCGTCTTCATTCGGTCTAATTGATAAACATATAAAATTAAGGTTAGATTTGTTGGTAAAATCATTGCAAAATAGGGCGTTAGAACTGACATGATGGAATAATATAAAAATAACATAAATATTAGAAGAACCGTGTCATGGATCGAATCCACTGCCTTAGAAACAAATTCCCCCCAACTAGTGTAGTTGCTACTATAGAAGGATTGTCCACCGAGGTTAACATGGTCGCTCCGACAATTTGTACACCCAAATTTTAAAGTAGAATCCGGTGGTACCGCTCTTCTCTTCTAAAAAAACTCAGAAAGAACTCATGGATTTTTTGTAAGGAATTTGATTTGACAAAACCATGTAGAAAGCTTTATTTTTTTTGTAGCCAAATGAGCTTAGATCAGCTTCTATTTATAGTGTAAAATCAAGGGCATTTCTGTTCAAAACAAATAGGTAATAAATCGGCATTAATCACATATTTAATTATAATTTAAAAGCTGTTTTAAATTCTTTCAAAAACAAGTTGTTATAAAAGCTGAACAGTTCGAACCAAACCTACAAAAGTGTCCAGATTCATTTGGAACAAGCTGTGTAAAAGGAAGATTAAATTCTGCTTTAATCACTCTTTAATAGCTGTTGTAGCAGCTATTTAGGATTAAATTCAGAACGAATCTGGAACCAAAATAGGTCTACATTCATTCCTGTAGATAATGAGCACACAACTTTTTAAATTCTAAAAATGGACATTTAATTTATTTTGAAACCAATGAGTTCAATTAAAAAATTGTAAAATTCTTCCAAATTTTCTATAAAAAGATAGAACGCGTGCGGATGTGTCGAAGACACGTATTAGCACGAGCACGAGCCTATCCTGACGGACGGCGGCAGCACCGCGCGCGTGCAGGGGCCTTGTCTACTAATATTCAACAAGGGAGGCTATTAAGACCTCTATATAAACCAAACTCAAGGTACTTTCCCACCCAAAGTGGTATACTTGACTTGAGCATTATCCAACAATCCCCCACAAATGCGAAAGAATCTTTTGAAAACAGAGTAATAAAAAATGAGTTTAAAAACATGAAAAGAGCAATAGCGAGATTAGTTACTTAAGCACTAGTGAACGTATCTAGAACTAGTACATAGTGGAATGAGTAATTCTTCTCTTAGATAAGTGAACGAATCTGGAACTTTCTAAGATAGGGGTGAACTCATAACACACAACTAACCACTTCATCCACCGAAATCCTCGATGTGTCAGAAAATATACAAATGTATAAATATACAGATGTAAACAAGTATAGCCATCTGACCTCAGGATTCTAGTAAGTGTATTAGAAAAACAGCCCAACGTTTTTCGTAGAAGTTGACTAATCCTTCTCACTTACATAGGTTATTTCATCAGGTTTATCACACTATAAACCACTCAAATAAGAGCTATGAAATAATTAAGAGCCTTTTTATCAAGCTCATCTTCTCAAATAAATAGGTGAATTCTTCAAGTTCATTTATAAAATGAACCACCAAAAACTCTGGGATAAAAATTCATTAAGAATAAAAACTCAACCTCTTTAATAGGTGAATTCAATAAGTTCTTATCAACAGAACAAACCAAAATCTTGGGATTGAATTCATTAAGAGTTAAAAACTCATACTTTCTAGCGGCAAGTTCATTCAGTCCTTCGCGATAGGACTACCCACTCAACACTGTGCTATTTACTTATTAAGAGTAGTTATTCAACCAAATTCGGTAAATTCATCAAGTCTTTCTCACTAAGACCACCCAAAACCTGGACTATGAATTTATTAAGAGTAGTTAAACTCAACCTGGGCATGTACATTATTCGTCATAAGAATAGGTAGCAATAAATGTACACTATGAGTACTCTTCATGGTTTCATTTGACCATATTGAAATTAGATAACTAAGTTGGGTATCCACCATGAATTCCTCAACCAATGAGTTTTAGACCCATCCCCCTCGACGAATCTAGAACCAATTTTGACTTAACTTTTTGGTAAGCGGATCAGTTAGGTTCCCTTCCGACTTCACATACTCTAAAAAGAGTACTCCGTTCCTTATTAAATGTTTCACTGATTCATACCTTGTGCGAATAAGTCTCTTCTTACTACTGTAAGCTTTGGCTTTTCAGCCACACATATCGTTGTTCATGAATCACACAATAAGGATACCAAAGTAGTCGGTCTTTCCCAACAATGGAAATTCTGCTAATAAATTTCTAAGCCACTCAACTTCTTGCCTAGCAAGGTTAAGAGCGATAAATTCTTACTTCATGGTAGTGCGAGCGATATAAGTCTATTTATAGACTTCTAAAAATTGTTTCACCATTTAAGGTAAGATATACCCACTCGTTGAGCTTACTTCATCATTATCAGTAACTCAGTTGGCATCACAAAATCCCTCTAAACTGAAGGAATGCCGATAAACTCGAGTTGTCAATCTATAATACCTTTAAGATATTACAATAAGCATTTTGAGTGCAATCCAGTGCTCATCACTAGGATTATAAGTATATCTGCTTAACCTACTCATTACATAGGCAATATCAGGCCAAGTATAGTTCATAAGGCTTCTTTAGCATTCTCAATCATGAAAACACTACTTCCTTTATTTTTTTAAAGAAATGTAATCTAGAATTATAAGGAGTTTTAAACAGGGATGACATCAACACTGTCAAATTTCTTTAACACCTTCTCAAAATAGAGAATTTTTCTTTAAAAGAAAAACCCTTTTATATTTTTAGGTACCCTTAACTCTTAACATTACATTAATCTCTTTCAGGTGTGATTATACATTATTGATTATAGTTTATCATAAACTCAACTAATTTAGCAACTAGCAACAATTTGAACATTATAGCTTCACCACAAGTTTTAGAATCCTCATCTATCAGGAAAAATTAAGCTATAGGTTCAGATATAGAGTCTAAATCACTTATTCCTATAATAAAGGAAGTTTTTATAAAATCTGGTCTAAAGGTAGTAGCTACCTTTTATCTTTTACTTATTCTAGGCTTTAATTCAAACTCTAGAGTATCCTTGGTAGGAGTACTAGAAGAAAAGGTATGATTCTCTTGGTGTGTTACAACCCTTAATCTAGGTTTCTTTAGAGGAAAGAAGTCCTCAAAGCAATCCTAGATTCACAAATTCGAGAAATCATGTAAAGACATGAACCAATATGGCACTATATGTAGCATACTCTACAAACACTGCATCAACGATTTTAAGCTCAATAGAGGTTTCCTTAACGTCAGGCTAAACCAGTTTTGCCAGATACCCCACACTATCAGGTAATGCAAACATGTTGCACAATTCCTATGGAGTATAGTCTAATTTTATGAGGTACTCGGTTTAATACATGATTAACCGAGAATGACTTTCTCCTTAAAAACTTAAGAATTCATTATCTCTTCTTAAAGTTTTTTTCCCTTAATAATTTTATACAGAAAATTTTAAACAGAGTTTTTTTTAATTATGCCATTCTTCTCATACACTTCTTTAAGAAAATTAGACCATATCTGTTACCTCTACCGAATCCAACACGTTTTATTCTCCTATCTAGCTGATACTCAACTTCTGTCTTTAAGAAAGAAGTTCTCAGCTTTACTTTTAGTCCAAGGAGATAAACATTTGTATATCTAGAAAAAAACATCTACAAAGGTGATGTAACAGTGTTTTCCTTCCTTATCCTCACAGTTTCTAAAGTTCGCTAGATCAAAATGTATAAAGGAGTTCATATCTAAGTTTAGAAAAGCGTCTTCAAGAAGGTTTAGTATGCTTTAGCTTCTAAACAAAACTCATATTTTGTTAAAGCTATTAATTTTCTAGATTAGTTATTATTTTAATTCACATGCCCTAATCTAGCATGACATACCACAAAAAAATTTATTTAATCTTTATATGTCCAAATCTGCATTTCTTATTTTACTCAACCATACTAGAGTAATGACATTTTAAAGATATTTCAACTTTCTCTAAAGAGAATTTTACAAGGAGATTTCAATACACTCCTTGTAAAGACAATTTTTCTTCCTTCTTAATCCTATTATGAAGAGAAGGATTCTCAAATTGAGTAGCACTGATGTCTTATTAAATTCTCTTTATATTAATTTAAAGAGACTATAAATTTTCATCTGCTATGACTCAAAGGAACCTTTCTTAGAAAGATTATTTATTCATTATTCTAACTTCTGCACTAAGTTAGAAAAAATTATTTAGTCATAGTTTTTTATAAATTGGAATACTAATGCACCAGGTAGGTTTGAAAGAGAGGTGGTGCATAAAGCACGCTTAAATACCAAGTCTTTCGTTAAACCAATCATAGACATGCATTTTTTTCCTTTATTTATGTCTCTTTAAAAATTATGCTTTAATATTTTTACTTTATAAAAGGATTTTATTAAGCATACACATGAAGTCGTTTTCTACTCAGAAAAGGTCATTTAGCCTTAGAGTACAACCTAGTCAAAAACTTGCTTACTGAGTTTACAGACTAGCTTAAAGGCTAAACATAAATTCATGTTCTTAAAAGCACGAATTAATAGATAATGTCTAAATAATTTGACCTCGTAGGTAGAACCATAGTTTCTCGATAAGGATATTAGAGATTTTTCCCTTCCAGCATCATTAGCTTCTTATTCCTCCAAAATTTACAACCGTCCTGGTTCCTTAATAAACTTCTCAAAAGAAATTATCAGTACGACAAATAATTGTCATAAAGGACAATAAAACATGTTTTAAAGTCACATTAATATCGTAATAACTTACACTTATTACCACCTTGTTTGTTGGAGTTAAGTCATTCTACTCCAAAAATTGAAACGAAAGTCATCGAGTTAACTTATTAAAAAGGATAATGCAAATTATCAAAAACTCATTTACTTCAAAAATAAATTACTCCATATTTGATAAGTTGCAAGTTAACTCGTATTTTCTTAAAATCGAAACGATATAAAACTTTCGGTTATCGAAAACGAATTTAATATACCTTTTAATCAATCAATATAAGAATCTTAAAATTAAATAAGATATAATTATATCACACTTTTTGATATACCTCTAATATAAGGTAATTAAAACGGTAAAGTTAACCGTTTAACATGTAAAACGGCAAATCATTGTCATAAGTTCACTATTAATAAAATTCAACCGTTGACATTAATACTGCATGGTTAAAAACAGCCAAAAATGCTAGTAAAACAAATATGTTATAAGACAATTCATGAGTCTTTTAAGTACTCATAGGCTAATCATGGTTGTTTTAATACTCAAACATGAAACAACCATTCTCATTAATATTAAATTAATTAAAATGATAAACTAGGCATGAATCGTTACAGCCTTATTGCTTACCGGTCTTTATTACTCTTTATGTGGTGTAAAGTTAGTTTCTATCACTATACTTATACTTTCAAGGCAAGAGAATAACATATATGTTATATGAACTGCTTTTCTCAAGCAATAATAAACAATAGCATAAATACCTCAACAATCGTGCTCTTGATTTACCATGCTCCTCGTTTATATCTCAAGAATTAGTTTGAATCGGAATGAAATGCACAATTCATGCTCTGATCATTTCAAAACGTAGATGAATATGAGCATTGTGTTTCAAAGAAACAATCCCATGTAGCGTTAATTGTATCCAACATAACACAATTCGTACGCATAATTTGCGGTATAAGATTCTGTTTCTAAATTGTTGGTAAAATCACTGTAAAATAGAGCGTTAGAACTGACAGGATGGAATAATATAAAAATAACATTAATATTAGAAGAACCGTGTTGTGGATCGAATCCGCTGCCTTAGAAACAGATTCGCCCCAATTGGTCTAGTTGCTACTATAGGCGGATTGTCCCCCGAGGTTAGCACGGTCGCTCCGACAATTTGTACACCTAAATTTCGGAGTGAAATTCGGTGGTACTGCTGTTCTCTTCTAAAAAAAACTCAGTAAGAACTCATGGATTTTTTTGTAAGGAATTTGGATTGACAAAACCATGTAGAAAGCTTTTTTTTTTTTTTTTTGTAGTCAAATGAGCTTAGGACAGCTTCTATTTATAGTGTAAAATCAAGGACATTTCTATCCAAAACAAATAGGTAATAAATCGGCATTAATCACATATTTAATTATAATTTAAAAGCTGTTTTAAATTCTTTCAAAAACAAGCTGTTATAAAAGATGAACAGTTCGAACCAAACTTACAAAAGTGTCCAAATTCATTTGGAACAAGCTGTGTAAAAGGCAGATTAGATTCTGGTTTAATCACTCTTTAATAACTGTTGTAACAGCTATTTCGGATTAAATTCAGAACGAATCTGGAACCAAAATAGGTCTACATTCATTCTTGTAGATAATGAGCACACAACTTTTTTAATTCCAAAAGGGACGTTTAATTTATTTTGAAACCAATGAGTTCAATTATAACACTGTAAAATTCTTCCAAATTTTCTATAAAAAGATATAACGTGCGCGTACGTGTCGAAGACACGTATTAGCACGAGCACGAGCCTATCATGACGGACGGGGGCAGCACCGTGCGCGTGCGGGGGCTAGGGGTGCTTATCGAGCGAGTCGATCGCGAGTTGGGCAGTGCTCGACTCGTGCTCGTTAAAAAAATTTGCTGCTCGACTCAACTTGTTGCTCGTTAAGCTCGTTAAAAGTGTGCCCGACTCGTGCTCGTAAAAAAATTTGTTGCTCAACTCGACTCGTTGCTCGTTAAGCTACTAAAGAAACAAGAACAACAACTACTAATTCATCAACTAATATATTCCTGAAAAGTCGAAAACTAAGTGATAAGGGCTTTGTGAAATCCTCTAAAATGTTAATGGGTAAAAGAATTGGAGTTGGTTGAATGTATTTACTAAAATACCCTAATCTTTTTTGGAAAGACCCGCATAGAAATATGCTACTGACGTGAGTAAAGCTAAAGCAACAGTAGTATTTATATCATTTGTGGGTGCGGCTAACTCTCCATGAGGTAATTGTATAATTTTCCAAGGTAAAAGAGCACCCGACCAGTTAGAAACAAAAATAAATAGAAACGTAGTTCCAATAAAGGGAACCCATGGGCCATATTCTTCTCCAATCCGAGTTTTGCTCACGTCTTGAATGAATTCAAGAACATATTCGAAGAAATTTTGACCGGCGGTTGGAATGGTTTGTGGATTCCGAACATCGATAAGGGCGGAACCTAATAATATAGCAATTACAACCCAAGAAGTAATAAGTACTTGGGCATGGACTTGGAAACCTCCTATTTGCCAATAGAAATGTTGGTCTACTTCCACACCAGAGATATCGTATAACTCGTTTAGTGCGTTGATGGAACATGATATACCATTCATATTGACCTCTGACAGAAATAGAACTTTACTTAAAAAAAGGAATTATTTTGATTCAATCTTCTCTTGCCTACTCAAATTCTATATTTTTGACACCGACTAAACTAATCACACAATATTTATGGTTTTTTTTATCTCTTTTGTGCGATTCAGGATATAGTAACCGATTCCATAGATCTATGTAGTTCCAAAAAATAATTTATTTATCTTATTATTAATTTATTATTAATCAAGGATTTCGTATATAGCTAGAACGACCCTCACAAATTGTGACTACTGATTTGTTAAGAATTAATCGAATTGAAGCTATAGCGTCATCATTTACTGGAATCGAAATATATGCGAGATCGGGATCACAATTTGTATCGATTAACCAAATTGTTGGAATTCCCAAAGTGATACATTCTCGAAGAGCCGTATATTCTTCTTGTTGATCAACGATGATTACAATATCAGGCAATCTCGTCATATATTTAATCCTGCCCAGATATGTTTGCAAGCGAGATAATTGTCTCTTCAACATAGATGCATCTCTTTTCGGAAGACGATTGAGTCCTCCCGTCTTTTGTTCTGTTCTCAAGTCCCTGAACTTATGAAGCCTCGTTTCTATAGTGGGCCAATTTGTTAACATACCACCGAGACATTTTTTATTAACATAATAACACCAAGCCTTTATTGTAGCCCGAGCCACCGAATCAGCTGCTTTATTTTTTGTACCAACAATTAAGAATTGTTTTCCCTTACTTGATGCATCAAAAAGTAAATCACAAGCTTCTGATAAAAAACGAGCAGTTCTAGTCAGATTTGTAATACGAATACCCTTACGTTTTGCAGAGATATATGGTGCCATTCTAGGATTCCATTTCCTAGTACCATGACCAAAATGAACTCTTGCTTCCAACATCTC
Source organism: Hibiscus mutabilis (assembly GCA_019671005.1). Classification (NCBI taxonomy): domain Eukaryota; kingdom Viridiplantae; phylum Streptophyta; class Magnoliopsida; order Malvales; family Malvaceae; genus Hibiscus; species Hibiscus mutabilis. Next base: position 36,798,654 of record CM033742.1, read on the forward strand.
TTCCAAATTTATGTTCCAATATCTTCTTGCCATTTCTCTTCACACTTCCTCTCTCTATCTCTTTTTTTACTTAAAAAAAGAGAGACAAGGAACCCTGAAATAAATAATAGTTCCAATGGAACCTTCTCTTCTACAGGGGATTGCTCGTTTATCCACGAGCCAATCCATTACTTTCTATTCGCTATTCTCTTTATTACTATTAACAAATTAACAAATCTTAACAATTATTACTATTAACAAATTAACAAACCTTAACAACTCAAATGACTACAACAAAATAAATACTTAAAAGGACGAATCCACTCCTCTTATCTTAAGAACCATTAAATTCTATACCTATAAAAGAGCGGTCTGATGTATCATGTAAATTGTTTGAAATGCAAGAGTCAAATAATTCTCTGTGGTGGAAGAAAATATCTCTCATTTCTCCCCCGAAGAATTTTTTTTGTTTTCAAAAGAATGTTGTTATGTTGCCGTGACCGGTGCACTAATCCTTTGAATCCGGTACCTGCGGGTATCATACCCCCTAACATAACGTTCTCTTTCAAGCCTTCCAACCAATCGATACGACCCCAGAGAGCCGCTTTTGCTAAAACTCGAGCAGTTTCTTGAAAACTTGCTTCAGATATGAAACTTTGAGTGTTCAGAGATGCTCTCGTTATTCCCAATGAGACGACTCGATAACAAATCGCTTCTTAGGATTAGGATATTTCAGTAAGTACATTCAACCAACCCCAATTCTTTTACCCATTAACATTTTAGAGGATTTCACAAAACCCTTATCACTTAGTTTTCGACTTTTCGAGAATATATTAGATGATGAATTAGTAGTTGTTGTTCTTGTTTCTTTAGTACCTTCAGTCATTCCTATACATGTCATGTTCCTTGGATTATTTACAAGTGGGATTCAAGCTCTTATTTTTGCAACTTTAGCTGCGGCTTATATAGGCGAATCCATGGAAGGTCATCATTGACTAGTTTTTATTTTGGAAATAGTATAGCCATTTTTTTTAGCTTAGCTTAGTCCAATGCGAATACGACGATCTAGAGTAATAACAAAAAAGATTACGATAATCTAAAAGATCTTTTTCCTAAAATTCTGGTTTGGTCCATCTTTTTATTACTTATATTTATATCATATTTACCTTCAATCAATATTATCTTTATATTGATATTGTTTTTGTTTATTCAATTTCAATATTATGAGTCCTAATTAGAATAGGAATTCGTATGGTATCAACAATTTAGGGTCTATGATTTTAAAAAAGCTGTTTTTTCTATAGAATGATTCCCGTTTGAGCCAATTTCATTCAATTCAATGATTGACCAAAATAAAATTTTATTTTAAGAAATAATAAAATAAATTGCATGAACTTAGCTCAATCAAATACTGATATTGATTTTTTATTTTTATGCAATGATTTGGTCTATTCCCCCATTTGGTCTAACTTTCAAGTATTGTTGCTTATCTAGTACCTAAGCTTTGATTTGGGGTCAAAACAAAGCGCCATTGTTTGATGCTTTTCATGGAAAATGTACAAATGGGAACCATTAAAAGATGATGCCGAGTTGAGAAACTCAGCTTATCCCAAGGTTCAATGAAAAAGAGGCCCTCTACTTTTCCCTCTTCGTTAACTCGACATTTTCTTTTCCCTGTTCGGGCAGCAGAGGATTTAATCTCATCAAGCAGGAAAAGCTAGTGTGTTGTAATAAAATAACAAAATAAAGAATTTGTATCAACAACTTTAAAAAATATTATTCAATCAAAATGTTTGGAATTTTATACAAAATTAATACCCAAAACTATTCAATCAATAAAATTTAATATTGCATAAAAATCTTAATTTATCAGAAATAAAACCACTATCTAAATTTTCTAAGAATTATTCCATAAAAGTTGAAAAAAAAAGAAGAATTGTTAAAGAAAATAGATAGAACCGTTTAAAAATCTTGTAAAATTGATTACTTGTCCTATAAAAATCTAAAAAAAAAACCACAAGAGAAAAAATTTCAAATTCCTCAACATTAGAGAAATAAGAGAAAAGGGTGACAAAAAATAAATAAATAAAGTGAACTAATGTTGTCATTTTACAAGCTTTTGTAATCTTTTATGTCATTTCCCATTAATTATTTATTAAAAGAGATTTTTATATAATTTTTTAGAAATCTAATAGTTATTTTATAACTCTATATAATATGAATAATTATTCTATACACATGCGGTGGAAATAAAAAGTTTTCATAAACGCTTTAGTTTTGGGGTTTAAGGTTAAACTTTAGGGTTTAGTGATTTAGAATTGATGTGTTGTGGTTCCAATTTAGGATTATAGTTAGAATTTGTGGTTTATAGGTTAAAACCCAAATCCCTTACCATATTATCCTAAACTCTAAACCTTAATATCTAAACCTTAATATCTAAACCCTAAACTCTAAATTCTAACCACAACCCCTAAATTCTAAACCACTAAACTTAAACCCTAACACATAAACCCTAAAGTCTAACCATAAACCTCAAAACTAAAACGCTTATGAAAACTTTTTATTTCCACCGTATGTATATTGAATATAAATCTATATAATATTAGGGTAATTATTCAACACACTGGCGGTGAAAACTAAAACTTTTTATAAGTTTCTTAGTTTTAGGGTTTAGGGATTCAATTTAAGATGTAAGATTTATGGGTTTAGGGGTAGGGGTTTAGAATTTAAAGATTGTGATTAGAATTTAGGGTTTATAGGTTAAAAACCTAAATTCTTACCATATTATCCTAAAAACTAAACCCTAAATTCTAACCACCATCCCTAAATTCTAAATCACTGCACCTAAACTACTAAACTCTACACGCTAAACTAGATCCCTAAATCCTAAAACTAAAGCGTTTGTAGAAACTAACCAATGTATTGAATATAAATTCATAATATTATATGGATTTATATTTAATATACTGACGGTAAAAACTTCCGGTGTATAAAATAATTACTTGTAGTATATAATTAATTTATTTAAATAATATTTTATGTCGAACCCATTGAATAGTCCCAAATGGTTAAAATTTTAGTGGGATTTAAATTTAGTACATTAAAAAAAAAATGGCGGTTAAATTTAGATAAAATACAGACAAACAAGAGGGAGACGTTCAGAATCGACGTACACAACGGTAAACTGTTTTTCTAAAAAAAATAGTATACTTTGCGTTCGTGAGATGGCAGCTTCCTTTGCAACAACCATGGCTGCCACACTCTCCACCACCCTCCATAAAAAGTTATAATAAACCCATAATTAACCAAGTTAAAAAAAGAAAGAGGTTTTTTTGGGGTTCAATTCCGTACCAAAAAGAAAAAGAAACTAAGGAAGAAAATTAGTTTTTTTCTTTCTTCTTTTTTCCCTTTTTGTTCCTTTGAAGAACTGAACTTGGCTGAAACCTACGTTTTTCCCCTTGAATTTCATTTGATTTTTTTCTTTCTGGGTATTTCTTCTTATTGTAAAAGGTTTCTGCTTTCTGGGTATTTCCCTTTCTTTGGGTACAAAAAGGAAAAAAAGAAGAAGGAGAAACTCTTTTTTGTAATTTTTTTTCTTGAAAAATGTGGGGGCCTCATTCTTCTGAACCTGCTGATTCTTATTATCAGGTCAAGCCTGAACCCAATGACGTTCCAGCAACCAGATTTAAGATTAAGGTTTGTTTTTATAATTGAAAAAAAGTATCCATGTTTAAGAAAATTATGGAAAGATAGCATATTTGATGTAATGGGGTAGAATTGATGTTTGTTTTTGTTTAGATTTATGGGAAAATCTTTTTTCGTTCAATGCTATAATTTGATTGAAATTAGCTTTAGTGAAAATTTATTTGATGGTATGATCATTTTGAGATTTGGTATTGAATTATATATATATGTAAAAAGGGTGCCATGATTCGATGAAGATCTTCTTTATTTGTTTATGCAGCCTGGTAAAACTCTGAGTGCAAGAAAATGGCTTGCTGCATTTTCTCCGAATGGCCAATTGGATATAGGCAAAACTCTAGATCGAATCCATCGAGGGGTAAGTTCATAGTCGAGTTATCTGTTTCGGTCTCTGTCTATTTGGTTTGTTTGTTTGTTTATTTTTGTTGGTGAACATAGGGGGTCCATCCATCGATTAGAGGAGAAGTTTGGGAGTTTCTACTTGGCTGTTATGATCCTATGAGCACATTCGATGAAAGAAAGCAGATACGACAGCATCGAAGGTAGTCCGCTTCTCCTGTTTAATGATTTCGTACTATTCAGCTATCGAATCTTGAGGGGCCGTTTCTTGAAAGTGAAATGTTCCCTGAGATGTTTTCTTGCTTCTATATCTCAGGGCACAATATGTTAAATGGAAGAAGGAATGCAGTCGAATGTTTCCCGTCATTGGAAGTGGCAATTATATTACAGCACCTGTAACCATCAAAGATGGTCAACTCATTCGAGACCCTTATGTATTTTTAGGGAGAAATCCAGGCAAGTAACTGGCACTTTACCTGTTTATATAATAGTTTGCGGTAAATCATAAGTGAATAAACCGGTTATTGATATGTCATGAATTATTCAGATACTAATGCTAAGAGCACGGAAATGGTAAACAGTAATGATCCTTTGGACATGAAAGTAACCCAGTGGATGCTTACATTGCACCAAATAGGTTGGTTTGTTGTTTTTTATTTCAAATGCATTTCTCTTTTCAGTTTGTGGCTTTTTTCTCTTAGCCATGACCACATTCCTTGTATTTATGTTTCTTTCAGGTCTCGATGTCAAACGCACCGACAGGGATTTGGTATTCTATGAGAAGCATGAGAATTTATCAAAACTGTGGGATATACTCTCTGTTTATGCCTGGATAGATATAGATGTCGGATATTGTCAAGGTGCGGAATTACATGAAGTTTTGTACATGTATTTTTAATTGTAATTCTGAAAGCTAGATTCGATTACAATGTGGAGCAGGAATGAGTGATCTATGCTCTCCCATGATTATTCTTCTTGAAGATGAGGCTGATGCATTTTGGTGCTTTGAGCGTCTGATGCGCAGATTGGTACCTTCCGTCGTTTTTTTTCCTTTTTTATAGTCTTTTTTCTTTACCAGTTTCTTACAATATGGTTTCCTGTTTCAAATCTTAAAGCGAGGAAATTTCAGATGCACCGAGACTTCTGTTGGGGTAGTAACACAACTTAGTAATTTGGCCACAGTAACTCAAGTCATCGATCCGAAACTTCACCAGCACATTGGTACAAAGTGAAGTTTTTATCTGTCATTCTCTATTGTTATGCATTATACTTTCCTTTTAATTGTTGGTTCTACAGAGACACTAGGTGGAGGTCACTATCTCTTTGCTATTCGAATGCTAATGGTTTTGTTTCGTCGAGAGTTCTCATTTTGTGATTCATTATACTTATGGGAGGTATGTTCAACTGTTATAATCCTTTGGTTTTAATCATAAATGTTTGGTTTTGTGACTAATAGAAATCAGTTCCAGACTTCATGGAACATATACTTGTGTGTACCGGCACGCTTCACACGAATTTTTACTCATTCTGGTTACCTGAACTTTTTCCAGATGATGTGGGCTCTAGAATATGATCCGTACTTGTTCTTTCTATATGAAGAACTTGAGTTAAATATGGAGAAGTCCGAGGGTTCTGAGGTTTCCAAAGGAAAACCAAAATCAACCCGCCAGTGTGGGAAGTACGAGAGAGAAAATATGAAAATTAGAAGCTCCGGTGAGCCTCTCCCCATTTCGGTTTTCCTTGTTGCCAGTGTCTTAAAAGATAATAGCTCAGTATTACTGCATAAAGCTCGTGGTCTGGACGATGTAGTTCAGGTAAGATTACATTTTAGTAGATTTTTACTCTGTCGGATTACTAAGGAAATTCTGAAACCACGAAACGCTTTTGAACGGCTTGGTACTGGGGCCGAAATTCTGGCTATATTATGTTGTCCTAACGATTTTGGCTGTCTTGTTTTTATACTTATTTTTTCAGATTTTGAACGACATGACCGGAAACTTGGATGCCAAGAAAGCTTGCATTGGGGCAATGAAACTTCATAAGAAATATTTAAAGAAGGTACTGCTATTTCCATTGCAGCAGCTGGATGATTCATCTACCGGGAACTCCTTGATATTGAAACTATTATTTCATGTTGTGAATGCAGGCCAAGAAGACATCGTAAAGGTAAAAACCGTGTCGCGATTTCTGTATAGTGAATCCAGGCTTAGGTGATTTTTCATCCCTGGAAGCCATGACCTGATCTCGGAAACGATGACAAGGAACTTCCAGATGAATCCAGGCTTAGAGGTTTCGGAACTCTGCTGCTGTCCCGGCGAGCAAATGTTGCTACTGAAGCAATTGTTGTATTATATATAAATCAGACTTCCACATTGCTTTTTATACTGAAACATTGGTTTTCCGATCTATATAGGTAGCCATTGTTGTATTGTAAACATATCTTGTGTTTTATCATCATTCAAGAAATACAAAGAAAATGCGTTTGCTTCCCATTTTTCTAATATTACTTGTCAAACAAGTTAAGAATTCAATTAGATAAAAGTTTTGAAGATTCACTCTAAGAAAAAAAAACAGATCCAATCAACTCTGCAATACTATTCTTCCATGATGAACATGACAGAAACTGGATAAAGGGTTGAAATTCTTCGATCTTGAACAATGGTGTGCCAAAACAACAGAAAAAAATTACTTGGTCTGGGAAAACTCTTCTTTGGTTCAACTGTATTAACTTGATATAGACTCAATTCATTTATGATTTAATCCAATCTCAATCTATTATTCTTAAGAGAGTTCACCACTTGGTTCCATGGAATTTGAGTCAAAACACGAATTTTAACTCCGAATTTTCGAGGTCTTACACTCATCTTCTTTAGAATGCTTAAGGGGAACTCAATTCTTTCTCTTCACAAAGCCTTACATCCTTCTCCTCAAGGTCCATTAACAATTTATGTGTCTCTTTTTAAGAGCGATATTTTCATCAATCAACTTGGCATTATCAAATGTACTTTTAACCCAGAAGCTAATTTTAAAAGCAATGCTAAACGGAAAATGTCACACAATTTAACATGATAATATGAAATAGTTTCTTCATCAAATATACATAAGTTTCCAAACCTGGATGCTAACATCTAGAACTTGGATTGCTTCACAGTTGAGGTCCATTCATGAACAGTTCAAGGATTTTCCAAACCCAACAAGTAGTGGTGCTCTCTCTTCTTTAGTCGGCCATATTTCTCTCAAGTTGAGATATTTGACACTATCAACATCTTGCTTTGGGTTTTTTTGTTTAACAACCGGTATTTAATCTATTGGCCGATTAATCCAGACCAAAAACTGCAGAGGCCTATTATGGATCCCAACCTAATTTTCTCCATTCACATCGTCATGACTCGAATCTCTGACTTTGCTTAAGAAATTCTGTCATCACAGCCTTCCAAATCTCCTCATTTGAATACAAATTTTCCAGTAGAAGTAATTAAAGTCATCAAGCACGGGTGCCTTGGTGATAGAATTTTCTTCACCAAAAACAATAGCATGATCCACACCAAATTCGTTTGAAGTCCCGCTTTGATATCAATTGTTAATATTGTATTCGCTCGACAATGTTTAACATAACAGCCCCTAAATAAACCGTTGTAAACTGAAAACATAAACAATAAACACCAGATATTGTTTACGTAGTTCGGATCAAATCCTACCTTTACGAAACCTTATTCAAAGAGTAATCCATTATAAATCAACAATACAAGAGACATTTTATGCCCGAACGCACACTAAACTAATTGCAGCTACTCTCCTATGCACATTGAGAACTAAAGATAGTGAAGCTTGTCGCCGTCTTGTTTGCACAGACATTCATAAATCATCAAACAAGAACTGAAAAAGGAGGATAAATGGATGTTGGAACATGTCTTTATTCACTGAAATCTGAAACCTCAATCCTACTATTCTTTTTTCAGTAAAATACATACGTAAAAAATACAAAACAAAAGCTGGTCCAAAATGTTACATTGGAACCATTGATGTCTGTAAATAAACAATTACCATCCAGGTTTTGTTTCCACATCTGTTACAGTTCCTGATCATCAAATTACTATAGCAGAGACAAGCATTGAATCTGTAGTTGCACACATTGCTCTCTATCTTCTTCATCCTTTTCAAGAGATATATATCCGCCCATGTCCATTCCATCAGCATTATTATATATATATACTCTTCTTTCCCAGAGACAAGAAATCAAATCAAATCAAATTTCCGGTCAACAGAAGAACAATGATTCTGATGTTTGGAGGAGGGGGAATTATTCAAAATCAAAGATAACAAACACAGTAAATCTCTCCGAAATCTAATATACTACAAGCCAACAAAAAAGGAAAAGAAAAGCCAGTTATCTTCAATTGAAACGGTTTAGCAAGAAAGTGGCGACGGATATGAAGAGGAAAGTAGTGATGGAAACACGAGAGCCGTGCCCTGAGTTCGGGTAACTACCGGGAAGTGCACATTCTTCGCCATTGAAATACACCTTGGAAGGGAACCCATCGCCTTCTTCAACTTGTATGTTGGGCGTGTCTTTCTTGGTGAATGAAATCACCGATTGTTGTTTCCCGGGAATTCTTGGATCACTTGGTTTAGACCCATTTTTCTCTTCTATCAAGTATTCCAATCCCTTCAATCCCTGGAAGAAAAGTGTGTTCTTGAAGTTCTTGAGCGTTTTAGTTCCATTAAATGAATACACATCCTCGAAACCTTTATAGGCTCTCTTCAATTCGACGGCGACGAACCAGTCGACGAACGGGAGGTCTCCCCAGTTGAACACCGTCATCCTCGCCGTCCATCCGCTCTTGTGGTCGGAGTTGACATGCCAGTTTATGCTGACCCCACAGTTGTCCGGACAAGGCAACTTACGAGGGACCTCTTTGTGTTTGAGTACGGCGTAGGCTCTAGCTTTCTTCGTCCGGTTTTCCGCCGGAACAAGGAGAGCATCGGGCGGGATAAGCATCGCCGTCCTGTCGGGATTGCATTTATTGGTGTTGACGTTATCGCATCCGCAAGCACACGTAAGGCACGGAATAGCGTAGTCGCTGTAATAAGCCGTGAACGAAACGCAACACCTCGATTTCTTCTGCTCAGGCTTCGTAATATTGCAGACGACTTGCCAACTCGCGATGGCGTATGTCTTAGCATCGAGACCGGTGGGTTCGGGGAACTCCGTCGGGTCTACTCTAATCGGAGATCCACATTTGTAATTAGCGTTAAGATAGCCAGTAATATTCCATCTTTGCGGCGGATACAACACTTTCTGAGGAATATCCGGCGGCAATTTATAGACACGTAATTGAAAGATAGCTCGAGCTTTGGTCGGATCCATCGTTGCCGGCAACAAAGTCCCGTTCTTACAACAATACGGAATCTTACCAACCTTGGAATCGTTTGCTTTTAAGAGTGGCAAATCGGTGATGGTTGGTTTTTTCTGGCAATTCATGACTTGAGTGAAATCGAGCCCCGACAGGTATTTTCCGGCCAAGCCGTAAATGCAGTCGGAGCAATCCATTCGGGGAGTGTAGGCTCCTTTCATTGAGTAGATGAACTCGCCTCGCATCCATTCCCATGTCAGGTTCCAACGATCGAGTTTTCCGATGGGGCTGTTGTTGTCCATCGTCACCTGTGCCTCGTAGCTGCCTTCGTATGATTTCAGAACATCGTACATGAAGGTCAGGTCTCCGTTTTGCTTCGGCATGTACTGGCTCGAGGTGCTCTTGACTTTGTATTTCGAATCCTTCTTGCAACACACATGCATGTAGGTTTCTGAAGGGGGAAAACGGGGTTAAAATAATAATAAGAAAAACTAGGGGCTTCAATCAAATTTTAATCTTTTCGGGGGTCAAAGTACAAAATTAGGGGTACAAATTTATAATTTCTCAAAATTTTAAAGGACTTAAAAGGCAATTTTTTCATTTGAGGGGGAAAGGTCACCCATGTTTATAGCATAGATAGTTTGGATCTAATTTGTTAAAAACATCTAAATTTTAATTATAATGTTTATTTTTTTAATATTACAATACAAGTTGTCCATGTACTATAGGTACATATGTTTAAATTTTGATACATGTATCAACATGTAAGGGGTGTAACAGTAAGTAACATTGTGAATATGTACAAGGCGCAACGGTAAGGAACACTGCACTCACAATCAGGAACGGAGGTATGTGGGGCCTCATCCCAAATCTTTTATCTTTATTATATACTCTTTCTGTTAGTATTGACTTTTTAAAAGTTATTTTTTAACTTTGACTATAATTATTTTAAATATTTTAATTAATTAGATTTTATAAAAAATATATATTTAAACTACTTGATAGAATGTTTTTAAAACATATTTTTTCATATTTTTATCAATAATAAATTTAAAGTAATAATGAGTCAAAGTTAAAAAAAATGACCAAAAAAGTCAATACTGGACATATTGAATGAGACATAGAGAGTATAATTTAAAAAAATAGATTAATTATAAATTTGTCCTCATACTTTTAAAATACTTATGTTTGTCCCCAACCTTAATACTGGCTTCATCCCTGTTCACAATAAGAGAATTCAGGTTCAAACTTTAGAAACTACATTATTAAAAAGAACAACCACGAAAGTAAAAATGTATCGTAAAACAGACATAGAATAAACCTAGAAAAAAACTTTGATGCATGTGTTTTTAATCTATTTTAGATCAAATCCTAGGTAGATTTTAATGCTCGAGCTAACAACAAGGCTTAAATATTTTGATGACTCAATTTGAAGGTATCAAGTTTATGAATAATTTGAAATCTACAACATAATTCGGGGATGTATAGTGAAATTAACCCTTAAAAAGCATATTGTAAATTATGAAGATGATAATTGGATTCACTCAAACGAGAGAAACTTACTATATTTAGTATTCTTGGGGCATTTCCAGCCATCGTTCGTGAGAGAGATGTTCTTGGGCATGGGAATGGCCTTCTCGCTCATCCCGAACATGGAGCCCTTGATCTCAATCTGCACGGCGATCTGAGTATAATCCCCGGCGGTTTCAATGGACGTCTTGAGGTCGGTATTCGGGGACCCTGATATGGTCGTTCCGTTCCCGACCGCCGCAGGGAAATCCCCGCCGCTGTCGATGATGATGGCGTTGGTGAGGGAAACCAATATCTCTTTGTGTTGAAACCCGATGAACATCTTCCATCCTTTCACCTCTTCCGTCCCGGCATTTATAATGGTGGCCATGGCATCGAACGTCCACGGCTGAGCCGAAACGTTCTTCAAGAGGGGTAGCGATTTAGTCCTCGACGTGAAAGCGTAGCTCATGAACACGCCGTTACAATTGTCTATCTCCGGTGGGGGGGCCGGAGCCTGTTTCTCATCGTCGTCGTAGTCGTCGTCGATCGTGTCGCCATTACAGACCCGAGTTCTTATGTGGATAACGATTAGTGCAAGAAATAAGAGTTTCACCCCAGGCACTTTCATGCCTGCTTTTCTCTTCTCTTTTATTTTTTGTTTTTGGTTGGCCGATGGTGAGAGAGGAGAGAGCGGCGGAGAGAAGAACACAGGGGGGAGAAGTTAGCCGCGCGGCCACCACGCGGCGTAGGAGAGGAGGGAGAAGAGAAGTGGTGAAAGAATTCTGTGTGAAACCCTATGAAGTTTAGAGATAAAAAGGGTTGTGAAAAAAGAAGGAACATGAGGGTGAAGTGTAGCTAAATTATCTGCCTCTAGTTTCCTGCGGCTGCTTCGGACATGGAGAATTAGTTATCTTTGTTTTGTCGATTTAAAAGGAGGAAACAAAATGTCTTTTTATGTTTGCTGTTTTTAGATTTTTGGTCAAAGGATTCGAAGGAGCTAAATGGCTTAGATTTCTTTACAATATGTGGATGTTTGTAATGACAATATAACTAATTACACATGCATATGTTGATATGTAATTTTGTCTTATTTTATTTATAATAAAGAGAAAAATCTCACTCAATACTATAATTAGATATAATATCTTTTTAACTATGTAACACCATAAAAACCGGTCTAGTTGCAAATCAGATTTTGATGATTGGAAATTCAAATTTCGATGAGTCAAATAATCATTGACCATTGATCATGTGATTAATTCCACATGTATTGATAAATAATTTGATTCTGTCATTATTGGAAACATTGAAAGCTTAAGGAACATTGTATAGTGACTAAAATGCAAAGATTGAGTTTTAAGTGGCCAGAGTATAAAGATTAAAAAGTTAAAAGATTAATGAGGTAATTAACCCCTCAAGGGATTAATCGTCGCCTACGTGAACATTTGGGGTGAAATTCCTTCATATGAAGGTTTGCTAATTAACTATAGCAATTAAAAATAAGGAAAGAAAAGATAGAAAGATGAGAGTGAATCAAACTATCGGGTGACCAACCAATCACCTCCCTTCATCTTCCTCCAAGCATGTACCACCATTAGAGCTTGAAGAAAGCTTGGTGTTTTCTTTAATTTCTTTAGATAAACTTAATCCTTATCTCAAACAAGATAAAACCCAATGGTTTTCTATTGAACTTAATCCTTATCTCAAACAAGATAAAACCCAATGGTTTTCTATTGATTATCATGATGAATTCATGGAGAAATTATGAAATTAAGCCTATTGAAACCCTAACCAATTCTCATGGATTCTTAATCTTATGTATTGTATTTTGATATTAGAAATAGCTTTGGATATTGTTTATAACCATTGAATTCATAGGAATGGATTTTGATAAATTTTCATGTTTTCTATATAGCTCAATCTATTGGTGGAGTGCATTCACCAACGCCTAACAAGCCTCCTAGCAAAGGAATTGTAATTCGAGAGCCCTAGTAGCTTCGAAGTCATCGGTGAGTGTAGTTGTGTCATGAGATTAGCTAGATGAAATCCCTTTGCATTGTCCATCATTGTGATAAGCATTGTTCATCATTTTGGTAAGCTTTGGTAAGCTTGAGTTCATTGATACATTGATTTATAATCGAATTGCAATATAGCATTTCTATTGTCATTGATTTGATAACATTGAACATTGATTACTGAAACAAGTGATGAATATTGTACATTGGCATTATTGAACAAGGTAAGTATCGATCATTATAAACATCATTGACATATACACTGCACCTTGGATACAAGTATATATATTGGATACAATTGGTATGCCAATAGAATTCATTGAGCTCGTATATGGGTGGACTACGGTTCTTGGGCTAAGGCCCTTATTGGCAATGTTGGAGGGATGATTGAGTAATTGGTCTTTGGCGATGTCGACGGGATTGACCATTCATTGACTTGTCGATGTTGGTGGAATTCGAGTATTCATTTGTTACTATGATCCAATGGATATAATTATTGATCATGTTGCCAATTATTGTATATATGGAATACATTGATCTTAGCATGTTTATTGAGTTGCATACAAAGCATGAATATGAAAAGCATGACATTGATACTATTGGTATGCATTGTATTGTATATTGGATTATTGTTGACTACCTCACTAAGCTATGTAAGCCTAACATAGTTCATTACATATATTTTCAGGTTCTATAGCTTCGTGAAATGGATCGTGGTTAGCCGATTGCAAATCACCGTCGAGTCGCTATTTTGTAATGTACATATATCCTTGAACTCCTAGAATGGAGGCTTATGGCTCTAGCATGTTTTGAATGGCATAATGGGAATGTTTTAAGTATGTAAGTTTAAAGTATGCATATATGGTATATTTTAGATTTGGAATGTCTATTAAGATTGCATATATGATTAAAATGCACACTTTTGGCTCACATGATGCTAAAAATGTTAAAATGAGACATGAATATAGGACATAGGTCTTAAAACTTATTGGAGATCATTGGTATTGATTAGGGGATTATTGGACCTGTTTTGGTTGGGTAAATGATACAAAAACCAGAAAATTATAGAACTATAGATCAGGGCGTACCGGTACGAGTAGGGGCGTATCGGTACGGGTGTACATAATTGGACCAAATGACAAAAGGGGTACCAGTACGATATTGAGTGTACCGGCATCGAAATTCATTATTGGAATTTGATTTTGTACAACGGGGTACCGGTACGGAAATGACCCGTACATAAACTCTTATTCACCCAAAGTCTGGTATCGGTACAGCAAGGCCTGTACCGATACTGAATTTTGCTACTGAAATTTGAAGGTTGCATTGAGTATCGATACAGACGGTCCCGTACTAATACCTACAGTTGTCCCAATGGTAATAACGGCCAGGCGTACCGGTATGGCCTTTTGAGTACCGGTACCGAGGTAGATAATTTTGTTATTGACTTGAACTGATTTTACACACTTTATAAAACAATCCTTAAAATTGATTGGGTTAATTGAATATGTTATCGACCTCAAAACTTAGTGATATTTGGCATGCTTGTTTAACATGACTCTAATTTAATATTGACATTATTAATTACTGATAAAGACCTCAATTTACTAAGTTTTATAGTTTAGTCCCTGAACCCTAAATTCATTGTATCTTAACCCTTATTTGCCAATAGATTAATGAATTGAATATCTTATGCTTATGTTTGTTGAAACACAACATTATTGACATTCATTAATTAGATCATTGTATACATCGCATCAATTTTCATTTTACAGTTTCCAATATTGACATCGCCGACCCAGTTCTCTACTAGGCCGATAAGGGAGTGTTGCAAACTATTACAATCGTTATGTCAACATTCTCTAGAGTAGGTAGTTAAAGCTCTCTGTTGACCCCTTCTCCTTCCCCTACGTCCGTCCCTGGACGTAACTCATTAAAAGCTCTCATCAATTCTAATCAACAATCACTCTATGCTTTAGAAGCACGAGGGTTACTTCCCTCACCTTTTTTTCCCAATAGAAGGGAAAAACACACACATTTCTTTACCCTCCCTTTCCCGTGAGGGACAGGGACACCTCCTAGGCTTCCTTCTTCTATGACCGAATTGAAAAGTCATTTTTATTGTCTTTTTAAATTTTTAGAGTTTTATTATGATTAATTTAGACCAATTTCTATTGTATATATGGTTTCGATGGGTGAGTCTCTTAACAAAAAAAATTTGTATACAAAAAACGTTAAACTCGATACTTGTTTAAACGATACCAAACTGCTTACCACTTAAAATATCCTATTGGTGAATTGAAAGGCCTTTTAACAGTGAAGGAAATGATTGTTATGGAAAATGGCTTGTTTGGAAGCAATCTGTTATGGTCTATATATTCTTTTTTTAAAAAAATTGAAGTTTTTAAGATCAAAATTAAATTGATATAACATTATTTTACATAACATGTTAAAGTTAAGGATTATTTTTAAAAAAATTAAAATAAAAATATATAGTGTACAAACATTGATATTTAAATTTATGATTATACCAATTTTAGGATTAATTTTATTTATTTATTTGGGATGATCCGAAATGTTTTTTTTATCAGAATGGGATGATCAAAATGTTAGTTGAATACATTTTTTATTTAATAGTTGAATATAGTCTACTAATGCATGTATTTTTTTTGGATTAGTCTACCACGTGCGTCGAACATTGTTGAACACCACTAATCCTGAACATCGTTGAACACCATTAAATTAATTAATAAAAATTAAAAATTTTAAGGACTCAATATACAATTAATAATTATTTAAAATGAAATTTCAATTAAATTATTTTTATATATATTCTATTTTTTAATCTTTATTTTCAAATAATTGAATCAAATATCAACCCTAAATTAAAAAACTTAAATTTTTTTCCTTTGTCATTTCAGTCGCCGGCGAGATTGTCGCCGCCGCGCCTTTGTCCCTGCTGCAGCTTGGCAGCTATTTCCCTCCGTTTGCGCCGCAAATCCGGTAAGAGTTTGAGAATTATGGATTTAATTTGGGACTGACCTTGAACTTCGTGCCATTTAGGGTTTCTTAATTTGGGTATTTCTTCTTCCCCTCTTTTAATTTAGGGTTTGTTAATTCAGGTAGTATTAGGCAGCCCTTGAGAATATTCCGGCTTCTATGTTTATATTTGAATTGCTATCAACTGCATTAGTATGCTTAAATATGCCTAAACATGATGAATCAAAATCTTGGGTGATCATTTTCCACTCAAATTTCATAACTTGTTGTCCGATTGATATGCTGCAATGATGCAAATTTTTGGGTGATTAGTAAATTTTCTAAATCATTGTTTCCAAGTCTTTTTATTGGATGATTTATAAATGTTTAATCTTATTTATGATATTGATATATTATACCAATAGTCTAAGTTATATTCTAGTCTTTTCGTTGTATCTATTTGTTTTTAATTGCTGCCTGATATCTGTTGGTCACACTGATTTAGCAGCATTTTAAGCAGTTGCTTGATGTTGTTTGCTACCAAACAGTGTTAATAAAGATGTTATGTTGCTGATGCTGACCTCCGACTTCATTTTCTTTTCTTTTTCTCTCTCTCTCCCTTGAAATAACTCTACATGTTTATGCCTTCTACCTTTTCTCTCTTTTAATCGTCTCTTTAAACATATAAGTAAACTAGCTTCTCTCATACTATTCGTATGTTTTTTCTTCCTCAGTAATAGGTGATTTTCTTTCATTTTGATGCTTAGTTCTTCTCTAATGTGACTTGCAGGCTTATGATTAGCATTTGAATATGATTCTAGGAGATGTTGAAGAGGTTGTTACTACAGTTGAAATAGACGATGAAACCTATGAGGAGATTGTTCGGATAGGTTATCATATCTCTGTTCCTTTTTTATTCAAGTAATATTTGTTTTGAAAGCTAATTTACGAACTAGAGGTTGAAGGTGTGTCATCGGTAACTTTGATGTCGTTTTAGTTAACCCCATGTTAAAATGAAGAATGCTTGCTTTTGTTTTATTAGCCTTAGCAGTTGCATTTGTTCATAAGGAAGCATTTGTTTTATTAGATGTTAGCAGTACAAATACAATAAAGAGTTGTTCAACTTTTTCTACTTTCATTAGAATTAGAAAAGATATGCTTCCTTGTGAACAGAAATCACAGTCATGCTGGCTTTTTGTTATAAATAGTTTTCACTGTTATTCCTTTCCAGTACCAATGTACGGCCTTAGAAGTTTTTGTTTAGTGATTAACGGGATCAACTTATTTTTATCTTGGTTATTTCAGGAATCTAGATTTACGATGAAAGCAAACTCGGGCTTATCCTATTAAACTGGAGATTTCAAGTGAACATGAATTTAGGGGTTTTGTTTAAATTGACTGGTTTAGAGGGGAAATAATGGTTTTTTTTAATTTCATGTTTTTGGATGATGACCATATTTTATCCTCATTGCAGACTACAAAGCACACAGTTCCATTTCTCTTTGTGATGGGAGATGGAGTCATACTGGTTTCTCCACCTCTATGGACTGCTTGATTAGGAGAAGGAAGTTTCTAGCTCACTTTATGAGAAATGGATCCCCTTTTGTCAAATTTCTTAAACTCGGTTATTGATGTTGTTGTATCATTGTCCCTCACAAAGATTGTGGCTACATGTTGATGGAAATGATCGTTAATTTTGTATGATCATCCATTTCAGACAACAGGGGTAATGGAACAACTCTTTTTCATTGTCTGCTCAAGTTTTGAACATGAACCATTTGGACATGAAATTCTAGGCTATTATTGGGCAAGATTACTCTCTTATATAGATGTTATATTTTTATTCTCACGAGTATACACTACCGTTGCAATCGCTTTGCATTGATTCACATCGTTTCAACCTACTTAACTGATTATTTTTAAATTAATGTTGTAAAAAGATATTGACAAATGATTCATAAACTGCAGTGATGAAAAAAATAGATTATAACATTTGCATGGTAAAATGCTTCCCCACTAACAACAAACGCAAACTTGAATGAATGCTCATTTGATTAAAATAAAATCTTTTTTTTCTCCTCGGTGTTTAGTAATTAATATATGAAAACTGAATTCGAATGTCAATGATTACAGAAAATACACAACAAAACCTGAAACGAACGGAACCAGGAAAAATAAGTTTGCCTCCTAGTTTGCAATCAACCAGATAGATTTACCACTTTCTTGTCTGTTTATGTTTCGTTCCAGTATGTTCCTCGACACTCAGACTATACTAGGAAGGTCACAGATCCAATTTCAAACAGCACGAGGCCAGCGTGTTCTAATGCAATCCGCCAATGGTGCATGTTGCGTAGGTTGTTCGAGCTTAGCCACTTCAGTGTCTTTCCCACTCGGTTCACTCCCTGCATTACCAGTGGGAACTGCTACATCCGTCATGAATTCCTCCGGTGTCCACCTTGGGGGTACTGAAACCCTCAATTTCGTGTGACTTTGAAAAATGGGAATTATTGATTCAAGCCTCTTAAAGGCACTTGTAGGTGATGTGAACGTGTCTACTCTTAGAACTTTTTGCAAATCTGAAGCCGATTCAATTGAAAGGACTTCAAGTGCTTCTACAATAATTTGAAAATCACAAACAATTATCAGCAAGTAATAACACAAAAGGGCAAATTATTAGCATATTCAGGTCAAACCAATTCTACTAATCACATCCTTTGGGTTGCCTTTGGATCCTTCAATGCCATCAAAAACAACACTTAAAGTTGCAATTACAGCTCGTTTGTTATTTCCACATAAAAACAATATCTCGATCATGCTTTTAACCAGGGCTCTGTGTACAAAAACAAAAATTTTAGCTGAAAGGGATAACATGGAAAATAAAATATGAATTATAAAAGAGCTGCAAAACTTGAATAAGAAAGCAAATATTCCTCCCAAATTGGTTATTGCAAAAATAATGATAATACCCCTCGAGAAAGACACCTACAAGTGAGGAATCATATGTGCCACTTGACTTCACCCATCGAGATCAGGCATTATACCTTTTCTCAATTACCTATTTCTTGAGCAGACAACAGTTTAAGCAATATTGATTCTATCATTGATGAAAGCAATCAATAGAAGGAACATTGAGACATGTAAGAGATGATTACAATCAGCAGGAAAAGGATTTACACTGTTGGATAAAATTGCAATTAATAGTGCTCAACTGTTTAATCCTTTCATTTCATGAACTATAATCTATAAAAATTTGAAAGATAAATAAATTAAAAAGGTGTATCCTTATGCAGTTTAGAATACATCATACAATTACCCTGCAAAATTTAATCACCTTGTTTTTGCATCTTCAGTAAAAGCAGAAAAATTATTTGAGGCGACATACTGACTTTTGGGTGATCTTCTGGAACTCAAATTATGTGGCATATTTGCTGCAACTTTACCCAACTCATCCGGAAAGAAAAGAAGATGTTTAAGAAGAAATGTCTGTACAGAGACAAATTATTGTCAGTAGAAACGGCATTGACTATTTATCAAGTGGAAAACACCAGAACAGAAATCAAACTAAGTTATACAAGGTGACATTCTAAAGAATAAAGTACAAGGTCCAACCTAATATGTTTACATTAGGTCATCAAATAGTGTATCAATTGAAGATTTCTTAACAATTAATATCCCAAAAGAATTGCATAGAAAGAAGTAAAGTGCATCACTGATGAAGATTTAACAGCTACATTTTAAATAGATCTAATATTCCTTATATTTGAATAATCATTCAGTAATACATTCGTTCTATTTGATGGCAAAAAAACATGAAACAAGCTATCCAAAGAAATAATCTTTTCCTAAGGTCAATTCATAATATACTCAGAAGATAAAAATGATAATTACATAATTCTTGGTTTCACAGAAGAGATCAAATAACTGTTGACAGTATTATGAACTCGAAATAGCACACCGACAGTTTACAAGCTGCATGGTAGATGAAACTCGTATACACTAAAGCCTTGTATGCAACAGCTTCTAAAGCAGATATAAACATGTTTTAAGGCTGATTCTACAGCCCAAGCCTTAATTTGGCACATCTAAATGATGAAAAGATTAGGGAAAACCTTGAGTAGACTTTATCTAAATTTTACTGTAAGAGGTATTTCAGTAAATTTCAGCTCTGATCTGAAAATCGTTGATTCTTTGCTCTAAAGATGAATAATTGTTAAGCTTTGCCTTATTGTTCAAGATGTTTAGTGGATTTTGATATTTTACAATCAAATTACTAAAGATATTCTATAACTTCATAAATTAACATATAAGATGCAACTTCTTTCAATTAACATAGGTATGACAGATATGTAGCACCCTAAGCATAAAAGGCTGATGGAACCTTAAGAATCTTGCTGAAAAGTTAATCTTTCTGGCATTTTTTGACCTATACTTGCATTGAGCCATTGCAAGGTTTTAACTTGACTGAAATATGCCCATAATACTCAACTTGAAACTGCTAATTATTGTTCCGGACACTATTCATGGATATTGTTCACCATGTCAGTACAGCTCTCTAATGTGGTTTTCTAAACCCCCAATTTCTTCATCAATTCTAAACCTTATTCAGAAACAAATTCTAATTATTAGTAAACTATACCAGAGTTTTTCACAATAAAGCCTAGAAGTTAACCTTGATCATCCTAATCATTCGTATCGGTTTGCCATGAGATAAACATGTGCATATTAGAAAGTGTTCAGTATTGAGCATTCCAAACCCTAATTCCCAAACCTTACCGAATTTGATACGCGAACGGCAGGGAACGACTGTCAGGCTTGAACGACAGTCAAGTTGCTGCAGGGACGGAAGCACGACAGGGACAATATCGTCGGCGGACGGTGGCTAAGGGCGGCGTCGGCTGGAATGGGAAAGAAAAAAGATATAGGGTTTTTAATTTAGGGTTAGATATTTGATCTAATTATTTAAAAATAAAGATAAAAATAGAATATATATATATATATAATAATTAATTGAAGTTTTATTTTAAATAATTATTAATTATACGTTGAGTCTTTGAAATTTTTAATTTTTATTAATTAATTTATTAGTATTTAGCGGCGTTCAGTATTAGTGGTGTTCAACAGCGTTCGACACTTATTGTAGAATTTTTCTTTTTTTTTCTCTTGATACCCGGCTCAGCTTGATGTGGCAATTTTTATTGCCTTCTTTGGATAAATACAAAATACATATTCAAATAAATGTTTTTCTTTCTATTTTTAAGGCTTAACTATATATTTAATATCTAAATTGACATCTTCTCTTAAGTTGGTACCTAAAGAATTTTTATTTTAAGTTAGTATTTAAATTAGGCACCTTCTCCTAATATAATACCTAAAGAACTTTTTCTCTAGATGGGTACTCAAACTTTATTTTCTTTCACTTATTAACAATTTTAGTCCCCAAAACTTATAAACTCTATCAATTTGATCATAATTAAATAATTTAATAAATGTAACTTTTCATATTTAAAAATTACATCAATTAGTCATTTTTTACGATACTATCAAACTATTCGAGTCATTGGATCAAAGAAAACGTTGGATAACTACATTTTACGATAAAAATAACAATTTACTGTTAAACTTTTATTATATCGGAAAAGTAATATAACATTTATAGGAGAAGAACAAACAATTTATGAGAATAATAAAAAGTAAATTGATAAAAAAAATTAATATAGATGGTTAAATTTATTGATTTCTTTCGAATTATGACCAAATTTATGGAATGTATAAGTTTTGGTACCAATTTGGGAGGTGTCTAGTCTAAGTAATAACTTGAGAGCAAAAATTCTTTAGGTACCAATTTGAGAGAAGATGCCTAATTCAAGTATCAATTCGAAAATAAAAATTCTTTAAGTACCAACTATATATTTAAACTTTTTCTAATTCAGATATCAATTTGAGAACGAAAATTCTTTAAATATCAACTTGAAAGAAGGTGCACAGTTTAAGTACCAAATATATATTTAAGCTTTTTTAAAGTTATTTTACTGTTTTTTGAACAACAATGTCATTCTATCCATGTTTCTTATCACTCATAAATCAGAAATTGTTGAAATTATAAGCATACTTGATCTCATAAAATGAATAATATTAAATATTTAAATATGTTCGATCCCACGTTTGATTGTTTAAACGTCCTCTGCTTTTACCGTTTGATTGTTTGTTTTATCAATGGAGGTTGTAAATATAGAGAAAACAATGTAGAAGATAAAACAAGCAGTACTTCATTAAAAGACATGCAAGAAAAACAAAAACAAGAAGCTAAGCTTTTCCTATCAAGTTACCGGAGATTATTCCAAATCCTACCAACACACATTATTCAAATTCCTCATCTCCTCGGCAACTTAGCCACTACCATTGCCGCTATCGGAACATCGACCAGCTACGGCTATCGATACCTACCGCACAACTAAGCGTCGGCGGTCTCGTCATAATCGGCTGCAGCCAAGATCAGCTCCGGGTGAATGCTTCCCACATATGTTCCATCAAGTGCATTAGGCAATCCTAATGCTTTCAGTGCAAGATGAGCTGCCTTTTGCCCTGATATCATCATTGCTCCAAATGTTGGCCCCTGTAATTTGTTAAAAATCAACACAATATGACCACTAACAGGTCAAACCAAGAATTTAAATAACGGTCCGCAATTACAATTTAAATCTCTGCAATGATTTAGCAAGTGGAATGAAAAGGAAATAAATTTTTACCATTCTTGGAGATCCATCAATCTCTGCAACTTCCATCCCAGTAACAATCATCCCGGGCACAATTTCCCTAGTCAGCCGCACGATAGCATCCTCAGCCGTATTCATATCGAGTGCTTTCATCCCCGGCACGCTATCGATCATCCCAATGCTCCTCAACCTCTTCACCCCGGTGGCACCGAACGGTCCATCGTGACCACAAGAGCTCACCACCACCTTAGCCTCCATCACATTAGGGTCCATGCAGGACTGTGTGTCGTGGATCATCGACACCAGGGCCCAGTTCGTCACAACGCCGCCGACCCTGCCTTCCTTCACTATCAAATCCTCTGCCGCCACGGCGTTGAACAGCTTCACGTTGGGGCGGGCCAAGAGCTTGCTCATGATCGTGGATGTGAAAAGGGCTGCATGTTTGATCACTACATAGTCGTCTTGTTCATCGTAATCGATGCTGAGTTCATCAAGGAAGAGATGGGCCGGTTTCCTCACAACCTGAAAAAAAAAACAGAGAATTGTAGAAAAATCGAATCTTTCATTTAAGTGGTGCAGATCTAAGTTCAAAACAAAAGATTTTTTTTTTCTAGATTAACCATGGCAGAGAAAAGCTGTCCACCGAGCCAAGCACCGCCACCGGGGCTAACAGATTGCTCGACTATAGCGAGCTTAACAGACGGGTTCTTGCTCAGCTCGTAAGCACAAGAGAGTCCGGCAGATCCAGCACCGACGACCACCACATCGGTATCGGCATGGGTGATCATGTCCATCATGTACCTACGTGTCATCTCACGAGACACGATGGACTCCTTGATGGGGTCGAACCTGAAATTGTTCAGATCATACGGCGGAGGCGATGCGGCCGCCGACATGGAAACCGACGCATTGCATGCGGAAGATCTTGTTTTGGGTTGAAAAGAAAGTGGTTTCATCGGAACTCCATGGAAGGAAGACTCGAAGAGAGAGTTGTTCCTGGAAACATTAGAAGAAGAAATAGGGGAAGAAAGAGCTGTAGCAATGGAGGACGCCATTGATGAACAAAAGGACACTGCTGGTATTTTAGGTTTGAAACTCAGAAGGATCAGACTGCGGTGAAGACGAGAAGAGTGACTGAATATATAAAGAGTGGAACAAGAACAGTGAAGAAATATCTGTGAGGACACGTGGAAGGAGGATAGGTTTGAAGGGTCTAGAATCGTTTGGATTTTATTCATTAAAAATCAGTCATTAATTTTTATATTATTAATTTATTTATAATTAATTTTTATATAACCATCCATACCTTATTTATATGGTATAAAAAATGAAGATTCATCGTTGAAAAAAATAAATTATTTTTAGTGAATTGAGATTATGGATGACGTGGTGGGTCAGGACCATATATTAATCTTTCGGAAGTTTGAATCAGACGGACCAAAATTAGTGTGAATAGAAATCGTGTACTATTTATACCTAATACTAAAAAGTTAATTTTAAGATTTAGGGTTAAGGTTTAAAGTTATAATTTATGATTAGAGTTTAGGGTATTAAGTATAGAGTGTATTTTTTAGGGTTCGGGATTTAGAATTTAGAATTAGTACTTAAATTTTAATTTTTTAATGTTAGAGCATAAAATAGACACCGAAAAAGAACAAAGAATTTTTATTCAATAAGTGTAAGCTGATAGTTCACGCAAGTTTTCCACTATGTGATAAAAATATCCGGTTTAACTGGTTTAATCGATTGAATTATCGTTTTAATAATAATCAATGTATCCATAGGAGCGATCAAGTGACAAATCTTTCCCTTTATGTTGGTCCATATTAAAGGTAGATATTGACCCCAAATCTTATCATTAAACCCATTTGGTGCATTTGGATTCAGCCAAATTGTGGGCTAATTTCACTCTCACTCCCACTTTCTCTTTTGTCATTGTCAAAATGACTCAAGTGGGGTTTACATGAAGAGCCTCTTGGTGATGTTTTGTCATCAAAAAGCTCAACTTTTGGTACATCTTTGTCAAAGATTCCTTCATGATTTATAAAATATCTTTGATTTTTCATGGGAAATTGCACCATTTTCCTTTGAACTCAATAAGATTTCAAATTACCAAAATGATTGTACAAGTGGCTGCTTTGTATAGGTACCATATGAGCAATTTCCCAATTGTATCAGATTCCCTTAATTGGAAATTGAGAAATTCTTACATTGGTAAGGACAGATAAGACCATTAAAGGTGATTTGTGGAGCACTTGACAGTTACAAATTCAAATATTTTAATTATGATTTTGGGTTAATTTAGGTATTCATTAATGAGGACAGAAAAGCAAAGTCATTAAAGGTAATTCCAGGAGCAGTTAGGATTTATAAATCCAAACAATTTAAATGTGATTTGGGCTAATTTAGATATTTAGTTATAATTAAATTCATTAACGAGTGAGGTTACGTTGAGTTATAGCGAACCCAATGAGTAATTCCAGCTGATAAAGAGAATGTCGTTCATCTTAGGAGACTCGAGTTCGACCACATGTGTGTGCAAATTGTGTGTCTTATCAAAGAATTAATAAAAAATATGAACAAATATGACCATGTTATCATATCAGTATATTAAAAAAATGAGTTGTAATCCTATTTTAAAAGATTTTTCAAGTTTAAGCTTGTCTTTGGTCCGACCTAATTCGGCTCAGTTGCTTATCTCTCTATTCATATAGTAATAGTATTAAAAATATTTTTTATATTTCAATTTAGATTGAAACATATTTTTTATCTTTTAAATCGAATTCAGATTATATTAAGGTAACAAAATCTTTGCCCAATTCAAACTTGGGTTGGGCCAAGCATATCATGGAGGGAGTCATTCGAGCTATGGATATATCTAGTTATAATTATAAAACAAATTTTATTAATATTTTTTAAAATATGCTGATTTGATTATACGGTAGTACCTGTTAAGTTTTTTTAGCCTTTTAATAACACACATCGTGCACACATAATACTTAAACTCAAGTCATCTAAATAGAACACGTCATCCTTTATCATTAGTATCATTCTGCGGGCTCTATTATTTATATTTATTAGTGTTTCCAAAACTGAGAATCGAAACTAATTTTAAGATATGTTTTGAGTTATTTTATTTGTGCATATATTCTAGAGTTTGTATTTAGATATCACATGATAATCGTAGGAAAACACAATTACAAAGGTAGTATCACATCTTCTTGTAACTAGGGGTAGCTGGAGGGGACAGTCGCTCCCCCTAATATCGTAACAAAAATAATATCTTGATTGACATCAAATTTCGAGTTTAATCTTTAGATATCTCCTGTCTCCTGATGATAAAGTCTTGAAAGCTGAATAATGAAAAGCTCCAAACTAAAATGTAGAAGACGGCATGCATATGACTAAAAGAGCACTTTTTTCACTTTGAATCATAGAGCAACAAACTTCCATGGAGTTCATAATCATCCAATATTACAGAACCCGGCGGACTGGAAAACACACGAAATACGATATGCATATAGGAAGTTATCAAACCACCATAAAGACGATATAACACGAATAGATATAATCCCGAATCAGGTAGTAGTGTCTCCTGCTTCGACACAAGACGAGTGACCTTAGCTGGAAACTTTAAGCATCTGTAACTTAGAAACCGTGGATTTTGATGTTGTCCTTCTTCACAATGCCGGCCTGGTAAGAAGAACGAAGAAGATGAGATTTAGGAACTCGGAACTCCTCACTGCATCGGTTCGCTCAATGTCTCCTAACAAATCTAAATATTCCAAGAAGTAATAACAATTACCTGAACAAGGAAGGTAGATACGTTCTTACGCTGGTCCCCTTGAAGTTGAATAACCTGACCATAAATGGAATATGTAACAAAATTTGATCATCGGGCACCGAAAATGGATATCACGTTAATAATCGCTTAAAAGGGTGATAGTTACACACACACACACACCTGGCCTAATTCAGGGTCCTGGACCACAGTGCCATTGCAGCAAAACTCCTTCTTGAGGTCTTTGAGTATCTTGTTGTAGCTGAATTCTTTCTTCAACCCCTGGACAGTTGTCAGGCTTTTCCGACCATTCCGCTGCTGAATACGAATGTGCACGTAGTCCTTGGTGACGGCACCCGAGTCCTCAGCATTAGCATCAGCAAAGGGATCTACCACAACAAACATAAAAGACGAGTTAAACCCAGATTATCAACGAACATGAAAAATAGTGCATTCGTGGAAGTTATGATCCAAACATACCAAAGGCACTAGGAATCTGGACGTCAAGATCAGACATGAAACTTAGTTGATCAAAGAGGCCTAACAACCACAAGCTCGGATCTAAAGATGTAAAGCAATAACCACATCAAAATTCGACTTTATATCACATATCACCAAACAAAAACAAGCAAAATATTAAGGCATAACAAGATTCAAACTTGTTCACATAAACAATTAATCCAGACTTGTCCTAACTTATGCCCCCAGGCTTGAACTCACAATTTGCTCTTCTAGTTCTTCAAAACCATATGAAAATACAAAATTTTACCCCTAAAAGATATAAATTTTCACATTATGGACACAAATCTTAAATTTTTTTAGCTACAACTTCGTTATAAAAAATCATTGTAATTAATTCTAAGCAGCACATTATCAAACCAATAAAAATGATTACAAAAGAAACCAAACTTATCTAATTACAGACAACAATGAACAACAAAATTCAAAGAAAATCAGAGAAAAAGTAACCTACAATCATAAATTTGCTTTCTTTCTTCAGGCAACACCGATTCTTCTCTAATTGATATACCAATTAAAAAAATAAAAAGAATTATTGATTATACAGACAAATCCCACGATCAGAAAACTCTTCAATCAACAAACGGACTATTAAAAGATTGATCTTTAACCCACAAAAAAAACATTTGGAGGATAAATTGAAGAAGCTTAGGAGAAAAGTTACCTGATCCAAGGATTTTAGGGATTTTTTTCTGGAGAAATGAAAATTGGGTTATTAAAGATGAATAAAAAGGAGAAGAATTTAACCTAAAAATCGGCTCTGCGATGAGGTTGGGTTTGAAGCAGTTTCGTTTTGGGTGGAGAGGAAATTGAAAGGAAAGGTGTAGGAAATAATTTACTAAAAATAAAAGAGTCGTTTTCCTTTGGAATTTTCGGAAGTTGTACGCAAGTTATGGTGATGAAATAATATATAGTCGTGGGAGTATGTTAGGGGAATGAACTCGCTAACAAAGCTTGCGATGGTGATGACAGACACGTGGCAGTTGATGGGTGCGAGCGTGAGACGTGCGGTGTTAAGATGAGAGGGAGGGAGAGTTGTTGAACTGAAAGTGAACCAGAGTGTGAAAAATATACTATGATTAATCCGATCTAATTATTCGTTGATCTTATTTGATTTTTATTTTTGGATCAAATATCCGAAATAATTTTTTATTTTTTAGATCGGATACAGATCATAATATTTCATATTTTGGATTGTTTGAAATATCTGAAAATTCATTTTTTTATAGATATAAATCTTGTTATTTTTAGTAATTTGATGCTTGTTATATCTGAAAAATCAAAATTCTCATAGATGCAAATCTTGTTATATCCGACAATTTGTTACTTGTTAGTTATATTTGAAAATCCAAAATTTTCATAGATACAATCGTCGAATTCGAAAATAATATTTAAACCAAAATATATATTCCGATAATTGGATATCCGATTTTTTTCGGATCGGATACGGATCACTATTCTACCGATCTAAAATTTTTGGATATCAAATTTTTCGGATTGGATCCGATCCGACATCAGAAAATGCACACCCCTAATTACAACTAGTAATACATACGATAGGATTCAGTTACCCAATGTAGAAAATATGTTTTTATAGTAATTTTGAATTATTGGATTGGTTGAGTATAAATTGATGGTTGAAATTAAACGTCGAAAGTAGGAGATTTATAAGGGAAAAAAGATGAATTGATAATAAAACTTTTTAGTTTTTATAGTGCATAAGTGGATCTAACTCTATATAGACAGAATATTTCATGCTCAAGGAAAATTTTATTTTCCACAAGTAAGTCCAATTTAGGGGTTAGATGTTTAGTTCAATATTTAGGATTTAGATATTTATATTTCAAGGTTTAAATTTTTAGAGTTTAGGGTTCAAATTTATGTTTTAAAATTTTAGGAGTTAGTGTTTAGATTTACACTCTAAACCCTAAACCCTAAAACTAAAACGCTTGTGGAAACTAAAAATTTCCACCGCCAGCATATTGAGTATAAATCATATATATATTATCATAAAAATCTTCATGGTTATGCTAATTACAGCTTCAACAGTTCATCCACTTTACAGTTTAATTGATATTGCATGACTTCTGTGAATTAGATTTCTACATGAAACACAACAAGACTCTATCCTTAAACAAAAATCTTCAATTTGTTCTACATGTAAAAGTATAAACAAAAATCTTCAATTTGGCACTTTTCCTGATGCAATTGCTACATTTTTCCTCAGCGAACTTGTCCTACATATGAGTGAGAAGAGCAATAGTATACAATTGAATCAATCAACAGTGATTTCCTCTGCCGTGCTGATCTCCTCTGCAAACTGAACTTTCGGCTCTAAATCGATGAACCGGTTAGATTTGCTCGCTAAATGTGAAATGCTAACCCTTCCTTCACGCTTGATATAGTCGGCAACGGCCTTCATCTCATCCATTGAGATGTATATATACTTCCCTCTATCATCCATGACACCTGAAATTCACCCTGCACACGGCAAATATAGGATCGCATAAATCATTAAACTGTAGATGGCAATCGCTTGATACATTCCTGCATCGAACAAATGTTGCACTTTAAAGTTAGAAGCAAAACGGGGATACGATTGAAAAAAAGCGAGGCAATACACTTCGGATGACGGAACAAACTTTGTGAATGGAATGCACAAAGAACATAGTGGATTCATCCCTTACTAGCAAATGAATAATGAAACATGTTTTATTACTATATCAGGAGGCCCAAAGTACACATTTGAAAGGGTTTAACTTAACTATTAAGAACATATACCTGGGTTCTCAATTTGAATTCGGCAGCAAGATCTTCCAAAGCAATACATTTGTGATTCTGCAAGATCATATACAAACACATTAGAAAACAGAAGGCAAATCAATAAAATACATTCCAAAGACTTAAGCAGATTAATGCTCGTTCAATCATTATGCAGCTCAAATACTTCGAAAACGTTTATTATGTTCCATGTAAGAGTGAGTTTAAACACATTTGGTATATCATTTACCTGTCGATGAAAAAAATACCAGAATAGGAGACTGAAAAGAAAAGCCTAAGAAAAATTGTGTAATTATCATGAATAAAAGTAAGATGGCTAACTAGCTTGAATACAGAGCTCAAAACTACCTTAATGTATTCCTCAAAATTAGAAAGCAAGTCCACACTTCCATCTTGCAATTCGTTCTCCGTGGTTCCTTCAGCATCAACAGAAAATGCTCCTTTCCACTTTTCAAACTCCCAGGCAGCATCTTCTTCCTCCTTGGCCTTTCGAGCTTTAGCTTCTTCTTCCTGCAGACCATAGCAGATGTCTTGAACTGGGAAATCGTATATAAGTCGTTATGTGCTTGGATTCTGTATATCATTGCCAAAAATGATTAAGGAAAACACAGACCAGCCTCTGCCTCGCGCTCCTCATCCTTCTTCCTCCGCATTTCAGCATATCGATCCTGTTTAGTCTGCCTTGACTCTCAAGCAGCCTCTTCAGCCTTGACCAAAATCATATGAACTTAGTGAACAGTCAGCAAGATGGCAAGCAAAACAGAATATAAATAATAAAATGATCATAATGTACCCTTCGTTGTACGCCCCTTTCTTGCCGTTTCTTTTCTTTTTTCTTTGATGCTTTAGCTTCGTAATACCCATCTCCTTCACCTTCTTCCTCACTTCCATCAGCAGTTTCTGCATCGACATTCGAAAGAAAAATACTTCAACCATTGCCACTAACCCCAAGAAGAGAAAACAGCATTTTAAGGAAAGTAAACTAGACTGTCCTACGAGTGTAATTAGTTGCATCCTTTAGCAGCTTCGAAAGAGAAGAAAATGATCCCGGGCTTATTAAGAAATGCTTACATAACCTCAACGACTCTTCGATAAAACAAAGCTTTGTTCATATTCACACACACACACACAAAAAAAAAACTTCTCTCATTCCTCACAAGAACTCACCCAAATATCAAAGATAAGTCCTTCAGTATGTTGTTAGTCCACAAATAACACCAAGTATATATAATCACTCACACAACCTTAAACCTTCTCAATTTCCAAGTTACCAATCAGAGGAAACATTCCATTGTTTCACCTCGCAAGCCACCTTCCGAAATCGAAAAATATCCCACTAATTGGCAGAGATAATAACATTCAAAAACATCAATTCACATAGTCATTTATTCTCCTATACTAATTTCACACACAGAATTCACAACTGTGGCAGGAAAGTCCCATTTTGTGATCAATCAGTAAATTTGTTAAATTCTCAATAATAATTCTAAGTTCAGAATTCTATCCAATCCACAAACCTTCAGCAGCTGCAGCCGACGACGTGCTAGCTCCTCCAGCAGCCGGTCTCCGCCGCATCCTACTACGACCACCTGTAGCACCACCACGTACTACATTTTCCCTTCTTGGAGCCTATAACCCATAACAACTAATAAAAAACACAAAATTAAACAAAAAAAGATTAAAACTTTTAAATAAACTTCAAACATACCTGCCGTTCTTCAACATGTACATCGGCTGATCGAGTATCCTGTCGGCGTTTCCATAGGTATAAAGGAACTAACGCTAGAAGGAGAAATATTGAAATAACCAAAGCCAACATTTCCTCCATTTTCTAAAGAAAAACTGCCAATAGAAAAGAATTACTATTCGCAATAAATAGTATATACAAATTCGAATGATAAGAAATGTAAAACCTTAATAACAAAGAGAACAAATAGGTAAAAAATATTAGTCATATTTAGATTTTTTTTAACTGCATTGAAAAGAAGAATAAAAACCCAGATCGAATCGCGGTACCGATTCCCTGCTTGGATGCTTAGAAAGGTACAGAGGGAGTGAATTTTAAAGAAGATTTAGATACCCCATGATTCAGGCAAATTTTAAGAAGGATAATGGTCCTTTTTGTTTATGGTTTATTTTATTTTGATTATCTAAATTAAAAAAAGGCTATTCTTACCACCTACGTTAAAAATATTTTTGTTTTGGTCACTGGACTGTTAGTTTCTATTACTTGGCAAAATCGTCACCAAACTATTTATTCTTTTTTATTTTGGTCACTAAACTAATTTTTTTAGTAAAATTGTCATTAATATTACATATTTTTTCTATTTTAGTCACCATCTTCCGATTTGAAGACCTCAATATTGGTATTTAATGTGGCCTCGCGCACAACGTTGCATGTAGATTTTCCATATGATACATCCTCGGATTTATTCGTTTGATCAACTAAAGAAGAATGGTCTCTATAATTAGCATCTGTTAAAGATGAAATGCTGGATACAGATTCGCTTTCGAGACCATTTAAAAATAACACATCTGCACATGTAGATGCATATGTAGTCAATGGTAACCACTTCTGATAATCTTCGAGTGAAACAAAGTTAGTCTAAATGAGAGGTCCAAGTAATATTTCAAAACATCATACCCTCCTGAATACTTTCAAACTCCTCGTCACAGTCAAATTCAAATATTACAACTGAATCAAACCGTAACTCCTCACTCCCTAGCAAAATAGCATCACAAATCATCAGCTTAACAAGCACTAATTTTAAAATCTAATGCATCAAAACAAGAACTAGGAGAAAATTTTTACAGAGATTGGAAGAAAGTTGAATTCTATGAACAATGTAGAACCAAAGCAGCATATCTATCAACGGAAGAAAACATTCTTTTAAAAATTGACTAACAGAAAATAATTCGCAGGTGCCTGGTTATAATATATATATATATATTCACATCCTTGTTCTGAGCTCTTAAAGGTAACAGAGCAAGCAAATATGCACTGATATCCATTAAGCTACTTACAGTTTCTACCTCTTCAAGTAGATGTATAATTGATTATACATCAAGCCACAAACGGAGATATTGAAGTCCTACTTAACAAACTACAATCCTTAATAACAAAGCTTGAAACTTGAAATAACTTTACCAAATTTCAAACACAAGCCTTTGACCATATGAAGAATTGTTCAAAATCATCCTACTGCTCATATAATCAAATTAAAATAATAATCTTAGCAACATCAATTGTAGTCTTGAAACCACCAATGAAAGCACTGCAACAGCTAAATCCAACTCAATCAAACTTCAACCAGCTCATATACATCCGCTACTTGTTCAAACCCCGATTTTTTAAAGCTTAATATAGACTAGAACAACAAATTAAGATCTTTAATGGATCAAACTACTTATATTGTCAATAAAAATTACGTAACTTCTACAGTTTTATTGATACATTCTACTCGGTCTCCCTCATTAATCTACATTCCTTCTGATAATCAACAAACACGAAGCGCAAGAATCTATATCAAAATAAAAATTAAAATTCAGTGTTGGAATATGCTCAGATTATTATGTTTTGAAGAAAAAACAATGTCAATTGATCATCTAAACCGCAGGCCTCTACCATCAACATTACACAAAAATACTATTTACTTAAAGTCTTTAACCTATATAATTGAGGCATACATTTTCTGGTAACATAAAAACCAGAAACAAACTCTTACCCCCCCCCCCCAAAACCTCCCTGCAACAACCAAAAGCATCTCAACCTCCAAAACCCACCAAGCAAATCAACCAAAAAATGAAAATCTATGAATGCATTAGAAAAAAAAAGCTAAATAAAATCACAAAAACATAAAAACCCAGTTGCGATAACAGGGAGAGAATGAAAAAAAAATACCTTGAAAAGTCAGGTTTGAGAAGAGTGATGATCAGGTGGAACATTCGAGCTACAAAAATCATCGAAAGATGGGTCGGGAAGCCCATTAGACCCCCTTTTCTCGAAGCTTTTTCTTCTGTTATAATTCTTCTTCTTCTGCTTGCTGTTCTTCCTAGAAGACCTTAACTTTCCTTCAGGTCTCGACACACAAGAACTCATCTCTCTCACTTTCTCTTCCTTGGATCAAATTCAACTCCTTATGATATCACCAAAAAAATTAGTTTGGTGACAAAATAGAAAAGAATTAATAGTTTGGTGACTACTGGTGTAGTTTACCCAATTTTTAAAGTCATAATGTCAGCTCCCGTTAGTTAGGTAATGGAAACTAAACGTCCACCGGCCAAAATAGAAATGTTTTTAAATATAAGTGATAAGAATAATTTTTTTTAAATTTAGGTGATCAAAATAGAACAAACTATAAACAAAAAGGACTAGGAGTGAAGATTATCCTTTTAAGAATTCAATGTTAGATTTTTTACTGTTGCTATAAAGGAAGAAGGGTATATAAAGGATAGAGGAACGGCATCGTTTAGGGGTTGACGAAACTAAACTAAAGGATATATAATATTTGGATAAAGTTCAGAAATAATCAGTAAACTATACAGAAGATTACAAAATGGTCATCTAACTTTCAAATGTTATACAACGGTCCTATCATTGGTCCATATTTATACATTCAATTAATTTAGTCATAATTTAAAAAAATTAATAAATTTAGCCCTTATTATTTACATATTCCATCAATTTTATCCTATTTTTCATTAGAAATAATTTAATACTTTTTCTTTCAATCAAATGGCGACTGTTATCATCGGGTTGAAGTAAAATAAATAAAAGATTTGGGGAATGGATCATTTAAACTTGTGAAAGGAGAGGAAAATAAGACACAATAACCACTAAACCAAAGCTAAGATACGATGTTTTTGTCATTTATAACCAAAGATTAATTTTGTTTCAGTTCATCCATATTTGTAAAGAATTAATCTACCAAAAATTTGTACAAGGAGAGGAGAAGTGATTTTTTGAGATCGATCCCAACGTCTAACATCAATCAGAATTAAAGCGATACGCAGACCACATCAAAGTATTAATATTTTGCTATTCATTATATTAATTTCATCAACTAGTTATAACGAATAGAATCGGCTGCTACTTTTCGGTGCTACTATTTATGCTCTATATTAAAATTTAGATTTAAAGTTTAGGGTTAAAGTTTAGAATTAGAGTGCAAAAAATTTAGAACTGGGTATATTTTTAGGGTTTAAGATTTAAAATTTAGAGTTATGCCCCGTACTATTTTGAGTGCAAAAAATTTAGAGTTATGCTCCTTTCACAACACATGTCCGATAGTAAAATTTTGAATGCATCGGATCCATATAAGTCCTTATAATAGAAGGGAAAATGATTAAGTTTAAGCAACTTGAAACTACATTCAAGATTAAGAAATACAAAATAATACTCCCATATTACAACAACATAGTAATTAATTTAGTAATCATGCCGTCTAGGTTAACACCAATCAAACTCCACAGACAAAAAACCCCAAAAGTAGAGCAAAATCCCAGAATGTTTTTCACTGGCTTGTCGAGTATCTGGTGTTCCAATACTTCTCAATTTCCTCAGCTGTTCTCCCAGGAATCCTCCCAGCAATCAAACTCCACCTGTTACAAAACAACACAGTATATACCTTCTTTCTTCACGTACAAATGTTCAAATGACTCCGCGTTCTTGTATAAATGTATGTATGCGCATGTGTACGGAAGATGTACGGTTGCGATGGACGTAGGATTTAATGTAAAGGGTGCGAACTATTAGGAAGTTTGGATAGAAAATATAGCTTGCTTATTAATAAAAAATACAAAGGAAATATCTAAACTATAGAAAAATTTAAAATTTTTAGGAAGTACAATTGTCCCGAGCACATTAACGTACCTTTCTCCAACTAAATTGAACATCCTGATTATCAGTGTTTCCTCATCACCTGAGAACTCAAGTTCGGAATCTTGTTTACTGTGCTCCTCTGAGAAACAAAAAAGAAATACAAAATATCAAAAAGAAAGCCTAACTTTATCCTGTCATAGGCAAAGGAAGAAGAAGAAGTAAAAAGGCAATGATTCAAAACAAAATCCCAACAGTAATGAAATACTATAAAACATGGCTTAGGGTTCTTACCTATGGTGTCCATAGATGCATTTTCACTGGAGGAATGTTCAGATTCAGCCATTTATTAATCCCAGTCAAAAAAGATAAGAGAATTTATGAGTTTGGGTATGTTTGAGACATGCAATTAAATACTGTTTCCAGTTCAGATGTGACTAAAGAGAAGGAGAGAGAGAGAGAAAAAAAACATTCTCGTATATGGTAGTTGGGAAAATAGAATGTTAGTTGGGCAAATAGAATATGGAGTTTGGTGATGGGTACATGTTAGGTGGAAATGTAATGTTAAATTATACTGATAAAGTTTTTTGGACAAACACGTGAGTTTTATGTGAAAAAAGTTGTACATCTCCCACTTGGAAAGATTTATAAATACTATATTCCTCCCACCCCACCCCACACTGTTTATTCTCATCTCTAGTTCATCTGCAATCTTCTGCAGACTGATATTACTCTTGGTTTTAACTGATATTACAGCTGAAACTTTATTTTCACTGCAAATCAAGTTAATTGAACTGGTTTAATTGACAGTAGATTAATATGAAATTACTGTGCCTGGAAATCAACACACAAGTCTTGAAATTCCAAAGATGAACAAAACAGAAGGACTATTTTATTGGATTGGGGTACCAGAAAAGGAGTGTGGTACAGAAAAAACTATGCATCAGGAGTCAGGACTGAGGACCCACCATCACAAGCATGCCTACATTGCAGAAAAAAAATATTTTTCTTTTCTGGGGTTCAGAAAAAAAGTGAGTAGCTCACGTGACATCAATTTCTATCTGATAGACGTATACTTGTTCTTTAGTTATTAAAATCAATTTTGTTTCTTTTAATTTTTTAGGATTTTGCCATCACTAGTTCGGATTAATTAGCGTCCCATGCCTAATTTTAGTGGATAAATCTTTCAGTAGAGTTTTTTGCTCACACAAGGCTTCGAACATAAGACATGCTTAAATGATAACAAACTATTTACCACTTGGACCAACCCGATGATAAATATAATTATTCTAATCTTAAAACGATACTGAATTTTATTGAATCAAAAGAAGGTACAACTTTAACAATACAACCACTCAAAGGGAGAAACTAAGAGACTATGTCCACCAAAACCTCAAACAAAGAAAATAAAAAGAAACCTAAAGTCGCAACGACAGTCGAAGCTCACCTTCATTTGAATCCGACATCTATATTTATAGTAATCCAGTAACCGTCAATAGTACTTCTTTGTCTCTATCCAACTAGACGATTTTGAGATGATGAACGAGTGGCGAGCGAACTAAAGCAAACTTACAGGTTGCTTTGCAAAAACATATTTGAATACATCGGCAAACAACCACGAAAAGGGGATCTAACCTTTAAAGGACATTGACAATCACAAATCAGATACGAGCGACGTGAAAATCTCCACACAATCGTAGATCTACCGCAGAGGTAGGTGAACAACATGTCATAAGGCAGAGAAATCGTGTCACAAGAGCAGAGTGAAAGCGTGCCACAAAGGCATACGAACTTCACAAATATGCAAAAGGAAGAAACCAAACAAATTTTTTTATTAAAAATATAAGATAAAACTGAAAGAAAAT
This sequence comes from Hibiscus mutabilis, assembly GCA_019671005.1. NCBI lineage: Eukaryota > Viridiplantae > Streptophyta > Magnoliopsida > Malvales > Malvaceae > Hibiscus > Hibiscus mutabilis. The sequence continues at coordinate 36,836,011 of CM033742.1, forward strand.
AACAAACTAAAGCGAGATATAAAAAAATATGAAGGATACGAAACGTCGGCGGTTGACAACCAGCAGCAAGGTTGGTGCTGCCGCCAACCAAGATAAACTAAAAAAACAAGCGACTAGTAAAAAAGGAAAAATGTCGTGAATACTTTTATTTCAGTCACTCATATTTAGGGGTGTTTAAAATTTCGGTTAACCAAATTAACCGACTGAACCAAAAAAAATTTCGGTTAATCGGTCGGTTAATTTTAGGTTCGGTTGGTTAACGGTTAATATTTTTTAAAATTTCGGTTATATGTTAATTTGGTTCAAAATTGGTTAATTAACCGAATTACTCAAAAAATTTATATTATATATATATTTGGTCACTAAACTTTTAAAAATTATAAAATGGTCATTAAACTTTATCAAATTAGCACAAAATGATAATTAAATTTATTAATTTATTAAGAAATAATCATTAAAATTTTCAATAGTTATCAATAATTTATAATGTGCCATAAATCAATGATCATTTTGTAATAATTTGATAAGTTTAATGGTTGTTTTATAACTTTTGAAAGTTCAGTGGCTAAAAAGATTATTTTAACATAGTGTAGTAACCATTTGTGTAATTTACACAAAATTTTATAACAAATTTCGGTTAACCGAATTAACCGAACTTTTTTCGGTTCGGTTAAAAATTTTCGAAAAATTTTCGGTTCGGTTAACGATTAATAGGAAAAAATTTTGGTTAATGAAATTTTGGAAGTTCGGTTCGGTCGGTTAACCGAACCGGCCGTTTGAACACCCTTACTCATATTTTCATTTTTTGAGTAAGTATATACCCTATGATAAAATAATGACACATTTCACCATCTTTATTGGTATAAGATTATGTACATACTCTTTGTTAAAGAGGAGAGTCAAATCTAAGACCTTTGTTAAAGGGTCCAACATATAGCTAAATCACCTTGGAAATATGTCTTATGCTGGACAAAAAAAAGTTTTGAGATTAAATTGGGGTTGAAATTAATTACTTTTATTTTATGAAACTATATCAATTGTACTTAAAAGTTTTAAGAATATATTTATAACATAAATTATAGTTTATGGTTTATACAAAAAGATTAATGAAGAAGAATGAAAAATGTAATAATAAAATTATAATATAAATTATAAAATATTATAAGAATATATTTATAATTTATTTTAATTAATCTTATGTTATAAATATATTTTTATAACATTTTATGTTATAATTTAATTAAAATATATTAACTTTATAAAAAAAATAAACGCACATTGGTTTTTTGATTAAAAATGAAATGGATTATGTTTGTACATTTTAAGGATGCTAATGACAAAAATAAAAATATCAAATTGAAAAACATGTAAATGTTAGTGGGCAAAAAGTGTATTAATTTTTTTAGTATAAGTTTTTTTACATCCTTTTCTAGGATAAGATACTTAAAAAACGGTCTTGTACAATTTAGTTCAAAATATATAATTATAATGTTAAAATGCACCAAAAACTTGCTCATAATCCATGAATTTAGTAAGTTTTTTCAACTTGATCCTTTAACTTCTTCATCTACATTAATTCCTAAGCAAAATAACTTCATTTTTATTTTTCGTCATTTTGATGATTTATCGCTCTATATTGTTATATATGATACAATTTTAGAGTATCACTTCATCAAAATGGCCAAAAATAGATCTAATTTCAATGACTATTGTGGACCAAAAGAAAATTTAAGAACCAGGTTAAAAAAAATACCAAATTTAATATTTAAATGTTGCTTTATTCCAAATAAAAAATTTACAATTTTAGTTCAAATGAAAAATAATAATTATTAAGATTTCGCCTTAAATAAATAAAATGACTCAATGCATCCTTTAGTACCTAAATTTGACACCTTTTAATGTAATTTTTTTGTGTTCTTATCCAATTTCGTACTTGAATTTATTTTTTTCTCTAATCCGATACTCATATTTTTTTATCCAATATACAAATGTTTTACATTTTGGTACTTAAAGATGACATGTAGTATTATACACCCTGTTATTGACGTGACATTTTTGTTACACGCCACAACCTCATTAGTTAAGTTTTGAATTTAAATACTAAATGTGCAATTGATATATTAAATAAATAAAATTATATTTTTAACATCTAATTTGAACTCATTTAATAATTTTCATCTCTACCTCTTAATACAAAATCTTCCCATCGCCTCTAAACAAATGGAAAATGAAGAGAGAAGTTAATTGAGTTCAACTTGAAAAATATTTTAATTCAGTCCACTCTTTCTAAAACTCTACTCAAACTTAAGTAGCTTGAGTTATTAAACATACTAAGGCTTCTTTTGGGGTTGTTGTCCCCGACGGCCTGTTGAGGGCAAATGGCCGTAGGCCAAAAATTAAATTTTTCAGCCGCCACCAAACGCTCGTTTGGGTGCTAAAAATGGTGACCAAACGCTTGTTGAAGACCAAACCAGTGGTCGTTTGAGGTTGTTGTGTCTGATAAACATGGGTTGAGGACAACAGCAGCAACAAAAAACGAGGCCTAATCCTGAGCACATCAATATTGAAGTTATTATCTTATTCTAGTAATTTTGTAAGCTTAATAGAATTGCATTCGAAGATCTATGTAAATTATGTTCGATTCACGTGTATCAAATTTTGAGTAAATATTTTTCTTATCAAAAACTTCAAAGTCGGAACTACAGAGATCCCAGCAAGACGGATGCATAACCAAACGAACATAATCTGTCCATTTTTGCATGAGAAAATTAGACAACGTGTTTACTTCCACCATTCCACGAATTCGCCATGCAAAGAGTTCAAACTCTTCTATAAATTGCCAATACCATAACCCCCCACCCTGTTTCTCATCACCAAAAGCTATAACCAAATTATATCCCACGTACCTGTAAGTCAACAATGGCAAAGCTCGCAGTCTACTTAGCCACCTTCGCCTTCATCTTGTTCGTCGCCCATGCTTCCATCACGACCTTGACGGTCAACGAGGAGGAAAACCAGTGGCGGAACTTGGAGTAAAAGTTTGAGGGGGCCAACTTAAATTTTTAAAAATTTGGAGACTTAAATGAAATTTTTCAAAAAAAAATTAAGGGTTTAACTAAAATTTTTAATAATTTTGAGAGATTTAACAAAAAAAATTTTAAAAATGAGAGGTAACTTGATTAAAAATATTCAAAATTTTGAAGTTTTATATAAATTTTTAAAAATTTTAAGGGACAAAATTAAATTTTTTTTTAAAAAAAATTGAATTTACCAAAATTTTGTGAGGTTGCGACCACTGAGGAAAACCAATGGAGGTGGCCGAAGCCAACACAGAGCAGCTGGAGAGCAGATAAGGAGTGAAGAGAATCTCATCCACTGCCAGAAATACACGGAGGAACAGTGGCAGAGACGAAACTATATGTAGTGTGGGTGGGGCCCTCCCAGAATTTTTGGGATAATTACATTTTAGGTCCTTTTTAGTTTAAATATTATTTAAATAAGTCATTTGTCCCTCCCAATTTTTAGATTTAAAGGTTCAATAGACTCTTGCCCCTCCCAATATTTGATCCTAGCTCCGACCCTGAACAGTGGGGTGGTAGCATGTGCCTTGACTCGTGTTACGGGCAGCTAGCGAACCTGGATAACGAATGCCGATGCCATGGTATAACACAGGCGGCGATGCAACAGATGAAAGGAGGACAAATGGGAAGAGAAGAGATGCAGGTGATATACGAGGCTGCTCAGACAATTATGTTGTGATATGGATCCTAGGATGTGTGATCTCCCACCTCACGATAGGGTCTAAAAGGACCATCGCTGGAGCTAAAATGGTGAATAATAAATGTAAATGTCTCCCCAACTATGGGGTTCTTATAATAAAGCCCATCATCGTGTGTACTTTTGTTAAATGTTCATGAAAAAGTTCTATATTAGATTATGTTGTAAAATAAAAGGATAGAAATGTATCATTCACCGGTCAATGCAGATGCTAAAAGATCATATGAAGGGAAAACCTGGCGATCTGAATGTTTTAAGACAGAAAATTTAGAGCAATATCAAACCTTATTCAATATAGTAACTGAGATGTGGTTATCTAACCACTTCAAACACCACAAACATCATTGTTTTTAAGCAAAAGATGAGGTCTTAAAAGAGTTAACGCAAGTAACCGAGGATTTTGCCACTATAACGGCAAAACGCATAGAAGTTATTACAAGTAGACATCAAAGGCAGTATAGTCGTAGAACCCAAATCAGTACCCACCCCGGAGGCGAAGGACAAGGTGAAGAGTGGACTCCTTCTGGATATTATAGTCAGCTAGAGTTCGACCATCCTCCAACTGCTTCCCGGCAAAGATCAGCCTCTGCTGGTCTGGGGGAATCCCCTCCTTGTCCTGGATCTTTGCTTTCACATTGTCGATTGTGTCCGAGCTCTCAACCTCCAGGGTGATTGTTTTGCCAGTCAGTGTCTTGACAAATATCTGCATCCCTCCTCTAAGGCGTAAGACCAGATGCAGGGTTGACTCCTTCTGAATGTTATAGTCGGCTAGAGTCCTCCCATCCTCAAGCTGCTTTCCGGCAAATATCAACCTCTGTTGGTCAGGTGGGATTCCCTCCTTATCTTGGATCTTGGCCTTGACGTTATCAATTGTGTCAGAGCTCTCGACCTCCAATGTAATGGTCTTACCAGTCAAGGTTTTCACAAAAATCTGCATCCCACCACGCAGACGAAGTACCAAGTGGAGAGTTGACTCTTTCTGAATATTATAATCAGCTAGTGTCCTCCCATCCTCCAGCTGTTTGCCGGCGAAGATCAACCTCTGTTGATCTGGTGGAATCCCCTCCTTGTCCTGGATCTTAGCTTTCACATTGTCAATTGTATCAGAACTCTCAACTTCCAAGGTAATAGTCTTTCCTGTGAGAGTCTTCACAAAAATTTGCATGCCACCTCGGAGACGCAACACCAAGTGGAGGGTAGACTCCTTCTGAATGTTATAGTCTGCTAGGGTCCTGCCATCTTCAAGCTGTTTCCCAGCAAAAATTAACCTTTGCTGATCCGGTGGGATACCCTCCTTGTCCTGAATCTTAGCCTTCACATTATCAATTGTATCTGAACTCTCCACCTCCAAAGTGATGGTTTTTCCGGTGAGGGTTTTTACAAAGATCTGCATGCCACCCCTAAGACGAAGGACAAGGTGTAGGGTAGATTCTTTCTGGATGTTATAGTCAGCAAGAGTACGACCATCCTCAAGTTGTTTCCCAGCAAAGATCAGCCTCTGCTGGTCTGGTGGAATGCCTTCCTTGTCCTGGATCTTAGCCTTCACATTATCAATTGTGTCAGAGCTATCCACCTCAAGGGTGATTGTTTTGCCAGTAAGGGTTTTCACAAAGATCTGCATGCCACCCCTGAGACAAGGACAAGGTGCAGGGTAGACTCTTTCTGGATGTTGTAGTCAGCAAGGGTGCGGCCATCCTCCAGTTGTTTACCAGCAAAGATTAGCCTCTGCTGATCTGGTGGTATGCCCTCCTTGTCCTGGATCTTGGCCTTCACATTATCAATAGTGTCAGAGCTCTCCACCTCAAGGGTGATTGTCTTGCCCGTAAGGGTTTTAACAAAGATCTGCATGCCACCCCTGAGACGAAGAACAAGGTGCAAGGTAGACTCTTTCTGGATGTTGTAGTCAGCAAGGGTGCGGCCATCCTCCAGTTGTTTACCAGCAAAGATAAGCCTCTGCTGATCTGTAGGAATCCCTTCCTTGTCTTGGATCTTGGCCTTGACATTATCGATTGTGTCAGAGCTTTCAACCTCAAGGGTGATTGTCTTTCCAGTAAGGGTTTTTACAAAGATCTGCATACCACCCCTGAGCCGAAGAACAAGGTGGAGGGTAGACTCCTTTTGGATGTTGTAATCAGCAAGTGTACGCCCATCCTCAAGCTGTTTTCCGGCAAAGATAAGCCTCTGTTGGTCGGGAGGGATCCCTTCCTTATCCTGGATCTTGGCCTTGACATTATCAATTGTGTCTGAGCTTTCCACCTCAAGGGTGATGGTCTTACCGGTAAGAGTTTTCACAAAGATCTGCATCTGTTATGTAGACAAGAAACCCAGAATTACTTTATAATTTCCAACATCCTTTGCTTTAAAAAAATTATAACCTTTAACCCACCAAAAAAACAGATAGCTCAAAGCAAAGCGCAAGTTCCAAAGATCAAATTTGACATAGATCATACCTACATCTAATAGTATACAACAGTATAACATCTTGACAAGGGTGCATATAAAACGACATAAATTAATGAATAATTGACAAATCAATCGAAAGTAAAAAAAAAAAAAGAACAGTATTGTTTCATTCAATCTGTCAATCAAAGAGCATGAACAATAAGCTTCAAATTGGGGCAATAACGCTACTTGATCCCACCGATCATATTAAGATAAACCAATCAATAATATAAGAAAACTTGCAATCAAAAGAACGATATAATTAGACCCTGAAGATATATCAGCAATAACTGATAATACCCTAATATTAACATTAAATTAAACAGCCAAAATCAAAGTGAATATATGATCTTGATTTCGAAAAAAAAGATAACTTTTACAAAGGGATGCTAAAATTTTATCTGGGAATAGATCAAATTCATTAAGTAAACGAAACAAAAACCCTAGATAAAACAAACAAAAAATCTACCAAAACTCAACAACAATAAGAAATCAAGAACCGAAAAAGGGGAAATAAACGAGAACAAGAAGATAATTACCTTTCGATCGAGAGAAAAAAAATTGGAACCGAGAGCTTTGACGAAAAATATCAGAAAAAGGAGAGAATTGATTTGGGGATTTGATTTTGAATTTGATGCGAGACTGGGAGGAAAATAGATGATTTATTTATAAGGTGGAAATTGCCGACTCAATGAAGAAAAGCAAGGAAAATTGACGAATGATATGAAGCCACGTGTTGGGTAGCCTGGATTACACGCTAAGATTAGTGTTTTCCTTTGACCATGAGATTTAAAGAAAAGTATTTTGCCTTCAACGACGCTGCCATTTTGGGCTTTTCCTCTTAGAAGAGTAATAAAATATTTTATTATTTTCTTGGATAGGAATTTTTTGAATTTTTTTTATTTGAGTACGAGTTGAATCAAATTTAAATCTGTTCGGTAATTAATTGTACTAATAAAAATAATAAAATATTTTATTTTATAATTAAATTTAAATAAAATAAAATTTTATCATCAATTAATAATTTGGATCAAAATTTTACATTGTATTTAGGCTAATTATTCTATGTACAAAATTTCACAAACACTTTATTTTAGGGTTTAAAGATTTTATTTAGGGTATAGTGTTTAGAAGTTTTAGTGGGCAGGTTTTATATTTAAGGGGTATGGTTAGAATTTAAGGTTAAAATTTAAGATTTATAGGTTAAAACTCAAAACCCTAAAAACTAAACCCTAAAAACTAAATCCATAAACCCTAAAATTAAGATACTTGTAGAAACTTTTCATTTTCACCTCAAGTGCATGTGATATTTTCTCTTGTATTTATATTAAAGTTACAATTTTATTAGAATTTAACTTGTTTAATAATTTAAGGTGTTGAGATTGGTTTAGATTTTATAGTTTAATAAGAATAATCGTAAAATATTTTATATAGTTTATGTATCAAAATATAATTATTTCAATAAGAAAAATCATTTGATACATAGATATGGATATATTAATTTTAAGGTTTAGTATAAGGATTTGGAGTTTAAAATTTACGGTTTAAGGTTTTAGAATTAGAGATATAAATTGTATAACTTAGATAAGAATAGTTGTATAATTTTTTACACATCTTGTGTATCAAAATATCTCATCCAACGAGAAAAATTATTTGATGTACATAAGGTGTAAACTTTAATTTATACAAACACGTCTATTTTACAATTTAGATTTTCAGTGATTAATTTTATTATTTAGATTTAAGGTTTAAAATTTAAATTTTATAGATTAAAGATTGTGCTGTTTTTTTAATTCATTGTGTTGTAATAATATATCAAAGAAAAATACCGAGTTTGAACCTACATAAGATGTTATTTTTTTCATTTATTGTGTTATAATAATATATTAAAAAAATGCCGGAATTTGAACTTAAACGGATAAACATCCATAACCACCAACTTAACCACTAACTTGAAATTTCCGTACCCATATTGTATCTATAAAAACACGAGGTTAGAGAAAAATAGAATCAATAAAATACATTCCTTGAAATAAAGGAAATAATGCAAAGCAGGAACAAAATATTAGTAAGCAAACCAATTTAAATTTATCAAACCATGTCAAAACTAATTAATCTGCATAATTAGTAAAGACATCATGCTTCAAATGATTCAAACAAAACATTAGAATATCATAGAAACTTAATATTATCATACTGGAAACCATGAAACATTAAACATAAGCAAATAAGTAGAAAAGTTTTCCCAAATTATTTTAGTTTTAGCCAATGCATCATAGCAAGGCTCACACAGAACATAAAACCATAAACATAAAGCTGGACCCCAATCATAAGCCACACTTCTTCAAACGACCACAATTCAGAAACCACCACGGAGGCGGAGGACAAGGTGGAGGGTGGATTCCTTCTGGATGTTGTAGTCCGCCAGAGTCCGGCCATCCTCAAGCTGCTTCCCTGCAAAGATCAGCCTCTGCTGGTCTGGGGGGATCCCTTCCTTATCCTGGATCTTAGCCTTCACATTATCGATAGTGTCCGAGCTTTCAACTTCCAGAGTGATAGTCTTTCCCGTCAATGTCTTCACAAAAATTTGCATCCCACCACGAAGGCGAAGCACCAAATGGAGGGTGGACTCCTTCTGGATGTTGTAGTCAGCTAGGGTACGACCATCCTCCAGCTGTTTACCGGCAAAGATGAGCCTCTGTTGGTCGGGTGGAATTCCTTCCTTGTCTTGGATCTTGGCCTTGACATTATCAATGGTGTCCGAGCTTTCAACCTCAAGAGTGATGGTCTTGCCAGTGAGGGTCTTAACAAAGATTTGCATCCCACCACGGAGACGAAGCACCAAGTGAAGGGTGGATTCCTTCTGGATGTTGTAGTCAGCCAGGGTGCGGCCATCCTCAAGTTGTTTACCAGCAAAGATCAACCTCTGCTGGTCTGGGGGAATACCCTCCTTGTCCTGAATCTTGGCCTTGACATTGTCAATGGTGTCCGAACTCTCAACCTCCAATGTAATGGTCTTGCCGGTCAAGGTCTTAACAAAGATTTGCATTCCACCTCGAAGGCGGAGCACCAAATGGAGGGTGGACTCCTTCTGGATGTTGTAGTCAGCTAGGGTACGACCATCCTCCAGCTGTTTACCGGCAAAGATGAGCCTCTGTTGGTCCGGGGGAATTCCTTCCTTGTCTTGGATCTTGGCCTTGACATTATCAATGGTGTCCGAGCTTTCCACCTCAAGAGTGATGGTCTTTCCGGTGAGGGTCTTAACAAAGATTTGCATACCACCCCTCAAACGAAGGACCAAGTGGAGCGTGGACTCCTTCTGGATGTTGTAGTCAGCAAGGGTACGGCCATCCTCCAGCTGCTTACCGGCAAAGATAAGCCTCTGTTGGTCGGGAGGGATCCCTTCCTTGTCTTGGATCTTGGCCTTGACATTATCAATTGTGTCTGAGCTTTCCACCTCAAGGGTGATGGTCTTGCCAGTTAGAGTCTTGACGAAGATTTGCATCTATTTTGAATCATAAAACAAAACTCAAATAAGACTAATTTGAAATATAAACGAAATTACAAAATATATTTAAAATCAGGACTAATGAATTCACAACAACATAACCTATCGATGACTATCTAGCAGGATCGTGATTCCGGGGTAACCTAAAACGATTCAAATTGATTTAATCTATTCCAAAACGAATTCGCACTTCAAAAAAAAAAAAAACAATAGCATCAAAACCCTAATCTTTATTCAAAAACGGAACTAAAGCAATAAAAACCCAATTTACGACTGGAAAAAGAGAAATAAATACTTCTTTGCAACTAAAAGGGAAATCTTTATTCAAAATCTAACAGACTATGAATTAACAAAACCCGAAATCACAAATTGAATTAAAAGAATAAAAGAGGGGAAGAAATCCCTAATCAAACATTCATATGCATGGGACAAATAAAAAATTAAATATACTACACAGGAATCAAAAACCAAAAACAATAAAAGAAAAATGAGAAGATAAAATTACCTTGAAATTTTGAAGAAGGCTTTGAATCTCAGATCGATTTCGAAATTGGGATGGTAAAATGTAGGCTCGATCGGCCTTAATTTATAGCCCTAATTGACAAGTGAAATGACAGAAAAGGACCTTGAGTGAACCAATGGGATAAGGCTTACGTATTTTAATCGTATTCCTAGCGGCGGAAGGCGGCCAAGTGGCCAACTAATATATTTAGTCAAGCGGTGCTTTCACAAGGTCACGCTCCTCTAAGAATGTGTGTACAACGCGCTACCATTATTGGTCCAGTTGGTGATATAAACAATGACGAATTTAATTTTAAACTGACCTATTCTTTCGTAGCTTATTTTATTTCACTATATTTATTTTAATCAAAAAATAATATTTTTTCTATTTCAGTAAAATTATCATATTTAAATTTTAAAATTATTTTAATTAAAATATATATTAAAAAATTTAACAATTTTATAAGACACATTTATTTTTTTATCCACGATCGTACAAAATATAGCCTTTTGATTATTATTTTTATTTACTATACAACTTTATATAAAGAAAACTTAGGTACCTAGGCAATGTGGAATCCTTAATATATATCCCTTCATTCCATTAAAATTATTTTTTTTATTAATATTTTAAAAGATTTTTTAGTTTGACCTTAACTATTTTAAATGATTAAATTTTGTAAAAATATATCTTAAAATTTATTTGGAGTGAAAATTTTAAATTTTTATAATTTTATCAATAATAAATTTTAAATAAGGAGTCAAAGTTTAAAAAATTTAATAAAAAACAATTTCAATCAGACAAAACGAGTATATTTATAATCCATGACCTGGTCTCAGAAATATTTTGCAAAAGACACTATAATAGATATTAGTTGCGGATAGAGACGAAATAAGGGTTTTTATTGGAATATTACTTGTGCTTTAATTATTGATCATATAACGTGTTTTTAAAGATTTTTTTTTCTAGAATATAATATTTTTAGAGTTTGACATTGATATTTATGGATTTGAGATTAATGTCGCATAAAAATGCAAATACAACTATTTTTAAAAACCTTTAAATTTGTTTCATTGACAGATTTAACCCGAACAAATGACTAGAAAATCATTGTATTTTAGTTTTTTACTCTACATTTAACTTAATACTTATAAATACCAACAAAATAATTAGCTGATTTAGTGGGATGAGATACTGAATCACTTAATAAATGTTGACGTTGTGAATGGAACAAATTTAATTAAGATAACTGTCTCCATAATATACTTATACGGTATCCAATCTGAATTAGTTAATAAATAAACTAAATATGGGAATTAATATATTAAAAAAACTTAATACGTATAGACATTGAAGTTCAACAAAAAAAAGCATAATAAAAAATAGGAAAATTCTAGAACGGGCGACGTACACCGATGAACATCACTAACGAAATGCACCGCTGAGCACAATTAATTTTTTAATGACTTTGAAATAATTATTAAAAATTTCAAAGGCTTGGCATGCAATTAATTATATTTTAAAATAAAATTAGAAGAAATTATTCTATTAATCATTCTCACCACATCAACTATGGTTCTACCCAATTAAATAAAACCACGTTATATTTCTTTTTCACATAATATTTTCTTATAAATTAAAAGTTACAAATCACCATCTTCTTCCTCATACCTCATAAATTTATTCTAGTATGTTAATGAATGAAAACGCTAAAATAAAAAAACACCCAAAAAACTTAACCACAAATTAAAAGAGACATTAATAAAATAATTAATTATAATGTTAAAATTTGCCAGTTTTAACATCTAATTCTTTTGTTTGACGATGAGTTTGGGTAATAAGGCATTCGATCTGGATTTTTTTTGACGATTAATTGGAAAACCCCATAAGATGATCAAAAGAGTCTTTGTTTTTAACAATTTTTTCTTTTCAAAGATCGATCTTTTATCCAGGATTTTAGATCTTAAAATAAAATTTGTTAAATTACAAAGAACTTTTAGGGTTCAATGTGTTTGCAAGCAACGATAGATCCAAGATTGTTTCCAACATGTGCAGATGAACTATTTATCTTATATTCTTGGCAGCAAACTAATTGTTTTATTTTTGTCTCATTTGATTCCTAAGTTAAGTTTTTTGGTGTTTTCTTTTCGTTTTAATGATTTCATTCATTAACATATTATAATAAATCTATGAGGCATATGGAAGAAGATGATGATTTGTAACTTTTAATTTATAAGAAAATATTATGTGAAAAAGAAAGATAACGTGGTTTTATTTAATTTGGTAGAACCATAGATGATGTGGTGAGAATGATTAATAGTATTCAGCGGTGTGCGTCGCTCGTTCTAGACTCATCCAAAATGTCGAATCTTAAGCCCTCTGAAGCCCATAAAGGCCACGAGGCATGAGCATGAATTAGGACCATAAATTTCATAAGCAAAAGCCACCCAGAATTTCATACAACATTTTGTTTTGAAGTACGAGTTCAATAATCATGGTAAAATCCATTAACAATTGTGAATTTAATCTTTTTAAAATCTTATTATTGTTCGGATATGAAAACGGTGATTAAGAACCGTTCATCACATTAACACGAAGTAGAAAGTCACAAAACAATTGTGATCACATCCAATAGGTGGTATTGATAGTGTATAACAAGTTTGTTGCTCAATAAGAGGAATTGTGCTTCCTCCACAAACATTCTTTTTTTAAGAATAAATAACAAAACTATATATATATATATATATGTATACTTTCATCAAATGTTCAATGTTGCACACAATCTTTTTTTTTTTTGCACATAAATAAACTCAAATAATTATTCGTGTTATAACAGATCCTTTATAATTTTTATACACAATCTTTAATTTTATGAAATTATACACAAAAGGTCCAATTTAATTTCAACTTAAACTAAGTTCTACTACAAACTACCAATGGAACTCATGTCAACAGTGGCAGAGCCAAGATTTTTATATAGTAGGGTCAGAGTGGAATATGAGGTATAGGAGAATCTCATACCTAGGGGTGTAAATGAGACGATACAGATCGTGAGCTACTCGAGTTTGACTCGGTCAAAGCTCGGACAACACTCGACTCGATTGGACTCGACTCGATTGGATTCGACTCGAGCACGAGTCGAGCTATTTGATACCCGACTCAAAAAGCTAGTGACATACTCGAAAATATAATATACTAAAATTTTAATTTTTTTAAATTTAAAATCTAAATTCATAAACCTAAAAGCCTAAAACATAACTCCTAAACACTAAATCTAAATCTTAAATTTTAAACCCAACAACCTAAAACTCTAAACCCTAAACTAATACCATAAACCCTAAAATTAACAGGCTTGTATAAACTAATAGGGCTTTAAATGAGACGAGACAGATCTCGAGCTACTCGAGTCTAACTCGGACAAAGCTTGGCCAACACTCGACTCGATTGAACTCGATTCAAGCTCGAACTCGGCTCGAGTTCTTAACGAGTCGATTCGAGATCAGATTATTTAGGCTCGTTAAAAACTACTCAAGCTTGAATTGAGCTCGAATTCTTAATGAGCTGAGTCGAGCTTAGCACTACTCGAGCTCTACTCGGCTCGTTTACACCCTTACTCATACCATTAAAATAAATATTATTGACCTTATACCTCAATAAATTAAGTGGAGTCAATTCTAATATTTCATATAAAAAAATCTATATTACCTCCTTAAAAATCTCATATCCAATAAATCAAGTGGGGTCAATTGTACTCTATTGTTTCCATATACATCCGCCCATGCATGCCAAGAGATATCGTGCATATTAGCTCAGATATTAAACAAAACAGCACAGTTGTTGAGTGGAGCGCCGGTGTCGTTTAAGGACAGATCGACACGTGAGAAAACCGAGTTGGGAAATGTTTTATTTTATATTAAATATCAAAAGCAAAAGTCATATCAGAGATTGATGTATTTTTGTACCAGCAGACCATGCATCCAATCCAATCCAATCCAACCCAACATCCAATTCTCCAACCGCGGCTTGACGTCCAACTGACACACAACCGAGCTCAACAGCAGCAGCCAAGTGCATGGCTCATGCCCGGTCCCTCCACCCACCCCATGCGCTATGTATATACGCGCTGTGTGTGACCAAAAACCCTAGGGTCACCCACGTGAAGTTCATGCAAAAGCAGGCAGTGTGCCACGGGAAAGGCAAAACCCCATTGGAAAAGAAAAGCATTGCAACTGCAATAACCCTGGGGTTCTTTTTTGACATGACTGGTTTTGGAACTGTATGTTCTTTTTTAAGTGACGATTTGTTCTTATTTGGAACATATTGTTTATATGGATATGGCAGCCAACGCCAATGGCCAATCTCTTATCCTTTGAAAAAAAGTAGTAGGTACATTAGTTTTTTTAATCAACAATTAAGGAATTAACACTTCCATTAATTGTTTCTTGCTTAGGATCAACAACAATGGAAGTCCTGAACTCAATGATAAATTCATACTTCCATGGATGATATATATAATACAAATACACATACACATACATATATTTAGTAAAAAAAACACATATATACTAATATACATATATATATATATGGAAAAAGAATTGATGCACTGGCGGTGGAAAACAAAAATTTCCACAAGTAGTGCATTTTTAGAGTTTAGGTGTAACACCCAGATCAATATGGGCCCGATCCAATCTGAGGTGTCACATTCGGGCCACCGGAGCAACCCATATTACAATTTCAGATAAAACAAATTGTCAAACCATAAAACAAATTCTGAATCAAAAATGCAAGTTAGAAATTATTCATTTAACATAATAGTGTTCATAAATACAAGTTATAAAACGAGTTTCAGACGCAAATGTAAACAGACGTGGCATACATGCCCCCTAATTACACATGTACCGTACTATGCAAGTAGTGCCGAAAGAACTCCAATGCTGATGTAGATAACTGCACCACGATCAATCTTTTAACATGTGATGGAATAGAACAGCTTGAGCTTGGAAAAGCTCAGTAATACAGAACCACCAAAAGATGCTAAAGGCACAAGCATGTATTTGTCAAAGCATAATATTGTTGTGGTGTTCCGGGCAACAAGAAGTTCCAAAAATGAATCTTTATTCCCATAAAACATTATATTTGAAGGTAACAAAGTTGTTCTTTATTTGATCACCCGAGAACTGGCGAGGTGCCCAAAGGCCATATGTTATATTTTGACTCAAATTCTAATCGGTAATTAAGTTGGATTTTATTGTAATTCTAGTGGTTGAAGATTACTTGGTAAGTAGGATTTTTATGTAGAGATCTTATTGAATAAGGTTTCTTGGTGACCAAGTATTTGGGTCTATAAATATAGACCAGGTTTAACCTTTTGAATTATGAGAGAACAAGAGAATGAGAGTTGGAGAGAATTATTCTCTAGAGAGATGTAACCACTTTTAGGATCTCTACAACTATTGTGCCTACGTGGTAGAGATGTGTATTGTAGGAATGTTGGGAAGAGTGTTTTGGTTCTACCGGGTCATGAGATTTGTACACCAGGTTTTGAGATTACATGGGTTATCATGTAGCTTATTCCTTGTTCATGAGCGTCTTTTATGATGGAGGACGATTGTTGACTGTATTGACAAATTTTTGCTTCTTGTTTATAGAAGATAGATCCATTGGTTGTTACACATTAGCATCCATGTTAACACAGGCTGCAACATTTTATCAAAGCTAAGGTCTAAAACTATTAGTTTCGTTCTAGGCGTTTGCATATGAAGTGTTCACCATGCATATATTTATATGCATTGCATCATCTGTTTAAACATACTTCATTTATATAAATGTTGTAGACTGAGTATCACATCTTTCTTGACAATGTAATCATGAATAATTTTGAAAGTTATTTTTGGCACATTTTATATGAATTTATCTATATAATTTTATGCAAAGCTATAAAGGACCCCTCACTATACTCTGATAACTTATGCTCTTAGTTGTTATTTTCTGTCAAAAGTATGAACAAGGGACTGTTATGCGTGATATGGATCACAGTTCTCTATCGAGCTAAACAAAGCTGGTATGTATTTTCTATTTTGAATCTTTGAATAGAATAATTATATGCTTCCTTGCCAATTTCCATCATGTGATCTCCATGCATCTTCCTCCCCACAACTTTGACATGATTTTCAATACTTAACTATTGAATGTTTAATAAGCTTGATTTCTTCACATCTCCTCCCTTAACCGTGTGACTTGACGTGAAATCTATGAGTTATTTTTGTTTTCTGATATTGTCTACTCTGTCTTTAAGAATCTGAGATGCGTAGCCAACACCCAGAATTGCCATGGTCTCTGTTTCTTACAGGATTCTATTTCTTAGAGTTGTGTTTATCGAATGAGGTTTTAAGCTTTGGCAGGTATAAAGAAATCCGCGTTTGAAAAGCTTGAGGCTTGGCTAGTTTGAATCCAATTGTCAATGAAAAAGTAAACCTATATAGGCCATCCCTCCAACAATGTCATTGCAAATGCTAACTCTTGGAGTAAGACTGTAAGAGTCAAATCTAAAGAACCGGATTCGGAATGTGTATAAACGCGGCTATCTAAACTTTCATTTGCCATGTAAGGAAGAATCAAGGCCTTAAAATTTTAATATGGAGAGGGTAAAGGACATTGGAGTGGTGACAGCACTGTCCAACATTTGCATTCGACAAAGATACCTGCTTTTCATTTTTCGATACGAGATGTAGTTGCTGATCTTCACTAGATATACTTGTGTTTCAATTAAACTACGAATGATGATTTACATTAATGTGTTAGTATTACTCATAATTCTGATTGAGTGGTACAGGTTGCGCAAGTTGAACTTCCAAGTTGAAAAGAAATACCAACCTCGCTTCCAAGTAAGCACGCGAGTTGAAAAGAAATACCAACCTTGCTTCCAAGTAAGCGCG
Source organism: Hibiscus mutabilis (assembly GCA_019671005.1). Taxonomy (NCBI): domain Eukaryota; kingdom Viridiplantae; phylum Streptophyta; class Magnoliopsida; order Malvales; family Malvaceae; genus Hibiscus; species Hibiscus mutabilis. The sequence goes on from CM033742.1 coordinate 36,853,178, forward strand.
CGAGTTGAAAAGAATATCAACCCCGCTTCCAAAGCAAGCAAACAAAACTAAACAAAGGGTCGTATGAGCGTCCGTCACTTTCAAGAAGTGTGCATAAAGGAATCAGCTCAACGATCGCCGCTTCCAAATCAAGCGAGCAAAAATAAATAAAGGATCGTATGAGCGTTCGTCACTTTCAAGAAATGTGCATAAAGGAGTCAGTTCAACGATCGTCGCTTCTAAAGCAAGCGAGCAAAAATAAGCAAAGGGTCGTATGAGCATCTGTCACTTTCAAAAAATGTGCATAAAGGAATCAGCTCAATAATCGCCGCTTCCAAAGCAAGCGGGCAAAAAAAAGCAAAGGGTTGTATGAGCGTACGCCACTTTCAAGAAGTGTGCATAAAGGAATCAGCTCAACGATCGCCGCTTCCAAAGCAAGTGGGCAAAAATAAATAAATGGTGGTATGAGCGTCCGCCACTTTCAAGAGGTGTGCATAAAAGAATCAGCTCAACGATCGTCACTTCCAAAACAAGCGAGCAAGAATAAACAAAGGGTCGTATGAGCGTCCGCTACTTTCAAGAAGTGTGCATAAAGGAATCAGCTCAACGATCGTCGCTTCCAAAGCAGGAAAGCAAAAATAAACAAAGGGTCGTATGAACGTCTGCCACTTTCAAGAAGTGTGCATAAATGAATCAGCTCAACGATCGCTGCTTCCAAAGCAAGTGAGCAAAAATTATATAATCTTAAGTATTTACTCTTTAAAAATAAAACTTAAATCCTTAATCCTAAAATATAATTTTTTAAACTTTAAATTCTAATAAAAATTTAAAATTTTAAACTCTATAAACTAAAATTTTAATCCTAAAATAAAAAAATGTGTAATTTAAATTACATGCAAAAAAAGGGAGAGACAAAGGAGAAGACCTTTAAGGCTTTTTCCATAGAAGATTTTGTCCGTTAGTTACCGACAAATTTGTAAGAAAAATGTAGACAAAGCCCCATTAGGTGTCACGTGGGATATAAACAAACAAACAAAAATAATCAAACATGAAAAGAAAAAGCACCCACCCTTGTGCGCTTCGTTGGATATATAAGGTGTTTAAGAATTAAATTTTAAAAAATAAGATACATTCAGAAATATTTAAGAATCTATGACAAATTAAACAGTAAGGTGGAAGATTCCACCTGCATATGATATCTTGATATTTTTTATTATTTTTTTCAAAGCTGTCATGCACTGAATATTTTATGTTATAAAAATATTCAAAAAAAATCAGAAGATGGCGTTTTCTACCTCTATTGTTCATTTTGCCGTAATTTCCAAAATAAAACTTAAACGCCCCATTCCCTAAATATAATTCTAAGGGACAATATTCTCCTAATTTTACCCACCTTTGTCCAACAAAAAATAAATAAAATAAAAACAAAACCATATTTTTATTTGTCAAATTTGAGAACAAATATATGAATTAAGAGAATGTTTTGGTATTTACAAAAGAAATTTTATGTTGCTATTCAAGAATCTTTTAATAAAAATTAGGTTAACCTCAATTACTATTTAATAAAATACATAAAATAAAATTATTTTTAGATTATATATATATATGATTCGTTGCATGGCTTGTGGATAGGTTATCAATCTTGGCTCAAGTTAAAATTCATTTTTTTAGGTTGGTGTTTATCTATATTAATACTGAAATTTTGACTAAATTTATTTTCACAAGTTAATTCGAACAACAATTTAATTATAATTATGTTTTAATTTATATATTACAATAAATATTACCGTAAGCTTTCACATTTTTTATAAATCTTTAAAAAAAACTAATATAATGCATTATTTGCAATTCAAAGACATGATTAAAAGTTTCTATGGTCACTTATTAATTTTTATGGTCAAAATTTTAATCATGAAATATATTTTCTCAATTTTTTTATCAAAATTTAAAGTTGAAAGAATTAACCACAAAAAATCAATAATTGGTTTTTTTGGTGGGACAAAAGGAGTAGCATAGTAAAGGATTATTATTTAGTAGAGAAAAATAATTTCACAAGCACTCTTAAGATGATGACAAATATTTTTAATTTGTTTTTAAAATTTTAAACATATTATAAAGATTTTCATTATTATTATAAATAAATTCTTGAAAAAAAAATTCTATTGTCAATGCATTAAATAATTATCTTATATTAAACTGGGTAAATGGAAAATAACTTGAAATTTAACAAATTAACAAGAAAAGGGATTCCATATCCTCCCCAAGAGCCAGGCCCATTTAATATTAGTAGAGCCCATTGAAATATTCAGCATAGCCCAATTCTAAGATCCATTTTGAGCCTTTTCTACTGCATTTTTAAAATATTTTGGATAAACTATGATTTAGTCACCAAACTATTATTATATTTTAATTTTTGTCAGTAAACCATAAAAACATTCATTTTGGCCACCAACGGTTTTGTTTTATTTTGTTTTGGTCAGTGGCCGTTAAAAAGATAACAGAAATGACAACGTGATCAAGTATAACAGTACATTTAGTCGCCAAAACTTGCACATTTTATTAATTAGTTCATAATTCAACATAGTTCAACTAATTTAACATTTCATATTTATAAATTTTATCAATTTAGTCATCACATGCATCATAATCATAAATTAAATAAAAAAATGGGTTAGTGACAGATTTAACCCTTCAATTGCCAATCCATTGGCTATCGATCGATTCCCCAAGACCCAATCATCGACAGCCTCTTTCACCATCTGCAACATTTGTTTGAAAATTCACTCTCGTTCATTCATTCAATATTTTGTTTTACTATACAATGTCACTTCATCTTGTTTGTTATATTTGTAACTGTCGGTGATCAAAACAGAATAAAACAAAAACGTTGTGACTAAGATGAAAGTTTTAGTAGTTGAAAACTAAAACAGAGACATGTCAATAGTTAGGTAACTAAATAAGTAGTTTACCTTTATTTCAATTATTTTTTAATAATCTTTTTTTTTATCTCTACTAACCTTTTTTATGTTAATTTCTCTCTTCAAGAATAGTATAAATATTGAATGTTTATATTTTTTTGGAATCCAACCATACTTTTTCATGATTATTGTCGTTCGCCGTCATCGGTCGACATCTTTTCTCTTTACATAAAAAATATTTCTTAAAACAATCTTGATTTTTTTTCTTTTTGTTTATCCAATTAGATTTTTCTAAATCAGTCTATATGCTTCAAGAACTACATTTTAAGTTAAGAAAACACCTCTCCTAAATGCTTCTTTGATGCTTAGTCTAGTTGTTGTTTGTGTGACGAGACTTTGTCGTAACCGACACTTGAACCCCAAACTCCATATCTAAATTCTAGGGCTTCAAAATGAAAGATATGGGCACTTTAGGGCTTTGATTCAGCCAAATTAAAATGAAATGGAAAGAATATAAAAAAATAATGTTGTCTAAAAAAAGGGAAATGGGAGTGGTATTGGTATGGAATTATTTAGGGTTTTGGGTTGTCTCTACAGCGCTTGTCATATGTCCTCCTGATGACAAAGGTAAAGTTGTCATGTATCTGCGATGACAAATGCAAAATCATCGTACCTTCCCGATGACTTTAATATTTTTTTTTGTATTTTCAGGACTAATTTGAAAGAAATTAAAATTACAAAGATTAAAATATATTGATGTTTGAACTTCAAGTATAAGAAATTTAAAATATAGCGATCAAAATGAACAATTTTAGAAAGTTTAAAATGTGTATTTAATTTTAAATATTTTGGTATTTGTAAGTAATTTTAAATTTATGACTTCATTTTTTTTAACTGTGACATTATAAGCCCCGATGACAGTTGTCGACGGCTTTGATTTGATTGCAATTTTTGTTTATGCCACAAGACCAAATTGAAAGTAAACAAATTACATGGATCAAAATGAAAATTTTAGAATTTTTACAGTAAAATTACATACAACAAATCCTTGTAAACTTGACATGTTTTTGTACCAAAATTCGAATTTTTACATACGATAGGTTAAAAAAAATGAAGTTTAAAATTTAAAATATAGATAAAAACTTAGACATCAGAATTAAATGCCAAAACGTCGTCGTCTTATCAATGCGTAGTGTTAAAAAGTTACATGAATGAAAAAAATCACCCTAATCAGACGCTAAGCACAAAATTTAAGATTTAAAATATAGATAAAAACTAAAAATCAGAATTAAATGCAATGTTTGCCTCTATTTCTAAAAATTACATTTCAGCCTCTATAATTTTAACTTCATTTTAATTTAGTATCGAAAATGCAAAAAAAAAAAATCATCGAACGACGACTCTGTTTTGTCATCGAGAAGATATAACAACTGAGTCACTATATAATTCTAAACTAGCTCAATTTTCTTATTTTTTTCGCAAAATATTATTTTACTAAATTTTTCAAAAAAAAAAAAAGAAGATTATACGAAGAATTGTTAGTACAAAAGAAAAGAAAAAACTTGGAACCCCACATCTGAAACTAAGAACCAGCAAGTTTCAAGTAATAGCAACAATTTCCAAATGGTTGCACAGCATTAAATACACTGTCTATTTTTTCAGTCAATTTATTACGAGTTTAAATAAAAACAACCATTTTCCGTAAAACAAATAAAAGCCGTCATTAAACGACTTAAAACTCAAATTTACCACCCAGTTTTATCAATTCTTTGTTTGAAATTAGGTGAGAGCATTCGATCGAGTCAAGTTAAAAAATTTCAAGCTATTCAAGTTGATATATTATATTTTATAACTCAAATTTGATTTAAATTTTTTTTTAATTCGAGTCGTGTTTATGAAATTCGAGTCAATTTCGAGCTAAATTTTCGAATTCTTATATAAATTTAATTATAATTATTTATCACGTTTATGATATAATTTAATTTAAATTTAAATTTAAACGACTTTTTCTAATCATATAACATGGCTCGCTCCCTAAATCTCGTTAGGGTCTCTTTTGTTTTGAGACTTGTTGGGGTGGCGCCGTTAGGTCGTTTTGAAGTGGTTTCCACTCCCCTGCCTTCATCCTCTTCCCCTTTTCTCTTTTAATTTCTCTCCCCTCCATTTTTTTTCGGTCCGTTCTTTTCTTTCCTTTTTTTTGCGGTTTTTTTTTTTTTTTTGCTTTACTTGGCTGGTCTCGACACGTTGTTTTTGTCTTAGACAGCCTCGGTCCAAGCTCGGGTCTCTTTGCGAGGAGAATGATCAGCTTACATGGAGGATCTGGTCAAGAAGGATCTAGGGAGGTTTTCTTCTCCTTCTTTACTGCTTTGTTCATTCTTTATTGTTGTTTATGTTTCTTCAGTTCTCTTCGGCGGCAGTTAGAGTTTCTTTTTTCTGTCGGTGAAAGATCATTCGTTGGGAGCTTGGATTTTGGCCTCCTCCGTTAATTTTCATCACCCATCGTGATCGCGCGATAAAGGCTCGATGGTGTTCATGTTGTATTACCACACATGCTTTATCTTCCTGTGTCCCCAGATCTAACATGCAGATGTTGAATAGCTGTTGACTCTTCATGTTTCCAATTTTCTTTCTGGTCTCGAGGATATGTTGTTTTCTCCTTTGTGTTGAGGCTCAATTTGTGTTTTTTTTTTTTCGTTTCTGCAAGACTGTTTTTCTTGCTTTTCCTCATTCGTGATGCTCTGTTTGTGGAGCTTGTTTTCCTAGGTTCGATTTGAGCCATGTTTTTGTATCTTTGTTTATGTCTGAATGAGGCCGGTTGGATTCAGAAAAAGAAGATATATATATATATATATTCATATTCTTTTTTACATGTATAAATAAGATTTGTAATGTTATTTAATAAAAATATCATCTAAACTTCTAAAAATATATTTATAATATTATTTTTAAATAAGAAAATTTTGAGATAAAGCATTTATGGGAGTATAAATGAGTCAATAATTTGATGTAAAGAAAAATTTTACAAAAAAATTAGTGAATGATCAAATTGAATAAAATGTAAAGTTTAAGGACTAAATTACAAAAAGAATATATTTTGTTAAAAATATAAATTGAAGTTACATACATATTATATAGTGTTAGTGAATCACGTGGTTTGATTTTGGTCAAAAATAGACTTAGAAAGAAAGATGAATTGAAGAAATGAGAAATCATTCAAAGCTGAGGGGTTAAATTGAAAAAATAGGAAATTTATATTAAAAATATGAATTGAAGTCAAATAGGTATTCTACGGTGGTTTAAGAGTATGTGGTTCAAATTTGGTCAGAATGGACTTAAAACGAATGAGGGATTGAAAAAAATGAGGAAATCATACAAAGTTAAGGGGCTAAATTGCAAAAATGTGAAATTTATTTTCAAAAATATGAATTGAAGCTAAATATGTATTCTACATTAGTTTAGGAACCTGTGGTTCAAATTTGATCAAAAATGAACTTAAAATGAAGGAGAAATTGAAGAAAAATGAAATCAAGGACTAAATCACAAAATTCAATTTTTTTGAGTTGGACAAATTTCAACTTGACTCAAACTCAAAATTTTTTCGAGTTACTCTAGTTGACTCAATTAGCTCGAAATTGAAAAAAATCAATCTTTTCGAGTCGAGTCGAGTTTTATTCACCCCTATTTGAAATACAAGAGTTAAGGGCACCACACATTCTGGAAACTATGATTCTTATTTTAATTTGATTATTAAATTTTTAAGTATTTCAATTTCATCCTCAAATGATAACTTCTATCTTAAATTGATCCAAAACTTTTAAATATTTTAATTTCGCTCCCAAACTTTTAAACATTTAAATTTCATCCCCAAATCATCGTTTATACCACATATTTTACATAATACACATCAGCGTTTACATCACAATTAACAAATTTTATAATGATTTTATTAACATGAGACATGATTAACATATACCGGTAATTTGGGTATGAACTTAAAATGTTCAAAAGTTTGTAGTCTAATTTACAATGAGGGTCATAGTTTGGGGATGAAATTGAAACGTTCAAAAGTTTAGAGATCAATATAAAATGAGTCATAATTTAGGGAACAAATTGTAGTGTTCAAAAAATTGAGGACCAAATCAAAATAAGGATCGTAACTTTTTTTATCAAAAGAGTTTTAGATAAATACAAGCAACCATTTGTCTGCACACACACTAGATTTATAAGTAACTTCAAGCACCGAATTCTTACGTAAATAAACTTTATAAGCATTTTTAAGATGTATTTAACCAAAGTTCTAACCCAAATAATTTACAGTAATCTTCACAGTCGACATGGGTCTTGTCTCAACTCCAATGCACCTTCTTCATTTAGAGCAGCACCGAAATCTCACAATTGTGGCATTTTTAACCTATCGGGATAAGATGGGTTGGGTTGGGTTATGTTGACGAATTGGAATAAGTATCATAATTTGAGGACGTATGAAGTAATTAATTCGAATTATTTTTGTACAAGTAAAATTATAGCTACAACTAGGTATGTTAATACGAGAAAACATTCCATGCACTGACTGTGGAATATGTTAGTTTCCTCAATCGCCTTAGATTTATGGTTTATGGTTTTAGTTTAGGGGTTTAGGTTTAGATGCTTAGAATTTAGGTGTTGTGATTAGAATTTAGTGTTTGTGGTTAGAATTTATGGTTTAGATGTTAGGGTTTATGTTTTAGTTAATATGTTAAGTATTTAAGTTTTAACTTATAAACCTTAAATTCTAACCACAACTCGAAATTCTAAATACCTAAACATAAACCTCTAAATTGACTCCATAAACCCCTAAATTGACTCCATAAACCCTAATTCTAAGGTGCTTGTGAAAATCAAAAGTTTTTACCGACAGTGCATAATATAATTACCAATGTTAATATGAATAATACTTATTCAAAACTATAATCAAAATTAACCAATACTCAAAAATTATATATATATATATATGACAAATCCTAATTCTAATCTCAATTCTACATAAAGAGGAGGAGAAGGGGAATACTCTTAGTGGGTATAGAACCTATAACCTAAGAAAATATAAGGGAACAAAGATGAGTAATTTGACCAACCGGCCAAATATGCTTGCTCAATACTCAAAATTTATCTTAGAATGTAATCAAACATCACAAATATATAGTGAGGCCGAAATTAAAATATTACAAAAACATGTTCGAATATAAAAGTTCAAAGTTTTGGAATTTGGTTGGACTTCAAAATTTTCATTAAATTACCTTTATCTGTCCAAATTTGAAAGGAGCATGCTACAATGGAAAACAACACTAAATTCTAATTCTATGTTCAAATTTGAACTTTTGCCTGAACTAATAATAAATTCATCCATCTCTATCTAAGCTAAACCATGCCAAAAATAAACTCCATGATCACATAACATTTTGTAAAAAAAACAATGCCATATTTCCCTACTCCTCAATTGATTGATTAGTCAACAACATCCCACTTTTCAATGTTTAATTGGCTCAAAAACCTTGTAGAAATCACAGCCAATGAACATCTACCAACCCCTAAAGCATTGGAAATTATATATACTATTATAATAGTATATATCGGAATAAATGTAAGATTTTATGTTAATGATATAAACATTTAAGATAAGAAATTAAATATTAATACACAGAAAAAAATTAAATTCTGATGAAAATTCTGTCTTTTTTATGTCTTTTTTGAGCTTCAACACTAAAAACATTAAAAAATAAAATTTAAGTCATAACCTTAAATTTTAAATCCTGCACCCTAAACCCTAAAAATACACATATATTTAATTCTCTAAACCCTAAACCTAATTTTTAATCTAGGGCATAACTAGGGCACCAAAAAGTAGAAAATTTCTATTCTAATTGGATAAAAATTCTCTACACCTTTTTAATACTCTTTCTATGTCCAAAAACGGGATGAATGTGGTCAGGTAACTGTTAATAAGAAGTTACGGTTCACAAAAGGAAAGAAGCAAGGGATGATAGACACTAAGAAGGATGGTAAAAGGATTTCTCTAGCTAGGGCTCTTTTAGAACTAAACCGAAGCCGTGGGCAATGACTTTAGGGGTGGGGAATACCCCAAAAATATCTTTATTAGGAGTACAGGCTCCAGGCTATTACTGAAGCTATGAAAAATATTTTTTTTCTCAGTCACCGATAAAGAAAGTAAATAAAATGGGCTTGAAGGTGGTATGAAAGAAATAGATCTTAGTGCCTTAGACGACCTATAGTTCAATTTTTTCTTTACCAAGGATCTTAATCCTATGAGTTTGACTTTATATTTCCATTTTCAACTTTCAAATAAAACAAGTCAGTAAAGCTAGCTATATAAACCATCGGGAGAGAGAGAAAGACACCCGTGGATGCCTACTGCTAGCCTTTCAGCATCTACCCTCTTCGGTAGGCCGGTCATCAGGTGGGACCCCTCGCACCGTCATGACATAGGTCTGAAATATCGAAAAATAGCAGTAGCTGCAGCAGTAGCTGTTGTTCGCTGAAGTGCTACCGTCCTGCTGACATCTACTATTGAAGTCTCAAGCAAGGGTGAAGCAAGCTTTACCCGACCGGTACGGTCTTTAGTATCATAAATTAAATTTTAAGTCATAACTTTAAATTTTAAATACTAAATCTTACACCCTAAAAAATATATCCTATGATTAGGAGTGAATATTTAATCGAGTCGAGTCAAAAAATTTTAAGTTATTCGAGTTTACGCATCATATTTTTTTCGAGTTCTTATACAAATTTAATTATAATTATTTATCATGTTATAGTACAGTTTGATTCCAATTTATTCGAGCCGATAGGGGTGAGCGTTCGATCTAGTCGAGTCAAGTAAAAAAATTTCAAGTTATTCGAGTTGACGCGTCATATTTTACAACTCAAACTTTATTTCAAATTTTTTTGATTCGAGTCGAGTCAAGTTTTTGAGTTTCTATACAAATTTAATTATAATTATTTATCATGTTATAGCGCGATTTTATTCCAATTTAAACGACTTTCTCTAGTTATATAAGATATGCATATATATTTCTTCATAAGTGACATAATTTTTATATCGTTATATATATATATAAATTGAGGGACTCGACTCGAACTTAAAAATTAATTCACTAATTATTAAAAATTTCGAGTTATTTGATTTTTATTTTACAACTTAAAATTTATTTGAAACTTTTTCGAGTCGAGTTTGTGAAATTTCGAATCGAGTCAAGATGATTCGAATTTTTCACCTCAAATCGAGTCGAAAAATTCAATTTTTAGTTAAATTTTACTCGATTTTAGTGGTCGGTAATGGGACTGAATTCAAACAGTTCTACTCTAAAAAAAAAAGAACCACAGAAAAAGCAACAAATGACACACCATAAGAAAGTCACACTGACAGAGCCTCGTCCGAGGACGAAATCGAAAGTCTTATCAACTTTGGGGAAGCACCGAATCGCTTACATGCACGGGAATTAAACAACCAAAATCATCTTAAAAAAATTAGAGAAAAAAAGCGAGAAAAAAAAATAAAAAATAAAAAGTCAACTGTCGAAAAGGACAACAACTAGCCACCACAGAGCCAACAAAGGTTTTTGGAAGATGAAAGAGAGACGGTTGAGAGAGAACGTTTAAGGTTTGTTTTTGTATTCAATTTTTTATTCTAAAATTCTGCTTGCCGATGGCTAAAAAATTAAATTATAAACTCATTTTCTATGATTCTTTTTATGTTTTAATACTAAAAAATTAAATTCTAAATTTTAAATTTTAAACCTTAAACCCAAAACCCTAAAAATACACTTTATCCCAAATTCTCTAAACTCTAATCATAAACCCTAAATCTTAAATCTAATTTTTAATACGGGGCATAGCTAAGGACACCAAAGAAATAGATGATTTTTATTCTTTTTAATACTCTCAATCCATCCCAGAGTACGTGGGACAAAATGTTTTATTTCTTTTTTAGTGCCTTCTTTTTGACGAAACACTAAAAAATTAAATCATACATTATGCTTTCTTACTCCATTATTCTATAAGAAAAAGCTAGAAAAAGGCAAACGAATATGAATATTTTATGCTTTCTAAGTAACATCTCCTTTTAGGTTCTAACCCTTCATTCCTAGCGTTTCTTTCTTCTGAGCCGACAAATTCCCTTCGCAAAAACCAATTATCAGTCAAAACATGTCGGATTCGGGCAGCGGAGGATGTGGCGGATGTTGTTGTAAGCTCATCTTCACTTTGGGTCTAACATCACTTTTCATGTGGCTAAGTCTACGTACTTCGAACCCCAAATGTTCCATTGAAAATTTCTACCTACCTTCACTTAACCAAACCTTAAACACCCCGAACGACACCACCTTAAACCTCACGTTGAAGCTGAGCAACCCCAACAAAGACAAAGGGATCAAGTACGATCCGGTGAACGTCACGGTTTTCGACTCTTCGAACCGAAGTCACGTCGTGGGCAACGTTTTGGTGCCGGCGTTTTACCAGGGTCACAAGAAGAACGCTAAGAAGGAGGGTACGGGGATCGCTAACACGACGGTGGCTTTGCGGGCGGTTTCCGGCAACGTAACGGGGGTTTTCCGGGTGGATTTGTCGACGTCGGTGAAGTTTAAGATCATGTTCTGGTATACAAAGAGGAAGAGGATTAGTGTTGGAGCAGATGTGACAGTCAACGCCGGTGGTGTTAAGGTTGGCAAGAAAGGGATCAAGCTTAAGTCTACGGCGCCAAGGATCTGTAGTTTTTGTGTAGTGATGGGGGCTTGGGTGAATCTCTTGGTCTTCATTTTGCTTAATTTTTGGTGAGTTTTTCTGGGTTTTTTCCAATGCTTTTTAGCATCGTTTCAGATCTTGTATCTGCAGAAGTAGGAAATATGAGAAAAATTTGCTTAGTATAAATAATGATTATTTCATTTTCTTGTCAAATGGATGCCGTTGATTATCTGTTTCTGAGATCAAGAAACTTAGCACTGAAGTTTGAAGATTGGTTTTTGCAATGAGTGGCAGATTTGCTCAAGATATTTTCTGCTATTTGTTCCAGAGTAGACCCACTTGAAAAGGTGTTTTCTACTTGTGGAATAATTGTGCTTGAAGCTTAATTAAATAATAATAATTTCAGTGGGAAAAAACAGGGATTTTTTCAAGTGGGAATTTTCTTGGTGTTCATATTGTTTTGAGGGTTGTCTCTCCTGGAAATTTCCCTGGTTTTTGCTTAAAAAAGAGAGATTTTATTAGGGGACTTATAATTGACCTGGCAAAACTTCAGGACATGGTGAGTTGACCTGGCAAAACAATGGAATCCAATGCTGTTGGTCTTAAAATGTAGTTCAAATCAGATACTGTTTTGTTTTACTAAGCAGCACGGTCTTTGATAGTGTAATGTTTACAAGCATGTTGGGATTTAATTAATCTGCAGCAGAAATGTAGCAAATGTTGTTAAGTTTCTGGGTTCTGTAAGTGAAGAGTATATGCTTCACCATGAACCAAGGAGATCAGTTCATTTGTGTGAACCTTGTTCCACAACACCATTCCCATTCTCGATAACCTCAACGGATTCATCTGAGAGTGATGAAGACGACACGCTCTCCCGACCATTGTCTTCTCGGGTGCTTCTTGAACCTTGCTCTTTTCCATAGGCAAAGGTATTGGTGGATCAATGGTTCCTACAAACAGAGAGGCTCCTGAGTCCTGACTGGTAAGTAAGTTCAGTATGTGCTCTCGGCCTTCTCCTATGATGCATCGACTTTCCCCTCTCGTACCATCGAGATCGTTCTTGCTTTCCATGTCGAGAATCGCAAAATCGGATTGCACGGTGCTACTTCCGGCTTCTGCAACGACACAAGCTGTGGCTCTACCCTCCTATGGACGTCTGCAGTTTCACCATTCGTATGTGAGCCATGATGATCCTTTGTCCTCCCTTAGCGTCACCATTTTTGGCAGCCATAATCATCCATGTTCCCTTTGAGAGAAAAAAAAAGAGAGCCATTCAACCTCTTGATTTTAATTTACTTCATCAATTGTATTATGTAAAACAAGTAAATCATACATGATACATATGTTTTTTTGAGTTCATAATAGTATCAACTAAATTAAACCTTGAGATTTTATTTTATGTAATTTTACAATTAAATTATTAATTATAATGAAAATATATTAGTTATTTTTTAAAGTTGATTTGATAATAAGATATTATAACAATAAATAATCTCCGACTATAATTTTATTTGACTCATAAAACCTCTAACTATAACTAAATTCGGAATGAAAATATAAATAAATATTAATATATCTTTTTTATAATGGTAATTAGTAAGTTTTAAATTTGTATTATTGAGATCCACTAAATTTGTAACAAAAATATAACTTAAAATTAAATAATTTAAATTAGGATAGAAGAGTGGTTTAGTATGAATAATCCGATAAGAACTAGCAAGATTTTTATTATCAATGGTTACTAAAATATAATTAATTACGTTCATAAAAAGTTGCATTTCATTCACTTAAATTGTTTAATGTAACTAAACTCTAAAATACTAAAAATATTAACTCTAAATACTAAACACTAGACCCTGAACCCCTAAAAACATACACCCTAAATATTTAAACTTGTGATTTAATTACATTAAACACACTAAATTAATAAAATATATTTTTTAAGAAGATAATTAATTATATTATAGTAAATTCCATTTAAAAAGCAAAATAAACATTAATTATAGGAATTTTGCTAGTTCTTATTGACGATTGTTAGGGTTTCATATAACAAAAACCTAATTTAAACTATACAATCCAAAACCTAAATTTTTAATGTTAAAATTCTAAACTCTAAAACACAAACTATAATCTTAAATCTTAAATTCTAAATCTTATAATTAGGGGTACTTATTGAGTTGAGCAGCTCGCAAACAGCACGAGATCGAATTGGTCAAAACTCAATTAACACTCGACTCGAACTCTAGCTCGACTTGAGATCTTAACGAGTCGAATCGAGCAACGCCCAACTCGACTCGATAAGTTTGGGAGTAGCTCGTTATTTTTTTATAATTTTTTATGATTTTTGGTGGCTGCCTTAAAAATTATGTTCCAAGAAGATTAAATGTTAGTTAAAAACTCTAAAAAATTTCAGTTATTTACTAGGTGATTTATCAATAAAATATTTGATTTCAAATTTCTAAAACGTTTTGTATTTTCTGAAAAATTAATTTTTATTAATAAAAATTTAAATTATAATAATTAACATTTCTCTTTTTTTTGTTAAAGCTAAAACTATTTTTTCTTTTATTATTATTTTATATATAAAAGTAAAAAAAGTATTTTGTTCTAATATAAAAAATACAATTGAAAGTCAAAAAACTAAAATCTCAAAGGCCTCTTCTTCTTTGTTGTTCGTCGAAAATTGTTGAGAAATTAAAAAGAGTCTCACACTTGAATATCAACTTCATCTCTAACTCGCTCATGACATGTTGTTTTATTTATTTATTTAGTCCTCAAATTTTCCTTGAATTTGTACTTTTATACTAAGCTCTAACAGTATCACTAGATTTTACCCATATTTTAAAAAATAAAGGTAAAAATTTTGACGAGTTTAACGAGTAATGAGTCGAACAAAATTTTATCAAGCTTAATCAGCAACAAAATTTTTTAATAGGCACGAATTAAACACTATTTAATTCGCGATCGACTCGTTCGATAAGCACCACTACCTTTAATTAAACCTTTAAACCTTGAATTAAATCCTCAAATAATAAATTTTATAAATTTGTGTAAATCCTAGTATAGACAAATTTGTATGAGAAAGCTTTCCTCTTTGTAAAACCCCAAAACCATATTTCAATACAGCAGCCTTGAGCCAGCGGCTTCGCCATTCATGTGAGCTCCAAAAAAACTCTCAATCAATGACACCTTCGAAAGCCAAAGCCCTTGCATCTCTCATTAAAACCGCCGCCAAAAAGACCACGAAAGACTCCTCCTCCTCCTTACCCGCCTTTGACAAAGCCCTAAAACAGTTAGCCTCCTCGCTTGACACTTCACCATCACCTTCCTCCACAAAACGTTCGCCTAAACCACCCAAGAAACCAGCCTCTGATGGCATCCTCCACAGCTGGTTGCAACCACCTGCTTCTGGTTTGTTTTTTTGACCTTTTAACTTTTATGGGTTTTGTTGTTTGGGTTGCTTTTATTTATGGTATTTGAGAATTTTATGAAAAGTTTCGTCCTTCAAATGAAAAATGTAGTTTTCAAGATTCTGGCTTTTAGAGCATTCAGCAAAGTTTATTTTTTAAGTGAGCTTTTTTGGGGGGTTCCGGGTGTTAGAATTCGTTGTTCTGGTGTTTTGTTTTTGATCAGGTGGAGAATTCATTCAGTGAAATGTGTCATTTTGAAGTGTAAAAATCTGAACTCTCGATTTTACTGTGGTTAATGCAGAGAATTCAACGGGGAAATTGACCAAGGATTTATCTTCCATATTACAGAGTAAGTATTTGTTAGTCATAGACTCATAGCATCAGGGGCGTATCTACCAAAGGTCAAGACCTACCATAAAAAAATTGGATAAACTACATCATAGTTCACTTAATTATTAATAAAATTATAATTGGGTCATTCAATTATTAAAAGTTATAATTAGGTCACTCAATTAAAGTTTTAGTTACGCTAGGATCACTTATCTGTTAAAATACAAACGAACATCTAACGAGATTTGGTATAATGATAGTTTTAGTCCTCAAAACTTATATATTCTACCAATTTAATCCTAATTCAAACTAATTCAATAAATTAAACCCTTAATACGTAAAAAAGACATCAATTTAGTCATTTTTTCCCAAATCGTATGTATACCCTTGTTAACACTAGAGTACTTTATTTAAAATCATTAATTAATCTAGTACACAAATTTATAAGTGTAAATAGATTCATAATTATTTTTAATGTTAGATCTATAATTAGTATCTACATTAAAATTAAATTCATTAAAATCTATTTAAATTTATTTATGAAAACCTTCAGTTTTAGTTATTGCTATCCCGTATTTTTTTACAAAAGTTAAGGTTTTCGTATTATTATATAGTTTTCTTAATAATTTCATATATTTTTGAACTACTTTATTAATTTTCTTTTATTTTAAAATAAATTAATAATTAAACTTCTTAAATTACTAGATTTTTATTATTTAACAAATTTCTTAAATTCTTAGCAAGTCTGCGTATTTTTATTAAAAAAGTGAAGTTGATAAAGATTAGTGATCATTCATATAAAAGTGTGGGAAGTCATTTTAGATGGTTTCAGTTATTTACAAGTAATATAAAATGTTTTGTGTTCAGAGCATTAGTTGTAAAAATAATGTGTTGGAATGATTTGATTAGGGAGAAAATTTGTATAGACTAATGTAAATTCCTCTATACATGTGTTTTACTAAAGAGAGTTAGTAACTAAATCATAGTGGACCTCTTACATATATACATTTAGGTGTGCTTAAATGGTCTTTTGTCATGTCAGTTATGAACATCGTAAGTAATTTTGATGACTTATTCAATCTACTCTTATCTTACATACAATTGTATTTATTATCGGTGGGTGAACTACAAAGTTTAAATTCCTAGATCCGCCCCTGCATAGCATGCAGTTGTGTTTCCCCGGGACGGACATATGACTTTATGTTAGAGGGTGGCAAACTTATAAAAATTTAAGGGAAATAGACTTTACATAGAAAAGTTTCAAAAAAATTCTAAATCACGTACGATTTTTTTTAATTTATAGGCCCCTCCCTCGGTCCATCTTATTGTGAGAAACACAAGGGGAAAAGTGACACTTGAATGTGTTTCTATATCCCTGGTCTGAAGTTTATTTTTATGCAATAAGAGATTGTACTTGCTAATGGATAACAATTGAGACGAATGCTTTCCCCGGAAATTTTCTCATTTGAAAATTATTTTATTTCAGTTGGTTATGTGATTGCAATATACATATACATACATATATTTGTGCATATATAACTGGCCTAAAGTAATATGTATAAAGCATTATAAGTTAAAATGATTTTGTGTAAGTTGCTATTATCAAATTGCATGTAGATGTTGCAAGGGGAATATGTTTTTAAATTAGCAAATACAGGGTAGTAACCTGCAGTTTTCAGTTGTATAACTTTCTGAATAGCCAAATTTAAGAGTGTTTTCTTCTCTATATTTGATTTTCGGAAACAGAAAGAGGGTTTTAGTTCATGCATTGTGGATTAAGTCATGTATTCTATTCTATGTGCAGCTGGTGCTCGAGAAAGCTCATGTGACTTCGAAGAAATGATGAATGATTGGAGTTCTTTAGGGAGGGAATCAGACATACCGTGGATTTCAAATTTTTCTAACAACAATATATCGCTTGAGCAGAAAGAACTTTCATGTGAAAGGAAACAAAAAAGGGTTTACAAAAAAACTCAGGTTGGACGATTATATCTGTTAACAAAGATGTGTGTAGATAAAGTTGGCACAAAAGCTACTATGGAGGTTTTCGATAAATTGGGAAGAGATACTGGTTTGAAAGAGTACAGTGCTATAATAGAAGTTTGCGTGGAGAATGCCAGGACCAGCAATGATGAAGATGATGCTTTAGAACATATGTATGAGGCTTTTAGAACTTTTAAGGAAATGAGGGAACGGGGATTTCAGGTCGAGGAGGGCACCTACGGTCCGTTCCTTATGTATTTTATTGACATGGGTATGGTAGAAGGGTTCTTTTTTTTTCTGTGGACCTATCAAAGAAGGAAATCCGAATTCTGTTGCAAGGTTAGGTTACTATGAGATGCTGTTGTGGATACGA
Source organism: Hibiscus mutabilis (assembly GCA_019671005.1). Lineage (NCBI taxonomy): Eukaryota > Viridiplantae > Streptophyta > Magnoliopsida > Malvales > Malvaceae > Hibiscus > Hibiscus mutabilis. The sequence goes on from CM033742.1 coordinate 36,870,907, forward strand.
GTCGATAACGAAGAAAAGATTCGAGAAATTTGTGATAGTATTTCAGCTGGTGACGAGGAAGATGATTTTGAATTAAAAGGTATATCAGTTTTTAGTTATTATCAAATGATATTTTATTTGAATATATGAATTTTATTTGCAAAATAAGCTTTTCCTGCTAATCTCTTTTTGGAATGTTCATCTTACGCAATCGAGGGGGACACAATTTTACTATTACTGAGCTTGTAACATAATTTTCTGTTCATGTCTTGCAGAAAATTATTTGTTAGCACTTCGTGAAAGTGGCAGGGAGGATCTCATGCGACTTTTAGAGGGTATTGATAATATATAACAAGAAAATTATTCTTCGAACCGAAGTCATGTCATGGGCAATGTTTTGGTGCCGGCGTCACATGATGTAATGGATCAAAGTAAAACGTCGCCGTTATTGGCTAGTCTTTAATTTTTGTTTAGCTTTAATGAAACAGTGTGATCGTTTTATCCTTGTTAGATTTGAATGCCAATCTTGTTATGCAGATAGGGTTATCCATTGAATGAAATGGATTTTCTCTTCCTCTGATACCTCTTTTCTATTGTTCTCTTACAAAGGCATCATAGCTCAGTGATCTTGGCGATGATAGACGGTCCCCCATAAACAGCGCAGCCAATTACATGACAGCAAGAAACGATGAGGTGCAATTGGAGATCAATAGGCTGGGGAGCAAGCATGAGCAATTTCGGGCCGAAATGATGGAAGATTTCAAGCAGTTGTTAGAGAAGTTCCTGGGAAAATCACCCAAACCCGCTATTAATCTTAGGCAGCGGCGGAGCCACATATGCTTTAGAGGTCAATTGATCCCACTTGATTTGTTGTAGTATAAGATCTTCAAAAGGTTAAAAGGGGTTTTCAAGGAGTTGGTATAATTTTTTTCATAAAAATATTACAATTGACCTCGCTTAATTTGTTTGGGTATGGAGTCAATAATATTTATATTATAGTGGTACGAGGATTCTCGTACCTCAAAGTCTGCTCTGACCCCCACTATATGAAAATCCTGACTCCGCCACTGCTTAGGCCAACACCAATGGTCCAAACACTTGGGGACGAGCCGAAGCAAGAATCATTACCGATAGTATTTACCGAAGTCAAGGTGTTCGACATATTGACAAGGGACGAGAAATTAAACGGTCTTGATGACTCGACGAGGTCGTTGGAAGAGGGAAGAAGAATTGACTAAAGGGGTGCTGGAATCGTCACTAGTTCAAGGTGTGGGATTGAATTTTCTTATGTCGAACGAGATAGACTATGATTTGAAGAATTGTCACCAGTTCTCGAAAATGGATGGAAGCCACCAAACGTGCCAATTTAAGCATCTGGAGAACACCATTGAATGCATCGTCGAGAGAGGTGGAAGTGATGTGGACTCGAGAGAACGAAACCTGAAACCAACATGCCGACCATTGTCTTCTCGAGTGCTTCTTGAACCATGCTATAGCCAAATGTATTGATGAATCAATGATTCCTACAAACAGAGTTGGCTCCTGGCTAGGGGTGTGCATTATTCGATTTTAACCAAATTAACCGACCGAACTGAATTTTTTTAGTTAATTCAGTCGGTTAATTTTAGACAAGTTCGATTAACGGTTCGATTATCGGTTAATTCGGTTAGAAATCGGTTAATTAACCGAATTAACAAAAATTATTATATATTAAATCTTATCATATTACATATATTTATCTTTGATCGTTGAACTTTTAAAAATTATAAAATGATCATTAATTTTTTTTGATACATTATAAAATATTCATTAAACTTTTATCAAATTAGTATAAAATAAAAGTTCAATGACTAAAAATGTCATTTTACCATAATTTAGTGACCAATTGTGTAATTTACTCAAAATTTTATAACAAATCTCGGTTAATTCTAAAACCGACCGAATTAACCGAAATAATTTCGGTTCGGTTAAATCGGTTAAGGCTAATTTGGTTCGGTTAACGGTTAAAGTTTTAAAATTTTCGGTTAATTCTGTTCGGCCACCGACTGAATTAACCGAATGCACATCGGAACCGAATTAACCGAATGCACGTCGGGCTGGTAAGTAAGTTCAGTATGTGCTCTCTGCATTCTCTTACGATGCATCGACACGGAAAAACCCTCTCGTATCATCAGGATCGTTCTCTCTTTTCATGTCAAGAATTGCAGAATCGGATCGCACAGTGCTACTTCCGGCTTCTGCAACGACAAGCTGTGACTCTACCTTCCTATGGATGTCTGCAATTTCACCATTCATATGAGGGGTCAGTTCATCATGGGACCCTGATTCATTTGATTAACCAGCTTGAAGAAGCACAGTCAGATTTGCATATCTGTTTATTCATAGTCTGTGAGCAATTATTATCCTTTGTCCTCCCTTAGCTTCTCCATTTTTGGCAGCCATAATCATACATCTGTTTTTCGAGTTCATAATAGTGCCAACTAAATTTAAACTTGAGATTTTATTTTGTCTAATGTTATAATTAAATTATTAATATAATCAAAATATAGTAGTTATTTTTTTAAGTTGAAAAGATATTATTTATTTTGATAATTAAGATATTATAGCAATAAAAAACCTCTAATTATAGTTAAATTCGGATGAATATTGTCACGGGGCCATTACCCTCTTCCCAAAAGACATGTCTGATAGGATGTGCACCCCGCCTCTTCTCAGGCGTGACATTCTCCCCCACTCAACCTCGTGACGCCCTCGTCACGAGCTTCCGCTCTCGTGATGGGCTACCTTGTCACAGTTGTCCACCCTGCCTACCCCACTCATGGGCGCTCGGCGTGAAATCGGGCAGTTAAAGAGTCGCTTTGATACCACTTGTAACAGGGCCATTACCCTCTTCCCAAAAGACATGTCTGATAGGATGTGCAGCGCCACCGTATTTATATCCGAAGACCTCTCTTTTCTTTTTCGATGTGGGATTAATAACCCCGCCTCTTCTCAGGCGTGACAATATATAAATAAATATTAATTTTTTAATAGAATATAAATAAATATTAGTACATATTTTTATAATGGTAATTAATAAGTTTTAAATTTGTATTATTGAAACATCAACAAAAATATAACTTAAAATTGAATAATTTAAATTATGATAGAGCAATGATTTAGTATGAATATCAATTATAATAAAATATTTTTTTCTTATATTTATAAATCGATAAGCTATATCATTTTATTTTAGACATCATAGGATTCGGATTCAATTGCCAATAACAAGTCTCCTTATAAAAAAATTAGACATAACTCCTCCAACTAAACTAAGGATTATTACCCGTAACGGTCAAAATTTTAATTTCTACATGCGAGTTAATTAGGGGTTTATAATTTTAGTTTAGGTTTAGAGATTAAGGGTTTAGATTGTATGTATAAAATTTAAGATTTATTGTTGCAATTTAGGATTTAAAATTTAAGATTTAGTATTTAAGGGCTTAGGGTTAGGTATTTTAATTTTGAATTTTAGCCTTTTGATTAAGTATATTTGTGTAAAACTTTTTTACCCCATGTGTATGAAATAATTGCCCTTAAACTAAAGGTAATTGTATGCGTTTTGAAATTATGAACAATTTAGATATGATATAAAAAGCGAGTAGTTTATTTTTAAAAAAATAAAATTTAAATTTATAATTCTAAATTCTAACCCTGAATCATATAAAGTTATAAACTAAATCTCTCATACCGGTAACAAAAGGCATTGTGCAGTCAATACACATAAATAATTTTTCAAAAAAGTATTTAATTTTATTTAATTTTTTAGATGAAAAAGGAGAATTATTACCATGATTTCGTTAAAAACTCCTCTAATCCTAAATGGAAGAAAATAGTACACATGGTAATAATTTATAATTTAACAAGCAAAAAGCTAACAACTTAAACACAAAAGAACGAAAATAAAAGACCACAACCGAACCACAAACGGTCCTTCACCTAGCTACATCATGTAACAACAACTATAATATCCCTGGCGGAGAAACAATATAACGAACAATCTCATTATGATTAGGCGAACTCAATTTTGCCAATCCATCAGCAACCTGGTTCGCCTCGCGGCGGACATGACTAAACTTAATCTCCCAATCACGGCTTCTAAGTTCCTCAACATGCAATAACAAAGGAAACTTCCCAATCCCCGATTAAGTACCATGCAAAACAAGAAAGACATTCACATTATCAACCTCCACAATCACACGAAGATAACCAAGCTCATATACAATAACTAATCCAATATAAGCTCCCCACAACTCAGCTTCAACCACATAACATCTCCCGATAAACTTGGAAAACCCTCCTTTTCAATTACCATGATGGTCGAGACACACACCACCACACGACCCATAGCCATTCGCATGACACCTTGCACCATCAGAATTTACCTTGATCCACTCCGGCTTGGGACTCTTTCACACGCAAACAGCAGCACCGGGCCCAGCGATAGCCACAACACCATCTAGCACAGTAGGAACCACAACATCCGACCCATCATTAAGGATAGCACCAGCGATCACAGCAGGACACAGCACCATCATATACAGCAGCAGGGCCAGTTCTACAAACCTGTGTATCCAACGCCTTGAGCATTAGCTCACACAAATGACGACTTCGACTAAAGATTGATCTCGTGTCCTCCAACGAATTATTAAAAATCACAGAATTTTGAAACATCCACACATTCTATACTAGAGCACCAAACAAAAAGTCCCAGTTAAATTTGCTAACACCCAATCCTTTAATTCCATCGAAAGAAAAAAACTGCAATCGATCAGCTCTAATCAAGCTTTGCCAAATTAAAAAAGCCGAGGGACAGAATCGAATTACATGGTCATTATTAATTTTTTTTACAAAATTTAATAATGATCACATTTTTTAACGTCTTTTGTGAAGGGTTATTATTTCATGCATTGATAATAATTTTTTTTTACAAAATTTCACTTAAGAAATTAAATTCAAATCCCTAGAACAAAAGTCCTAAACCATATTTCTTAAGGACTTAAATTATAAATTATAACTATAAATTTTAAAACCTAACTCCTTACATTTTAATTCCTAAAATAAACTTTTTAAACCCTAAATTAAATACTATGTTTTTGAAAGAAAACAATTCATCTGGAAGTGGGCGAAGCATTTTCTCATTTGTAAAACCCCAAAACCATATTTCACTACAGCAGCCTTGAGCCAGCGGCTTCTCCATTTATGTGAGCTCCAAAAACCTCTCAATCAAATGACAGCTTCGAAAGCCAAAGCCCTTGCATCTCTCTTTAAAACCGCCACCAAAAAGGCCACGAAAGACGCCTCCTCCTCATTACCCGGCCGTGACAAGGCCCTAAAACAGTTCGTCTCCTCGCTTGACACCTCACCATCACCTTCCTCCACAAAACTTTCGCCTAAACCCACCAAGAAACCAGCCTCTGACGGTACCCTCCACAGCTGGTTGCTACAACCTGCTTCTGCTTCTGGTTTGTTTTTTTAACCTTTTAACTTTTTATGGGTTTTGTTGTTTTGGTTGATTTTGTTCCTGGTATTTGAGAATTTTATGAAAAGTTCTGTCTTTCAAGTGAAAAAATTTAGTTTTTAAGATTCTGGCTTTTAGAGCATTCAGCAAAGTGTATTTTTAAGTTAGCTTTTTTGGGTTCCGGGTGTTGAAGAATTCGATGTTCTGGTGTTTTGTTCTGTGTTAGTTTTGATTTTGGTCTGGTGGAGAATTCATTCAGTGAAATGTGTCATTTTGAAGTGTAAAATCTGAACTCTTGATTTTACTGTGGTTAATGCAGAGAATTCAACGGGGAGATTGACCAAGGATATATCTTCCATATTACAGAGTAAGTGTTTGTTAGTCATAGACTCATAACATGTGAGTTATGTTTCCTTCAGCTTATTGTGAGAAACACAAGGGGAATAAGTGACACTTGAATGTGTTTCTATATTCCTGGTCTGAAGTTTCTCCTTGAAAAACTAGTTTACTTGATTTAGTATTGAGACCAGGGATTTAAATTGCGGTCGTGGTTACATTTTCGGCCGCGGTGTTTTGTCGCGGTTGCGGACAATAGCGGATGAATTGCGGTTATTGCGGACCTTTATTTTCCACAATAACGGTTTCGGACAGTGCCAAAACCTTGAAATAACGGCCCTGATAATGGTCGCGGACCCAGATTTAAATCCCTAATTGAGACTGGATGAGACATTAAGGAAGTTGTTTTTATGCAATAAGAGATTGTACTTGCTAATGGATAACAATCAAGACGAATGCTTTCCCTGAAAAATTTACTCATTTGAAATATAATTTATTTGAATTGGTTATGTGATTGCTAGATACATATATTTACATATATTTGTGCATATATAACTTGCCTAAAGTAATATGTGTAATGCATTCTAAGTTACAAGGATTTTGTGTAAGTTGCTATTGTCACACAATTTAAAAATAATTGCATGCAGTTAAATTAGCAAATACACTGATAGTAACCTTCAGTTTTCAGTTGTATAACTTTCTAAATAGCCAAATTTAAGTGTTTTCTTCTCTATATTTGATTTTGGGAAACAGAAAGAGGGTTTTAGTTCATTCATTGTGGATTAAGTCACGTATTCTATTCTATGTGCAGCTAATGTTCGAGAAAGTTCATGTGACTCCGAAGAAATGATGAATGATGGGAGTTCTTTAGGGAGGGAATTAGACATACCATGGATTTCAAATTTTTCTAACAACAATGTATCGCTTAAGCGGAAAGAACTTTCACGTGAAAGGAAACAAAAATGGGTTTTCAAAAAAACTCAGGTTGGTCGATTTAATCGGTTAATAAAGATGTGTGGAGATAAACTGGGCACAAGAGCTACTATGGAGGTTTTCGATAAATTGGGAAGAGATACTGGTTTGACAGAGTACAATGCTCTAATAGCCGTTTGCCTGGAGAAAGCCAGGGCCAGCAATGATGAAGATGATGCTTTAGAACATATGTCTGAGGCTTTTAGAACTTTTAAGAAAATGAGGGAACGAGGATTTCAGGTAGAGGAGGGCACCTATGGTCCGTTCCTTATGTATTTTATTGACATGGGTATGGTAGAAGAGTTCTTTTTTTTCTGCAGACCTATCAAAGAAGGGAGTCCGAGTTCTGTTGCAAGGTTAGGTTACTATGAGATGCTGTTGTGGATAGGAGTCAATAATGAAGAAAAGATTCGAGAAATTTTTAATAGTATTTCAGCTGGTGATGAGGAAGGTGATTTTGAATTAAAAGGTATCGGATGTCTGTATCAGTTTTTAGTTATTATCTAATTTTTTTTATTTGAATATATGAATTTTATTTGCAAAATAAGCTTTTCTGCTAATCTTTTTTTTTGTATGTTCATCTTATGCAATCGAGGGGGACAAAATTTTACTATTACTGAGCTTGCAACATAATCTTCTGTTCATGTCTTGCAGAAAATTATTTGTTAGCACTTTGTGAAAGTGGCAGGAAGGAGGATCTCATGCGACTTTTAGATGTTATTGATATAACAAGAATGTCATCTATGAACCAAGTTGCAATTATATTCAAATCATTGGGGAGGCTATCATTAGATTCATTCGTGGAGAAGTTCCTTTTGACATTAAAATGCAATGGTATGTTCTTTGTTCTACTTGTTTTTCATGTAATGGGTAGGCTCCTAAATCTTGTTTGGTGAAGTAATTGGTGAAACCTGGTAACTGATCTGATTTTCCTTGCAAAAACAATGTTATGTTTATCTTTGAAACCATAATTTGTCAATGATTACATTTTCATAAATTTGTTTTTTAAATAATTTAGCAGTTTCCTAGGAATTAATTTCTTGGTGAGAGCTTGGTGAATGCATAAGTTCTGTTTCTATTTGTGAGTTAATACGTGTATGATAGGTAATCTAACTCTATCATAACTATGTAGTTTAGTTATAATCTAACTCTATCATAACTATGTAGTTTAGTTATAATCTAACTCTATCATTGTAAAGGATAAAAGTTCAATCCTAATAGGTTAACTACTCTGTGTAAAACTCCTCTGTAAAAGTCTATAAATAGACTTCTTCTTTTGTATCGAAATATAACAAGAAGAGTATTCAAACTCTCTTTTCTACATGGTATCAAGTTAGGTCGATACTATCCCCTCAAAACCTTTTTTTTTTCTTTCCCTTTTTTTTCCGATCGGATCTACATCTCTCCATGACTAATTCGATCCTGCTACATCGAATTAGCTCTCAAAACAGCCCGCTCGTTCATCGATTTCCAACTCTCGGATGCTTCTCTTTCTCCCATTACATCCTATAAACTAAATGGAAACAACTACCTTCCTTGGTCTCAATCGGTCTGGTTTTGTACATTACGGGGAAGAAGGAAAGCTTCCTATCTCTCGGACTCAACTCTGTTCGGATGAGTCCGACCCACCTACTCTAATTGGTTGAGTGAAAACACCATGATAATGTCGTGGTTAATTAATTCCATGGTACCGAAATTGGAGAAAATTTTATGCTTTATCAAAGCGCAGTGAGAAATTTGGAATCTTGCCAGAGGTACTTATTCCAGTGTTGACAACACACCGAACTCTTTTGAGTTGAGAATAAGATCAAAGATCTCGGACAAGGGGAGGTAACAGTGGCACAATATTTTGGAGTCCTAACCAAATCTTTGGCAGCAAATAGATCTGTATGAAGCTAATGAATGGAAGTGTCACGATGACATTAGCTTCTACAATAAGCTCAAAAATCAGAGGAGGGTGTTCAGTTTCTCTCGGGATTGAATGGAGAATTTGATGGAGCCAGCAGCAGGATTTTAGCCACTAAACCACTACCCTTTGGTTCGAGAAGCTTTTTTTAAATCCGAAGGAAGAAAGCAGACTTTTCACGATGGTGCGTGATCCAAACAAGCGAAGCTTTCGCTCTTCTTACAAACGCCAACTCGGGAGTAAACAAAGGAGGGGGAGACCTTGGTGTGACCCTTTGCAAAAAAATTTGGGCATGTGATGGACCAATGTTGAGGTCTGCATGGAAAACCAGCAGACCGGAAGCCTCCTAAATCGATTCGAGAAAGAAGCCCATCTTGCATCTTACGAAAATTCCTCCAGCTGACTTTAGTAGACAACGGATCGAGGAACTCCAACAGATTTTTACTTACCTATCATCTAAACTGTTCCTAATGCCTTAACACTCATCGAAGGTAGTATTTCTTGCTTAGCAACAACTAGTGCATTTAATTGGACAGTCGATTCTGGTGCCTCGATCATATGACAGAAATCCTACACTCTTCAACAATTATAGTAACCACAAGTCTCCTTCCTCCATAAAGATAGCCGATGGTTCCCTTACAACAGTAAAAGGAGTGGTTCATTCGATTGAGTAGCAAGATCATATTGTCGATGTTCTTTATGTTCCCAAACTCACATGCAATTTATTATCATTAGCAAATTGGTTGGGATATAGAATGTGAGGTTAACTTTGGGGTTCTTTGGTTGTGTTTTTTGAGCACGAGGGCTCGAAGGCGGTGATTGGCGGTGCTAGGGTGTGTAACGGCTTATATATCCTTGATGGCCTACCCTATCCGAATCCTTCTATTTCCAATTGCTTTAGAACATCGTTTTTTCTAACAGTTTCCCTTGAATGATATTATGCTTTTGCATCTTGATTAGGACATCCAAGTTTCTACTACCTTGCAAAGTTGTTTCCTAATTTCTTCATTAATAAAAATCCCTCTTCTTTTACTTGTGAAGTATGTCAAATGGCTAAACATACGAGAAAACCATATGTTCCTTCTCACTATAAACCTACTTCACCATTTTCTATCATACACAGTGACATTTGGGGCCCTTCTAAAGTAAAAAACATTTCTGGGTCTAGATGGTTTGTGTCGTTTATTGATGATTTTTCTAGAACAACTTGGACCTTTTTGATGAAAGAAAAATCTGAAGTTGAGAGAATTTTTAATAGTTTTTATCACATGGTCAAAACTCAATTCGAGAAACAAATTAAAATAGTGAGGAGTGATAATGGGAGTGAATATCTTAGCAAATCTCTTGGGTATTTTTTCAAAGAAAAAGGCATCTTTCATCTTACTTCTTGTGTCAACACCCTCAACAAAATGGAGTGGCCGAAAAGAAAAATAGACATTTACTAGAGGTGACTAGGTCCCTATTATTATTTTTCGCCAATGCACCTAATTATCTATGGGGAAGCTCTTCATCGCCACCTACCTAATCAATAGGATGCCAAGCAAGACACTAGGATTCAAAGTACCCCATGAAACTCTTTTCCAAAAATTTCCACATTTCAAACCATTATCCTCTGTTCTTCCTCTTGAGTTTTTGGATGCACATCTTTTGTTCATGTGCATCGCAATAATAGGAGTAAACTTGATCCTAGGGCTCTACGTTGTGTGTTTATAGGGTATTCATCGAGTCGGAAGGGTTACAAGTGTTCTTGCCCCATTACCAAGAAAACCTATATCTCTTTTGATGTTACTTTCTTTGAAAATAAACCTTACTTTGCAGAACTGAAATTTGGGGAGAGATACAAGGAATCTCATCCCTTGCATGATCCACAACCCATTATTTCCTTGCCTATTCTTGATGTAAGTACCCTTTGCTCTACAAAATACTTCTTCCGAGCCTACTTACACGATGAAATTGTGAGTACTAATCTTAATCCACAGACACACCTTCTCCACAGTCTAAAACTACTAGCCCTTATACAACACCTCCTCCCGGTGATTAAACTATACCACATACATCACCTAACTCTCCACAACCACCGAGAAAGACAACTCGGTGTCTATACAAGAAGAAAAAGAAACTTGACCGAGGCGGTTAGTCACCTAACACTTGCCAAGAACTAGCTTTGAGTCCCGATGCTTTGGAGACAGGAGGTAATGTTATTCCACAAGATTCTACTATGTTAACTTAGATGAGTTTCCTATTGCTATTAGAAAGGGGGTAAGGAAATGTCTTGCTCATCCTATTAACAGTTTATTGCCTATGGGAAATTAATGCTGGATTCAAAGCTTTTACAAACTAACATTGACAAACATAAGAATTCCCAAGGCAGTGGAAGAGGCCTTTAACAATCCATAATGGAGGAAAGCGGTTGAAGAGGAAATTGAGGCATTACAAAAGAACAATACGGAGCATGACAGATGCGAGGAAGGAAAAAAGGTGTGGGGTGTAAATGGGTCTTTCTGGTCAAGTACCATTCGGATGGGAGTGTTGAGAGATACAAGGCAAGGTTGGTGGCTAAAGGGTTTACTCAATCATATGGTGTAGACTATCAAGAAACTTTTGCACTGTAGCAAAGTTAAACACCATCGAGGATATTGCTTTGATGGCGATTAACAAGGATTGGAAAGCTGCATCGGTTGGACATCAAAAACGCATTTGTAAATGGTAGACTTGAGGAGGAAGTGTACATGCGCAGTTCCACTGGTTTAGAAGAGAAGACCACAACAAAGACGAGTGTGCAAACTGAATAGATCATTGTACGGCTTGAAGCAATCCCCTAGAGCATGGTTTGTGGGTTTGCTAGAGCTATGGTTGAGAATGATTTCAAGCAAAGTCAAGCGGACCATACATTATTTAGAAAAGCTACACGGATGGTAAGATAACTCTCCTAATTGTCTATGTTGATGATATCATTATTCTTGGTGATGACATAGAAGAGATAGAGAAGTCAAAACTGTTCTAGCAAAGGAGTTGAAACTAAGGACTTAGGAAGCCTTAGGTACTTCTTGGGAATGGAAGTTGCAAGATCAAAAGAAGAGTTAGTTATCAACCAAAGGAAATACATTCTAGATCTATTTACGTAAACTAGAATGCTCGGGTGTAGACCAGCAGAATCTCCAATGGAACCAGGTTTGAAATTGGTAAAGATGGAATGGGAATCCGGTGAATAAAGAGTCCTACCAAAGGCTGGTGGGAAAACTAATCTACCTCTCACTCACCGGACGACATTGCATACTCGGTGAGTATAGTGAGTCAACACATGAGTAGTCCTCGAGAAGAGCACATGGAGGCGGTCGATAGGATCCTGAGGTACCGAAGTTTACACCGAGTCCGGACTTATTTTGTAAAACATCCAGACAGGAATCTGTAAAAGTCTACACGGACTCAAGTCAAGGGGAGAACTAATGGATAGAAGGTCCGTGAGTGGCTATTGTACGTTTGTGTGGGAAATCTGGTTACTTGGAGAAGTAAAAAGCGGTGTTGTATCTAGAGAGGCAATGATGACGAATTGAGCTATGGCTCTTGGAATATGTGAGGAATGTGGATTAAAAACTCCTCACCGAGTTAGAGTTGGATGGAAAGCTAGAATTTGAGGTTTCGGTGATAGTCAATCAGCAATGAGCATTGCCAAGAATCCAGTGCAGCATGACCGGACTAAACATATTGAAATAGATAGGCACTTTATCTATGAGAAGGTCAATAATGGAGTAATAAAGCTTCATTATATTCCAACCAAGAATCAACTTGCTGATATCTTCACCAAAGCACTTCCTAGGGCAAATTTTGATGAGTTTTCATCCAAACTGGGTGTACACAACATATACACGCCAGTTTGAGGGGGAGTGTGAGTTAATACGTGTATGATAGGTAATCTAACTCTATCATAACTATGTAGTTTAGTTATAATCTAACTCTATCATTGTAAAGGATAAAAGTTCAATCCTAATAGGTTAACTACTCTGTGTAAAACTCCTCTGTAAAAGTCTATAAATAGACTTCTTCTTTTGTATCGAAATATAACAAGAAGAGTATTCAAACTCTCTTTTCTACACTATTATCATGTATTAAGCATATGGCATCCCTGCCCCTATCTAAGATGTAGGGTTTGAATCTTTAACTCATGATATTTAATTGTTTAAAAAGACTTTAGGCTCCGATGAAAAGGTTACAAATTTGAAAAGCTATGCATCTTTTCTTGTATGCATTTTTAAGCATGGTAGATTTGATAATGCAGATTACAATATGGTTGATATCTCGAGGCTCATCTATAGTTATGTCAGTGGCATTCCTAATTTAGCGGTGAGGAACTTCTCATGAAAGCTGCTGGTAATTTCCTTTCAGGCTGATTCTATGAAATACATGCAGTTTTGCTTGTTTATTAAAAATGGAAATTTGATTTTGCAATATTATCATGGCACCCGGAACTCTATTAGCAGTATTCCTGCAGTGTTATTGACGTCTTTTGTTGCAAACCAATTTGCTCCCTTTTTGGTTGATGTGGTTTAGGGGGAAAACTCTGAATAAAACTAGTAGAAATAAGTTGGAACTCTAGAAAGCTGTGCGATCGATGGTATTTCTTTTTAGGATCAAGTGTTCATTTTTGGAGGCAATGTCCTTTCAGCCTTTACCTTTAATCGATAATTCTAAGATTTCCAAGGTGATATTCCTGTTTCTAGTTCGTGCTTAAAACTATTGCTATGGATCCTGATTGTAAGCAATCTTGCTTGTGAACGTTTGTCACCACTTGCTTGTAAGTTCTTTTAATTATAAATTCAAAATTTGGGAGTTAAAAGGGTTTTCGTAAGCAATTAAGTCATTTTCTTGCCTTATAGCTTCTTATTCATTTTATGTCACTTTACACTTGTTGTCTATCGTAGGTTCAGGATTTGTTTCTGAAATTCAAAAGCTTGCACATGGAATTCAAGATAGAACCTTCATCTGCATCATATGAGAAGCTCATTACCTATTGCTGTGAGTTACACAAGGTATGGCCATATTTATTTCAAGTAGAAGGAACAAAAATTCCAAATTTTATTTCTTTTAGAACCATAACGTCGGTCAAATTGTTCTAGGGCTGTTGCTTCTCTCTTCAGTACTGAAAAAAATTACAAATAAAATTTGATGGTAAAATCTTCTGGATTTGTACTAGTGTTTTGTAAGATCACAACGAGATATAGGGAAGCTTGAACGGATGGGGCATGCGGTTTCCTATTGTTAACCAAAATGTTTGGCCTCGGACTCGAAATAAATACATTTATTATGTGAACTTGTTATCAGCGTTTCATTTATTGTAATGCAGGTGCATTTGGCTCTCGACATAGCTGATGAGATGTGTGAAGCGGGTTTGAGCTTGTCTATAGAGACACTACATAGCGTATTGCATGCTAGTGAAGAGAGTTATGAGTATAATTTGGTAAGATATATTAAATTATTATTGTGCTTCATTATTTACTTTTATTTTAGTATAAGATACTGTACGTATTTGGTATTGCTTAAGATAAAATGTTGAGGGATTTGATTCTTTCTGAAAAGTTGCTCAGGGGTGTCATATATTCATGCTCCATTCCGATTATGCTGTTATTTAATTATTTGCTAGTATCATGAACTTGATTTGTTTGGCCTTCTTTTTTTATTTCCTTACAAGGTTCGGCGAATTTATGATTGGATTTGCCGCCATAATTTGAAGCCCAATTGTGAGACCTTCAGGAGTATGATAAGTTTGTCTGTGAAAATGAAAGATGTAAGTGGCAATTCAGTTTCACTTTCGCCTCTCTTTGTCAGAAAATACCTGCTGCTTGATGTTTTTATTTCGTTATGTCTACATTGTCCTGTTGCAAACCAATGTTCGAATGCTTAATTGAGTTGTAATTCTTTTATTATAAATGCAGTTCAGTAGAGCATATGCAATGCTTGATGACTTGAAGAAATTCAATATCACATCCACAACCAGTATTTATAATACTTTAATGGCAGGATATTTTCGAGAGGTAACCTTTTCTGAATCTCGAATGCTGCCGCTATTTTTTTTCTTATATTTTCCTTTACTTTCTAGTTTGGGAAACTTGTATTTTTTATTGCACAGTCATAACTTCTGCCTTGGCCTATGCTATGCATGAGTACTGTTTTTACTGCAGTATGTCCAAGACTCTGTGAAAAGAGAGTAAATGTGTGATAAATATGCTTAAACATGTACTTTTATCTAGTATTGCGTACATATTTAAGAGATGGTCATTTTAACAATCTCATTTTGTGCTTGACCATATATATGTTGTCTAATATTTTTCAGGGCAACATTGGTGGTGCATTGTCGGTACTCAAGCTAATGGAACGTGAAGATATTAAACCAGATTCTCACACTTTCAGCTATTTAATAGGCAACTGCAATCGTGAAGAGGATATTACAATGGTAGTTTTTCTGTAATCTGTTCAAAATAAATTTATTTTTTCTGTCCTCTGCAAGTCCACCTTTTTCTTTTAATGCAACTGATGGTTTGGCATCAATGAAATTCCTTAAAAGAAACCTCTTGTCAATTTAATTGAAGTGATAAAAGTAATTCGCTGATTGCTTGTAGTACCACGAAGAAATGAAGCGTACCGGAGTTCCATGTACAAAGCATATTTTTATGGCACTCATAAATGCGTATGCAGCTTGTGGACAAATTGAGAAGGCAAAACTGGTATGTATGCCTTTAGCACTTAGCAGCTATAGAAGTCCCATACTCTCATCTGTTAAATAAGCACGCCGAGCTAACAAATGTAGTTTAACTTACATAAAGAAGTCTTTTGTCGGGTACCTAATTATATGAAACATAATTCAAGTACAATTTATGCATTAGACCCATTTTGAAGTGTCTGATGATCTTAATGATCTATTTTATATTTTAGGTAGTCTTAGACAAAGGGATACCTGTTAACAGCCTAAACGAAATCAAAAGTGTGCTTGTGTCGGCCCTTGCATCAAGTGGGATGATGGCCGATGCATTAAACCTTTACAAGGAAATCAAGCTAAACGGGGGCACTTTGGAGCCTAAAGCTGCTATCTCTCTCATTGTAAGTTTACGAAGAACGTCTGTTTTCTTTTTGCCTATAACCGCAATAATGTTATTCATCATCTTTACTATCTCTTAGGAGCATTATACATCCGATGAAGAGTCGAGTATCTTACTTCAGCTACTGGAGGAATTACATGATATGGACTATTGGGTCGATGGCTGTTGCAGAGTAGTCTTACATTTTATCAGACATAAGCATTTAAGGTTGGATAACACAATATCTTCATTTTCTGGGGAATTTATCTACTTTTCCTAGTTTTCTCATTGATCAAACTCTATATTGTTATTATTAATCTTTCTTTTTGTTAATTGATTGTTTGATCTTAGATCGGCTATTGATTTGCTCAAGCAGCTTAAGGATAAGCTTCATACTGATGATTTGACTATGGATGCCATTTTTGGAGAGGTTTGTTCTTATTCGCTTTCTTAATTTTGTGTATACTTGCTTGTAATGGCGTTACGCACCTTAGTATTGTTGAAACAACTCTTGGTAGTCGCACTGTCATTAGAAAGTCGAAAAAGAGAAAAAAAAAGGGCTTTCTATCTCCAAATGTATTTATGATTTCTTTTTGTTGCTTTTCTTACCTCTCATTGATCTTTTATATCGTGTGTGTTAATCTAAATTGCAGTTATAGTTTGCTCTATTAAATTACGGCTTTCTTCATTCTTAGCTATTGATTGCATTTGCCATCAACTTACATTGTTCCATCTCTCGAATGAATAGATATTCTGTGTAATTGCGGAGAGACAGCCTAATGATTTACAGATTGGTCTGGCTTTGCTTCAAGCCATGAAGGATGAATTAGGCCTTACCCCTTCTCGTAAAAGTCTCGACTTTCTCCTTACTTCTTGCGTAAACGCAAAAGATTTACAGAACTCTCTTTTGATTTGGGGTGAATACCAGGCAACTGGCCTTCGTTGTAATGTTTTAACATTCTTAAGGTTAGTGATCCTCCCTCGGTCTTCTTTTTCCACCTTTGTTGCTTTGTTTTTGAAGTTTGTGTTATTCGTTTACCATCTTCCAAAGGCTGGACCATTTCATCAACCAGTCGTCTCCTTCGATATATTGAATTGTCGAGTTTTCTTGCAGGATGTATCAAGCCCTTTTGGCTTCAGGAGATCCCAAGTCTGCAAAGAGTTTGCTGACTAAAATCCCGACAGATGATCTGCATGTTCGATGCATTATCAAGGCATGTCAAGCGACTTATGTTCAGTCTACATCAAGCAAGACCAAGACGAAGACGAAAAAGCAGAAGAAGACATGAAAATACAATCCCCCATGAAATAGTTAGCCTGAAGGAACCAAAAGTGGATTCTACATTTAGGTCTGTTAGTAAAACAATGGCCTTAGGGCATTGCACCATAACAAAATCCTTGATTGATGTCATGGACAGGGATGATCATATATTAAGGTTTTAGCAACAAATTGAAAGCAATGAAATCAAACGTCATTTTTTTCCGAACTAGCAAATGATTCGAACAAATAACTCGAAATGACCGTATAGTCTAGCTGAATCATACTCTTAATGCCAAGCAGGCTGAGCGTGGGAGATCTCTACGACAACAACGTAAGCTTTGACTCATCAATCCTATGTGTCTATAGAGAGATTGAGCTTGCCGCTGGACAAATATCTTCATCAAACGAACAATAAACAAAAATGGATTGTCTTCAACCATGTTTTGTCTTTCGCATAGAGAGGTCCGAGACTTGGAAATCCGTTCATACGCTAATAGGCATACAGGAGCAAATATGTAAAGAAAGAAAGGAGCAGCACATCCAACGACACAAACCAATATAGCCAACCACAGTGTTTTCTACAACACGACGAATAATCCGGTCACAAACGCTACTGCCATTGCTATGAGTGAGATCCAGGTCAAGCAGTTGGCGAATGGAAGGGTATCCATGAAGGATTCGGTGTCCCGGCGTGAAGATGACCAGAACACAATGACTGCAGCAGTGATAGATGAAGTCATGGCAATACTGTCGGATATAACAAATGCTTTGAAAGCCGCCTTGCTGATCAACATTGCCATGCCTGCATCCGGATTATCGTTTTTGAAGCCTCTGGGAATGGTGAAAGCTGCCCTAAATGTGAATGTAGCTAAAAGGGTAGACATCATAGCGATCATTTGTGCCATTTGTATCTTTTTCACCATATTCGACCGGAATCTCCAGCTTCACATCATCTAATAGCGGATTCTCAAGAACATCTCCAGGGTTGATGAACTTTTGTTTATAGGCGCTCTTTAATGCTTTCAAGGTCAAGTGCTTCAAGGAATATAAACAATCAACTTGCAAAAGTACATTTAGCAACAAAAACAGATGAATGCATAAACTAATCAATGTAGTACCTTTTGCAGCTCCATCCCACGATTATGAGTAGAGTATTTAACGATCGCCAAAGCCATCCTATTAGAGTTGTTCATTGCCCTGATTTCCACGTTCGATTCTTCGAAAGAACGGTAACAATGTCGCTGTGGTAGTTGGTTGCCGCGAGATACAAAGGGGTGTTACCGTCAACATCGGGGGAGTTAACCAAATCCTCCATCTCAACCAAAGTTAGAATGTACCTCACCACGTCAACGTTCCCATTCATGGCTGCAAGATGAAGAATGTTCCGTTGGTGCTCGTCGAGTATCTCGACGGTGTCCCAACACGACTCGAGCAACGCATTCACCAGACTCACCTGCCCATTCTCTGCCGCCAAGTGAAGTGGTATTTTATTCTTGTCATCTTTTATGTGTGCAACCATGGGATCTTCTTTAAATAGCTCCTCCACCATTCTTTGGTGGCCCAATGCTGCAGCATAATGAAGAGGAGTCCTCTCCCTTTCATCTTGCACTCTAACCAGCTTTGGTTTGTACTTCAGTATCAAACTCATGATCTCTAAATTTCATTAAAAAGAGTCAAAATTTAAAATTTAGTCCCTATACTTCAATTTTCCGACATGTTTATATATTATGTAAGAAAGAGATCAAGATTTTTAAATTAAACATAATGCAATAGTTTTACCAAAATCATTCCTTTTGACAGCAACATGCAAAGGAGTCTGGCCATTTTGTCCAATGTCATCAAGCGTCTCGGGATGCAACCGTAAGATTTTGGCTGCATAACTCGTCAGCCTCATGTCGATAGCGACCGGCAGCGGCGATTCTCCCGACGTCGTTGATCCCCCGACGGCTTATCGTTTTCTGCCAAGGCGACCATCACCCTGTAATGTTCATTCCTGACGCTCCCATGTAAAGGGGTGTTCCCAAACTTGTCCCTCATCCTACCAATGTGTATGCCCTTGTAGTCTCTCATGGCATTGATGAAGAACTCCACGACGTCGCGCTTCCCGGACCTGGCGGCGACGTGCACAGGCGTCTCCCCCTTGTGGTTGATCTTAAATGTAAGGGAAGGCCTTTGCTTGATGATCTCTTCCACCAAATGCTTGTGCCCCAACCTTGCCGCCATGTGCAGAGCTGTGTTGCCTTCTTGAGTTGTTACGTCGAGGATGTTGGCTTCTTTGTCGTCGGTCAACTGGTTCAGCTTCTGTACGCTCCCTGATTTTATTGCTCTCAGAAAGTCGATATATTTCTGGCCATCCATCTTTCACTGCAAAGCTTCAAGGGAGAACTGGAGAATCAAAGACGACGATGTTGTGAATTTATTTCTATTGTTTGATGCCGTAATGGATTTTATATCTATTATCTATATAATATGATAGATGTACGCATCTCGAATTATATATGATTCGGTTTTAATCGATCCTTAAACTTTAAAATATTATAATATAGTCATCAAACAATCAATATCGGTTTGAAGGCTGAATTACAAAAGGATCTGATTGAAATAACGAGGATTTATTGTAAATTATCCTAACCAGGGTGGACGAAAAGTGTTAGGTACGGTCGCACTCTTAAAAATCTTAAAATTCATTTTCTATTCGAATAAATATTTAAAATTTTATTCATAGATATAAGATATATTATAGCACCCAACACCCTCGTCCATTTCATGATTGTATGGACGAAAGTTGCCTTTACATAGAATGTTAGAGGCAAAATAGTTTTGGAGCCTAAATAATATTAAAAATTATAAAGTATATTTTTCTGTATATCTTTTGTATCCGAAGGTGTCATCTAATTCAACCATCACTTTACATGTGAAAATCCTTTGATATATGTGTTGAATATCTATAAATAGTCGAATGATTTAACTCGAATTCAGGGAAATAAATATTGAATTGATAAAAAAATATAAATATTGAAGATTAAATTTATTATTATTTTTTTAAAAAAAATTAAATTGTATTTTATGATGATTATATTTTTCAGTTTCTTTTATATATTATATATATAAGAGTTAATTGCACCGCAAGTTCTTAAACTATGACCCTCATTTTAAGTTGGTCCTCAATCTTTTGAATATTTTAATTTTATCCTCAAACTATAACTTTCATTTTAAATTGATCTCTAAATTTTAGAAAATTTCAATTTAATCCATAATCCATGACCCTCATCTAAATCAATCCCCAAACTTTTGGATATTATAATTTCATCCCAAATTATCAGTATACGCTAATCATGTGCCCTGTTAATAAAATTGTTACACAAATTGTTAACTATCTTTTAACACCGAAGAACCTTTCAATTTCATTCTAAATGATGATTTTGGGTGACGTGATACAACATTAGCTATCGTTTATGTCACATATATTACTACATAGTATGCATTAATGTTTATATTGCAGTTAACAATTTTTTAAAGGTGGATGCAATTAGCATGTACCGACAGTTTGAGATGACATTGGAACGTTCAAAAGTTTAGAAACATATTTAGAGTGAGAGTCATAGTTTGGAGATAAAATTAAAACACTTAAAAATTTAAAAACCAATTTAAAATAAATATTATAATTTGAGGGACGTGTGGTAAAATTATCTCTATATATAAAATAAACCTTCCATTTGATTAAGAACATTTTATATAAGTTGGAAGTAGATCTATAAAAAGCCAAATCTCTTTTTTTTCTAGGTAATTTACATTTTAATTCACTAAACTTTTACTTTCATATAGATCATGAATCTTTAATTCATCAAGTTGAGTCATTCAACTTTCATTATTAACGAATTTAATCATTTTTACTAACACCGTTAAATTATTTTAACTGAAAAGCTGACTCACCACTCCTAGTTGGCATTTATTTTCCACGTCAAACACATTAAAATTACTTGGCATTTTTAAATATTTTTTAAATTTACCTTCCCCATCACGTGTTGATTAAATGTAACTATGTTTGCGTTGATTTTACCTCTGATAAAAACATTTATCTTTTTACTGCAGAGTGTAACTATGCAAGTTGTGCAAACTCAACCACTGTTGCAGTAATTTGGTATACTTTTAACCAAAGAAAAGTTTAGTGCATTTGAGTCATTAGAATTATCTCGACTTGTGGTAAACCAAAACAAAAAGAATCTTATAGAGAATTGATTGGCTGAAGATAAATTGGAATGTAACGAGGAACTTGGAGATTTTGTGGAGGTTTGATTTGTACTCACCAGACTAAGATAATATTTTCATTTTACTATGTGAACATTATTTAGCTGAAATAGTGATTTTATAAAGTATTATTAATTGTATCCATATGCATTGTAGTATTATTAACCAAGAAAAAAAACATGAAAGAGTTGTTTGATTCGTTTTTTTTTTCTATACTCAATTTATATTGCATATAAACTATTGATGCAAATTGTAATACAAAATTAGTTATAATGACAATTCAATAGAAGGCAAAATAATTGTTAAATGGTAATTTAAAACAACTATTTTTTTGACTTATTGTAAAATAATACAATAATGATGAAATAATATAATAAAAGTAGTGTACAAATGACTTAGAGAAGAAAATAAAGTAGAAGATGAAAACAAGTTCAAAAACAAAAGCATGACTATTGTAAAATAACTAATTTAAATAAACTGTGTTTCGTACTTCAAATCAACTACTTATTGGACCTATCCATTAAAGATGTTCTTAAACCTAAGTTAATCTTAATCGATAAAAAATAACATTGAAGTTTTATATAAATAAAAAAGATATGACATGTAATGCTTGGTTAAAGGTCCTCGATAAAATCTTGCACTGAATCGGTGGGTGGTTTGGATGAATCAATTTGTGTTCTTTCCTGTAGCAAAAATAAAATTATAAGTACTAACATGGTTTATACAATAATTGAAATGTATTACAATTAAATTTCAAGATAACAATAAAATTATACCTATAAATAATTTTCATTACCATGAAAACGTTTGTTGTGTCCTTGTTGCCCACATACACTACAAGTCATTTTGATTCTTTTTCTGGATAACTTGAGCAAGTTATTTTTCTTTTCCTTCTCTTCAAGTATTTCAATAGCATTCTTTTTTTTTTGTTCGGTGTCTTCCTCTTTTAGGTTAGGAAGCTCAGGTGGAATAATTGCATCTCCATGTTGAACAGAATCCTATTGATCTTCACCAGCAATTGGATTAATTGTATAAGCATAAGTGTTCAAAAATATTGCTACCTTGTAACAATCGTCCACATAATCTTCTACTTGTTCTCTTCGGTTAAATATACAAGAAATTGCATGTGAGCATGGTAATCCACTTAGCCGCCATCTCCTACAAGAGCATGTCATTTCAGCCATATTAACCACAAATTGAGTTGATGGACATCTAACTTGAAATGTTTGACCTCTTGACCAATCCGGTATACACTTAAAAGAATCAAGCTTCAACTTTTCAAGTTTTTTCTGTATCTTAGGACAAATTTGGTCGTTAAATCTCCTCATTGCATCTCTTTGCTTATAAACTCTTCTCATCAGCTTCAAATTGATTTCCTCAAGCATTGTAAGAATTGGCTTATCTCTCACATCTAAAAGTAAGTTGTTGAAACTCTCACATAGATTATTCAAAAGCATATCACATTTAGAAAAAGGTTCGAAAGTGCGATCTAGACCATTCTTGAGAAGGTTTCTCTTTCAACCAATTGTAAGCACTGACACAAGTCTTCTCAATCTTGCCCATCCAATAATTAAACTCACCAACATAACTAGCTCGAGCTGCTGCCCATAAATAGTCTTTAAGGGCCTTTCCTTTGTGCTCATCGATTTTGAAAAAATTTTGATACATATGTCGAACACAAAAGCGATGCTCACAACCCGAAAATAAAGATTGTACAATAAAAATAAGACCCTCTAAATAAAACAAACATATTAGTCAATTGAGATATATAGTAAAGTAAGAAAAAAATAAAAATAATTAAAATATATTATTAAGCTTTTGCCTATCTGACATAAAAGTCCAAGCATTAGAGTTTTCAATGTTCAAGTCATCGGCTAATAACTCTAAAAACCAACCCCAACTGCTCTTGTTCTCTTTCTCAACAACTGCATAAGCTATTGGATAGATGCAATCATTAGCGTCTATACTTACTGCCACAAGCAAATATCCTTCATATTTACCTTTTAGCCAACATCCATCGATTGTAATGGTCTACAACCAGCTAGAAAACCATCCTTCAATGCCTTGATGCATATGTAAACCCGTTGAAACAATGATCTCTCTAAATGCAAAATGGTGGTTGACCCGGGATTTCTTTTTCTTAACTCGCCGCAATACTTGGGTAGTTTATAGTATTGGTCTTCTTCATTCCCTCTAATAATCTGCAAGGCTTTTACCTTAGTCATATATCCTTTCATCCAATTTATTTCAAGATTTAACTTCTTTTTTACCATACCTACAAATGTATCCACCTTCATTTTAGGGTCATTTTGAAAAGCTTCTAAAAACCAATGTGCCAACTGTAGCGACCTAAAAATTTAAAAGTTTCGAAATTGGATCGCTAAAAAATGAATAATAGGTTTCTTTTCGTCTTTTGTGTAAAATATTTGGAAAAAAAGTGGGGAAGTCCTTTAAAAATTTGTATTTTTGAAAATAAAGACTTGGAGTCGCCACCGGCCACTAAGGTAGGCCGGACACCATAAAAACCAGAGATTCGCTCGAAAAAGGGTTCGAGAGTTGGTTACGCGTAGGGAAGGATTAGCACCCCCATTATACTCAGAAATTGATACCAAAATCTATGTTGCTTTTAATTGATGAAAATTATCGAAATCTAAGTTGAATTTAATTAAATTGTTCGCAATTGAATTTAGACTTTAATTATACAGGCTTGGCCAAATTGGTGTATTCGAATTAATTAAACATTTAACTAATAAGGGTGACGAAACTTCGGACCATAAATTAAACCGACATCGAATAAACCTGACTGTCGTGTTAATTTATGGTTCAAACTCCGTTCATCACCTTTATGCATGATGCAAGCAGTTAAGGATGATGAAATGACTTATCAAAATTTTAATTCGTTTTAAATTACCTTTAGACGATCATGAAGTATATATTTTGTATCTAAACCTTTTTACATGTTTTTAATGACATGCACAAACTAGCAATTCAACCAATTGAGGTTTGTGTGAGAATTAGGTTTTTGTATCAAAATTTTAATTCGTTTTAAATTACCTTTGACTGATCTCTTGAGAAGGATTTAAGCCA
This sequence comes from Hibiscus mutabilis, assembly GCA_019671005.1. Lineage (NCBI taxonomy): Eukaryota > Viridiplantae > Streptophyta > Magnoliopsida > Malvales > Malvaceae > Hibiscus > Hibiscus mutabilis. The sequence continues at coordinate 36,895,266 of CM033742.1, forward strand.
GTACTTCAAAGTGTACTCCAATGCTCGAGCTAAAATCGACTCCATTTTTGAGATCGAAGAAGCAAAAAGAATAGAAAGCTAGAAAATTCTTCTCAAAATTTGTAGAAAGCTAAATCTAGAGTGATAAATTCATGAAAAGTGGACGAAAATTCGAGGTTTGTGTGAGAATTAGGTGCTTTCAGATTAATGGAGGGAGTAGATTTCTTCTTTTTTGGTTTATTGGATTCATATTTTGTTTTAGGGGGAGGGGAATCTTGGCAAAGGGAAGAAGGGGAGTGGCACGTGCGAGACATGGTTGGCACGTGCGAAAGATTGGCTACTGAAAGGTGGGTAATATACATTCTAGATCACTTAACTTAATTAACACTTTCATTTAGATCACAAACCTTTAATTTAATTAAATTATATCATTCAACTTTTATTATTAATAAAATAAGTTACTTACACGAAAATTTTAAATAATTATAAAAAAAACTGAAATTGAAATTTTCACTTAACATATTTTTCACATATCATCATTAAATAATGTTTAATTGATCATTTAAATATTTTTTGTTAGATTTTTCTCAAATATTTCATTTAAATAAATTTAAAGAAAAATAATTAATTTTTTTTTATAAAATCCTAACAAAAAATATTTAAATTTTCAATTAAATATTATTTGACGATAATATATAAAAAAATATGTTAAGCAAAAGCTTCAATTTCAGTTTTTTCTGTTAAATTTATATAAAATGTCTTAGTATGAATAACTTAATTTATTAATAATAAAAGTTCAACGGTGTGATTTAATTAAAATTTTGTGATTTAAATTAAATTTAGTGATCTAAACTGTAAATTACTCAAATGGTTCGTCTTCAGCAATGAAAGAATAGACATGTTACAGAAAAATAAAGTAAAAAACTTTGATACACAGGCAGTGTAAACTTTAGTTTATACGTGCCTTTTAGTTTTAGGGGTTAGGGTTTTAGTTTAGGGTTTAAGGTTTAGGGGTTTAGGCTGTAGGGTTTAGAATTTAAGGTTAGTGTTAAAATTTAGGGTTTAGGGTTTAGAGTGTGGGGTTTAGTTTTTTTAGGGTTATGGTTAGGAATTTAAGATTTGAGTTTTTATAGTGTAAATACACATGCTTGTGTAAAATTAATTTTACATAGCCTGTGTATCAAAGTTTTACTCAAAAATAAAACCATTTTGATTAAAAATATTTTAGCACTAAATTGTTTTATTTAAAAAAATACTTTTATCTACTTTCTGATATATAAATAAATTTATCTATTTGAATTTATATTTTTGTTAAACACTTTAATTTCCTCAATTAGCATTATGAGTTAATTTATTAACATGTTTAGAATACGTTTATATATCAAATAAATTTATCAGATTGAGATCCATTGATTGACCTAGTGGCTAAAGATGCTCATATTGCCCTATTTTGTATGTATTCGAATCCAGATATGAGAATGTAATATCTCTATTTAATCAAAAAATAAATTTATATTGTATTCAAAAATTGAGTGAGTTCGTGCTTTCAATCATGAATCAAGGAGTCTTTATTTAAAAAATTATAATCAAATGGAGTTTTATTACCCTTAAAATTTAATTGTGATTTTTCAAAAAATAGCTCATTTGGCCAATAAATTTTAAAATAAGAACTCATTTGATCACAGTTATTCAAATAATAATTCACTTATAAACCCTAAAACAGATTAATTTATTTAAATAAACACAACTTGTGTATATTAAAAGAATTGCTTTATTTGTTCTTTGTGTGTTTGGGATAACAAATTGATGCCTTGGCCATCACTTTTTGACAATAAATAGCCTACAAATGAGAAGGCACAATATTTTGTCAAAAGATGAGTGTGAAAATGAATTTGATTTTGAGACTTTGTTCTTGTATACAACATTGAATCATACAAAACATATTGGAATGTCACAATTATTTTCTTCTTCTTCTCCCCACACTCTACCCTTTTTTACTATTTAATGCTTCACCCCATGGAATTATTAGATTTTAACATTGTGCTTTCATTATAACTAATATAATATAATATTAAAATAATATTAATTTTTTTATTCGCCCTGACAAATTTGGACCGATTTTTATCTTTTCGATTTTTAATATAATATAATATTAAAATTAATTATACTAACAGTCTTTGTTTAGAAGATCTATTTTACAAATCTTTGATTTGTTTCGCGGATCCAGGTTTATATTCTTCTTTGTATAATAAGTCTTTTCATTTTATTACGAGAAATAGTGAAAATTTATTTATTTTTTTGTCTTGTACAAGTTTTAGTTTTTCTTTTATTTTTTTCTTTTATTAGTTGTATTTGTCATCGCGTCTTGAATTGATGTATGCCCAATTCAATACATATCCTTTTCATTGAATTTGATGAGATGTCAAAAAGACAAGTCATTGTCTTACTATAATAATCTTATCTCAGAAGAGATTGCTCTAATTGTAAAGTTATTCCTTTTGATATTTTGGCTTAAATAAAAAATGGGTGTCCAAAGTATGCATTTTTTGAACTTTAGGTGTTTCAAGTATTTTTTTTATAAAAATAGGTGTCCAAAGTTTCAAAAGTTATAATTTTAAGTGCATGATTGTTAATGGGTGTTAAATTTTTTTAACCAATCAATGCTTGACACGTGGTATATTTAATTTATTTTTTTCAAAATTAAAAATTTTAAAAAAACTTCCAGTTTTCCAAAAAATCCCAAAATTTTACAATTTTTACGAAATAGACCACAAATCCCTAAAATTACCCAAACCCCAAAATCGCCGCCAATTTAGCCGCTAATCGTCGTCCCTGAGCACACCGATTTGGTCGCCAGACCAAGACGGTCATTTTCGCCAACACGGCGTCGCCGTTTTTGACGACGACGTATTGGGGGAAATGACCGTCTTGGTCTGACGACCAAACATGTGTGCTCAGGGGCGGCGATCGGCGGCGGAAGTGGCGGCGATTTGGTGGTTGGGTAATTTTAGAAATTTGGGGATTTTTTTGTAAAATTTTGGAGTTTTTTGAAAAATAGGAAATTTTGGTTATTTTTATTTAAAAATTAAAAAAAATAAATTAAATATGCCACGTATCAAGCATTGATTGGTTAATTTTTTTTAACATCCATTAACAGTCAGACACCTAAAATTATATCTTTTGAAACTTTGAGCTCCTATTTTTATAAAAAAAATACTTTAAGCACCTAAAGTTCAAAAAATGCATACTTTGAGTACATATTTTTCATTTAAGCCTGATATTTTTGTTGTTACTAATGATAATTACTTGGATAATGTCGATTATTCACATTGCTTTAACTGTGAAGTTATTCCTCTTGGTATATTTGCTTGAGAGTAGCAATCTTTAGAATTTCGATTGTTATGCAAAATTGATTTTATAATGATTAAGATTTCGTCGGTACATTAATTTATAACTTGAAATTTTGAAGGGGAAATAATTGAAGCTCTATCATTTTATGAACAAAATACAATTTTACGATTGCATTAATCAATAACTTTACAATCTTGAAGGGACTTAAACTGCAAATTCTCCATTTTCTTGTCCCTTCCGACCTCTAGCTACGCACTTATTAGATCCAAAACAATACATTTAAATAACTATTAAAAAATCATTATAAAACAAATATATATAATAAAACTTATATTAAATCACATATAAACATGACCCACATTTAATAAAATTTAATCCAAACTAGATTTAAATAAAATCCATGTATAATTTGTGAGCTTGAATGTTCAAAGTTCCAGAATATGAACCTTATTGATCATGTTGAAGTTTTGATAGTTTGACAAATCTCTATAATTCATTCTTCGAACCAATAAAAATACAAACATAACCCCAAAGAAAGAGGTATTTGATGTGCTTAAAACATTTGTACTTGGATTTTTTATTGTTGTTTTGGGTCTTTATTTTTTTTTTATAATCATCGATAATCAGTTCATTAACCGATTAATCGAATTGAGTATCGCATACAGTGACGAAACTCAATATTACCTATTGATGGGATCATTTAAAATAGGTGTTTAGTGTTTCTTGTTTGTCTGCAATAGGTGCATAAAGTTTTATTCTATTACTGTTTTAAGGTAATACCGTTAAAAATATTCATCACCTATAATCAGAATTCGACACGGCTTTTATTTTTTAATTTTTTTCAAAAAGTGAAAAAGAATAATTTTTTTAAAAAGCTAAAACTTCTCAAAATCTTCAAAAAAGTCCCAAATCCCTAAAACTCAAACCCCAAAATCCCAAATTTGATACTATTATTGCCGTTGATATTCTCGTCGGACCTCACCACCACTGTCGCTATAGCCCACCGCTCATTTTCCCAACCATCCATCGTCGATAACCAAGAGGCGTGTAAATCGGACGTTGAATAGTTGGAGCCTTTCGCGTTCATCGTTCGACGTTCGATTGACAGGTCTCTCGTCGCTTACCAACGATGGGTATTTGAAGAAATGGGCGGTGACTTCCGTCGACGACGGTGGTGGGGTCCGGCAAAACTATCGACGACGACAATGATGTCAATTTTGGGTTTAAGAGATTTGGGACTATTTTATAATTTTTACAAATTTCAAGATATTTTTAATTTATTTTCTTTTCAGTTTGTTTTTGAAAAAAAAAAAAGACAAAAGCCACGTGTCAAGCTATAATTGGTTAATGGAATTTTTTGACAACTTGACTTTAAAACATGTCAAAATGAAACGTTAGACACATATTTAAACTAAAAATACTTTAGGCACTTATGGCAAAAAAGAGTCAAAGTTTGGGCACCTATTTTGTAATTAAGCCAACTATATATTCTTTGAGGTGTTAAAAGAGTAATTTTAACATATCTTTTTAATATTTTTGTGGGGCACTAGTCGGGAAGAGGTTTCACCCTTGATTATATAGGTTTATTATGGAGTGATACCCTCAATTTAATTTAATTTATTTTATTTGTAATATCAGAATTCGAATATATGATCCTCTATTTTAGTATTCAAGAAATTAAATATTCTTTTTTTCATGTTTAAAGATAAAAGAATACTAATTAAAAAAACCCAAAATATTAATATATATATACATGTATATATACTTGGGAATCAAGAAAACTTGGAATAAAATAAAGATAAAAGCTCTAAGAAAATAAATTCCAACCCAATTCAGCAATTTCTTATCATAACTTCTTTGATTAGGGAATTTAGTTTCATCCGTGTAAGACACTTTTGTTTATCCACTCGCGTTTCCTACCAAACCTATACGCTTGCTTTCCGTAAGCAGCACGTGAACTATAGATAGACGACCATAAAAGCGAGTAAAATCTTTTATATAGTCGCAACGGTGCTTTGGTCACGCAGAGCTTTTACTTTTCTATTTTTTATGATATTTACGTAATAGAATAAAGAATTTTTTTAATGAAATAATAAAGAAAATGAGAATCATCATATTTATCCTTAATAGAGTTTTTTAATGTTGAATTCAAACATACTTGCATAATCTCATAAAATATATTGTTAAAAAATGTCAAAACAATTATTTTAAAAAATAAACACATACTATAATTAATGAACAAATACTATCATATAATCACGTCTAATAATTAAAAAAACACAATGATGAATCTTTTCGCTAGGTGCAAATTATTTTTTTTAAATTTGGGGTTCACTGGGATTTTTTTAGAAAATGAGAGTTTTAGTTACATTTTAATGATAATTTTCAAAAATTTTAGAGGAATTAAATAAAAAAATTAAAATTTTAAAATGCTAGCAAGTATTTTTTTTTGGATAAATAGGTGTTTATTATCCAAGAAGCAGCAAGGTGTTGCAAAAAACATTACAATCAGAGGGGATCATCAAGTTTGGATTCCCCAATCTATACACAGTTGTACATTAACCCTATCAGTAATGTTTATACCCTTCCCATGTATACGAAATCGAACTATATCTTTTATGCATCGAACAATATCATCCACTGATCGAGCAACACCCCCTAAAAAGCCTATGGTTCCGCTCCTCCCAGATATAATAAATGTATACACTCTTCGGGCTAGTTCCGCTCCTCGAGCTTCAAAGCCTCGCTCTCTTCAGGCTTGTCATGTACCTTGGACTGCTTGACTCTATGCGGGCAATCACGCCAACGATGTGGCTCCTTGCAATGAAATCAATTCTATTGCACTTTCTCCACCCTCAACTTGACTTTGTCGGGGCAATCGAGCCAACTGTGTGGCCCCTCGCAACGAAAACACTTCTGCTGCACCTTCGGCTTGACTGTTATGGACGAAACAATCATGCCAGCTCTAGCTTCCCTTTTCACAGACCCATTGCTTACCTTGATGGTTTAAAGGTTAGCTTTCTCGGAACAATCCGTCGACCAATGCTCACCGTCACAATAGAAGCACCTCCGCGACTTCTTTTCCCATGGTCGGGCTAGCTTCCAAGGCTTGTTCTCTCACCTTGATGGCTTTTCCTCGCCATGCGAAGTCCCATCCATCTTCGTCGAAGCCTGCACCTCGGCTCCAACCACATCACTATGTCTTTCCACTTTGTCCTTCACCTCGAGGCTCTTCTTGGTAATCACGAGGCTTTTTCTTCGGAACCTAGTGGTTTCGAACTTGGCTCATATCTTATTACATGACGCCACAAAGTCTTTATACCTCTAGGTTCTTCATTCAACAGTCCGGGCATCATCACCCTTCTGTGCTGCAGCGTTTCCTCATTTCCTTATTGTCATCTCGAACAGTGCCTTCCATGAACCAAGGGTTCACGAACTGTGGCTCTGATACCAACTGGAAGAACTCTCAATCTCTTGATGAAGTTGACGAGAGGATTAACGAACTTCGTGACTATTCAGGAGAATTGTTTGAGTTCATATCGTTGGTGATGGGTAAGGTCGAAAAACTTGAAAAATCTGAACATGAGGCTAAGGAGACCCAAGGCGTTGTAGAGTCCCGTCTTGACAAGCTGGAGTCCATGAAGGATAGGTTGAAGGACGAGACACAATGTGCTCTCAACGAGATGAATACAGTTCGAGGGAGTAATGCTTGTAAAGCCGAGGTGAAGGCTTTACGGATCGAGGTGGATGAGCTCAAGGAAGATCTGCTCAGTTGCAAGACCGCAATGAGCGAATGAGGTATGCTTGCCACATTCTTACAAGGACTTAGTCTTGGGGCAAAACTCACATTAGAGCAAGGAAAGACCCAGAGAGAGAGGCCACAGACGTGACAGAGTTGCTGAACGAGCTTGCGAGAAACAAGCCAGCCAACATCGAGGTGTTCGAGCCTACAACGAGTGATCGTGGGCGTGGCGAGGCTAAGTCCATGCCAGAAAAGAAGGCGAGCAAGAAATTAAAGTGCTACTTCTGTGATGGTCCCCATCTGATCAGGGGATGTCCCGAGAAGAATCGCCTTGCTGCCATCATCAAGAAGGAAAATGAGCCAGAAGGAGAAGTAGTCAGACTTGGCGCAATTGCGAGTGTCAATAAGCCAAGGGAGATCCGTGGTGCGACTACGAGTGCCAAAGTAGTCAAGCCAAGGTCGATACCAGGCGTGATAGCGAATCAAAAAGCCGTCAAGCCAAGGGTAAAGAGGAAGCAACTGAAGTGTTACCGATGTAAGGGGCCACACAAGTTGTGGGAATGCCCAGATCGTACCAAGCCATCCATGGAGATGGGCGAGTCCAGTAAGGCGACAAGACTTGGTTCGATGTTGAGTTCTGCCAAGGCCAAGAGCGACCGAGAGTAGAAAGGGTTAAACATGTACGAGAAGGCTACTAAAGAGCTTGCCGAGGGTGTTCGGGTAAAGAACACTTCTTTAGAGACCGCATCTGTAATAAGGTCAAAAGGGGCCAAGCAAGTATTTGGTGCAATTACAATGCATATTGTTCTTTTAATGAGGGAACTCGAGTTTGAACCTTGGAGACAATATTGTTGGGAGGGAGAGACACAAATTTCGAAATAAACCATAAAATAAACACGTATTGTATAAAAAAAGGGTTAAATTAATTTTTAATATTAAAGGAATTATTATGAATTCTCTAAATTTTTGGAACACATGATGGAATGCATGTAATAAAATTTTTATTATAAATCTATTCGAGTATAAGGTAATATCCGTTTCTGATTTTATATATGAATAAATTCACATACACTTTATATATTAAACTGCTCAAACACGAGCCATTTAGGGAGAAAAATCCCCGTCCCTTTTCAGTGTCATTTTTTATGCCCCAACACTAAAAACACTAAAAAATAAAATTCTAAACTCTAACACTAAATTCTAAACCTTAAACCTTACAACCTAAAATATACACCTTACCCCAAATTCCTAAAACCCTAACCATAAATCATAACATTAAACCATAAACATTAAACCTAATTTTTAGTGTGAAAATATAATTTGAAGTACCTAAAAGGATAGAAGATTTCTATTCATCATCAAAATAAAACACGTCACCTTTTTACGATTGACATCACTCTTTAAATTCAGACGCATGTAACTAATAAAGTTATTATTAATAATATATGAATGATTTTGGTAATTACCCGACCAATCCAACTAAATCTTATATTTCAATTTTCGATGGGGTATAAATTTGTGAAGGTGGAGACTGATTGTAAGGAGGTTATTTGGATTTGTGAGCGCACGTCAAAAGCGCTAGTAGGGAGTGCGTTGGTTGCTACCATACGTAAGGCTCTCGGGTGTGATTGGCAAATGGTGGTCCGACATGTACATCGAGAACGGAATAGTGTTGCGGATAAGCTTGCAACTTTGAGTCGAAGTGGGGAATGGAAGGTTTTGAGCTTCTGGAACCACCGGTGGAGGTGGCTACGCAGGTGCATGAGGAGCTAGAACGATGCAGGGCAGGGGGCTTGTCGTTGGCGCAAGTGCCTGGACCTATTTCGGCAGCTCGGGCGAGAATTCATATTGATCTAGATGGTTGAGCAATGGTGTTGGTTTTTGGGATGGTTAGAGGAATAATGTGGCTTTAATTTCGGTGTTTGCAAGTGCCGAGCTGTGCTCGTTTTGTTTTATTTTGTTTAGGTATTTTTATGAGTACTCTTTTTCCTATTTAGGTTTAAGATTTTTTTTTAATGCGGCCTATAGTTATACCACATACTCATTACTTATAAAAAAAATCTTATATTTCAATTTACTAAAGTGTTTTCAATTATTAAATGCTTTTGATAATTGATGATTAAAATTCCATGCCATTGATATCTTTATATCATCCTTTATAATTTTTCACGGTGAAGGTTATTTTCTTGGACTTCTTAATTATTATATTTATAAATTCGGTTCTTTTGTTTTATAAAAACATATTTTATAAATATTTTTATATAACATATTTTCAATAATATAATACGAAAAAAAATCTTATATAGTATTCATTCAGTAAAAAAATTATTTTCACAATGTAGGTGAATAAAAATATTTGATACACAAGAATATAATTTATAAAATCGTTCAACAAAAAATTATAGGTAAAATAATAAATGATTTATATATAAATCCACTAACATTGTATTTTATTCTCAAACATTAGTTTTCAGTTGTTTTATGTAAATATTTTATAAAAATATGAAAGATAAAACTATTTGTATATTAATATTGATTCATTTAAATAATATTATTTTAATCATTTTTAGTTAAATATGTACTTAATTAACTTATGATATTAACTAGGTCAGGCATTTGTATTAAGTATAGATGGAATATTGATTTTTATAATGAAATAATAAAGAAAATGAGAATCACCATATTTATCCCTAATAGAGTTTTTTAATGTTGAATTCAAACATACTTGCATAATCTCATAAAATATATTGTTACAAAAATTGTCAACAAAATTATTTTAAAAAACAAACACATACTATGATTAACGAATACATATTATCATATAACCACGTCTAATAATTAAAAAACACAGTGATGGATCTTTTCTCTAGGAGCAAATTGTTTTTTTTTTTAACTTCGGGTTCACGGACATTTTTTTTAGAAAATGAGAGTTTTAGTTACATTTTAATGATAATTTTCAAAAATTTTAGAGGAATTAAATAAAAACACTTAAAATTTTAAAATACTAGCAAATATTGGGTGCAACGATAATGCGTATTGTTCTTCCAATGAGAGAACTTGAATTTGAACCTTCGAGATAATATTGTTGGGAGAGAGAGCCACACTTCCAAATATGAACTATAAAATAAACATGGTATAAAAAGTGGTTAAATTAATTTTTAATAGTAAAGGAATTATTATGAATTCTCTAAATTTTTGGAACACATGATGGAATGCAAGTAATAAAGTTTTTATTATAAATCTATTCGAGTATAAGGTAATATTCGTTTCTGATTTCAGATCTGAATAAGTTCACATACACTTGTAGATTAAACTACTCGAACACAAGCCATTTATAGACAAAAATCCTCCGTCCATTTTCAGTGTCCCTTTTTATGCCCCAACACTAAAAAAACTAAAAATCAAATTCTAAACTTTAACCCTAAATTCTAAATCCTAAACCTTACAGCCTAAAAAATACATCTGTTGAGCTCGAATTCTTCAACCGTTCTTGCTTGCCTAGTGGTGGAGAAGTTGTAATTTGGGTGAAAGTTGTGGGAAGAAAAAGATAGACAGTTTACACAATGATTTTAGAGTGGTTCGGCTTCCTAAACCAAGCCTACATCCACTACCTTAGCTTCCCACTAAGGATTTCAACCAATTCACTAAGAATTCTTCCCCTTTTACAAGGCTTAGGAGGCAACCTTTTACAACCTAGACTCAATTACCAAGTATAGCATTCAAAGCTCACAACAAGAGCTTTGGGAACTCTCCTAATCAAAAGAGATTCTAAGAAAACTGAAATCACTCTTAAAGATATGTGTTTGCACTCTAAATCACTCACCCAAATCCTAATACACTTGAGCATACATTGACATTTAAGCTCAACAAGTGTAGTCTATACAAAGAATGAGAATTTAAGCTCTAAGACAAATTTGACATCATAATGTTGTTGACAATTGAAGCATTAGTCTTCCATAGATGCTTGGAGGTCCTTCATATACCCAATTGAGTTCATAGCTGTTGGAGACCGTTGGGATTGAATTGGAGCCGTTGAAGCCTTTATTTCCCGCAATTAATGCAGTTCTGCAGCTGTCTGTATCGATACACGGTTACCCGTATCGATACGCCCTTATTGGAAACTAGCCGTTAAGCTTTTGGCTGCCAAACTGTATCGGTACGTGTGTACCCGTATCAGTACAGGTACTAGCGTTATGCTCAGTCTTGCTAATCGTATCGAAACACCTTGGTTTGTTTGCTAACCGTATCAGTATGCCTTTGTTTGTTAGGCAAATCGTATCGGTACGGGTTGGTATGTTTCGGTACGCTCTGCAATTCAAAAGATCGTTGGGAAATAGCCGTTGGGGGTAGTTAAACAGGGATCGGTACGCGTACATACGTATCGGTACGACCCTATCCGTATCGATACGTCTAGGGGCATATCAGTATGATTTTTTAGTTTTGGAAAATTACTGTAGTTGAAACCCTTGAACCGTATCGATACGAGGTATACCGTATCAGTACGCCTGTGTTGAAAACATTAGTTTGGCTTCTTTAAACCATTTAAAACATTTCCAAAACCTCTCAAAAACTTCTCAAACTTATTTTCAAGTTGTTTGGACTTAAAAACATTTTTGAATTCTTTTCAAATTAGTCCAAAACTAATTTTCAATTATTATATCAAAACAAATATCCTAACAATCTCCCCATTTTTGATATAATAAAACCAACTTAAAAAATTATTTTTGAGATTCTCCCCTTAGTAAAAATAAGATTTGAATAAGAGATTTAATGATGAAAATCTTATAAGTTTCCCCTTATTCATTTGAAAATTCAATTTTTCAAAACATTCTCCCCATTTTTGTTATATAAAAAATGGTTCAACTTTAAAGACCAATAACAATGGAGAGTTAAGAAATTTTGACAAAAATAAGTTTTGTTTTAAAATTGGCTCCCCCTTACTCAAGCATCATTCATATGGTTAGTCTAACATATATGATAAACTAGTTGAATTAAAATAAATAAATCAAATTAAAATAAAATAAACTAAATTCAACTAATTTTACCACACTTGAATCAAAGGGAGGATGTGAAGCCTTCCTTCTTCAAGTGTTCATCCTTTGTGTGTATAGAGCTCCCCCTCAATCTTATTACTTGTTGATCAAAGCTCCATCACACTTACAAAAAGATAATCACAAATATTTTGGTATCCAAATTGCTTTGGATCCATAGGCATTAGTGGCACATAATTTAGTCCTCTTAGGAATCTATTTTTCAATTTCATCCTTTTTAGTTGAAGTAATTAGTCATTTTGGGACTCAAATACTTCTAAAAACTTTTCCATTTGAAAATCTAGGGGCACTAGATTGTCTTTGATAAAAGTTTGATTTTCCCAAGTTATTTTTCTTTTTAGGTTCATTAGAAATCAAAAATTTTTCTTTCTTAAGATCATATACTTCATTTTGAAGATCTTTTTCCATCTTTTGAAGCAAATTTTGTAAGTTTAAAATTTTAAGCTCAAAATCTTTTAATTTTGCTTCAAATTCCAAATTGGTTTTCACAAGCAAATCATTTACATTTTTGAATTTAGAAATCAACATTTTGTTTTTAAAAAATGAGACTTTAAATTCAAAAACCAATTTGTTATAGGCATCTTGCAACTCACCAAATGTATATGAATTTGAATTAGAACAAGATAAGTTAGAAGTTACATTACCCTCTTGGAGGGCCATCATACATAGGTGGGCTATCTCATCTTCATCAGTAGAGTCTTCATCACTCCATGTAGCCATATATACTTTCTTTGATGATGATACCTTTGTGCTAAAGAGAGGGCAATTAGATTTGGTGTGCCTCGTCTTCTTGCATTTTAAGCACTTGGGGGAATCCACCATCTTCTTCTTCGATTCATGCTTGAATTTTTCTTTGTTGCTCTTCATGAATTGGGTCAATTCCTTGAAGAGATAGGCCATCTCTTCATCTTCACTTTCCTCATCAGTTGATTCTTCTTTGTGGCTTGTGGAGGATTCAAGAGCAATGATGTTGACATCGATTCCTTGCTCTTGGATTATCTTCTCCTTCTCCATCTTTAAGGGTAGAGACATCATCTCATGGGTGAGAAGAGATCATATGAGCTCTTCAAGCTTGAGCTTCTTTAGGTCTTTAGTCTCAATGATGTCCGTCTTCTTGCTCTCCCATGATTCAGTAAATGAGTAAATCAACTTTTGAATGAGCTTTTCTTTCGGAATCTCCTCTCCAAGTCTTTTGAGTTGATTGACGATTGTAGAGAACCGGTCGAACATGTTCTTGATGTCTTCATATGGGTTCATCTTGAAGTTTTCGTATTTGAGGTTGAGTAGACCAATTCTTGTCTCATTCACCTCGTTTGTCCTTTCATAGATTGCTTCAAGCTTGTCCCATAACTCCTTGGCACTCTCACAAGAAGATACTTTGGCATACTTATCCGGACCTAATGCACAAAATAGGATGTGCAAAGCCTTGCAATTTAGCTCAATCTTCTTGTGATCTTCCGCGCTCCATTCCGCCTTGATTCGTGTTGGCACGAACGGTCCATCTTCAACTATATCCCAAAGACGGTAGTCTTTGCTCTTCACGAAGAACATCATTCTATACTTCCAAGAATCATAGTTACCACCGTTGAAGAATAGTGGCTTGTTGATGGATAGCTCCATGGATGTCAGTTGATTTGTTTATTGGTCGAGCTTGCTAGATCGCCTCAATAGGATGTTAATCCCTCTCGATTGAGCCTCGCTCTGATACCAATTGTTGAGCTCGAATTCTTCAACCGTTCTTGCTTGCCAAGTGGTGGAGAAGTTGTAATTTGGGCGAAAATTGTGGGAAGAAAAAGATAGACAATTTACACAATGATTTTATAGTGGTTCGGCTTCCTAAACCAAGCATACATCCACAACCTTAGCTTCTCACTAAGGATTTCAACCAATTCACTAAGAATTCTTCCCCTTTTACTAGGCTTAGGAGGTAACCTTTTACGACCTAGAATCAATTACCAAGTCTAGCATCCAAAGCTCACAACCCGAGCTTTGGGAACTCTCCTAATCAAAAGAGATTCTAAGCAAACTGAAATCCCTCTTAAAGGTATGTGTTTGCACTCTAAATCACTCACCCAAATCCTAATACACTTGAGCATACATTGACATTTAAACTCAACAAGTGTAGTCTATACAAAGAATGAGAATTTAAGCTCTAAGACAATTTTGACATCATAATGTTGTTGACAATGGAAGCATTAGTCTTCCATAGATTCTTGGAGGTCCCTTATATACTCCCAATTGAGTTCATAGCCGTTGAAGACCGTTAGGATTGAATTGGAGCTGTTGGAGCCTCTATTTCCCCTAATTAATGCAGTTTTACAGCTGTCTGTATCGATAGATGGTTACCCGTATCGATACGCCATTCTTGGAAACTAGCCGTTAAACTCTTGGCTGCCAAACCGTATCGGTACGCGTGTACCCGTATTGGTACATGTACTAGCCGTTATGTTCAGTCTTGCTAACCGTATCGAAACACCTTGGTTTGTTTGCTAACTGTATCGGTACGCCTTGGTTTGTTAGGCAAACCGTATCAGTACGGGTTGGTATGTTTCAGTACGTCCTGCAATTTAAAAGACAGTTGGGAAATAGCCATTGGGAGTAGTTAAACAGGGATCGGTACGCGTACATGCGTATCGGTACGGCCCTATCCGTATCAGTACGCCTAGGGGCGTATCAGTACGATTTTCGGTTCTGGAAAATCATTGTAGTTGAAACCCTTGAACCGTATCGATACGGGGTCTACCGTATCGGTACGCTTGTGTTGAAAGTTTGGCTTCTTTAAAACATTTAAAACATTTCCAAAACTTCTCAAACTTATTTTCAAGTTGTTTGGACTTAAAAATATTTTTGAATTCTTTTCAAATCAGTCCAAAACTATTTTTTAATTATTATATCAAAACAAATATCCTAACAACATCTTACCCCAAATTCTCTAAACCTTAACCATAAATTATAACATTAAACTATAAACCGTAAACTTAATTTTTAATGTGAAAACCTAAATTAAAATACCTAAAAAGATAAATAATATCTATTCGTCATCAAAATAGAACACGTCACTTTTTACGATTGACACCACTCTTTAAACTCATATGCATGTAACTAATAAAGTTACTATTAATAATATGGTTTTATTTTGATACACAACCCGTATAAAACATTTTTACACAACCATTCTATAAAATCTAAAATTTAAAACCCTAATCCTAACACCTTAAATTCTAAACCCTAAACTCTAACGCTTAAACCCTAAACTCTAATCCTAAACCTTAAATTCTAAACTGTACAACCTAACCCCCTAAACTAAACCCCTAACCCTTAAATTTGAAAAGCACGTGTAAACTTTAATTTACACGTACCGTGTATCAAACTTTTTATCTTAATAATATATGAATGATTTTGGTAATTACCCGACCAATCCAACTAAATCTTATATTTCAATTTACTAAAGTGTTTTAAATTATTAAATGCTTTTGATAATTGATGATTAAAATTCCATGCCATTGATATCTTTATATCATCCTTTATAATTTTTTCACGATGAAGGTAATTTTCTTGGACTTCTTAATTATTATATTTATAAATTCGGTTCTTTTGTTTAATAAGAACATATTTTATAAATATTTTTACTTAACATATTTTCAATAATATAATAAGAAAAAATCTTATATAGTATTCATTCAGTAAAAAAATTATTTTCACAATGTAGGTGAATAAAAATATTTGATACACAAGAATATAATTTATAAAATCGTTCAACAAAAAAATTATAGGTAAAATAATAAATGATTTATATATAAATCCACTAACATTGTATTTTATTCTCAAGCATTAGTTTTCAGTTGTTTTGTGTAAATATTTTATAAAAATATGAAAGATAAAATTATTTGTATAATAATATTGATTATCATTTAAATAAATATTATTTTAATCATTTTTAGTTAAATTTGTACTTAATTAACTTATGATATTAACTAGGTCAGACATTTATATTAAATATAGACGGAGTATTGATTTTTTATAATGAATAAAATCATATATTAATGTTAAAAGATATTAAAGAGTTTAAGATTTTTTTAACGAGACACATAATAATATTTATTTTTTATCTAAAAAAATATTAAAGGGTTTGTTTAGCATTATTTTTTAAAGTATGACGAGAAAATGTTTTTTAAAATGTTTTGGCTAAATTTGATTCTTTTTAAAAGTATGCTTTAAGATTTAAATATTTATTATTGATGTCAAAATGTGTTTTAAGAAGGTAAATTATCATTTTAATCATGATGTAGCAAGTTAAAAAATACACATTCAAATAATATTTAAAATTTTAAAATATTATAATATATGAAATAGATCAATTTAAGTTACGATAAAAATATTTTTTTTAAATAATTTTATAATAATTATACGTATTTTATAAAAAATATTTAAATCTAAAATATTTTTATCTAACAAAATTAACTTAATGAGATATAAAATTTTTAAACCCAAAAATAATTTATTAATCATATAATTATATCTTGATAAAATAGTTATAAGCTCATAAATTATAAAATAAAATATTATATAATAATAGAGAGATTAAAACTATAATTTTGACTGCAAAAAAAAAACTATAATTTTGACTAAAAACATTTTCTAATACAAAAGCTAACATTTTTAATTTTACAATTGAGTTGAAAAGTATGTTTCAATTTTTTATATTTTTTATCTTATTTATTTGAATATTAACTATACAAAATTCCACTTGAGAATATCAAAAAATTATTAAAAAGTCATAATATTAATTAAACACATAAAAAATAATAAATTGTTTAGAAGAAAAAGAAAAGAAGCCCCCGAAAGCTAAAGCAAAGCATAAAAAAAAAACCTGCTTCATCATCTCTTCAGCATACAACCTCTTGTTATCTCTCTCAAAGCTCTGTCATATTTCTGTCTTTCATTGGATCGTTTCCTAATTTTTCGTTAAAAAACCACTCTTTAGTATTCACTTTTTTCTTTCTATGTTCTTAATTTCCTATTTTTTTTGTGAAAAAGATAATTTGATTTCCATACTAAAGAGGAAAAAAATTCATTTATTTTTGTGGAATTTTTTTAATTATTTTCGTTTTATTCCAGTCAGTACTCAGGACCTCTCCTCTTCGAGAATTCTAATTTGTATAATTTTTGTTGAGTATAAAAAGTTTTGGGTTTTGCAGAGGAACAACGAGAATCAAAATCAAAGCGGTTTCTTTTTGTCTTGCTTGGATTCAGAGTTTGTTTCTATCCTGTTCAGTTTTCGTTAACTTTTTTTTCTAAAAAAAATTGTTTTTTTTACTTTATTTTCAAATGGAAATATCCGTAACCTGAAATTTTCTTCGTGTAAAAGGTTGTTTCTTTCTGGGTTTTCATAATTTCTTCAAAGTTTCTTATCAAAAGGAGAATTGGTGGATAGTTTTGATTAATTGGGTGTTGGGGATTATGAGGAATAGTGGAGATGGACATGGGCAATCCAAAACGCAAGTTGGGGGTGTCGTTTCCAGGTCTGCTCGGAGTTCGTTCCGTGCCATTTCCAGCTACTTAAGGATCGTTTCTTCCGGTGCTTCCACCATGGCACGGTCGGCCGTTTCCGTGGCATCATCGATTGTTGATAGGGAAGATGATTCTGGGTATGATCAGGTAAGAAATAAAAGAATTGGCTTTTTTTTTCAAATGATTTCCGTGCAGAATCTGTTCTAGAGTTGAAAAGCTAAATATTTACGCTGCGTGTTGTTATAGAATTGGATTGTTAAGGAAAAGGTAACTTCTTTGAGTTCAATTTGTTTATTTTATTTTTAAATGGAGAATTTTAGCATGCCTATCCTAGGCTGAGTGTAAGACTGGCTTTAATAGTTATAGGTGGCGTGGTTTAGTTTTGAATTCGTTTGATGAAAATATTAATTTGGGATTTAATTAATTTTAGAATTTTAAGGTGCACATTTTGTCATTAAATTTTGAAGGTTTTTTTTAGGGGGGGGGGGAATTCTGATACTGTTGTGAAAGCTGGATATTGGAAACAATATGCAAATTCATTGCAACAAGCTATACCTCCTTTGCCAGAATATACATATATATATATATATATACTTTTAGGTTTGTCTTTCTTATTATTTAAAGTTAAGAGCTTAAAATATGACTGATATTACATCCCCCTTGTCAATTTTGATTTTTTTATGATGTAAAGGTTAATTGGGCTGGGTTTGACAAGTTAGAAGGTCAGGGAGATGTCATTCGACGAGTTCTTCTTCTTGGGTATCGGTCTGGTTTCCAAGTTTGGGATGTTGAAGAAGCAGATAATGTCCGTGACTTGGTTTCCAAACACGATGGTCCTGTTTCATTTATGCAAATGCTACCAAAACCGGCAGCAGCGAAGAGGTTGGATGACAAATTTGCAGACAGCCGTCCGCTTTTGGTAGTTTGTGCCGATGGGTCCCTCTCCAGGGACAATCTCATACACGGTAGTTCTTGTAATGGAAGCATACCCAACCATGATTCTGGGAATGGCACTGTTGTGCCTACATTTGTCCAGTTTTATTCCTTGAGATCTCAATCTTACGTACATATGCTAAAGTTCAGATCAGCTGTTTATTCTGTAAGGTGCAGTTCTCGAATTGTTGCTGTAGCACAAACAGCTCAGGTATGTTACCTTGTGCTTATATTTTTTAGCTCATAACGTTTAGTCTCAGTTTGATAACTTATTTTTATATCTTACAGATACATTGTTTTGATGTCACAAATCTAGAGAGGGAATATACCATTCTTACAAATCCGATAGCCTCAGGCTGCCCTGGTTCTGGAGGTATAGGTTACGGACCTCTGGCTGTTGGTCCTAGGTGGCTGGCTTACAGTGGAAGTCCGTTTGTAGGCTCCGATTGTGGACGTATCAGTCCACAACATCTTACACCTTCTGCAAGTTTCCCGGGTTTTTCTTCAAATGGGAGCCTTGTTGCACACTATGCAAAAGAATCAAGCAAGCAACTTGCTGCTGGCATTGTAACCTTAGGAGACATGGGATGTAAGAAACTGTCGAGATACCTTCCCAATTCATACAGTTATCTGCAATCTGGAAGTCCTGGATGGAAAGGCAATGGAACTGTTAATGGCCATTTAGTGGATGTCGATAACATCGGAATGGTACATATACGAATCCCCAAGTTTGATTACTCTTGCAACTGAAACTAATATTTTTCACCCATCCCCTTTTTTGGTTCTCTTTAATTTCACACCTGCAAGTTGCTAATCCTCTGTGAAGTTCTTGTAGGAAATTTTGTGTTCAATATTTTATGTATATACTATACATGTTTTAGTATTACACTTGCAGTTCCTCTTATTAAGCTTGAATGACTTTTCTGTTGTGCTCTCTTTTGTGCCAGTTATATCTGCAAACAGGTTACATGTAGAACCATTTTTTAACTTATCACTTAATTTTTTTTCTCTGGGCTTATCAGGTCATTGTCAGAGATATTGTCAGTAAAGTTGTAATCACTCAGTTTAGGGCACACAATAATCATATTTCAGCATTATGCTTTGATCCTAGTGGGACCCTTCTTGTGACGGCTTCTGTTCAGGGTCATAATATCAATGTGTTCAAGATTATGCCCGGACTTCAAGGAAACTCTTCTGCTCGTGATGCACAAGCATCATACGCACATCTCTACCGGCTGCAGCGCGGTATTACAAATGCTGTAAGATGATGTTAAGTATAATTCTTATCTGTTGTTGGCAATAGAGTTCTTTCTTAATTTTTTCTGTTCTTTTGAGATTTCAGGTAATACAGGATATTAGTTTCAGTGATGATAGCAACTGGATTATGATTAGTTCTTCGAGAGGGACAAGCCATCTATTTGCTATCAATCCAGTAGGAGGATCTGCACGTTTTCAGTCTGGTGATGCTGATTTTGCCCATAAAAATGGCAGTTTGGGTGTTATGACTAAGCCACAAGTTCCATGGCTGCCCAATTCAAGTCTTTGTGCATCTGGACCCCCTCTGACACTTTCTGTTGTTAGCAGAATAAGAAACGGGAGTAATGGTTGGAGAGGTACTGTGAGTGACGCTGCGGCAGCTGCGATTGGCAAGATGGTTTCCGTTTCAGGGGCCGTTGCTTCCTCCTTCCATAACTGCAAAGGCAATAATTTTTTGTTTTCCGAGAGCAGCTCTTCAAAGGGAAAATACCACCTTTTGGTTTTCTCTCCTTCCGGATGTATGATACAGTATGCTTTACAACCATCTGCTGAGCCTGACTCAACACCTGTTGTTACTGGATTAAACACAACATGTGAGTCAACTACAGATTCTGATGGAAGGTTAGTAGTCGAGGCAATCCAGAAGTGGAATATATGTCAGAAACACACACGAAGGGAACGAGAAGATAATGTTGACATATATGGTGAGAATGGAACATCAGATAACAGTAAAGTATATCCTGAAGAAACGAAAGATGGAATTACATACCCTGACCCCTCGTATCCTGTCAACAAAGCAAATGCAAACTCTCAGGAAAAACTTAATTTGTATATATCTGAAGCTGAACTGCTGATGCATGAAGCTTGGACGCCACTGTGGGCAAAACCGCAGGTATTACTCTTGATTAGGAATTTCTTTGATGTTTGTTTGTGGAGATATGCCTAGATGTGAAGGTGCCAGCTAGCTTAGTCCAAAAATTGCATAGGAAATGCCACTTTTTTTAAAAAGATACTCATCTTTCTTCTTGTTCATTTTCTTTTCAGATATACTTTGAATCATGGGTGATGGGTGGCGTCAAAAATGCCGACGAAAATGCTTTTGGCGGGGAAATAGAAATTGAAAACTTCCCAACCCACATGATTGAAGCACGGTCAAGAAACTTGGTTCCGTTTTTTGACTATGTTCAAACTTCTAAGTTCCAGCAAGCAAGGTATGCTGAATGCTATCCATCAATGATTGTGTACTGATTCCCAGGATGTCTGTCAATTCTTTTGTTCCTTGTACTGCAGATAAGTCCAGATATTTATCTCTTTGGTTCGTAGTATCATTTTGAAAGAATGCATTTTACATCCAAGTAATGTAGTTTTGTCAATTTTAATGTGTATTTTGCTTTTAGCCCTTGTTTTTCTCCGGTTTATTATCAACTGGCTTGTCTTACAATCGTTCAACTAGCTTATGTTTGACATTTATATGTAACTCATTAACTCTCATCCTCTGGTTACAGGATTCCAACTGTATATAGCAATAGCAATGGACGCCTGACGTATCAGAGGTCTGGGACGCCTGAAAATGGCCGGCTTTCACGTAGAACCAGCTCTGGCTCTCTTGACCCAATGATTGAAAACGGTGCTGCACTTTCTGAACTTCGCACCAGCATCAAAGGAACTAGTTTGAATGGTCCGAATATGCCTCTATAGGAACCGAGGGCTTTTGTAAATAACAGTCAGCCCTTACACTCTAAAACTCATCTCGATGTTATAATAGAGAGAGCTTAAGAATAGAAAGCTCAACTCAAGTTTGTAAATAATAACAGTGAAAGCCTCAGAGAGATGCAGAATCCTTCTGAAGATGAAGTTGATGAGCTTGATTAGAGGTAATTCCGAACCCTTTATCAAGTCGTTTAAGACGAAGCAATTCTTAAACATCGATTCTTTCTATTATTATTATTATGAACTTAATTCGACATTTCTCTCCTAATTTCAGGTTATGCCTGTATTCTTTTGATACTATGGGGCTGAAAATGTAAACAGAGGCAAAGCTGAATTTGTGGATATCATGTTGTCAGGTTTCTCATATGTTAAACTTTGTAAATAACAGACCAATATTTAGTTGTGTATTTAATGTAAATAATAGCATTACTTTATAGCCTCAAACTCACTTGTGTTCTGAAAATTGGTTTATTTATATAAAATTTGACACATAAGTAATAATTATTATATATGTTATGTAATATATATGGTCAATCTGTCATGATTTCTTATGATTGTTTTGCAAGGTAAAACAGGTGTTCTTTGACCAGGTGATGTGAACTTATTGCTTTATATTTTTGTAAGGTGTGATTTTCACATTTTGTAGTTAAACATAATTTTCATACAAGGAAACACCAGCTTTCAGATCATTTCTATGTAGGATTAGTATAAACCATTGCTAGGAAGTGTAATTTTAAATGATATTAAGTTTATAACATTGGAATTTTGTTGGTTGAAAATGAACAAAAAAATGAAGTAGATGGTGCTGAGCAGGGATTTAAAAAGCGGACCGCGACCGCGATATCGGCCGCGATATAGCGGTCACGCCGCCTTCCGAAACCGTGATTGGGGTAAAAAACGGTCCGTGATCGCCGCAATTCAACTATTTTTGTCCGAAACTGCGATATAACGCCGCAACCGCGATTTAAAACATTGTTGCTGAGTTTTCATACCAACAACCAAAGTCCCTTTGATTCAAGCCCCCAGGTGCAGCAGACTGTCATTTTACTTTCAGAAATTATGTGTTGTCAAACTCCATTTTCTTCTCATATGTACTGAGTTAAATTATCAGTTTAGTACTTTTTTTGTTAGTTTGGTCTTTACAATCATTCCATTATCACATTACCTCGTTGCCGTTTTCCGTTAAAAATGACGTGGCCCAAATTCAGGTGTGATAAAAGTTGAATTCTTTTCAAAAAAATAAAAATAAAAAACTAACAAATATAATAGTTCTTTTAAAAATCTCAAAAATTCAAGTTTTTTAGTATTATAATTCAATTAGGATGTAGTATTTTAGAAGGGCTCTAAATTTAGACAAACTCAAAATTTAGACAAACTCACGCACACTTACACACTATGCTATTTAAACTCGAGTTAATTAGGAAAAATTGTGTTATTCTTTATCCGGGGACCATTCAATGGGTGTAAAAACAAAAAATTAAAATCAACAATTATAAAAAATATAAAAATATCATGAATTTTGAACATAAAAAAATTATGAGTTTTTTTAAAGAAATTTTAGATTTTTTTGGTATGGTACATGTTTATTTATGGTCTTTTTTTTTGGAATTTGTGGCTCTCCCTCCCAACAATGTCGTCTACAAAGTTCAAATTCAGATTTTTTTCTTGGGGGAGCAATGTGTCTTGCGAGTGCACTCAACCCTTGTTTGTAGAAATTTTAGATCTTTTAATAACTTATATTATATTTTATGATTTTATTTAAAATTTTAACTTTTATAGTACTTATTACTCGTGACATCATATCACTTGGCCACATTAGCTTTTCTTAGTGAAAAAATGTGAAGTACCAAACTAATAATTTACTTGTAACACAGGGACCAGAAATGGTATTAAAAATTTTCTTTTTGAAATTGATTTATTTATGGATGTAGCAACATAAACCTTCATGTGGAGGCAAAGCTAAGCAACACCAAACAAAGTTTTTCAAATTTTATTATGAAGTTTCCATTTCTGACGATCTCTCAACTTCTCTACATGAAAACCAAATCAAGCAAAACCTCCAAACCTCAACAAGAAGAGAGTCCCATGTCTTTATCTCTATAACAACCCCCTTCTTCTCCATATGTATAGCCTCTATGGTAAGCAACGTGAGGCGACTGACAACTACAATTTGAATCCCTTACTTGGCCTTTTCACCCTCCTCTTCTTCTTCTTCTCCAGTTTCATACCATTTCCCAAATGAACTGTTAGAGGATCATCCCACTGGGGTTTTGTTTTTGTTTCTTTTGGTGTTTTGGTTCTTTTTTAAGACAAAACAAGAGAGTAAAAACATGCAGCTTCATATCTCACCTAGCTCGAGACATGTAACCGTGCTTCCTGGGAAAGGTGTTAGAGAATTCATCAAGGTGAAAGTTGGTTCCAGGAGGGTTTCTTACAGGATGCTTTTCTATTCACTTCTCTTCTTCACCTTCCTTCTTCGGTTCGTCTTTGTTTTGTCGACGATTGATAGCATTGATGGCGATCATTCCAAGTGTTCCTCCATAGGTAAGCTTTTCTCTATTTCAATCTGTATGTATATGTATATATATATATATCTACAATATTGGTGTTAGAGTTCATGGAGAATGCAATAACATGATTTTACAAGATTTTAAGAGGTCGTGCATTAACAATGCAGTTCAAGTTCCTATGTTGTAGATATCAGATAAACAAACAAAAAATGAGAGATTCAGAGGGAGAGTCTTAGTTGATAATAAACAAAGTTTTATATATATATATATATATATATATATATGCATGCTCATTTCCCAATAATCACTATTAGCATGTGAAAATTATTTTTTCCGGTATATGGCCAGTTGAAATTATTGGTAGTTCTATTGAAAAGGGAGCGTTGTTATCTTTAGGAGATTCCGGTTCAAGCAGTTTGTTTGTATCATGTGTGTGCGTTTTTAAAGGGCTAAGATTAAAGAACAATACTACCATGTAATTACACCAGAGTATTCAAAAAATTAACAATATTTGTTTTTGCCCCTAAATTGTTTTTTGATTTTTAATTTAATTTTTTTGTGGTATGGTAGGCTGCTTGGGGAAAAGACTAGGACCAAGGATCTTGAGAAGAAGGATTGAATCAAAAGTAAATTCCTAAACTCATTCTGGTATTTACAAAATTATTTCATTGTATATTTTCTTTTTGTTCAAATATTGTGTGATAATTAAGAATATCAGTCAAGTGTTTTTTATTAATTCAAAAAGGTCCCAGAGGAGATGTACAAAATCCTAGATGAACCTGTAAGCAAAGATGAAGTAGAAGGAAAGACTGATGTTCCTCGGACATTACAAGAGTTTATGTCTGAAATGAAACAAAGCAGATTGGATGCAAAAACCTTTGCTTTAAGGCTCAGAGAAATGGTATTCACTTCAATTGTTCTGCTTTTTCCCCATTTAACAGATCATTGGAGCTAAAACATTGTTTTTTTTTCAGATAGTTCTACTTGAACAGAGAACCAGAACAGCCAAAATCCAGGAATATTTGTATCGGCACGTAGCATCGAGCAGCATTCCGAAACAGCTTCATTGCTTGGCACTAAAGCTAGCCAACGAACACTCTAACAATGCAGCAGCTCGCCACCAACTCCCTTCAGCAGAACTCGTCCCGGCCCTTGTCGATAACTCTTACTTCCACTTTGTCCTTGCCTCAGATAATGTGCTTGCAGCCTCGGTTGTGGCGACATCGCTTGTTAATAACGCGTTACGCCCAGAAAAATTTGTGCTACACATAATAACCGATAGGAAAACTTACTCCCCTATGCAGGCCTGGTTTTCATTGCATCATTTAGACCCTGCTATAATTGAGGTTAAGGCTTTACATCAATTCGATTGGCTTTCGAAAGGGAAGATACCTGTTTTGGAAGCAATGGAAAAAGATCAAAGAGTAAGGTCACAGTTCCGAGGGGGATCGTCCGCAATCGTAGCGAATAATACCGAGAAGCCTCAAGTTATCGCCGCGAAACTACAAGCATTGAGTCCAAAGTACAACTCCTTGATGAATCACATTCGGATACATTTACCCGAGGTAATATATAAAATTACATTCGGTTAGTTTAAGTAGATGGAAAGGGAATATATAGTCTAAACTGCAATGGCCTTTCTCGATTTTGCAGTTGTTTCCGAGCCTTAACAAGGTAGTCTTCCTAGACGACGACATTGTGATTCAAACCGATCTTTCGCCTCTATGGGACATCGATATGAACGGAAAAGTTAACGGTGCAGTGGAGACATGTAGGGGTGAAGATTCGGTCGTCATGTCGAAGCGGTTCAAGAGCTATCTCAACTTCTCCCACCCTTTGATTGTGCAGAATTTCAATCCTAACGAATGTGCGTGGGCATATGGCATGAACATATTCGATCTTGAGGCTTGGAGGAAGACAAATATTAGCCTTACATACTATCACTGGCTTGAAGAGGTAATATATACACATATACGTATATATATTCATATCTACTTCGATTTTTGTATGCTGATTAATTCAATTTTGACTGAAGAACTTCAAATCAGACCTCAGTTTGTGGCAACTGGGAACATTACCCCCTGGTTTAATTGCATTCTATGGGCATGTTCATGTGATTGATCCATTTTGGCACATGTTGGGATTGGGGTACCAAGAAAACATGACTTTATCCGATGCCGAAACAGCCGGAGTCGTCCATTTCAACGGCAGAGCGAAGCCTTGGCTCGATATAGCCTTCCCTCAGCTTCGACCGTTGTGGGCTAGGTACATTGATTTCTCGGATAAATTCATCAAGGGATGTCATATTAGGGCTTCTTAACAAGGACTTTTTGAGAGTATAGTGAGTGACCATAATGATGATAAAACATATATACAATGTTTGTATATGAGAAACATAAACAGCAACAGGCTTCTGGTTTTTTTCCCTCAACTGTTCTTCCCTGATGATGAATTCTCTTTTCTCTTTGCATTTATTTATTTCTAGAGAATCATAAAAGATGCAAAATCTCTGGTTCTTGATACTTGATGAAGAATCCCAGATTGAAAGCTTGCAAATATACCAATGTAACGGTTTCGGATTCAAATATTCATGGTTATCGAGTATAGGCCATGAGGTTACTGGTTGGTGAGCAATAAACATCAAGTTCAAGGATTCAACCATCAAACACCAACTGGTATAACAACAGCTTGTTGCCTTGAGCTACAAGGCAACTTCAACTACTTGATATGTCCATTAGACAATATTATATATATCATTCATAAAATGACATATCAGCATTGGAAATGTTCAGCTGATAAGCTTGGAAAATTTGAAGTAAACTAACACTTTCAAGAACTTGGCAGATTTGGTAATAGGTTAAATCTCGACTTCCTCGATGCCTGGTCGTGATTTTAACCTCGAAACCACCCTCAATTCACCATCTTCTTCAACAAAAACTGCCCATTGCTTCCCACACACTAGAAAACCATTCCTTTCCTTTTCCTCGAAACACCCCTAACCTCTAAGCCCATAGGTGAATAAATCACTTCAAAAGATCCCACATTCAAATCACCAAGGGCACTCAATGTTCAGAACCCCATTTTAGGATTGAAAATCACCACAGGCTTCGGATAAAAGCTGTCTGATATCGCTTTTATAAGAGCAAGCTGTGATGGTTCAGGACTTAAAATTCTGTTGCTTTTGTTAATTGAAGTTAAGTCAATATGTTCAATATGGCTCGATGAACATGAATCGAAAGCTTGAATTCTGGCTTTCTTTAAACGAAAATTGGACTAAAGAACTAAAACCTCGACTAATGAACCTTTCCGTTCGAGTGATACGTCTATGAAGATGTCTGGAGTTATCGATGAGTGGGATTTCGACTAGAAACCTGAGTTGTTTTGGCTTCTTGAGCTTGCATACTAGCTTGGGGTTGTTGAGAGGCTTCTCTAAGCAGGTGGAAAGGCATGTTTTGGCTTGGAGGAAAGGAAACAAGGGATGTAAAATAAATTATGAAAATTGACCGCAAAATAAATTAATTATGAAAATTGACAAAACAAATTATTTTGTAGACATGAGCAGGGATTTAAATAGCGCTCCACTAACGCGATAGCGGCTGCGAAATTGCGGTCGCACCGCCGTCCGAAACCGCAATCGGAGAAAATTACGGTGGGCAACGGAATCACGACGATAGCGGGCTGTTACGGACGCGAAATAACGGGATAGCGTTCGGTCGCGACGATAGCGGGACGCTATCCCCGTTTTCAGACCAATCGCGGATGGTTCGTCGAAGTTTTTTGTCTCGAATCTCGTTAAAGACCGACGGGGAGGAGAAACGGTTGATAGGGTTTGCTCGGGACGGTACGAGGAGTTGAATGGTGCGTGTGGTGCATTTCACGGACGGTGAATGGTTGGTGGCCGGATATGAAAATGGGGAGGAGAAATGGAGAATGTTGCAGAGAATGGGTGGGAGAGCGAGCGAGGAAGATGAACTTAAAACATTAAAAAGGGTAACTGGCGGGAAGGAGGGTTTAAGTTTTAGTGAATTTTCGGAGAGGCTTAAAGGTTTTAGTATGCTTACAATTTAGTCATTTAAGGCAGATTTTTAGTTTAATTAAGAGGATTTGTTTTATTTCATTTCCAATTAAGTCTTCAAATCCATAATAAAACTTCCAATTGAGCCTCTAAGTCTTATTTTATTTCAATTAAATCATTTTATAAGTGTTGAAAAATACTCTAAAAATCATTAAAAGTAACTTTTTATAATTGTAATTAAATTCTCCTATCTTTGATATTTACCTTGATCATTTTTTTTTAATTTAAGCATTGATTGGTAGAACAAATATATATATATTATTCTTGATTTTGCCGGTGGAAAAGAACTCTTTGATAATATCGTAAGGAATTTAATCTCCTATCTCACAATTATAATAGACATTTTTAATCCATTTTAATTTATTTATGTTCATTTTTGTTTAGACAATACTCTAAATATCATTAAAAATAACTTTTTTATAATTATAATTATTATTATTATGTTTTACAATAAGTTGTGCAAATTTTAAAAAAAATTCACGACCGCGACACCCGCAATGACCGCAATAGCCTCCGTTATGTCCGCAACCGCGATAACCGCGACGCGACTAAAAACGCGACCGCGAACGCTATTTAAATCCCTGGACATGAGTACCTAACCTGAACCTAAAACCGAAAGAGAAACAAAGGATGCAAGATGAACTTATTACAAATTTACATGTTTACCAGCACCAAATCATAAGAGTACAATTGCAGACAGTCACCCAAAAAGCCAGTTAGAGAAACTCCAGTGAAAACTAAAACAACCCAGAACATTGACATGACTAATACTCATGTTTGCATCAAAATGAAAATCCTAATCATTGTTGGTTGCCAGCTTAGGCAACCGGAGGGCGGAGAACGTGGTCCTGTGAGGTATCCACTGCCGCAGGTGGCATGAATTGCCACATTGCAACTCCAGGATAACCAATGAAAGGAACCAGCTTGTTCCCAGGGACTTGACCTGGGGCAGCAGGGATTGCTGGTGGTGCAGGCTGCATGAAGTTAGGTTGTGCGTTTATTGCTTTGAGTTGCTGCTCCAACTTTTCCTTCTCTGCCTTCAGCCTCTGCTTTTCGTCACGAAGCTCATTCTTTTCAACCTAAAAAGAGGAAATACAGTTTAATAATGATGTAATGGGTATATTTTGATGTTTAATTATTTCCGAGACAGCAGCAGTTTCCAAATAGCAAATTGCATGTCAAGGATTCTAACTATTTCACCCAAAAATCGACCCTCAGACCAGCCTCACCTTCAGCTCTTTAACCCTTTCCTGGAGACTTGAATTTGAATCCTTCAATTTCTGGGCTTCACCTCGTAATTGGTTCACCATTCGAACAGCATCAATCAAAATAGCAGACTTGTCAGTTTTGGGAGGCCTTCCAGGTTCTAGAATAGAACCCAGCTCCATAAACCTGTTATTTACAGAATGTTGAAAATTCATGCTTGGAAGAGAGAGAGAGCAAACAAAAGAGAAGGCAAAAGAAGAGAAAAGAGATGCAAGTACTTGTCATTTAGCCTATCTCTACGCAACTTCTCCCTACATGCTTTGGAGCTTGACGCATTACATGATTCGGATCTAACCCTGCAATATAAACGGAGTAAGAGATAAGATTCCTCTGATATCACACTTAAGTCAGTTATGTTTTGTAATTGAAACAATTGTAGATTCAAAGTCAGTCATGTCAATAATAATGAAGAAGGAATATTCAAGAAGATTCTCCATCAAAATCATCTTAGTTTAGGACATGAATTGCTGCATACTTGAGCAACTATATTGTTTTGCAGATATTAAATGCCAAGACAAATGAAAATGCTTTAGCTGCTCAAAAGTAAACGCCCCTAGATATTATTCTTTTTGTCTATTCAATGTCTCATGGGCTAAAAGTTTGATTCTATACTATTTCTTCAATAAAAATATTCTAAGCCCCACAACACAGAAGTGTCCACCTATTAAACCAGTTGTAAGAAGTTTTCTAAACACACGTATCAGGGTATAAGCGGGGAAGTGGAACGGGTGATATATATTTTTTGATCTTTTTTATTTACCATATCATTACCTCTTCTTTGAACCAGATTCCTTTAGACCATCTGAATCTCCAAATGAGCCATCAATTTCCACACTAGGAACAGATCAAAATGGAAGATAAAGAAAATGAGGCAGGAAAAAGAAAAACAACAAAATATCCAAGTAATAAGGTACAAGACAAGGTTGGAACAACTCCACACGCACACACACCCAAAAAAGAAAGAAAACTCAATAAAAGAAAAAAAATAGAGAAAGAAAACTCAATAAAAGAAAAAAAATAGAGATAGGATCTCACTAGGCAATAATATTCAAGCATAACACAACTGCCAAGGTTAAATGAAAACAAACAAAAATTGGAAGATCTACACTGGAACAAAAGTTATTAACTGTGCCAAAATTAAAATCGCCAACGCACATAAAGATCACGATGGAGACATCTGCTTAGAAAATAAGCCAGTTCAGAACCAAGGTTTCTCTTTCATTCAAAAGTTCAATGTGTGGTGGTGAATAAAGCACCAAATACAGGTGCAGATAGGAATGATAACTATTGACCAAGGACCTCAACTAGACTCCCGCTAAACTTTTCCAAAAAGTTAAATCAAGATATGCTCCTACCCTCCCAATGGATCAGATTCTAATTCCACAAATATCTCAAAGACTCGAGAAGCACAGAATAAAATCTCATACTAAGTAAAGACAACATGTCAACAGTGTTAATACTGTGTTATTGCACAGTAACAAGCTGCAAAGGGGCAAGCCTACAACATCCTCAGTCCTCACTGGTTCCGGTTTGCAACAAATTTTGTTTCCAAAATATGGAAAAAGATGTCCATAAAACATGCTTCCTCAAGCACTATGTTCCAAATTCCAATAATAACATTGCTTTTATTTCAAAGAATCCTCTGAGAAGTTTAACCACAAATCCGGTTCATGAAGATTGTATTTCAGGATTGAAACACAAAATGCTTTCCAAACAAGCACGTGGTAGAATGTATAAGCATGAATGGCATGAATTCTACAAAAACCACATCTCCCTTAACACATGAGCACTCAAGAACTATATTTGCAAGTTACATGACATACAAGCAAACACCAGTCTTAACCAAATGCAAGACATAACAGGTGGCTTGAACATAGTGCCTCCTTGTGTAAGTTCATAGATCTCAACCGTTGGCTAGGATGAAGAATAGGTGAACTTTATCAATTCTCAGCACTAAATTTTTAGAAAAATAAATCAATAACCTTTTTTAAACAACAATCTAACAATAATATCCCCTAAAAAGTAACTGAATCTGTTCATGAATTTAAGATAAAGACCAAGCATCTCATAACTTTTCCGCGAAAACAGGCGCAAAATCGAAACTTTACGAGAACTTTCATGAAGCCTAATCAAATTAAAACAAAATTAAATCCCCCAGATGATTAAAGCCTAATCAAAACCCTAATTGAAATTAGAAGAAAAAAGAGCGGTAAAAGACATGGATTTTTCCAGGGGATACCTGACAACATCAGAAGGGGCGTCGATTGGCTGCGTAGACCAAGAAAAACCGGGATAAGGTCCGTCAGGGACAGGGATATCGTCGATCAAAGTTGTATAATCGAAGTGAGACCAATAATTGGAGTTTTCAGGGGGCACCATTATCCGCCGAATTCGGTTTTCGCCAGAAAGATTGAAGCTTTCGGTAATATTTTTCCAGCTTTGAAGAAGGTGGGTGCTGTTTGGGAAGAGAGAAAATAATTGAAGGGATGGGGTGCTTTTTTTCTTCTATATTTTCTTCGGGTGGAAAATGTTGGGGATTGGTGGTAGGTGGCAACTTGGCACAGATTTTGATAAAAATATGCTCCATAAAACGTGCACTTCATGTTTATTGTTCAAGCATATGTTTAGATTTGATTTGGTTAAACTTCAGTAAACATCACTTAATTATTAGTGAGGTTACAAGTGAGTCACTGAATTTTGAAAATTTACAAACAAGTCAATTAATTTGTTGTCACAAACATGTTATTGGACCATTAAATATTAGATGGCTTTTTCTGACGTGGAATATTTTACTCGTTGAAAAATATTAAATTCTAGAGAGTTACAATCAAGTTAATTAATTGATTGTAACAATCAAGTCATCCAATTAATTAATTATAATAATCATGTCATATGCAACCACGTCGATTGTCGTTGGTCGTCATATATGGTGGCCCAATGAACAAAAAATTTCACCATAAAATTTACATTGATCTCCTTGTTTAATTCGTCTAGTTAGATTCACGAGAACCTCTTTTCAAAAGCCATGAAATCACCCAAAACATTTCTTAATTTCTTGAATCGCGATTTACGCCATTCACTGTCAAAATAACCCTTTCTCAAGATATGTTTTTTCTCTCACCAACGGTAGCCTCTCCATCATTTAAATCATCAAATGGAGCATCCGATCTTCAAGAAGCCAAAAATGTGAAATGAGATTTCTTTTATAATTTTCTTTTCTAATTAAGTGAGTGACTCGTTTGTCACTTTTTGAAATTGGATGCCTACTTGGAAGCGTACTAATAATTAGGTGATGTGTTTGTAATATTATAAATAATTGGATGACTTTTTGGTGTAATTTATCCAATAAAAATTTTCATTTCATTTTTAACGTTTGTAGCTTTAAATTTTGGATAATTCATTTATAATCTTAATAATAATTGAATAAACTCTGGTTTGAATTTACCCAAAGTTAAATCTAAACATATGATTGAGGAATGAACATGAAGTACACGTTTCATAGAGCATATATTCCTTTGTAATGATTTATAAAATATAAGTTTAAAAATTAGGTTATTAGAATTAGTTTTTTATTTAATTTATAATTAATTGTAATTCTTTTATAATATAAATATAAGTATTTTATATTTAGAAGAGTGAAAAATAACTTTAAAATATAGGTTAATTATTTTATTTACTTGAAAAATTTTCATTTTTAGAAACATTTACGAGAAAAACAGTGAAACTTTATCAAAGAATGTAAAAAAAAAATCATAAAACAAAACTATTTTTCAAAATAAAGTCTAGAGTTAAACCTAAAATAAAATTGAAGTTACATATTCTATAGTGGTTCAAATTTACTTAAAAATGGGCTTTAAGAAAATGAGGAATTCAATAAACAAATAAATCATGCAAAATTGGAGGATTAAATTGAACAAATAAAAAATTTGTTGTCAAAAAGAAAAATCGAAGTTATATATGTATTCTATAGTGGTTGAGAAGCACGTGATTCAAATTTAGTAAAAAATAGGCTTAAAATGAAGTAGGGATTGCATAAATAAATAAATAAATCACGCACAGTTAGGACTAAATTACAAAAGAAGAAATGTGTTGTTAAAAATAGAAATTGAAGTTACATATGTATTCTACAGTGATTGAGCAGCATACACATGTATTCTACTGTGGTTGAGGAGCATATTATTCAAATTTGGTCAAAACAGACTTAAAACGAAAGAGAAATTGAAGAAAATTGGAGATCAAAGACCAAATTGCAAAATAAGATAAATTGTATTTTTTTTCAAATTGGTAAAAATCCAAACTCAATTTGAAAATATACGAATTAAGAATTGTTTATAAATTCTAAAGAATCAATAGGAAGAGTTTGAGATCATCCATGGCAATTCTTGAATTCAAGGTCCAAATAGAAAATCCAGCTTCCAGTTCATTTAAAAGAACAAGAAATTATATAAGTCGAACACAAAAAATTATACACAACCTTGTTAGATTTAGGGTTTAAGGTATAGGTTTAGGGTTTATAGTTTAGGGGTTTAAGTTTTAGGATTTTAAAATTTATGATTTAAGATTAATGTTTAGGGTTTATGGTTAGTGTTTATGTTTTATGTTTTAGAAATTTAGAATATAGATTTTAAAGAAGGGTTGTATAATATTTATTACACACATGGACGGACCTAGGGGTGTTGGGGGCAGTCGCACCTCCTAAAAATTTTAAGTTCTCTTATATTTTATATATTTTCTTTGTATTTTCTATTGATAATCTAATTCTGTACCCCTAAATTATTATAATTTTGCACCCCCTACATTTCTAATATAGTTTCCTGATAGTTTGTACCCCTTACATAAATTTCTAGGTCTATCCCTAATTACACAGTTTGTGTATCAAAATATATCCCATAAAAATTCTTAACTATTGAATTTGCCCTCAAATTATTGTTTCTCTCATCTTAGTACTTTACTTTTTCAAAAGTGATACCCAACCTATGATTTTTTTATCAAAACGTCCTAAATGTTGCTTCCGTTTAAAAAACGAACTTTCAACCAGTTATAACATGTCGATTGGTACAAAAAGTCACATAAATTAGGTCACGTGTCAATTAATAATTGAGTTATGTCATTATTGATTATCATTAATTAACAAGTAATTGACAGATATACTACTAATGTGGAAAAAATCAACATTAAAAAAGTTTAATGTAACATAAATTGTTTTTAACATTTTATGTTAAAAAATCATTTAAATATGATATTAGTCGAATAAAAACTTATTTAATAAGAGATGTGTTAAATCAACAAAGATGGTTGCATGCCCCCAACCCCATAAAAATAAGGATAAATTACTTAAGTCATCACTCAACTTTGTTCTCTGACTTATTTTAGTCACTAAACTTTAAAAACGACTAATTTACTCACTGAGCTTTGTACATTTACCTATTTTAGTTACTTCTTTATAATATAGACTATTTTATTATTATTTTTATCTTGGTACATCATTTTTATTAATATTAAATGCCAAATGTGATTTAAAAAAACTCAAACACATGAAACACCCAAAACCCCAATCAAATCCATCTTATTCAATAAAAAACCTAAACCCCAAATTTCTTTGACCAAATCCATCTGATCAAGCTCCGACGAGGGCTATAACATTGTTCGTCTGACGATCCGAGACCACCAATCGAATTCCCATTTTGTTTCGAACATAAC
Organism: Hibiscus mutabilis; assembly: GCA_019671005.1. Taxonomy (NCBI): domain Eukaryota; kingdom Viridiplantae; phylum Streptophyta; class Magnoliopsida; order Malvales; family Malvaceae; genus Hibiscus; species Hibiscus mutabilis. Next base: position 36,930,351 of record CM033742.1, read on the forward strand.
TCACTCATCAGCTCACCCTCGTCGACCGTCGTTTACTCAGAAACGATTCAAAAACCATTCGGCTTCTTTCGTTTCATCTTGTGCTGCCGTCATTTATGTTTCTCTTTTTAAAATCAGTGTTTGAGTAAGCCTCGTGAGTTCTCTTTTCATTCGTGTTATGAGTGGTTGTTTTGAAACCCTTTATTTTGTTTGTTTTTGACCGAGAAATATGACCACTATGGTCACCGTTAGAGTCGCCGGCAGCCGACGCCGTCAAGGGTATTAAACCCTAATTTCATATCATAAGACGATGGGAAGATCAGACCTTGTGTGTATTTGGGGTTTAGGTTCTTTTATTGAAGAAGATGGATTTGATTTGGGTTTTTGGATGTTCAAGTGTTTGAGTTTTATTTTTTATTTTTTAAAATTATATTTAATATTAATAAAAATGACATGTTAAGATAATAATAATAATAATAATAATAATAATAATAATAATAATAAAATAATCTATGTCATAAAGGAGTGACCAAAATAGGCCAGAGAGCAAAGTTGAATGATGATTTAGGTATTTTACCCTAAAATAAAATAATTTGTCGGTAACTTTTAGTGACCTTGTTTTAGAATGGCTTACCGTCAAATAAGTACTCAAACTATACCCTTTTTTCAGACTATATTTTGGGCCAAATAAGTGTCTAACGTCTCATTTCGTGACCCATTTAAGGTTTGGCCGTGACAGACGTTAATTTTTTCCGTTATCTAATCAAAATTGAACACGTGGCAATATTAAACATTTTCTGAATTTTATTTTTTAAAAAATAAATCAGAATTTTTAAAATATCCTAAAGTTTTCAAATAATCTCAAAATAGTCCCCAAATCCCCCAAATTCGGCCACTCCCACCGGCGTTGGTCGCGTTTTCGACGACAAAATGAAGCGCCCTTCCCTCGCCGAACGACCCACACACCGCTCATCATCTGTTATGCCGTTGTTTGTCGCAAATTATTCGAATGAACCATTTGGCGATTTCAGTGTTCCGCATGACGTTGATCGATTTTTGGCGACGAAGTGGTGGGGTAAATGATCATGGTGGTCCGACGACGAATGTGATAGGCGGCGGCGTGGCAATCAGTAGTGAAATCAGGATTTGGGTTTTGGGGTGTTAGGGATTTTAAAATTTAGGGTTATTTTGTGAAATTTGAGATTATTTTGTTTTATTAATTTTTATTTTTTAAAATATAATTTCAAAAATTTTAGAAGATGGCACGTGTCAGACAACGGAAGTTATCGGTGAAAATTAACAGACAGTAACAACTGAGCACCTATTTGAGTAACGTTAAAAACGTTAAGTACCTATTTGGCCAAAACAGAGTTTAGGCACCTACCTGAAAAAATGTATAATTTAGTCACTTAGTTAACTGTTAAGCTTTTAAAAATATGCTCCAATTTTTATACAAACGTGAATTTCATGTTTCCTGTACCATCATATGTTTATTTAAATCAAAATTAATTAATCAACATGCAACTAAATGAATTTAATATAAAGTTGGACAAAACTTACCCTTGAATTGTTGTTTTTTTTAATATATGATATGATCATGATATTCATCAAAATGATTTGAAAGCAGCTATTAATCTTAAAAGATTTGTTCAAATAAAGAAAATACATAAAAGAGTCTCAAGTTGCACATGAAGAAACAAACAATATTAATCAGCAGGTTGGTTCAAGTGATAAACAGTTTAGTATCGCTTAAGCAGATCTTAAATTTGAGACATTGTGTATGCAGAAAATACTCATTAAAATACACATCCACCAAAATTAAATGTGCGATATACAATTTGAATTAATCAAGACAAAGGTTTAAATAACCGAGAGGACAACAAAAACAAACTAACAATATTACATGTTTTTATTCCCTCGCAACAAAATCAAAATCAAAATACAATCTTTAAATTTTCAACTATTGAATTACAATACAAACAAAGCCACATCCACAAAAGAAAAAATTCAAAGGATTAAACACACACACAAAAAAGAGAGATTCGAATCCTAAACCGTGATATCAAAAACAATAATTTTATCATTCAAACTGTGACTTGGTCGGAACTTTTGAAGAACGGAACTGAAGAATAAAACCATCAATCATTTTCTTGATCTCATCAGGATTGGCACCAACAAGCTTGTTAATCCGAGTTCCTTGCTCCATCAGCAGAAATGTTGGCATTGCTGTGATTTCCATCTTGGATGCTGCCCCCTATTCAAGTCCAAATATTTTTCATGAGCAACAAAGAAGGTCACAGTTCCGATTTTTACATCCGATACATATTCGAATATCAGTACAGCGATCGTAAAATTACCTTGACATCGTCCACATCCACCGAAAGAAACAAAACATCTTGGTATCTCAAGGCCAGTTCTTCAAACAAAGGGCTCATGGCCACTGAAGGCACACACCAAGCTGCTGTAAAATGTACCATAACCTGCAACCACAAAATAACCCCAGTAAACAAATTAGTACAACATGTATGTAGTATGCCTTTGGTTTCATTGTTTCAAAGATCGTTTCGGGTCGAATCATCGAATCTCAGTATCTGTAATCTCTTCTTTTATCAACTGATCGATAAAAGTAATAGTAACAAGAGGGGAAAGAGATGCTTACAGGGCAGCCTTGATTGTTAGCCTGTGTGATGAAGAAATCCCAGGAGTGTTCTGAATCTATTTTGACAACTCTTGATTTCGGCATCTTAGTAGTATTAGTTTGCCTATTCACATCTCTTTCTTTCTTATGTTGTTGTTCTTCTTCTTCTCTCAACTTGGGAATAATGGTATGTCTTCATATTTGTAGAGGGATTTATTAATTTTTTTGTTTAACCACTGGTGTTTGACTCATTGGTTGATTATTCTGGATCGAGTTTTACAAAGGTCCAAGTGACCTTCCCAACCCAGTTTTCTCCATCTATAACGTCATAATTCGAATTTCTGATATTGCTTGAGAAATTTAACGCCTTAACGCCTCATCCTGCTAGATTATCTAGTTGTTGTTATTGTGGTGGTATTTTCTGTTTTCTTTCTTTCTTTCTGTCTTTCAATTTTCTTTTTTTAATATTTGTTTATTTAATTTGAATATGATGATGGCAATTGGATAGATAAATATATGCAGAGGACCCACTTTTGGGTATGATTGCATACCTAGAATTGGATTTACCTTAATTTAATCTTTACCTTATCTCAATATATATATATATATAATTTGTCTTGAAATTCTCTTCCGAGACAAAAAAAAGGTGCATGTAACACCCTCGGTTCAGATGTCACATTTGGGTCTCAAGCTCAAAATCTAACCATAAAATTTTTAACTTGGTTTAGCCCAATCCACAATCAATTTCAAACCCATTATACTTCAATCCAATAAAGTATAAATAATATTTGAAACATGTACAATGGAGCTCATTTTTAAAATTTCATTATAAAATATTTGACTCTTATTGTTTTAGAAATATAAATTCGAGTTACAATGTATAATAGGTTCCTAGAAATACATAGCCTAAAGACCTAAGTACTATACTCTGGAGAGGCGATGCACTGGAATCCTTCACTGATGGTGCTCCTCCAAGCAATGGGCAAAACTACTAACCTGCAAACGAAAACAACGATTCCGAACGCTGAGCTAACAAAGCTCAATGGATACACAACCACTCAATCATACTTCATGCAAATCATAAATAAGAACAATGCTACACATTCACGATATCATGGCAAGATAACGACGGCGCTACCACTAGTCGCTTAAACATATGCTCTTAACATAGCAAAATATCATAAATGGCCCACAATGCCCAATCATACTCAAAACATGGCAATATAATATCATATAAGTATGGCGCTACCTCTAGCCGCCAATCATATAACATAGCATATACTCAATATACCACAATATAGGAGTGAGGCCCGGTCCCACTAAGCCTCGGGATCTTACACTCTGAGTGAGGCTCAATTCCACTAAGCATCAGGTTCATACACTTTTTAGGGTGAGACCCAGTACCACTAAGTGACGGGATACATACATCCATGCTCAGAATCTCTCATCAAGCATCTTCGAATGAGTCCCGGTCCCACTAAGCATCGGGTTCATACATTCAGAAATATTTAATCATGGTGTTGCAACACTCTCTCACTGGGTATCTGGATCCCATCAAATAAAGACTCGATTAAGAAAGTGTCCCATCAGCACACAACAAGGACCCTACTTCCACGTAGTGCATAACATCGACACAAATGCCATATCGCACATAGCTTTAACACATTTACCATTACCTTATGTTTTCTATCAATTATTATGTCACCCCAATAAACTTATCTATTTATTAATATGTTATGAAGGTGCACATTAGCCACTTTCATTAGTTCATCTTATTATTCAAGGCGAACCAACTATATAGGCGCCCTTTCAGTACACAGCAAGGGCTCTAATTTCTACGTAGTATTATTCGATCCACTAAGGATCTCTATGTGTTACTATCACAAGCAATTTACCCTCTATTTTACCAAGTTATTATTCGATCACGTCATATGCGGGGTTTAACTCTCAGTTTCTCAGTTTTACAATTTATTTTATACCTTAGGAGACCCATTAAGCCTTTTATCTTGCATTACAGAAACCTCAAACGCAAACTCAAACTTCTTGTGCAGATTGCCCAGTGCGTACCAATACACTTATATGGGTATTGGTACACCCCATGAGTACCCGTACTCCCACCTCGAGTACCGATACGTTACCACGTTGCATGATGATCTTAAGCCCTACACTGTACATGTACGCCCACAACACGTACCGAAACCCTGTACCGATACGCATATCTTGCGTACCGAAACCTAATCGGTACCTATACACCCTTTGGTGTACCAATACATGATTTAGCCACTAGAATTTGAAATGCAAAAGGGGTATCGATACGCAGGAAGTCGTACCGATACACCTCTTATGTTTCATCTAAGAAGAGCCATTTTCTTACAAAGAGGTACTGGTACCGGTACGCTAGCCCAGAACTAAAATTCTAGAGCTCAGAAATCACCCCAAACTTACCCCAAAATAGTAAGACAAACCCTAAAATCAAGCCTACAAGTTATAGGGAGTTTCTTAGCTGGATTACTATCAATTTTAAACTTTATTAACATCAATTTAACAATTTTTCATTAAAGAGTAACCAAGGTTCAATCTCAACCAAAACACCATAAACATGCAACAAAGTCTATCTTTATGATTTCCAGAAAACTATAGGAGTTAGTAGTGTATTAAACTTGGATTAAAGCTGATGAAGAAGCCTCCAAGCATCCATTCCCGTTCTTCCTCTTCCAAACCCCTCTAAACATCTTTTTCCACCATTTCAAACAATATATACCTTGATAAATGGATCCTTTTGTTGTAGAGAAACCTTCCCTCAATCTCAAATTCGGGATTCACACTGTAAACACAAAGATTCATACTTTGCTTAGAGTTTTGGATAGGAAAAAGGGTCTTGGATACAAGAAGAAGACAATAGGACTATGTGAGATCATCTTTCAAGCTTTTTCTGCAGAAATTAAAGAGGCAACTTTTGTCCTCAATTATGATTTTACTAAAATACCCTTCTTAAAATCTTTCTAGCCCAATAACAAATCTACAAAACAAGCTTAAAAAGGATTTTAAGGTCCATATAACAAGGCCCAACCACGAAGCCTACGCTTCAGGTTAGCCTGACTCTCGAATTCCAAAATCTGAGTCATTACAACTCTTTCTTCCTTAAAAAAAGTGTCCTCGAAATTTAAATAGGAGAAGGAGATGCGACAGCGAAAGATCCAACCATCCTCTCGACCACACACACCCGTGTGACTCTTAGGTCTCTCCACAATACCTTTCTAGCCAAAACTCTTAACACCGAAATCTTGACTCTTTACCAGCATTCTTAACGATTTGCCCCCAACGTATAGAACAACACTTAGATCGAACCTAGAAGTGGATCAACAAAGGATAATCTCAATAGTATTATCAAACATCGACCCGCTAAATTCATTTCAGGTGAATCTCAACTCGGTGAGAAAACCTCTCTATCATCACCTACGTTTTCATACTCTTGAACTTGACCCTCATTTGTGTCCATATCGTGACTCTTCTTCCACGTATACTGCTATGGCACTTCTTTATCTATTAACAACATCATAGCCTACGTGTTCAAGAATAAGCAAACTCTATTAATCGAGCTCACCGTCAGGCTATCTTGAAATTACCACCTCTCTTGACTTGATCAATTAAGATGGAGCTTAACACCTCACTTACAGAAACCCGCTACAACACAAACGGAAGCAATCAACGCTCAAGGCATTCTACTAACAAGGCCACTTTGATTTCGAAAGAAAATTGTTGCTACTAATGAACTCCCAATAGAGATCCAAAACTTACCAAACTATCATCAAAGATTCGAAAACTCTCTTTTAACTTAACCCTTTAACTTTTGACTAACAACCATACTGAACTTTGGCAAGCCCTCAAGGATTTCCAAAAGGTTCTCCCAACAAAATCTATTGCAACATGAGAACCCAAATTGACACTATCGTAGCCAAAAGCTCACATTTTCACTCAGTTACTCTAAAAATTTTCACACTAATTACCATGCACAAAAACAATCCACCTTAAACCCGATAAAACAACCTTCAAAACATCAAACTTAAGATTATTACAATGCACTCGGGAGTCCAATCCACCTCACAACTTGTCCTTACAGTACAAACATCATATCAAACCCAACTTCTGAACGCCCTTAAGGAAACTCAAAACTTTTCAACGTTAATAAGATCATCAACCCAAGAAATGGGCAATGATCTTTCATCATTATACGTCGGCCCACAACAACCAACACCACTACATCCTACTATACCAACACAAGTATGTCCCAAGGTGAACCTTTTGGCGACATCGCCCGCATCCACTCCTCTACCAATGAGTCATCGTACTAAAAGTTTAATAGGTGTTAGGCCACAAAGTGATGAACACTAATATCGAACTCAATGTATCCCCTATCATGGGTTCTAATCCACGATCGAGAGATAGCCCACTCATTACTCGAAGAGCATCCCAACATCCTCTTACACACTTATTACTCTAAAACTGCACTCTCAACCTTTGAGTCTACTACACGTACTAAGAACATCTCGCAGCCTATAAGGTTTCCGTAATCTAACATCGCAGGAGCACGACACACAAGTTAGAGAGGTAAATATTTTTTACGTACGTCACCAACAATATGGTTTATTTAAACGCTAACTTCGGGACCCTTGCTTAGAAATCAAGGCACACGTCGTACTCACACGACCAATCTATATCAAGGGTAAGTCTATCAAGTCTACAGGGACTGTTACTCTTAATTCATACTCGCAACTCGTGGTAGAACTCTAACCTACCAACACTTACCAAACCAACATTAACCTCGAGGAACTTATCACAAGATTTGCTTTACGAAAAGTACCTCCACGATAGGAATAGGAAATCAAATCGTTATCAAAGAACTAAGAACCAAAATAGGATAAATATTCGGCATATCCTCGGTAGTAAGGTTGTCATTTTTGGCCTGGTCAACAAGTCGTCTAGAAAAAGCTCGCGTGATGACTCTAACGGTGGGTCTCGCATGACCTCTACCCTGATACTCTGATAATAGCCCAACACTACATCTCGAAAAACCCTAATTACGCCAAGAAAGAGTCAACCTCAGAGACTGAGCTGATGTACATTCATCCATAATTAGGCAGTTCTTTACCATATGACAATGACCGATACTTATAACAATCCCCCAAGCAAGTAGCATACCATAAAGTGATATCGACCACAATACTCATAAACTGATAGAAGTTATGCTTCGATCGAACTATCAATACTCTCCACTGGAGCAAAAATCGAGAAGCCCCTACAACCTTCAAACACCTATACTATTCGATATAACAACTAACTTTAATGCGTAACAGATCAATCGTAGAAAATCTTATTCATACCCAAACACTGTTTTGGTGCTCTAAACTATATGTGAGAACTGGCCTCTTATTTTACCCCAAGCGAACCTTATCGATGTACCTCTTCTTGAACTCACCCAAGAAAATATACTATGTCAAAAATACAGGCTGAAATCCCAATTCAACGGTCTCCCACTACTCGTATACCTTACTTTTAAGAAGAAATACAATGTAATCGAGATTACCATTAGAACTACTTCATATCTACCCTAAAATTCTATGAGTCTCTTTAACCACTAATCCGCTCGATCAGGTCACCTCTACCTGGACCATTCAACATCTTTTAGTCCATAATAACGATCTCTCTATTTGAGAAACATAACTCTCTTTACGACTTTCCTGGTCGTGTTCCGTACCACCCGGTCAAACTAGCCTGAACCGCATTAAGATGGTAGTGGTTCATTATTTCTCATTACCAAGGGTTTGGTTCCCTTAAAACCATAAAGCTCCCAATACGACACTTGGCATCCTAAGCTATTTCGAGTCCTAAAAAATAACCAATGGCCAAGACCATATCAATTCCTTAAAAAAGATAACTCAACCAAATCTATCAAACACACATCCTCAAGCCTTAGTCAAGTATTGCCTTGCACAATACCCACAATGTCCTTCCAGCCACTATTATAACCGATTTGTAGCATCCAGCGTACTAAGGGTGTACTTGGGATCTCATAACCATCAAGTACCTCTCAACATCAACCAAAAATGCATATCTGCCATATGTACTACATCCTCATCACATGGTACCCTACCATCAATGATCTCTTACTACTAGGGGTGTGCATAATTAACCGTAACCGTTAACCGGTATAATCGTACATTTTACAGGTTAATTAACTGAACCGTTAAAGTTAAACGGTTTTAGTTAACCGAACCGTTAAAAATGATAGTTAATGGTTACGGTTACGAATTTTGACTAATGGTTAACCTATAAGTTAACCATTTATTAAATTATTTATATATATATATTTAAAATAAAAAATAACTTTTAAAAAAATCAACTCACAGATACAAATATACACGCCCATTTTTTAATTATAGCGTAAGTGATTAGAATATCTTTATTTAAGTATTTTTATGAATATTTTAATATAATATTTATAGAAAAGATAATTATATTATTCTCTAAAAAATAGTGAATATGTGGGAAAAATTTGTAATAGGTTACAAGTTAACCTATAACCGAACCGTCAGTTAACTGCGTCTTAACGGTTAACCATTGACGGTTAACCATTTCTTAATGGTTAGGTTACGGTTAGTAAAATTCAACAATCGCTATAACGGTTAACCGACCATTTAGGCTAAACGGTACGGTTAACCTACCATGAACACCCCTACTTACTACAGATGAAAGGACCCTTAGTTGACACTCTATCACGGATCAATCGAAAGCAAGTCCTCTTTAATCCATACCATAAGGGTCATCTACTAGCACGTAGAGTCTTGCCACTGAAGGTTTTCACTATAAACTCAAGGCTTTAAAGTAGCTTTTGACACAAAACCATGATTATCTCTCGAGCGAAGAATAAAGAGCACACTCTCAACTCTCGCATCCTTTCGTGATCCAAGCTTAACATATAAGATAACCTTGATCTCATAATCATCCTCTAAGAATTCAGCCATCAACACGGCCCTCACAACCGCTATTGAAACTATCTCAACGTCGCACACAGGGCAAACCATCTAGATTCTAGTCTTGAAAGAGTACAACTTATACACAGGGGCTCGTATTTGCTAGACAATTATCCGCGACTCCTAACCACCCTAGGCTTTCCTAGAACTAGCTAAACATAGGATCTGATACCACTAAATGTAACACCCTCGACCCGAATATCATATTTAGGCATCAAGCCCAAAACCCAACCATACCAATTTTAACTTGGTTTAGCCCAATCCACAATCAATTTCAAACTCATTATAGTTCAATCCAATAAAGTATAAATAATATTTGAAACATGTACAATGTAGCTCATTTTTAAAATTTCATTATAAAACATTTGACTCTTATTGTTTTAAAAATATAAATTCAAGTTACAATGTACAATAAGTTTCTACGAATACATGGCCCAAAGACCTAAGTATTGTACTCTAGAGAAGCGGTGCGCTGGAATTCTTCACTAATGGTTCTCCTCTAAGCAATGAGCAAAACCTACTAACCTGCGAACGGAAACAACAATTCTAAACGCTGAGCTAACAAAGCTTAATAGATATACAACCACTCAACCATACTTCATGCAAATCATAAATAAGAACAATGCTACACATACACGATATCATGGCAAGATAACGATGGCGCTACCACTAGTCGCCTAAACACATGCTCTCAACATAGCAAAATATCATAAATGGCCCACAATGCACAATCATACTCAAAACATAGCAATATAATATCATATAAGTATGGCACCACCTCTAGCCGCCAAATCATATAGCATAGCATATACTCAATATACCACAATATAAGAGTGAGGCTTAGTCCCACTAAGCCTCATTATCTTACACCTGAGTGAGGCCCAGTTCCACTAAGCATCGGGTTCATACACTTTTTAGGGTGAGACCCGGTACCATTAAGTGTCAGGATACATACACCCATGCTCATAATCTCTCATCAAGCATCTTCGAATGAGTTTCAGTCCCACTAAGCATCAGATTCATACATTTAGAAATATTTAATCATGGTGTTGCAACACTCTCTCACTGGGTATCTGGATCTCATCAAACAAAGACTCGACTAAGTAGGTATCCCATCAGCACACAGCAAGGACTTTACTTCCACACAGCGTACAACATCGACACAAATGCCATACCGCACACAGCTCTAACACATTTACCATCACCTCATGGTTTCTATCAATTATTATGCCACCCATTGAACTTATCTATTCATTAATATGTTATGAATGTGCACATTAGTTGCTTTCATTAGTTTATCTTATTATTCAAGGTGAACCAACTATATAGGCGCCCTTTCATCACACAGCAAGGGCCTTAATTTCCACGTAGCATCATTCGATCCATCAAGGATCTCTATGGGTTACTATCACAAGCAATTTACCCTCTATTTACCAAGTTATTATTCGATCATGTCACGTGCGGGGTTTAACTCTCAGTTTCTCAGTTTTACGGTTTATTTTATACCTTAGGAGACCTATTAGGCCCTTTGTCTCGCATTACAGAACCCCTGAACGCAAACTCAAACTTCTTGTGCATATTGCCTAGTGCGTATCGATACACTTACATGGGTATCGGTACACACCCATGAGTACCAGTACTCGTACCTTGAGTACCGATACGCTGCCACGTCTTTGATGATCTTAAGCCCTATGTCGTATAGGTACGCCCACAACACATACCGAAACCCTATACCGGTACGCATATCTTGTGTACCGAAACCTAACCGGTACAAATACACCCCTTTGCGTACCGATAAACGATATAGCCACTAAAATTTGAAATACAACAGGGGTATCGATACGCGAGAAGCCGTACCGATACGTCCCTTATGTTTCGTCTAAGAAGAGTCATTTTCTTACAAAGGGGTATCGGTACGCGAGCCCAGAACTAAAATTTTGGAGCTAAAAAATCACCCCCAACTTGCCCTAAAACATCAAGACAAACCCCAAAATCGAGCATACAAGTTATGGGGAGTTTATTAGGTGGATTGCTATCAATTTTAAACCTTATTAACATCAATTTCACAAATTTCCATTAAAGAGAAACCAAGGTTCAATATCATCCAAAACACCATAAACATGCAACAAAGTCTATCTTTATGATTTCCAGGAAACTATAGGAGTTAGTAGTGTACTAACCTTGGATTAAAGCTGATAAAGAAGCCTCAAAGCATCCATTCCTGTTCTTCCTCTTCCTCTTCCAAACCCCTCTAAACATCTTCTTCCACCATTTCAAACAATATTTACCTTGACAAATAGATCATTTGTTGTAGAGAAACCTTTCATCAATCTCAAATTCGGGATTCACACTATAAACACCAAAGATTCACACCTTGCTTAGAGTTTTGGATGGGAAAATGGGTCTTGGATACAAGAAGAAGACAATAGGACAATGTGATATCATCTCTCAAGCTTTTTCTGCAGAAATTAAAGAGGCAACCAACCCTCTTTGTCTTTAATTATGATTTTACTAAAATACCCTGCTTAAAATCTTCCTAGCCTAACAACAAACCCACAAAACAAGCCTAAAAGGCTCTCAAGGCCCAACCACGAAACTCACGCTTCAGGTTAACCCGACCCTCGGATTCCAAAATCTGAGTCGTTACAGTGTCAACATTATAAATTGATGGGATAGTTTTTTAAGTTAAACTTTTAAAAAAAGTAAAATTTAATATAATTATTATTTTATTTTATAATTTTATAATTTTTAATAGAATAAAATTGAAATTTTATCATTATGGAGGATCAGAATGAAAATTCACTATTATTTTAACTTAAAATTTTGAAGGAATTATATTAAAATTCTATTATTTTAGAGACTAAAACCTGATAATAAAATTTCAAAGTAACAAAAAAATATGAAAGGAATTAAATTAAGATTTCATCATTGTAGGGTTCAAGTCCGACAATCATTAATTCCATCTTGAATTTTAGAGATGATAATAATACTTAATATACATATGAAAAAAAATCTAAAACGTATTATAATAGTATGAAAATATTCGAACATAGACTATAATAAATTTAAATACGACTCACATATAATGTAGTATAAAATTAAAATATTTGAAATCGAGATCTCAAAGTTCTCATGACTTCAACTTATCAATAAATTAAAATCTCGAATCCAACAAGTGGTCTCAGTAGAAAAGCGTATGATTTTTATCTTAAGAGACTCGGGTTCAATCGTTTTGTCTGTAAGATGTGTGCATTGTCAAAGGGTTATGAACAAATACTACCTTGTAAAATTAATAGAAAATAAAAATAAATCAAAATCTGACAATAATTACTTTTATATATAAATATTTTTATTCAATTAATAGAAAATAATTTATAAAATTATCAAGTAATGTAAAATTAACATCAAACAAGTCCTAAAAGCCACTCCCTTAGGTCTATAATGCTATTAAATAAATGTGATTTAAAAAAAATTGTGGTGAGCCATTATTGGTTGCCTTGGCACACAAGTCAAAAGGGGAGGGTTAGGTTTTTTTTAGCAAGTCAACATCATTTATTAAGAAATTATGTTATCACCAATAATCCTCTTTTCACATTCTTATTTAAGTTAATAATGCTAAAAGATGGAGTGATTAACTTTCTCAATTCCCCATTACCCTTTTTTCTAACTATTTTCCCTTTGTTTTCACACCAATGGCACAAGTTACACATGGAGTACAAGGTAGGGTGGTCCAGACCCATAGATGTGAACTAGTAAATATCTTTTTTTATAGGGTCATGGAAAACATGTTACTAAAAAATATGGTTCCTTTGAATCTGATCTTTTGTTTCAACTTTGTTAGATTTGAATTAAATAGTATTTTTTTTTGGCTTTTGTTGTGGGAGATTATGGCTAGAAATGGTGCACAAGCTTATGTTTAAATCAAGTTTGGGTCAGATCGAATAAATTTCAGGCTAATTAACAGTTTTGAGAAGGTAAACGAAGTTTGTTGTTAATTTGTATTTGAAAGGCATAAATTTCAGATCAGATCGAATATAAAAAGTATTTAAATTATAACTCTTTTTAATTTTAGGTGCATAAATTTTTTATATATATAGAAATAAGTGTTTAATGTTTTATTTCGTTAATTTTAGGTGTCTAGCCGTTAATAATTCTTTAAAAAAATTTATTATCCAATCAAAACATGGCATGCGACTTTGATTTTAATTTTTCTATTTTCTTATTTTTAACTTAATTTTTAAAAAATCCTTAACTTTCTTAAAATTCACAAAATAATCTTCAAATCTGACCATTATCGTCATCATTCATCATGTTGATGGTGACAGAATAAAATTTTCTCCTCTCTTCGTAAGATTCGCACATCGTTTATCTTCTGGTCGACCACCGTTCGCCGCTCATCATTCCTTTCATGAACAACATTCCTTCAACGTTAGACATGCCGTCTGTCGACTTTTGGTGACGAGAGGATGGGGCAAATGGTCGTGGGGATCCGGCAACGAAAGTGGTGGGCACGCCATCAGTGATTGGAGGTGGCAACAACTGGAATCGAGATTTGAGACTTAGGACTTCAAGGATTTAGAAATTTGGAGACTGTTTTGAGAATTTTTGAAAATTTTAAGAGTTTTTTAAAAATTCTGATTTTAAAAAAATAAAAGAAACTAAAATAACACATGACATATTAACATGTGCCATGTTTTGATTGGTTACATGAATTTTTCAAATGGTCGTTAACGGATAGGCACATAAAATTAACGAAATGAAATAAAAAAAACTGAGTATAGTTTGATGGTGTTAGAATTTAGATTGAATTCAGGAGAGAAAATTCCAGCATGAAAATAAAAAGAAAGAACAATAAATAATGTGATTTAATATTGCATTAACTCCATATAAGGAAATATTGAAGAAATCAAGTAATACAGCACAGCTAAGAAAAATACATGTGCAATGACTAACTATACAGATTACACCCTCTCCATTTTTTTCAATCTACTAATACTAGTAAAATATAGATTCAGGTAAAGAAGCAAAAACACAAAGATCAACCATAGCTCAAGCGAGAATCCGAAATCCTCATGTTGAATTGTCGTCGTGGAGTCCCTATCTCGCAAGCATTAACCCTCGCTGCGAAACGCAATGAGCAGAGGGACTCGCCTGCTGACGAGGGCTCGGGAGATATGTTTACAAACATCAGAGTCTTCGAGTCTCCACGCAGACACGGCTGTGGTTAAACATGGGATTAAGATAAATGTCGGATAAAAGACTTTACTATATGAACACCAAGTTTTCCATAGGGAAAGAACTGCACGTGTATAGATTTACCTGAAGAAGGTAAGTGAGCTTCGAGTTCCTAAATGGTACGTGATCCTCCTTCTTTGCCAGTGCAAATATAACATCAGCTAAAGACGATAGACTCTTGTTAATTGCCTGAATAAAATTGAGGAAAAAGAGTTAAAAAAACGAGAAGGAAATAATCTTGGAGCAATATACAATGACAAGTGTTGTTTAAAAATACTTGAGTCTCTTTTAATCGGTCCCCTGTTGAGCCACTCTTGGAAAGACGCTCGCTTCCAGCAAGATCAATTAGATTCAAGACGCCTTGTACTTGTTGTTCGGTGCTCTGGCGGACAAGAGGAATATGGTTAAAACTACAATATGTTGCCTCAACTCGTGGAACAAATGATCTTGACCGAAGCAGCTATATATTTGCATGGATTATAACAAATCAGCACTCCTACCTCATTAACCCCGGTTATTCGCATGGTGAAAACAAAATGACTTCTTGATGATTGTTCGTTCATATGAGTTTTCCCAACAGATCTGAATGAGAAAAGCACAAACTTCATCAGTCCATATTTCTCATCCGAAATAAAAAAAAAAATGTTGGATCATTCGTTCCTAAGTGCATGTTTCTTATGTGTTTATAGCGTTGTCCATATTTCTCATCCGAAATTTTCAATAGAACTGAGGTTGGAAACAAACAATACGAAGCAAAACTAAAGTGTATACCTGCTATGAGCAGCTTGGTCTAAAAGATACGCGACCTCTCTGCTACTTTGAACATCCACAATAGTAAGATCTGAAACTTGTGTGTTTCCATTTGCATCATGTTTAATTGTATATTGCTTTCCAGCAGTACCATTTTCGATTCGTGATGAATCCTGGATTGGTGATAACAGATCACGAAGGGTCTCATTGTAGATTTCTAACATAGAGACCTGCATTACGTATCTCCAGCCTTGAGGTTGAAGAGCTTGCTTAGTTTGAAATATTTGTTCTAGTGAACGTGGTATCAATCCCTTCTCATCTGGTTGACCTGGTTTGCCCATCATAGTATAGGTTTTACCCGAACCTGTTTGCCCATAGGCAAAAATGCAAACCTGTCGAAAGATGAAACAGTTGCACAATTAAGCATTTACGACACAACCACTGCCACATTATTGTATCTAGGAAAATCTTACAATATTTACATATTAAAAGAATATAACCTTATAACCATCCAGAGCACTTTGGACAAGTTGTGAGATTTCTACGAAAACTTCCTCTTGTGACGTATCGGGCATAAATACTTTGTCAAAAGTGAAAGAATACTTCTGCCCTGATAAACAGACAAACATCAAATGAACTTTTAACAACCAAAACAAAATTACAGGCAATCCAATCAAATGGGATTCTCTAATGGGGTTCTAAAATTTAAATATAAAGGTTCGCTACCATTTTGTGTCATGTCAATGCCGCGTCCCAAATATTCCATTGATGTGGGATAAGAGAGAACCTTCCCCTGATTACTTGAGCTGTCATCAGGCAATTGAGGCCGCACTCTACAAAATACACGGATGTTCCCTTTCAATTCCTACAATCGAAAAACCAGCCCGTTAGGAAAAATATTTGTGGTATTGTTAACACAAGTTATATAGTTTAGACCATTACCAATATTGTGTTATGCAACTTCTTACGCAGCTTTTCCCCTTCTATAAGCTTAAATTCTGCATCTTCCAAGCGATTTTGCAACTCCTTTATGAGTTTCTTTTGCGCTTCGAATCCATTCCTTGTCTCGAATGCCGACATATCAGACATCTAAAATTGGGAAAGAACCAAGATTATTATAGGAATTAAACGGGACTATAATGTTATAAATAGTTTTCTCGAAAATAGCTGAAATTAACCTGTAGTTTCCTCTCTGCAACCGCTAGTTGGTCGTGCAAAATTTGTATATGATTACCTCGTGACAAGC
Organism: Hibiscus mutabilis; assembly: GCA_019671005.1. Taxonomy (NCBI): domain Eukaryota; kingdom Viridiplantae; phylum Streptophyta; class Magnoliopsida; order Malvales; family Malvaceae; genus Hibiscus; species Hibiscus mutabilis. Next base: position 36,947,230 of record CM033742.1, read on the forward strand.
ATTTTTCCTGTGAATGATACAAACATATCAGAATTCGCTCATGTCTCGTGGAAAAGCAAAGTAAGTAGAAAGCAAAAAGTAACCTCTAATTCGCTTGAGTTGGTAGCCAACTCTTTGTATTTCGATACTTCAGCAGTTAGACTTTGCACTTGCTGTTGACAGTGTTCACGATCTTCTTTCGTCTGGCGTAGCTCCATTCTAAGACAAGCAACTTCATTCAGCAAAGAATCTTTCTGCTTCATAGCTTCATCTTGGGAAGCCTAACCCAAAGAAAGAAGAAAACGCAACAGGTATCAATGTCTAGTGATCTTGAGCATCTTTTAACCCGTAGATAAACTCCGACAACTAACAATCAAGCGTTGTGCTAAAGGTGCCATAGAAAGGCCAGATCACTAGACATGATAAAAATATGTAACAAAAGAGATGGCTTTCCCATGCATGGAAACTCACTATAGATGAAAGGAGTTGATCTTGTAATGATTTATGATGACCCCTTAAGGTGTGAAGATTCTCCACCATGGCTGATCTGTCTTTCTCTCCGCGCTTAATGGTTTCATGAGCTGTATCGAGGTCGGCCTGGAGTTTACTGTTATATAACTGTAAACTCGAGTTGTACTCTTGTAGTAGCTTGTACATATCATTAATCGATGCTATCTGCATCGTTCAAGAATCCAATGAGTTAACAAAAGTAAACCTAATGAAAATGCAGCAACAAGGAAAACCGAGGTGCTTTGATAAGATGAAATTTCATGCTTATATTTACCCTTTGATTGGCACCATCAAGCTCGCCTTGAACTTTCTCGAGCTCTTCCGAAATAGAAGCTTGTGACCTTTCAATACTAGTTCGAGCTTCTTTTTCTTTTGTAAGTGAATCCACTGCAGCCTGATTTGTCACATTCAGAAGAACAACTAATCACTTTCCATGTTCCAAACGGCATGGAAATAAATATACACAAAAGTTCTATGGCTAAAACCATTCTTACCTTCTTCTCCGATTCTTCTTTTGCGAGCTTATCTTGTAAGGAAGCCAAGCTTTTCCGAAGCTCCAAAATAATCAAATTAAGCTCTTCGTCCTTGTTGTTCAGCGACACCTCTAGAAGAAAATATTTTGTTTTACATCAGAAGAGAATTAACCAATTCGATTATAAATCATATAGAACAAAGTGAATGAATCAAACATACCCAATTCGGAGCATCTTCTCTCGGTCAATTCCAAAGCACTCCTCAATTTCTCTTGTTCAAATGCATATTCTCCCTCAAGTTCTAGGAACCATTTAATGCAAAGCCTAAGCCTCTTTATATACTCCATCAAGTTCTCACATCTCTCCTAAATAACCGACCGACATAAGCGAAGATCAAAGCTAATTCAGACTAAACTACCAAAAAAATACAACAAAATAGACACACTCACCTTATAGTTAAATTTGCTCTTGTATTTCATTTTCTCATTCACTAGTGATTCCACATCCTCTCTAGTGAAGTCGATGCCGCCACATTCCGAACCGGTGGTACTTGGAGGCGCACTATTGGGGTCAAAATCTTGGGAGCAATTTACAAGCGAGAAAGCTAACCGGGGCCGACCATTATTTGCAGTGCCAACCATTTTTTCAAATCCAAGCCTTTGCCCCTTATCTTCCCTCACCGCATCAGCAATGTATTTCTTCTGAAAATAGAATATAAATTGGAACTTTTCATCCAGAAAAGGAAAATATCCAAAAGCAGCAGGAAGTAATTGAGCTACAAAATTGAAACTTCTTCCAAAATTGGAAAAAAAAAAGCCAATCCAAACCCCAATGACAAGCTAAAGGTATTTAACAACAAACAGGCCATGTAAATTTAATCTTATCCAGAAAATGAAAATAAAACATAAAAGGATTTACAAACAATAGTAAACCCCCAGAATGAAGAAAACAAACGATACCCAGAAACACGAAAACCATGAAGATTGAATCTTTAACAAGAAAATCACAAAAAAAAACTCTCATTTTGAATCCAATTTGGGTTAAAACATAATTTTAAACCCAAATTGAAAATCAAAACATACCCATTAACAAGAAGAGCGTGAAGATTGAATCTTTATCAAAAAAATTCGTGGAAAGTGAACTACTTTCGATAAATCAAATACAGAAAAATACTTCAAAACAGAAAAGAAAAGAAAGGAACTTACTTTAAAAGGGTTTGGGGTGGTATTGGAAGTAGTGTTAGGTTGAAATGGAGGTTTGTTCTGGTTCTTTGAACCCATTTTTGAAGAAGAAAATAGAGAGAGAAAGTGGAGCTGTGATATGTTGGGGGATGGTAAATTTTTGGGTCTAGTAAAGTGGGGCCATGGATTGTATTCAAAGCTACCAACAGTGAATCACAGCCGTTGCTTTTACAATCAATAAATGGATGATATGATCAAACAAAATACAGTGGTAAAAAAAATTGGATTTTTATTTTTGGAATTTTATTACCGTTGGGGTTTGAATTTTTTTAAAAAAGTGGGGATTTCGCGGAATTCTGCACGGTGTTTGAACTTTGGAGGCTTCAAGGAATCTCTTTTGGCTTGGTATGACGAGATTACCCTTTCTTATGCAAAGAATGATTGCCATGTTATTGGGGCTAAAATTGTCTAAGCATAAATGTGACGTTGATAGCTTTGATCATGAAAATGTCCACTACAAATTTTATAATTTAAAGTAATCCATTTATTTAATATTTATTTTTCAAAAATATCAACTAAGTTAAATTTGATTGCAGAGTTGCATAACTTCACTACAAACAAATAAATCAAATAATTGTCAAAAGTTTTAAGGTTTTTTTTTTACGTATCCTAATTCTAATCCTAGTTCTACTTAGAGAAAAAGAAAAAAAAGTATTTTTAATAGGTATAAAACCTATGACCTAAAAAAATATAAGAAAACAAAGATTAACAGTTTAATCAACCGATTAAATGTACTTGCTCAAAAGTTAAGCTTATCGAGTAATTTACCACCAACATTCTAATGTCACAATGAATTTTAATTATGGACAATAAAATAAAAAAATAGTTATAATTTAAAGAAAATGGGGTATTATCCTTCTCCTCTCATTTTTATTTTATTTTTAATAAAAAATTATATAAAAGGGGTAAAGATAAAACTTAAAATTTAATTTTAAATAACCAACGTGATCCAAGTGATAAGCAGCTTAGTATCACTTAAGCAGGTCTCGATGTATACATAAAATTCTTGCTGAGAGACTCATCCACTAAAATCATGTATGCAGCATGGGTCGGTCTGGATTAGTCGAGACAAAACAGTGGAAAATAGGGAGAGCAACCAACAAAATTAATTTAAATAATGTCTTTTTTTAAAAAAAGTTTTTGCTTACAAATTCTCTTCTTTGATTTCTTTCCTAAAAAAATCGAATTTTAATTTACAAAAGGGAAATTTGTTAAAATGTTATAATATTAATAAATGAAATTAGAAAGTTAATAACATTTATTTTTGGTAAAAGTAGGGTAATAGAAACCCTAAATCTTAAGCTAAAATGGAAGATACAAAATTAGTTGTAATCTGGACCTAACTGTATGTATACGTATCAACCGAAAACTATGCTTAAAGCTTTCCAACGACCACTTATAATAAAAATATCAACCTACTACATTATTGGTTCTTTTTATTTATACTTGTATACATGATTAGGTATAATAATATTAACTAATCTATTCTCAAGAAATATACTTGTAGATATGATTGAATTAATTACAAGTTGATAATAAAAGTGTTAATTTTCTTCTAAAAACTATATGTTAATTATAGGTCATTAGTCGTTAAATATTAGACGTGAATAGCGGCTTGATCTGGTATAAAAATAACTTTAGTCTTTAAAACTTATACATATTGTTAATTTTACCCTATTTCGAAACAATTCAATAAATTTAACTCTTTATATTTAAAAAAATATGTCATTTTAGTTTTTGTTCTTATTCTAAATTGCTTGTTCTTCTCTAAAAAGATGTTATATTATTTTCTTGTTACTTCCCTAGTATAACAACAGTTTAACGGTAACTTGTTATAGCTTTATACCAGAATGCAATTATCCAACTATTGGTTTGATATGATGAGTTTCTTTGTCAGTATCGCAAGTTGATAAAACTTTTAAATATGAATGGTTAAATTTATTGAATTGTTTCGAATTATGACAAAATTAATTGAATATATAAATTTTGGAATTAAAAGTGTTACTACATTAGACGTTTGTTTTAATTTTAGCAGCATAGAAACCTATTTTGTAGTAATATTTTAGTTAAATGATTTGCTTATGACTTTTAAAAAAAAGTGATATATTTATACCAAACCTATAAGACTTTAGTTATAGTTCATCCATTAATTATAACATAGGCAATAATTATTGGATGGTCTCAATGATTTATAACACAAAATAATGTGTACCTTCAAAAAGAAAAGTGTAATCCTACCTTTTACTCTACTATACCTATATATACGTATGTATATATATATTTAATGACTAATACAATCATACTATTTATCGACGTAAAAGTATCGTACAAGGACAAAGTTATATAGTGGGTGAGAGGGGTAATTGTCCTCGAATTTTGATGGTTAATTACAATATTTTAGGTCATTGGTAGTTTTGAAACAATTGTAATTAAGTTATTGTCCCTTTCAAAAGTATCTAGTTTATTATTTTTAGGACCTTGTCAATTAAAATTAATGAAATTAAACATTGACTCCTATTTTTCTGATTTAATTACTTTTTAAGATCTTTTTGTTTTAAAATTAGTATGGTTTAAATACATTTTAAGACCATATTTGTTTCAAAATTAATCAACTTGCCTCTCATAGTTCAATCACGGCTTTATCCCTAGTACCATACATGCCTTTTAAAAGTATAGAAAACAGTTAAAAAAGATTATTAATTTTATGTTGTGATCTTAATTAAATGACGCGACTTATTGAATACCGTTATGCAATATAAATAAAATAAGCATTTTGTAGTTAAAAGATCTTTCTAAAAAAATTTAAAACTAAAAATTTCAGCTTTTAAAAAACACCTTAAAAAGAACAATACAAATAATTTTAATTTTCGCAAATGCGGATTAGTGTTCGGACTTCCGAAAATATGTTAAACAAAAGATATATAGAAACAAAGTTTCCATCACTCCATATGGGGAGAAAGATGGTTGGGATATCCCTTTAAGAATTAGGTAGAAAGAGTGATTCTAGTGGTCCTTTCATCTTCTTTATTTGTCTTCCAAAGAGAGGCTTCATGTCTACTTGTTTTTATACCAAGCGTGTTGCATTAACTCACTTTCCCATTGAAAAATAATATATATATATATATATATATATTTGCATGGATTTTGTGCTATTTTTGGTCACTTTTCACCTTTAATTTATGCCCCAAACATTGATGAATTTTCTTCATCTAATGGAAGAATACGACCATCCATCTTTCTCTTACAATCTTGTTTGACGTTTATGTCTTGCCTTTTTACTCTCTTTTTTCTATGTTTTGTCACGTAATCGGGAACGAATCCAAATATTTCATATTAGAACATCAAAAAATATTTAATCGAATTATAGATCTATTTCTATTGAGTTTAGAAGTTCGAGCTTATTTTTGTTCATGATTTACAATGTTATTAATAAGTTTGATGATGTGTATGAAGTGAAAACAAAGAGCAACAAAAGTTAGGGTTTTGCATGTGAGCAAAGTTGAGAAGTTGATATTAAATTTAGGTGGAATTTAGACTTAATGGTATGGAATTGCCTCTTTGCCAAGCAAAATCTAATCTTTTTCTGCTTTAACTTGAAGATGGTGCAAGGTAAGCTTGGAAAATTCTTTTTTTCTTCTTCTTCCAATATTATTGATTAAATGCATGAGTTCGAATCCTGGTATAAGAATATATGGGTTCGAATTCCGGTACATAAATGTATGAGTTCGAATTCCGAAACGGGAATATAATATCCCTCTATTTAATAAAAAAATGCATGGTGCAAAAACATTAATTAAATAAATTAAGCCGTTAGGTGTGAAGAAATTAATATACAATTGCCAAATAATTCATAGTTTGGTACACTAAGAAATTAAAGTTGATGACCACCAAATCAAAATTCACCATATAAATGAAAGACCCAAAATTTTAATTTATTATAAAAGTCCTTAAATTATTGAATTTTTTAAATGCAATTCTCAACTTTAGTTTATTACAATGAATAGAACATTGATGGGAACTATGTTCTGTATTGCTAACAAAGCATTTTTCCTCTTTGTCTTCCATGTAAGTTTCTTCTCCGTTAGTACTTTTGCTTAATCAATAATTTATCCCACCAAAAATGTATATTAATTAATTAATTTATAATTGATTAAGTTAATAAGGATAAAATAAAACCCAATTTTAATTTTGGATGTTATATTTGGCCAATGTGTCTGGGATGCCCTTTTTAAGCACATGGCAGATGATTAATCTAATTAGTTTAATTAATTAAGTGGCCTGTTCAAAATAATTAGCTTGATTAGTTTAATTTTTGTTTTTTTTCAAGGTATAAGAATAAGACATTGAAAATGACCCAATTTCTAAATATCATCATTAGAATTAATTTTGGATGGTGCTATGTCAGCTAAAACATGTCATAAAATGTCAAATTCTGCTGCAATTGATATTATAGATGAGACTAAATTTAGGGTTCATTAAAACCCAATGTTTCATGAAACTTTCCTTGTTTTGGTAAAAATAATAATATTTCACAAATCAGTTGATTTATTAGGACGGAAAATTAGATATCTTAAGCAAGATCAGATATTAGAATTCTAACGTTATAAATGGAGCAAGTTAGATTAACAAGTTCACCCTCATAATGAACATGTGCAATAATCGATGATTATGAAAAATTCGTTGAATGTTACATTCTCAAGTCATGTTTAGTAGGGCACAAATAGTGGTTTTGGACTCAAAGTGGTAAATTTATCTCATAGTCCCTTAAAAATGATAAAAAAATCAAGTTAATAATCAATAAAACCGCACTTTAACCCTCCAATAAAAATTTAATTCAGTTATAGCTCTTAAAATTTTCCTAGATTCGCCCATGAATATAGAATTCATTTAAAATCCAAAAATTTCATGAAACTTTTTATTTTTATTCTGATACAAAGAAGATCACGATTTAAAGATAAAAAAAAAAGTTGTAAATGTCGGAATTCGAACTTTAAATTTATTAAATATTAGCGTATTCAATTAACTAAATAAAATAATTGATACAATACCTGCTTCATAAGCTTGTTAGTCTTAAATTGGTTGGTAATACAAAGTTCATACGTGTGTAGATTCCATCTGGTAGAGTTGTTAAACGATTCCCCTTTGCTTAATAATGTACTATCATTTTTATTAAACAATTTATGCCCACCAAATAATATATATACAGGGACGGAGCCAAGATTTGAGATTAAGGGGTAAAACATAAATATTTGAAAGTGAAGGGTAAATTCATAAATAAATTAATTTTTAAAATAATTTATATAAGAAAACAAAAATAAAAATAAATAAATTTTTTGGCTCCACCCCTTAGTAGCTCCGTCCCTCTATATATATGGATAAGGTTATGATTTTTCAAATAATAAAAAAAGTCTCAGAAAGAGTTGGAATAGAAATGATTGCATCCGTATTAATTTTCTCAAATTATGATGGAACCAACTGCAGCTTCTCCAATCCTTTGTCTTTTGTTCCTTTTGAACACACCCCTTGGCCCTTATTCTTTTCTTGGAAGAAAAGCTAAGTATTGACTTGAAGTCCAAGCAAAGAGTCCTTAGAAGTGTTAATATAATCTCATGAGATCTATTGATAGATTGTCGGAAAATCTTTTGTTTCAATTTCATTGGATGTCTGTCAGGTTTTTTGTCCCATCTTTTTTTAGTGGCAGTAAATGTTTTGAGTTTGTAGCTGCAGGCAGCGGCCTCCTATGGATAACTGTATGAACCAAGTTAAGGCAATTGGCGTTTGCCTTCTTAGCTGGTAATTTAGGTGTTTCTTTCATCAAGCAACCTCGTGACACCAATGTTCCGGTGAACCGACGGCTACCCTAAATCATATGTGGCTCTGCTATTGCATAAACATGTGTATTAAAGTTTTTTTATATGATATACATATATCAGATTAAGTTGAGGGACTCAACTTGAACTTTAAAACAAATCCACTAATTGCTAAAATTTTTGAGTTATTCAAGTCTTATTTTATAATTTAAACTTTATTTAAAAAAATCCGAGTTAAACTAAATTTATAAAAATACAACTTAATTAATCAAATCAAATCGAAAAATTCAATTTTTTAAGTCAAGTTCCATTGACCTCCATGCAAAAACATATATCACAAGAGAATTCGGTTGAGCTAATTAGCTCCAGAATCTCTGTGACAGCATAAAAAGAAGAAAACAGATGTTACTACCAAAACCACAACACAAGTAAAATTTTTTGTAATATTATCAGTCCTTGTAATAGAAGATTGTTCTTATTTGTGCAGTGGAATAATATTATTCCTAAACTAGAGTAGCTTTAAAACTTATGACCAACGGAACCAGCGGTAGCCAACAACAATAAGATTTAGTTCCTACTAATTTCCAAACCTATAAAAACCAATGATTGAGAATTAATGTTCATTTTAAGCACGGAACAATTTTAAAATTTGTAGTTAACGTTTACTCTAATATAGACTAATAAAACGTGGATGATTCACTCTAACGTTCGGGCCCAGCTTCCCGAAACTAATCTAATCTTCATTAAGACAGAACAGAGAGAGAATGTTAATTCTTCCCTTCTCAAATATTAGGATTGCAGAAACATAGAAACCAACACTCGAAATCCCATGAACAAAGCACAATATAGTCGGTACTTATTTTTTTAAAGCAATTTAACTTTCAATTTTTCATTTTAGGTCAAAATGGCCCATGAGAATGAGAGGGGCCATTTTGACCCTATATAAAACGTTGAGAGTTAAATTGCTTCAAAAAAAGAATATGGGCCAAGATAACTGTCCAGTCAAACGTTATGGGACATTTTTTGACATTGCCATTAAAAACTGAAAATTTGTATCAAAAATAGATTTTGGAAAACACAAACCAAGAAAGAACGAGACACCCGAACCAGAATTTCCTATTAGCAGACGAATTTTCAAGCTTTTCAGCGCAACAAATACACATGCAGCCACCGAGCAAGTTTGCAGAAACATGGGATAAAGCCAGTAGAACAGCTGCAATCAACCCCTGCTTGAAAGCTCTGTCATTTGGCTCTTGACACTGTAATCTCTTTACGTTCTTGTATCTCATCTGTTAAAAAACATTTGTTTTGTATGTGATGAATGATATATATATATAAGAAAATGCCTATGCAGAATGCATGTACCTTGTCTTTGGTAATATCTGCTTGGATGCTGAGAAAACCTGCAGCAAAATCTACAACAATAATCATAAGACAAACAAAAACATCAGATTTTGCCATTTGAAACTAATGAAACCTTAAGAGAGAAACATGAATGATGAATCTCCATAGTCTCTTATTGAAAGGGTAAAGTATAATATGTTCATGTCAAACAAAACCCTTAATTTTCTTTTTTCTCCTTTGCATGAAAATATGCTTGAATGTGACAGAGAAATACCAACTTATTTTTCCCTGCAATATGATCTCTTTTCTTCAACTATCTGCTTGATCACTTCTTGTTTCTTTCTCATTTTGGTGATTATGCATTCTCTTAAGATGATGGTACTGGAAAGGGTTGCCAAAAATAATAGTGTACTGATGACCTTACAATTGTTCTTTGCTTGCTCATTTTCTCTTTTATTTTCTGAAACTGTTTGGATTCTGAGAAAAATTATCTGCGACTGATTGTCTAGACTTTGAGATGTAAGTTGGGACCTCTGATTTTAAAACATGCAGACCATCGTCCAACGCTTGCTCATGCTAATATGTCTTTAGAATGTTTCACGCGTGTCTTTGTTAGATTTTAGACGACACATAAGCAAGTTGACACTATTAATGACCAAATTGAATTTGGTCCAGAATATATTACATGCGTGATTCGTGTCGAAAGAAAAAAAATTATAATTTTTTTAAATAATGAATTTCACTTTTCTGATAAAAAAATACAGAAGTTAGAAAAATTAGTACAATATACTCATCGTTGGCCAAAAGCATCTGACCATTACTGTTCTTCATCAATGTTGTTGGCCTCGTGCTCCAGCAAAACACAAAGTTTCCCTTAATAAAAAATAAAAATTATTATTTAAAATTCGAACACAAATTAATTAATTTATATACAAATATTTTATTATTACATTTATAATAATTTGATAAACAGATTTTTACACATGAAATATTTGGTTGAGAGGCTCGAACGATCAACTGAAATAGTCAAAAGGGGTGAATTAATACTTGGGTAGTAAATGGCTAAAAAATAAAAATTTAGACACGATGATTTATAGTGGTTCGACTTCTAAACCAAGTTTATCTCCACTACCTTAGCTATCCACACTAAAGACTTTCTACAAATTTACTAATTTGTCTTTCTTTTTTTCGGGATCAAGGAGATAACCCTCGCAACTAAGACTTATACCCCAAAGTCTTGAAACCCTCTCTTACAAGAGAAAACAAACGTAGCAAACTAAGAAAACCTCATACGCAAAGAGTTTGCAAGTTAAGCACACACCCAAAATCCTAAACACTTGAGCAAATGTGACAATTTGGCTCACTAGTGTTTTCTACAAATAATTTGACAAATTAAGCACTAAACTCGATTTCTTAATACATGAATGTTGGCAAGTTTGTTTCTTGTTGTTGCATGGTTGCTTGTAGGTCCCTTTTAAGTCCTCTAATAAGTTTTTTACTGTTATTAGCCGTTAGGGATGTTTTGGAGTCGTTGAGGGCTTTAATTCCAGCAATAAATGCACTTCTGAAGCAGGTATCGGTACTCATACAAAGGTATCGGTACCTGCCTTAATAAAAATAGTCATCGGAGCATTTAATACAAAGGGTATCGGTACACGATATAAGGGTATCGGAACACACCCTAGGGTATCAGTACGATTGAAGTCGTACCGGTACTCAAATTGGCTACTGGAATTTGCCAAAACTTGGGGACAAAGGGTCGTATCGATACTCGAAGAGCCGTACTGGTACATGCACTCTGAGTATTGGTACGGGTGAATTTGCACCGTTACTCAGGGCTTGATTTTGACATTTTGACTATTTAAAATCATTTAAAACATGTCAAAAACTCTTTGAAAATATTTCAAACATATTTTTCAAGTTTAAGAACTTTTGAAATATTTTTGCGAATTAGTTTAAGTCTAAAAATATTTTTCTTTAAGTTATATCAAAATCAAATATCTCAACATATTTTCATTTACGATGTGTAATAAAATTTAATTATTGATTGAATAATTCGTCACAAATTAACTGGGTGTTAACTCAATTAGATAAGGACTAAAATCTATTTGATTATCGGTTAAATAATGTTATTATAAGATTTTTTGTTCTTTTCATAATTTTATATTTTTCTAAATAAAATAACTAAAAACTAATACTTAAAAGAAAATTAACGATACTAAAAATAATCTAAAAATTTGCAATAAGAATATTATATTGGGAAAATATATAAATAATTGTAATCATATAAAACATAGGGTAAAGTACTGAACAACACTTGCCAAAGCATCGGCAAAAGAGTTCGCTTTTTGGTTATTGGGAATTTTTTGGTTAGAAAGAGAAATAATTTAAGTGGAATAAGGTTTAATCACACTTTTATACTCTTAACACTTTTCAAAAAAGGTTATTTTAGTTATTTTATATTTTTCTTATTTTTAACCTTTAAATTTTTATTTTTTATTAAATTGAACCAACTGATGAAAAAGTATCGGACCTGTTAAGCTGAGTCAACTATTTTATATTTTTCAGTGATAAATTATAAAATATTTAAAATTTGTTAAATTATTAAAATTTTAAGAAAATAAATTATCAAAAACAAGTTCATCATACTAAAGTAAATTGTTTTTTTTTTCTTCTTATTTTGCTTAGAAAGAGTTGTCAAATATTTATGGTTTTAAATTTATTTGTTCTAGTTTGAAATTTAGTCATATGGAGAAGAAAGTTTTAATTGGACCTGTTCTTTTTTAAATTTAACTCACATAAATTTATTCGGCTCAAATTTATTTCAGTCGACTCGATTTGAAAAAAAATTAAGTTAAGATGATAAAAATGACTCATCAACTCGACTTATTTATAATTTTTTACTCAATTCGATTGAATGCTTACACCCACAATATGATACCTGAAACATATTTAGGGTCAAATTAGACACATGAACTTGACTTGTTGGTCCATTTAGATACCTTGATTCAAAATAATTAAAAACGCATAAGAGCCGGTTTTGACTAAAAAGTGAAATTTAAGTACCGATTTGAATCAAGAAGCGAAGTTCAGGTACCTAATTAAATAAAAAAATTAGTTACCAAATTAAACCTAAAAATCAAATTTAAATACCTAATTAGAAAAAAAATTGAACAATAAAGTAAATCTTAAAGTCAAATTTAGGAATCAAAATATATATTTACCAAAAAAACTTGGAATCATCGATATAAGCCAATTTTCCGGTTTCAAATTTCAAACTGTGATTGCTTGAGTTGCAACTAGTGACGGAACTACATGGAAGTGCGGAGGGGCAATTGCCCTCACCCTATTTTTGTTTTTTCACCTTTGATCTTGTATATAATTTTTTAAAAAGTTAAAATTATTTATAAATTTACCCTACTTTTAAACATATATATTTTGCCCCTAAACTTTAAATCTAGCTTCGTCGCTGATTACAACTCGATACAAGAACAACAACATAAACTCCTCAAAAGTTTATGATATCCAACTTTGGTTCAAAACTGGCCAATAATATATTTTAAAAACGATGTTATTTCAATTTTTATTTGTGCAGGATATATATCCTATTTAAACGGATATTTATCATATGGGTAAACTACATAAATGGTCACCGAACTTTTAGGGCAGATTCATTTTGGTCACTGTACTTTTAAAATATTCGATAAGGTCACCCAACGTTTAGTTTGATTTCAATATAGTCACCGAGCTTTTAGGGCGGATACATTTTGGTCACCATACTTTTAAAGTATTCGATAAGGTCATTCAACTTTTAGTTCAATTTTAATATAGTCACCGAACTTTTAGTTCGCTTTTAATATAGTCCCTCCCGTTACCTTCCGTTAAAAGCTGACGTTAGTTTTTGTTTTTCCTTAATAATAAACAATAGTTATGAACTTTCCAACAACAAGTAGAAGAACTAGAGAAATAAGAGTAAGATAGAAAAGAAAGGTTTCAATAAGAAATATTGAACCTGGAAAGAGAATTAGCCGCAACCAAAAGTTTAACAAATATGACATATAACTTCAGGTCACCAAAACTATTTATACTAACATTACTGTAATATAATTAAAATAAAAGTCAACTAATATTGATTAAAAACTTCTTCTGGTAGTCCAATTGACATGATCTCGTCATTCCATTCTCGGTTCATAACATCGCCTCCGCCTCCAAATAGAACCTTGTCCTCAAGGTTCAAGATATGATAGATATGTCCAATTCCTCCATAGGCAGGCAGATAAAATATTGCTCCATCAAAATGCAGAATCCTGCGAACAACTCAGTTTTGGTCGACCCGTATCAATCTCATCATGACCATTATCTTGTTTCATTTGCAAGTTAAGGACGAGTTTTTTCGGTTGGGGAACTGGTTTCCAGAAACAGGATGCTGACCAACGCTCTAACCAGTCCCAGACTGAATTTAGTTCCCCAGCATCAACTTGGAGGCGCAAAGGCATTACAAGAAATGATGAAGCGACAAGCTTATAAACAAAAGCATTTGCTGACAACCTTCCCATGCGTGTAGACTATTCCCTCCATAAGAAACCACATGCTTGCTCTGTCGAAGGTTCATTTGATTGCATTTCTTCTGCACTTCAAGACCACAATCAGAATGTCTGGTCATTACTCCACAAACATGAGCTTGTAGCTTGACAATTCCCATCATACAACACAAAATAGTAATAGTTTGTGTTCTAACCAAGTGACCACGAATAAATTCCAGCGGCCTTTTAATGCCTTTGAGAAACCCAAATGCTCGACAAGCCAGGTAACCACTAAAAACAGCCTGAACAATGGTTGCTGCTTGTTTTTCCTTCATCTTCTCTGGATCATATTGCGAATCTTGAAGAGTGTAACGTGGAGAATCTATGCCTTGACTCACTGGCAGTGACATACCAGCAATACTCAACTCTGTAGCCTTGTAGAAAAGAGAATGTATTCTCTTTTGCAAGTAGAATTTTTCAAGTGGATAACTCTGTTCAAATATATTGCTTGGAAGCTTCTGCGATGTGTTTTGCGAGTCAAACTGGAAGGTGTTGTCATAAGAACGGCACAGAACAAGAGACCAAACTATAAGAGCATTGCAAGTTGCTATTGTGAGAACATTCATTAGAGCCAAATTCCATTCTTGCTTAAATCTATCCTTTCGATTCTTTACCTCCCACCAAACAGAAGAACCAATTGTAGCAATCTCCTCTAAGAGAAGCATGTATAAAAAGAAAGAATTTACAAGCATACTGCCAATAAATTCCTGAGACATTTCTTGCAGGAGAACCACCATATTGTGCCAATTGAGATTTTCCTCGAGGAATTTTTTAAATGCCAAAATCTTCTGTGGTATTCCATTGATCATATCAAGCCTATTAATGCTTAAAATTACCTTTCGACCCTCAAACCTCTCTTCCAATTCTTGAATGTGATCTTGTGCTTTAGAGAGTTCACGAGCTTGAATGAATTGATCAGAATCGATCCCTATTGGAATTGGAAATGCAGCTACATTAGTCATCTTTCCTTGATCTTCAACTCCTTCTGGTGTGCCTTCCAGCCTGAGAATACGAGTACAAGCACTAACAAAATGCCTTCCATAGTTATATTTATGGAAGCCTACTAAATCACCAGCAAGAACGGATCTCAACAGCTCTGACCGAGATGACAATGTCTTGTGAACTTCGAAAGAAGGAAACAGAGCATGCAAAAACCAACCGACTTTCATTTTGTTGTTATGTTCTTTTAGATATTTGGGAAGAAACATTAGGCGGTAATCATGACACCAAACCACATCCCCTTTCTCATAAAACAATGTCCACAATATGTTGCTAAAATATCCATTATAATATTGTTGAACAATTTCTTCATCAAGAAATACTGAGATGCACCTCTTTGCTGTTAAAGCTTCAGTTAATGCCATTCGTCCTTTTTCATCATTTACAGTTGCACTACTTGCTGCTGACATTTTAATCTTAACCCCCACTTTTGAATTCATTTCGTACCATTTCACTTTTCTCTCCATCATCAAAAGTCGAAATATGGAAGGGTCATTCACCTTAACTACTTCCTTCTTGTTAGACTCTTTCTTTGACCGTTTATTTAAATAATCAGTGAATGCAAGCTTACTTTCTAATTTTGTCGGCAATGCTCCATGACCACCCACAGTAGCGATCTTCACAATTTCAGAGATTTCTCTTTGCTTTTGAAGTTCAACCATTGATTTATGGGCAGCAACCAAGAATGGAGTCATCTCTTCAAAACAACCATGCCTCGAGCTGTCTTCCTGTTGCAAATCAATATCCCCACTGCTCTCAGTCGGTTGCTTATCAACTTCAGTGTCGATCGTTGGCAATTTGTCGAACACCTGGTGAAATTTTCGGACCAAGATTTCATCATCCAATGCTTCCTCAAACTTAGTTGCATCCTCTTCCTCAATGATATCACCCATCGTAAGATTTGAATGAAGTTACCCTGCATTGTGGTTGCATCATTTTGAATCTCATCTCCCTTAGTATCCTGAACTAGGTGATTGACAATTTCAGTGTCATTTGGTGTTAACAATTTGTCGAACACCTGGGGGTCATTGTGTTCTTATCATCTCGTTCAGCCTCAATTTCTGTTGAACCATTGATTTCACTCACATCCACTATACCGAGATGAGCCGACAACGATTTTAGTTGTCTAAATATTTTTTGAAGCATCTCGCTATTTTGTTTTCATCATTCTTGTATTCACTTCACATATTTTGATGATGGTTGCCATGAATTTTAACTCTCAATGAAAGCACCAATATTATGAGCTTTCCAACAAGTAGAAAAACTAGAGAAATAAGAGTAAGATAGAAAAGAAAGGTTTTAACAATGAATATTGAACCCTTAAAAAAGAATTAGCCGCAGTCAAAAGTTTATCAAACATTACTGTAATATAATTAAAATAAAAGTCAACTAATATTGGTTAAAAACTTCTTATGGTAGTCCAATTGACATGATCTCGTCATTCCATTCTCGGTTCATAACAACGGTAGTTTTTGTTTTTAACAATTCGAAAGTTAAGTTATTAAATTTAATTTTTTTTAATTCTAGTGACCAAAATAGGAGTGAAAAGAATGTTGAGTGATGATTGGTGTAGTTTACCCATTTTTTTATTAAGGAAAAACGAAAATTAACATCATCTTTTAACGGAAGATAACGAGCCATATTGAAAATAAACTAAAAGTTTGGTGACTATATTGAAATTGAACTAAAAGTTTGGTAATCTTATATAATATTTTAAAAGTACGGTGACAAAAATGAATCCGCCTAAAAGTTCGGTAACTATAATGAAATTGAACTAAAAGTTGGATGGCCTTATCGAATATTTTAAAAATACAGTGACCAAAATAAATCTATCCTAAAAGTTCGGTGACTACTTATGTAGTTTACCCTTATCATATACAAGTACGAAGAGGTATTTTGCTGTAATATTGTTGATTTTTTTATTTCAAAATATTTTATTTATTTTACGACTTGAGGTTACTGTTACGGTACAAGCAAGAGTCGACTTGCCTTCAGCCCTTCATCACTTTTTTGAAGTCGGCTACAGAACAAGCACATGTAATGAGTATAATAGTTAACCTGCAGTTCTGGCGGCTTCTATTATTGGCTGAAGTCGTCGACCTACAATGCTGACGACTTTTCCTCAAGTCAATCTAAAATGATGACGACTTCCCTGATATCGTAGGATTATGAAATAAAAGAGGACCCAAAATTTTGAAATAAAAAATTCAACAATATAATGGTGCTATGAATCAACAGTCTTTATTTAAGGATCTCCTTCCTTTCCAAAGCTTAGGATTGCAGAAACATAGAATCCAAAACTTAAAATCCCATGAACAAAGCACAAAATTCCCCCAACAAATAAAACATGGTGATGCAAAACCTGCAGCCATAACCCTTTTGATCTGGAATTCTCCAGCATTCCCTAACCAGCGCTGGAAATCCAACTGCCACTACAATCCTGATTATATCTTAAAACCAATAAGTTTCCCATCAATTTAAAAAAAATGAAAATTTGTAACAAAAATGGGGTTTTGGAAAACACAGACCAAGAAAGAACGAAACACCCGAACCAGAATTTCCTATTAGCAGACGATTTTTCAAGCTTTTCAGTGCAACAAATGCACATGCAGCCACCAAGCAAGTTTGCAGAAACATGGGATAAAGCTAGTAGAACAGCTGCAGTCAATCCCAGCTTTAAAACTTTGTCATTTGGCTCTTGACACTCAAATATCTTTACATTCATGTACCTCATCTGTTAAAAAACGTTTGATTTGTATGTGAATGTGATGAATCATATATATATATATATAAAAGAAAATGCATATGCATATGCATATGCATGTACCTTGTCTTTGGTGAAGTCTGCTTGGATGCTGAGAAAACCTGCAGCTAAATCTACAACAACAATCATAAGACATACAAAAACACCAGCTTTTGCCATTTGACACGACCTCAAATGAACCTGGGGGAATGATACTTTAAGAGAGATGCATGAATCTTCATAGTCTCTTATAGAATTAGGGTAAAGTATATGTTCATGAGAAACAAAACCCTTAATTTTCCTTTTCCTCCTTTGCAGGAAAATGTACTTAAATGCGACAAAGAAATACCAAACATTTCCGATTTGCCTGCTCTTATTTGTTTTGGAAGTTGAGAAAGTTTCTTTGGGACTGATTGTTTAGAGTAGGGACCTTAGCCATATCTTTGTTTTCAAGTCCTTATACGGGACGAGTTATTTTGTCATCATTCCTATGACCCTTTTATCATTTGACTGTTGACACTCTAATCTCTTTACATTCATGTATTTCATATGAGTTCGAGCAATATGTCTACATGATATTTGCCTTATTAAAGGACTAGAATTAATGAATATATATTAAAAAATTTATTTATAGATAAAAGCTATTATTTTTTTATTTTTCTTTTATATTTGAATTCGATGCTTTAAAATCTAATATGTACTTGGAAGTGGGCTGGGTTGAATGTTTGGGATAGTGAGATTGGTTGGAATTGATGGGCCTCCTCTAAGCTAAAAGTGATGAAGTTTATCTTTCAAGAGCATTTTTAGAAAGAAAAAAAATGTCAAACAGATAATTTTTTAAGAAAAAAATACGTTTAATTTTTTTTTTCAATCTAAATATAAAAGTTAAAGATTTTAAGTTTTGCCTTTGAAAAATACTTTTAGAACTAAAATTACAGTTTTAACTTTTATTCTGTTATCCTCAAATATGTTTTATTTACAACTTAAAAAGTTGTAATTTTATTACTACATAATTATATGATTAATAAATTATTGGTTGGTTTAATCATTTTATATCTCTTGAATCTAAAATTTATTTTAGATTTATGCATTTTCATAAAATATTTTCATATACTTTTATGATAGTTTAAGTTTGACACATTTAATATATTGCAATATTAAAGAATTTAAATATGATTTAAATTTATATTTTTAACTTATAGTATCATGTATAAAATAGAGTAAGTACATTTGACATGTTGGTCAAGCTGCTTATCTTTATTCCCTCATATTCTCTTGGGCCATGAGTTCTAGACCTACTACGAGCACTCTCTTTCTTCCCCCTAAAGTTCCCCCTTCCCCACCCGTCCTAGTAGGATTATTTTTTTTATCAAAAAAATCATTTATCTTCTCAAAATTATTTATTTGACAACAATACTAAACACTTGAATCTTAAATCAATTTTTCACAATACTTTTCAAAATCAATACTACAGTAAATTTTGGAGGGGTTATGACCTCTTTTTATTTTTTATATTAAAAAATTTAATGAAATTTTATCTATTTAGATCCCAAATTTTAATTCAATTTATTTTTTAATTTTTTTATAATTAATTATACTTTATCACCCTAATTTTAATCCATGGCTGTCTTTAACAATATCTATAGATGCATGGGGTTTGACTAATTTCTTCATATTGATTCCACAGGAACAAGAGAACAGTTTGTTCACCTTTATTTAATTGAATTAAAATGGTATAATAAGTTTAATTTCAATCTTAATTGAGCCTAGTGTATTCTTTTTGTAATTTAATTTTGATTTGAAATATTTTCTATAATTTTTATAGATTATAGTTAGTCACTGTTGTATTTTTGAACCCCTGAATATTTTCTAATATAGAATTTGCAATATATAGTTGGTCAATGCTGTAATTTATTGAATTGTTAATTTTAAAAATATATAAATGGAATTTGGTAGGGCAAAACTGAAGCATCATAACGGGATGTGCAAGCATTAAATTGTTTCATAAACACAGACCGACAACTTAACCCCATTCAACACTATCCACCGATTGGTCGAGAAATTATATTATAGACCCGGTTCACCGCGTTATTTATGATCCTAACTAATAAGAAGTATTTATTTTATTAATTTTTTCCATGTCATCTTTTTATTAAGTGAATCTACAATTGGTAAAAAATAAATTTTAATGTAATTTACAGTAAATTTGAATGAAGATTCACTTGACAAAAAGATGACATGAAAAATTTAATGAAATGGATGCTTTTTATTGGTTAGGACCATAGATGACGTGGCGAGCTGGGCCTATGATATAATTTCTCCCTATGGTCACTCCTTTAAAATTTTAACCACTTTAAGCAAAATTATTTGTTTAAATTCCGACAGTTGTAAAAAAGTAAAAATTAAATAAAAAAGTTTACCCTTATACTTGATCTATATAGTACTCAATCTGAATTAATCAATTAATACATTAAAAATATGAAATATTTAACCAAAATAAAACTAAAAAATTTTAGATTGAATATTATTGTAAGGATAAAATATTTTTAAGGCGTTTTTTTTTTGGGACCCAAAGGTATATTTTGACAACGATTTTTATTACTAAATATTATGATAAAAGTTATTACATCAACTTTACATGTTACATTTTTTTTAATAAATTTTTATCTATTTATTTTTTGAATATTATTTATTTACTTTTACAAATGACTCACGGGATGTATAGTAGAACTGAAATACCAATTGACTTGCAATTAAATTAAGGGGCCACACTGACTTTGGAAACCTTGAAATCTTCAAATTGGCCTCTTCCTTAGAAATTATATTATGCTACTCATATATATATATATTGAATAATATTAGAGATTTCATTTTCATTTTCTTTAATAATTTTTAAAATTTTGAATAATAAATACCACTTTGAATTTTTATATTGTAAATGTACGTTGAGAAATTATGTGAGCAGACAAATAATGTTGACAAATACTAAAAGATTGTAAGTTGTAACCATAAAAATTGGAACTAAAATTTGATTGAAAAGTATTTCCTAACAACTTTAGTTCTAATTTAACATATAAATGTGTATTTGCACCAAATAGAAAAACGAGTTTGTAATTTCTTTAAAATTTTCATTCCGATGACTGATTGAGCTTAATTCAGTTGATATATTGTTAGTATAATAGATAAAAAGCCATAAGATCGAATATGCTTAAAAGCTTAATATCTCACCATTGAAAAGAATTTGGTTATCAACATGTATTTTAAAAAAATCATTTCAAAGTATATGACTTTGGAACTTCATCATTATAATATATAACTTATTTTATTTATTTATATTATTTTCTAAAGTATACCTCCTAAGGAATGTCACATGTTATATCACCATTGAACATGGCATTTCACTACTAATTTAAATTGTGTTTTTAAATTCTATTTTAATCCTTGGCCTAGTTGCTCATTTGTTTTTTGTTCTTTTTTTTTGTCTTTTTTCCCCTCTTATTATCACATGGACAACCATTTAATCAGAAAAAGCTGAAAAACATATTTTCATGGTTAGTGATGAGCTGAACTTTCATGTAAGAACTGACATACAGCAGTAGAATGCAATGCTTAAGTTCTTAGTTTGATTTCATTTAATCTTGTTTTATTAATTTTTTCAAAAAAAAAATCCGGGTGTTGTGTTGCAGTTCTTTTTCTATGAATGTTTTCTTCTGCAGGACCATGATTCAGCTGCTGGTGAGTCCATATGGTTCCAAAAATGGAAAGGAAATTGCTGGGAAAGGGAGTAAAATACAAAGCTAGAATTCCCAGATTCCATTTTTCTTTTTAAATTCTTGAAGAAGAAGAAGAAGAAGAAATATGCCAACAGTTTGGTTTTCTTTGAAGAGATCTTTACACTGTAAATCAGAGCCATCAGATGTTCATGACCCAAAAACCAGGAAACAATTGAGTACAATTCTGACAAGGAAAGCAGGCAGGTCTGGTTGTTCAAGGTCCATAGCTAATCTCAAGGATGTCATCCATGGAAGCAAGAGACATTTGGAGAAGCCACCGAATTGCAGTCCGAGATCCATTGGGAGCAGTGAGTTCCTCAACCCCATAACTCATGAAGTCATTCTCAGTAACTCAAGGTGTGAGCTGAAAATCACTGGCTTTGGAGGGCTCCAAGATGGTGTCAGCAATGGTGGTGGTGGTGGCGGTGGCTCAACTTTTGTTGGTACCTTAAGGCCTGGAACACCAGGGCCTGGTGGCCACCCAACAATGCATTATTTCAATAGGAATTCTTCTGCTACTCCTCCAAGGAAATCACCTTTCCTTTTATCAGACAGGAAAAGTTCTGGTTTTAGATATGGAAATGTCCATTCAAGCAATAGAGTTCCACTTGAGACAGACAACAATGGATGCTCTACAATCACTTGTCATAAATGTGGAGAGCAGTTTACCAAATGGGAAGCTGCTGAAACACACCATCTCTCTAAGCATGCTGGTAATTTTTTTTGGTTGAATTTCTTTAAAAATACAGTCTTTTTCTTTCCATTTATTGAAAAGTTTGGACTTTGCTTTTCCTCCATTGTTTTCTTATCTTCACTCACTTTCCTCTCACCACAAAATTTAGTCATTTCCCCCTTTTTAAAATGAACATTCCAAGATTTTACCTTTACCAATGAACATCCAAGATTCCAAGCCTTTTTCTTTACAGGTTCACTTTTAAACATATACCCTTTTCCTAGTTCTTTTTCTATCAATTTGTACTAGATTCTTGTTCCCTGCAAATTTTCTTTTGTAGATATGTTTGTAGACTTATCCAAACCAGGAGGAAAAAAAAAACAGATATAGATTATTTTTCTGCATATACTTCAAGCTGATTCATTGGGGAGGGGGTTGTTTCAGAATTGAATTTTCATTATCAGCTGTTGTGTTTAAACATTCTCCACCTTTTGGCAGTTACTGAGCTTGTGGAAGGTGATTCATCAAGGAAGATTGTTGAAATTATATGTCGAACGAGTTGGTTGAAGTCCGAAAACCATTGCGGCCGGATCGAAAGGGTTCTGAAAGTCCACAACATGCAGAAAACCCTGGTTCGGTTCGAGGAATACAGGGATATGGTGAAGATTAAAGCCAGCAAGCTCCCCAAGAAACATCCTCGGTGCATTGCTGATGGAAACGAGCTGTTGAGGTTCTATGGCACAACTGTGGCATGTTCCCTTGGCCTAAATGGCTCCTCGAGTCTTTGTATATCCGAAAAATGTTGTGCTTGTCGGATTATTCGAAACGGATTCTCCGCCAAGAAGGAACTCAAGGAAGGACTCGGTGTTTTCACGACTTCCACGAGTGGAAGGGCTTATGAGTCCATTCGAGTTGTTGAAGACGATCCATCTATAAGGAAAGCTTTGATAGTTTGCAGAGTTATAGCCGGTAGAGTTCATAGACCTTTGGAGAACATACAAGAAATGGCAGGCCAAACCGGATTCGATTCATTGGCAGGGAAAGTCGGTCTGTATTCGAACATCGAAGAACTTTACCTGCTCAATCCTAGAGCTCTCCTTCCTTGTTTTGTGGTAATATGCAAACCTTGAAGAAACAAATTCCAAGTTATTTGAACTTAGAATCTGTCACTGTATGATGTTTATGTGAATCCCTTTTTTGAAAGAATTATCATTCTTGTTAATTGCTAATATGTCTGATTTGTGCAAATATTTGGATAAGAAATGAAGATATTAGATATGCACATACATACATACATACAAATTCTGGATTTGAATAAAGATAGAATATTTGGAAACAACTGCTTCAAATATCTGATAGAATTCAAGGCACAATAATTTGACTATTGATTAAGCATTAAAACCAGTTGCATGATTACTTGCATATTTATGTATTTAATAGGGCTTAGAGAACAAGTTTAATTATTGTCATGTTGATTTCATTTCATAAATTTAAGAACATGGGACTCTTCCAAGCATGTTTTTGTGTTGTCTGGTAAGAAAAACAATGAAAAAAAAAAACAATGAATGTTAATGTGTCCACTAGCTAATATAAAAGCATGAATAGACATGTGGTCCTGGCTGGAGAGGGTAAGGTTTAAAACATTGTTTAATCCCTTTCCATCAAGACAAAAGCCTTGAAGAACATCAGCATAGGCATCTGTAATTCTGTCTTGTTTTTATCTCAAAACTGGTACACAATAGACAACCCTTATTTGTTTCCCTCTCTTGGATTTCAAACTATGAATTTTACTGGTTATATAGAAGGATCTTTACAGCTTCTATGAGTATGGATTTTTAATTACATGTCATTTCCTTACTGCAACATCAGGTCAGTTTTTAAAAGCTCTCTGGCACATGCATGTCATAAATGAATGCATTGCAAAGCAAACCCCTCTCAGTTCACATGTCTGAATAAAACATAAATTCTGGAGATTGAATTCCATTTAATTGTCTTAAATTTTGGATTGGGGTTAGTTTGCAAGCAGATGAACTCAAATGAAAGATATTTATTTTCCTCCATTTTCAAGACTGATTTAGACTATTCTGCACCATCCTGAGCCATTCTCAGTTGATTCAATCTTTTGGATATACGAGTACGTGTTCGACATAGGGTATACTTTTGTAATGTCATATCCTTATACTCATAGGTGCCTATGCTTTTGTTTACTGCAATGACATGAATAGGCTCTAACTGAATAAAAAATGCAGAACTTTACAGTTTGCTTTATGACAATCTAGGTTTTGTGAGTTCATAACACCCCTTGAAGCAACTTTTTCCAACCAGAATAGGGTTGGTAAGAAAATTGAAGTTGTCCTAAAAATGGTCCCAAATCAAGCAAAAGTGGGATAGGATAATCTATATAACCAACACTGGACCAGGAAAGGAAAAAGTTTGTTGAGTTAGTTGAGGAAGAAGCTTTTGCATTAAAGATCTAGATTATGTGTACATTTTTCAAGTTTTCCATTTCATGAAGGCAAATGAGTCAGTCAGCATGAAGTGTTTTGAACTGCTCAACCTTCATCAGCTAGTCTAAGTCTGGTGTAAGAATATAGAGCAAGTTTGTCGCCAAAATTGACGGCGTTCAATCTGTTAACGCCGCATGATGCGGTCATGTCTCGGTAAACTCGGCCCACCACGTAGCTGCATGCATTAATAGCTGCTTTGAATTTTGATTACCGGGATGCTAGGAAAGTAGGGACACAATATCACCTTCTGGTATGGGGCAGAAATCCATAATCTACACAGGCAGTTACTGTTTGATGGATTATATCTTCTATTCCATGCTTGTAAGTGAAGCCTAAATCTCGTAACTTCTTCGAAGAAATCTCGGGAAGTTTTGAACTTTCTTCATCGCCCCCGACCAGTAACCATAGAAAAACCAAAGTGGGAACATATGAGATTACTGAATTTCATCTTTATAAAAGTATTGATCGACAACCTTACCTCTGAACATTTGAGCTTGGATTCTCTCGAGCAAGGCGATTAACCAGTTCAGACATTGGACAGCTGCAGACACAGCATATGTATTTACCTCCTGGTCTGTCTTGCTCCATCAGAAATATGTGTTCTCTGCATATATCTTCGATGTGAACTAAAGCGACAGACCCCATTCTAGCGTTTACAGCCGACAGTATCAAGAAGTACTTGGGATCACCTGCATAAATTTGAAAACGAATTGGAACTTTTTTATGATAACCTGTGATTGGTGACAAGAGCATTTGAGTGCTAGAGGGAACAGTGGTGTTGAGGAAAGGACTGGCTACGGTTGTGGTTATCACTGAAACAAGATCAATGCCATTCTTATTTGCAAACTTGAATGCTGCTGCTTCTGTCAAAAGCTTGGAGAGGGCATAAACCTGTTGAAAACCGGCAATATATACATATACATACATATATATACAACACTTACATTGTAGGAAGAACTAAAGATTAGGCAGAAAGCTTTAAACCCATCCAGTACCAGTACCAGTACTTGCTTTTGCATTCAAGACACGATCAAATGTGGTCTGGCAAGATTCATCAACAATAGATCTCCTATCTCCATTGCTGTCTTTAGCAGCGATAGTGCTTATGGAGGATGTGAAAACAACCCTTTTCACAGTGCTGGATTTCAAGCAAGATTTGAAGAGGTTTTAGTTGCCTTTGATTGCAGGGTCGATTATATTTGATCTAACATATGATTATTGAAAAATCAAATGCTCTCTGTTAGATTGCTGAACTGTCAAAATGTGAATGAAAATGCTTTGAAGATGAAATGCAGAATTTACCAATATTCTCATTTGCATCGGCATTGAATTCCATTGAAGCTGCCACATGAAATACACCATTGCAGCCCTTGACAGCCTCATCAAAGCTCCCATCTTCCTCTAAATCAGCTTTGAATAATCTCGGTCCGTCACCTCCATTCCATAATGATAATAGATGTTCAGCCTTTCCAGAAATTTAATTCGGCTTCATTTAGTTTTCACTGAAAACCATTCAACTAACACATGCCAGGTCTATTTGAATTCAGCTCGGTCTTTTTCGGGTTGAACTTGAGCAGTTCAAGTGTCTTGATACTTGATTCGAGTAGCTCGAAAGTATAATAGTGCCCTTTCATTTTCAATTAGTATCAAGAATCTCAATTCAATTCAAGAGGGAACATTGGAACCAAACTTATTTTTCACTAGGTAAATAATCTTAATCAAGCCTAATCAAACAAGTTCAAGAACAATCAAGTGTCCTAATACTTGATGCTTTTTTCTCGAATCAAGCTCGAGACTTTAAAAAATTAATTGAGCACATTCAAATTCGAGCCTCGAATTTTAAATTGAACTCGAGCTTCTCGTAACAAATAAATATGCATGCATGTCTAATAATTTAATCCTATCTTAATTAATATTCATATAACCTTCTATCTAATTCTTAACAAACACTTGAATTACATGTAAATAATATTAGAAGAAATGAGATGAAACCTGGATTTCTCACTGTTGCATGAATCTTATAACCTCTTTCAAGAATAAGCTTCACCAATCATGAACCAATGTAACCGGTGGCTCCGGTGACACAATATTCGGAGAGGGAGTCACTTCCATCTTCTCCTCCACCTGAGCACTAAGTTTACCCTCCATCTTCTTAATACTCTCCTCTAATCAAAGTCAAGGCCTTCCCCACTCAAACCATACATGTCATAATAATAATTTTTTGCCTTATTAAGAGTTAATCTAACAACTCAGCATGTATTAATTATATTAAATTGTCATAATTATGGAACCTTCATAGTTTGTCAAAAAAAAAAATGATACCCAAGTAGGAAAGGTGTCTTTGAGAAAAAGTCTTAACTATATCAACTAAAGAATGATATTACAAAAGTAAATGATCAAATTATGTCAAATTAAAGTTTAACGACTAAATTCTAAACTTAAGCATAGGATAAGGACCAGAATTGTAATTTTACAAAAATAACCATTGATCAACAGAAATATTTGCGGTTAGCAAAAAAGAATTGACAATATTTCAATATAGTTCAAAGTAATTGAAGCATAAACATGGAAGACTACAGATAAAAGCATCTAGATTTCCAGGAGCCACAATACTTTTCAAAATTATGACATTATAGGTTCTAAGAGGAAGCAGTGGAATCAGCAGCAGCAGCTACTTCAGTTTCCTCTTTGACAGCTTCCTTCAGTTTCTTCCAGTTTTCATCACTGTCGATGATTTCTCCGGTCTTTATGAGGTACCGGACTTTTTTCCCGTCATCCAACACTTTATGACCCACCCGGCTGGTCACTTCTTTCTCTTTCGAATAGAGCATCACATTTGAGCTGTGAATGGGTGCTTCGATCTGGAACACCACACAATTCAAGAATCAAATACATATAGGGAGGGAAGAAAAGGATGTCCGCAGTTTAAAATATTTTCGGTTTCTAGTAATCATAACCGTAGTATAAAAAACGGGATATTAGTATGTATGACCTTGATTATTTGTCCTGGTTGACCCTCTTCTTTGCTCTTCATATGCTTAGTCTTCAGGTTTATATCTTTCACTACAATGGTGCTGTTATGCTTAAAGACCTTGCTTATCTCTCCAATCTTGCCCTTATCACGGCCTGAAATTACTTTAATTGTATCTCCGACCTTGACGTGCATTTTCTGCAAAATCGGAAGGCTGTTCGGTTTACAGTCCTTCCGTTCCCATCGTTTAAGCTGCGAGATTCAAGGGGGGAAAGCAAGAAATAGTAAATACCACGGAAAACTAAACATGTTACACATAACAAAACAAGGAGCCCCACAATAATACTCTTTTCAAAGAGAATGCAGAATTCACAATAAGCCCGTAATTCATAAGGCCAGAACGTATTTACGTAGAACTCGTCTATTAAACTAACAATGCATTTACTAGCAATAACAGACAAGTAATTTGGATTAGGAAATCTAAAATTAATATGAAAGTATATCCCTTCTATCTATCGATGAAAGACCAAATATCTTCCCTCTGAAAATTCCACCATGAAACAGTTTAATTCACATGTGTTTAGTGCTATCGCCACAAAACTCTAAGCTACTTAATCAAAGGGCAACAGCAAGTGTTCCGCTCTAGTGTTTCCATGGCTCATGTTTTTTCTTCTTTGCACGGAAATTTCGGTTAAAATACAAAAAAGAATTGCACAAGAAAATGGAAGCTGAGTACCTTCATTACAATGAGACATGGATTCTCTCTTGGCTTGATCTGCAAGGAATAAAAACAGTGAATTCTTTTACCAAAAAAAATCCCAGTAATCTCATTATGAACGAAATGCAGAGTCAAACTCTAGTTTAAGAACAATGTTAGTGCTAAAGAGCTCGAAATTTCAACAAATATTCGATATTACTGAATGCAAAGAAGAATTACCATATGTACCGACTGTAAAGTAAACAAAGCACACTATCATTTCATTTCTCCATTTCATCTATTATATTACAAATTATTGCACATACAAGCCAGGAAGAAATCAAAGTTACAACCGACTTTCTCCACTATAAAATTTTCACGTATTGAGATAACCGATGGCACCTAACAAATCAAAACGATATCTCTAAACTGAAGAACATTCATCAATCTTACAATGCACAATGTACCACTATTTACCCTATCTGCAAAAGGATTAAAAACGATTTCTCTATTTTCCCTTGGTTACAAATTACAATATAGAAATTCAAAGCAAGGTGAACTTGCATTGACAGAACATAAGTTATCTAAAAAAACAACCCCAGGAAATTTTTTCACTAATTGGACATCTCATTATTTCCAAAAAAGAAAGGAAATGCTTTAAGCAACAATATCTCATTAAGCTGAAACTGACCAAAACACTAAACAAATAATCAATCAAAATATAGAAAATTGAATAATTTCGTAAATTATATAGCTTTTATCTGCCAAAAGTTTGGTCCTTTTAACACCAGGAGAATAAAGCAAGTTGCTTTATACTTGGCCAAAAACTACAAAATAGTGAATTTTATGAAACACCCATTTCCATATATACTCGAAAGAACTGAAAAATGAGTAAATTAGAGCAAAATAATTGATGGAATTGAGAGGAAAAAAAGAAGGGAACTTACATGAAGAGGCGAGAGAGGAGGAGGAACAGAGAGACGTTTCCCAAAGAAGGAGTTTGAGGACAGAGAAAGACCATTCATTGAGCTTTGCAACGCAGCCATGGCTGCCATTTTTGCCTTCTTCAACTGTTCAGTAATTTGAGCTGTGGAGAGCTAATGTTTTGGTGAAGACGATAAATAGGGTGTGTGGAAATTGTGGATAATGAAAGGATAGATAATGTTGGGAACGACAGAGTTTTGGACATGGGTCAAAAATGATGGGCTTTGGGCTTAAAAATGGGATTCAATATATTTCATTATTGAAAACATTTCTCAAAATGAGATTATTTTTTTGGGTAAATATAGATTAATCAACCCATGGGTTGTAAATTGATGGTTAAACAAAAAAATATAACTTTTTACCTATTTTTTGTTAGGTATTTTATTTTTTTGTCAATCCGATTCTCCAGGGCTTTAGTATTTTATTTTTATTATTAATGGTATAATTAGGCACTTAAACTTTTTAGTTGTATAATTAGGTATTTAATTTTTTTGTATAATTAGGTACCAAACGTTTTTTAAATTACAAGTGTTCGTACTTAGAATTTTAATGTCCAATTTTTAAAATTATAACACATATTATTAAATTTAATTAAACAACATTAAAATTATAAGTATGGACCGATCATAATAAGACGTGTAGTTTTAAAAAAAATGTTAGGCACCTAATTGCAAGCAAAAAAAATTAGGTACCACATTGCACATAAATACCAAAGTTAGATATAAAAAATTATACTAATCCAATTCAAAATTAAAATTGCTAAAACAATTGAATTTAACCTGACGATTCCGACCTAATCCTTTAGGGGTCGAGTTGTTTTAAAGAAAATTTTGAGTTCGGGTTAAATTTTTTTGAGGATAGGATTGGGTCAGGTCGAGTTCAGGATGAAAAATACTAACCTGAAATAGTACTTTAATTTTATTCTAAATAATTGTTATAATGCCCATCTCTTTATATGCTTTTTTTTCCCAATTATCTCCCTATTTTGTCTAATAAAAATGAAAAATAAAAAATTATTTATATCAAGCTAGGTGGGGTCAAGTTCAAGTTTTTACTCTAAAGTTTGGGTCGGGTTAAAGTCGGATGGAGCATCATAAAACATCAGGTCGGGCAGGGTCGGATTCGAGTGGAGGTATTGAATTTTCAAGTAGGTGCGGGTTAACAAAAAACTCGAATCATGACCATCCCTATCTTGAACATAATTGCAATACAAACATCCAAGATAAAAAAGATTAATGTGATATTTGATTAGTCCGAATTAATCAATAGTTTGGATACAGATGGTTATAAAAAATAACTTGTATTCTTCTAATATCAGCATTTTTTTATAATTAATGCTTTCATTTCTATAGTATTAATATACAAAAACTAGATCAGCAAAAGAACGAGGAAAATCTAACTATGTTACAACAAATTATAAACAATCATTTTACCCTAAAAACTCAAAAGAGAAATCAAATACTACAAGCATACCCTCCTCCATATCTGA
The DNA here is from genome assembly GCA_019671005.1 of Hibiscus mutabilis. NCBI lineage: Eukaryota > Viridiplantae > Streptophyta > Magnoliopsida > Malvales > Malvaceae > Hibiscus > Hibiscus mutabilis. Next base: position 36,978,006 of record CM033742.1, read on the forward strand.
ACATGTATCACACAACAAAAAGATGAAATCCAATAAACATTTAACAAATGAAAGAACCACCGGGTTACATTTCAATGCGCTGTCCATGGACTCGTCTCTCCGGTGTTCGGTTATTTGATTCTTAGTTTCTCCTTGCTCTAAGTGGACTGAAGCCTCATTCGCAGTTGCAGATTGAGACTTCTGATGTTTACTGATGTGTCTTGTTTTAACGATTCGGGTCAGCACTTGCACGATGTCCCTCATTGAAGGTCGTTTTTAGGGACGTGGTTCACGCATTTATACGCAAGAGCTGCTACTTCGTTGAGCTCTTGCATGTCGAATTTCGCGTCCAATCGTGAATCAACAATTTCCTCCCACCCGACTTCCCCTTCAGTACTCATAGCTGCCTGTTTGTTATATCGCTATTGCATTCAGAACAACATGGATATAAGCTTAACTTGTACGAGGGAATGTGAAAGAGAGATCTTACTAGCTCGACGTATTCCATTAGACCCTGTAATGGATTTCTGCCAGCTATGAGTTCAAACAGCAATACCCCGTAGCCGTACACGTCACTTTTCTTAGTAAAGCTCCTCGTAGATATATACTCTGGATCAAGATATCCAAACGTTCCTCGTATGTTAGCTGCATGTTTGTCTACCATATCTTCTCTTGAAAGCCCAAAATCGGCTACCAGCTTAAGAAGGTCATATATTCGAAAGTTAAGAATCTTTTACAAGGTTTATCCAACCTTAAAGCAAGATATAATTAACAATCTGCAATAACATACCCTGGCTCTCATTGACTGATCCAACAGAATATTGGAAGACTTAATGTCCCCGTGTATTACCGGAGGAGCTGCCTGGAAAAGAAATAGGAATAACTTTCAAATGTTTTTCAAAAACACAAAATGCATGCACAAGAATCTGTCGATACATGCCTGCAAAGACAGATTGGTTCGTTTATAGTCCAAGTAAGAAAAAATATTACCCCATCATGAAGATATTCCAAGCCCCTTGCTACATCTAAAGCGATATGGACCCTCAAATTCCAGCTCAGAGGTTCATGATCTTCACCTGCACAAAGATGAAATTCAGTTTTCAATAGAAGCTAGTGTAGACGAATCAAATTTTCAATGAACAGGCAACTATAAAGCTCCTCCTAAACGCGAATTTCTCGAGGCTTTATAATATACAAAGCTAATTGTAATCCAATCCATACTCAGGACTTACTTTCACCATACCAGTTCATTAGCACAATTCAAGCATGTAAAGTTTTATGTGATGCTATCCCGAATATTGTAAGTACTTAATTTCCCGTGACCCTGTATTCGATTTGGACCCTCCACCTATTACTAGTTGCTTTTATGTTAGATGCTTAACTTAGTAATAAAGCATAGTGTACTTTTCTCTTCCTGCCTAACCCCATGTGAGATTGACCACCATTTGTTAGGTTGTCCGTGTAGGCCATTCAATTTGGGTCTCTTGACCTATTATGAAATGGTTTTAGGATGGATGCTTCACACAATGCAATGATGATATCAATGTACCAGCATGATTGGCCAGCTCATTAATCGAGTTTTTTTTAGCATTGGCATAATAATCGATGGCTCAATGAACCAGAAACCAAAACATGAATTTGTATTTTAACAAAGCAGCATATTACAGAATCAACAGGCAGATAGTGTCAGAAAATGCATGACAAAGATCCAGGAAAGCTTTGCTTTGCAAAAATTGTTAATCTAGAGAAGAGTGAAAGCAGCCGATATACCAGTCCGTATTACAATATTTTAGCTTAGGCCATTAAAATTATACTAATCTTTCTACTGAGAGAGTTGGCAGCGTACTTACTGTACAAATGAGAAGCCAAGCTGCCTTTACTCATGTACACATAAACAAGCACATGCTGACCCTTTTCTGCACAATATCCAACCAAATTTACAAGGTTTCTGTGATGCAGTCTTCCCAACAACATAACCTGTTAGGAGGATGAAACATTAAACAAGCAGGGGACTGCAGGAAGGAACAACAAAAAGCACAAATGGAGAAATGCAATCAGCAAAGCCATTTTAAAAAAGCCAAACAATAAGTTCTATCTGGAACTATAGACCGTCCTTACCTCGGTCTGGAACTCTTTCTCCCCTTGCTTAGAATCCGTTGCAAGCACTTTCACTGCGACAGTCTCACCAGTAGACATCTGAGCTTTATAAACTGAACCAAAGGCTCCTTGTCCTATTAGTGTTGTAAAATTATAAGTTGCTTTTTGCAAATCCCTGTACGAGTAACACCTTACGAATTAGCAAAGAACAAAGTAAGAAGTTCGTGCAAAAGATATACACATTAATGCCTCAAACCACCCAACTACACTACTAGTTTTCTATATCAAGAATGAAAAGTATCAAGGACTCGAACACATTCTTACATTGAGGTCATTAGCTTGGTTTTAGGGGTATTAGTTACCTGATATTAAAACTATTGAACTGCGAGCAATCCAGTTAGTTTCGCATTAAGAATGCTCACTTTTACTGAAAACAAACAACTTCACATATTCCAAAACAGGAATAACTTGAAAATTCTTATCAAGCTATCTAAGTTGGGACACAAATACATAACATGATAACACTAAGCAAAGTCGATTTAAGAATGGACCGCAAAAATAATCTCCCACAGTGGTTAACTCATTTATCATATCACATGGATAATAAATCAAACCAATTACTAACACATCTTGTTGACTCGTAATTCACATAAAACTAGAGAAACTCAAAATTAACTATTATGATGCATAAGTACAATAACTTTCAAAAGAAATGTACTTGTACGAATACTCGGGTATTCCAGACACAGAGACAACATTGCTTTTCCTAAGCCCGTCAAGCCACACCGACATTCCTTTTCTTCCAGATTTCACAGGTGACTCGGGACCAGTAGTTGAATTGGATAACATAGTACAAGAATCGATTCCATTATCCCTGATAGGGATAGCTGCAGCTCTCCTGGAACTGCTGTTTCCTATCTGGGATCTCTTTCTATGATACCTGAAACAAAACAGTGCAAAAATAGCTAAAAGCACACCGATCACCACTCCTATGGAAACCCCAATGATCAAACCAGATGACTCCCCTCTCATATCTACTCTTTTGTTATTTCCTGCTATTCAAGCCTCCAGCCCATTGAAACAACTGCAAATACAATTCTGGGGTCAAATCAAGCCAATTCTAAACTAACAAAACACTGACAATAAGAAGAGGAAAAATTCAAAACCTGTAAAGCAATTCAGAGTCAAATAATGCTAATTTAACTAAAACTACAAGGTCAAGTTTTGAACTTCCATGACAATTTTCACAGCAAAAGGAATAAATTTCAAAACTGAAAAACATGACAAATAGAACAACTTTATGAACTTTCTTATGCCAAAACTGCACGAATTCACATGACAGTAGAAGGAAACCAATTGGAAAGACCCCCAGAAACAAAATTCAGTAAAAAAAAGAAGGAAACCGATGATTTTCCTAAAGCTTGTGATTTGAACAATATACTTGATCTGATTAGCATTGGTCAGAAACCTATTAATTATTATGAATCAAAAACTAAAACTTTCTGCTGGTTATAGATTGAAAAACAATAATAACATAAACTGATCTGTATCCAAAAAAAAAGTTTGAGGAAAGCAAAGAGCTTTTAAGTAAAACCTATTAAGTTTCTTTTACTTTCAGTTTCCAAGTTCTCTTTCCTAAGCTTTCTCACCAACCAAACAGAGTACAAAGCAAGAAAGGAAGGAGAGAGAAACACACACCCAGAAACAGAAAACTTTGAACCCATGAAAACATGACAACAAAGCAAGAAATAAATTTAAAAAAAAAACCAGAATTTGTTTTCTATAAATTAAATGAAACTAACTTTGAAGGGTACCTCTTTTAAAATACATTACTTCAGTTGCATATTCTGTTTGGAGCAAGGAGAAGCAAAAGAGAAAACAGGAGTAGGAAATGATGAGATAGAAAATTTTTTGAGTGGGATTTTAAAGAAAGAATGAATCTGAAACTTGAGAATGAAAAGGAGAGAAGTTTCTGAAAGTTTGAAAATAAAATCTGGAATTATTATTGTTTACAGTATATTTACAGAGAAATGTTTCCTGTAAATAAGTATTTCAAAAAGGGAATACGTGACTCGCCGTTTGTATAATAAACGCGCGACCGGGGTGAAAGAGAAATTATATATATATATATATATATATATATATATATATTAATCCGGATCTATTAGTAGTTGTCAATTCAATTTGTTTCATTTATAATATCAGAATTTAAATTTATGACTTTACTTGAATGATATAGTAGATCTTTCCGCTAAACTAATTTATTATTGGTCAAATATTACATATATAATGTATCTGTATCACATTTATATTATTTTATATGCGCATTATTAGATTTATATATGTTAAGAGTTGAACCCAACAAGTAATCCAAGTGAAAAAGCAAATAATGTTCATTCTAGAAGACTCGGTTTTAAATCGTTTTGTCTGCAAAGTGTGCGTATTGTCAAATAGTTAAGAATATCTATTAACAGATACTAACTTGTAATTGATAGTAACATTTTACGTAAGGGTGGTGTGAAATTTATGCGAGCACAAGCTTTTTTTATTGCAGTTTGTGTAGTTGGAACATGATTTTGTTGTTTGCTTGGTGTGATTTTTTAATGGGTTGTTGTGTATTGTGTGTGGTTCTATTTAGCGTCCCTTATTTGCTATATGGTCCTCATGGGTGGTGACTATTTTGTGTTCATCGGATGTTTGTCGAGTTGTGTATTTTGATTTTATTGGTGTGTTTCTTTTTACACTATTACGTTATACTCTTTTTCTCCATTTAGGATTATGGAAGTTTTTAATGAGGCACACGGTAGCGATGACTTGTATGATTTACCCTTTTATAAAATCATACTACTTTACCGATTAAAAAAATATTAACTTATAATCACCTTAAGACTATTCGTATATATATATATATATATATATATATATATATATATATATATATATATATATTAAGAATTCTTTGTGCAATTTCAAATTTTAAAATTTATTCTTCATACTTTATATTTTTTTGAAATTAAGTTCTATTAATTTTGATCTGAAATTTTGATCCCTCACTTAACTTATGTTTAATTTTATTGTTAATTGTGTATCTAACAACTATAAAAAGGGTAAAATATTTTTAATCTTATATATTTATATTTTTATCAACTTGATAAAAAAAATGTACATTTAGAAGACTAAAAATAATATTTTATTTTTTTTATAATTGTCTGTTTAACTCTAAAATTGAATTGAAGTTAAAGAAGAGCTCAAAAGTTTTCAAACAAGAAATGATACATAACTCAATTTTGTAAAATTAAAAATTAATGGTTAAATTTAAAATTTTGAAATAGTAATGAATTTTTTTGCATTATTTAAACCTTTTTGACGTGTTGATATGTTATTTTTTTATTTTAAATCATTTTTGGCTGGTCAAAGTTACCATATCCTACTGTCTAATTGTTTGCTTCCAACAATCAACAGTAAAATGTTTAATTTGATCCATAATTTGTCATACGTCAATAACAAAGACATGAACGGAATTTCTTCAAGTTTTCGTTTTTTTTCTAGAAAGAGAAATCTATTTTGTTACAGGCTAAACTCATGTTAGGAAAGATAATTAATTTTAATTTTCTAATTAAGGCTTAAATTATGATAGATTTTTTCTTTTTGCAGTTGGACTGATTTTTTTTTTGTTACCCTCCTGATTTTTGAGGTTTTGTCTTGACTAGTTCAAATGACCCGCGTCGCACATTTAATTTTGATGGGTGAGTTTCCGACAGGAATTTTTTGTATACACAAGGCCTTGAACTTAAGACTTACTTATTCTATATCAAACTTTGATAAATTGAATTATCGATCACAAATAAAATCATTATAGGAATCGAGATAAAAGGGAAGACAATTAACTTTTACTTTCCTATTAGTTACCCAATCTTGTTCGAGTGTTCGTAACATATTCTTTTTTTTTGGTTGATTATTGTGTTTAAAAGAATGCAAGTCTTTTTTATACAGATAGAATCATAGTTTTAGGAAACAAAAATTATAAATCTATTAGATTTAAGGTGTGAAGAACAATTCTCTTTAACCATTAATTATGTCTGTGTTAGTTCCGATGGAAATGAAGATGATGTCCGTCTTAGGAAATTTAAGTTCGAGCACATGCGTTGCAAAATGTATGTACGTTGTCAAATGATTAAGAAAATGTATAAACATATACTATCATATAACCATACTCAATATACTAAAAAAATGTGCTAAACAAAGTTTTGTGGCAAATGTCTACCTCCTATATGGACCAACAGAACATAAAAAATTAATTATTAGACTTGCTACAGTAAATGCCTTAAAAAATCAAAAACAATATTTTTTTCTTCTAAACACCCTTAACAAAAACAAAGGCCTTAACCCATTGAACTAAGTATTGGGTTATGAAAAAGCTGATTATTATACTCTAATATCAATTCAAGAAAATGAGGAGGAAAAGAGGGGATACCCTTAAAGTTAAGGCATATTGGTGAGTTGGTCCAAAGCCACACTTGGCAAATTTTAGGTGTCACCTTTCCGTGCTATGATCTTAGGGTGGAATTGAAGTTTGGCAACTCATTAGGCAAGCATAAATTTTAAGTTTCCTGAGAAATTTATATGGATCCCGTTCATCATATAATTTATGGTTTCATCCGTTTAAAATCAATCAATTATTTTTTTATTTTGTCATTAATCCACTCATAATAATTTATAAGTAACCACCCACTCTCTATTTGCATGATTAAAAAGGTAGAGATTCATCTTTTGAAGAAAAAATAACCTTGAGAGAAAAAGATGAAGTGGTTGATCTTTAGTTAATGAGATGAGACTATAGATGACATAGAACCATGTTCATATAATAATTTTTCCTCCTTTTGGGTTTGGCTAATTTCCAATTTAAGTACTAATTACACCTAGGGGTGTGCAAAATAAAACGTAACTGTTAATCGTAACCGTTAATTAGTATAACCATTTATTTTATAGGTTAATTAATCTAATCATTAAAGTTAAACGGTTTCGGTTAATCAAACCGCTAAAAAATGGTTAATGGTTAACTTATAAGTACTTTTTTAACTAAGTATAAAGTTTGTGCTTAAAATCTCTCTATTTAAATATTTTTTTGAAAGTTTTAATACAACATTTATCGGATAGATAGATTTATTATTATAAAAAGAAATATTGAACATTTGAAAAGAAAATTGTCTGTAACCTAACCATTTCTTAACGGTTTATCATTTTTTAACAGTTAGGTTACAGTTAATAACAGCTATAACGGTTAACCAACTATTTAAGCTACACAATACAGTTAACTTACCATAAACATCCCTAACTACACCCAATGGGGTCAAATGTCTACCTTATTTCTTCTCCACATAAAAGAGTAAATAACTTTAAATTTCTAATTTTGAACTTCAACAATCAATCTTTTAGACAAACAATTATTTTTGTTGAGAATCTATGTTATCGTAGACAAATTATTTCATTTATAAATAGGGTGATTATTTTATGCACAAGTAGTGAATTTTTGTTGTTGCAAATAGACATTTAATGTTGACACGTATCTTATTTAGAGAATTATAAACTCTAAACCCTAGACACTAAATAAAATATTAGAGGATAATACTTTCTTATTTATCTTTGATTTATAAAGTATTTACCAAAATTAAAATTGACATTTAAATGTAATAAATTGCTTTGTAATCAAAGATTTGATCAAGATTAGAAGGAAAAAGGGACTCTTTGTTTTCCATATTTAGTTTCACTTAACCCTTGAAAAAAATAACTGACGAAATTAGTATAGCATTAACACAATAAACAAAAACAAGTGGTTGGTGATTAAAATCCATATATATATAAATATATATATTGAGATAATCTATATATATATGGAGAAAAATATTTATTTTTGTAAATAAAAAATATACATTGAAAAAAGTAATCATTTTATACACCATCGATTATATGGAGAAAAAAGGTTTTCAAAGTATTTTAATTTTAGGATTTAGGGATTTAGTTTAGGGGTTAATGTTTATGGATTTAGAATTTAGGTGGTGTAATTACGATTTAGGGGTTATAAGTTAAAACCGGAATTTACTCAAATATAGCTTTAGGGGTTTTCTCAAAATATGTTACTTCTCATTTTAATTCTTGAAATATTGCATTTGCTACAGTATCCTAAAGTCGGATTCAACAGAATCCGACTATGAACAATGTTTTCCCCAAAAAACCATAAAAATTGCTTGAAGTTGGATTCTCCTAAACTAGTCTTTAGGGTTTTTTTTGAAATTTACTGTTTAAAGTCGGATTCTGTTAAATTTGACTTTTAGGGTACTGTAACAAATACAATATTTCGAGAATTAAAATGAGAAGTATCATATTTTGGAAAAAAAAACCCTAAAGCAATATTTATGGAATTCCCTCGTTAAAACTTGAATCCCTAACTATATTACCCTAAAACCTTAATTTTAACCTATAAACATAAAATTTTAACCACAACCCCTAAATTCCAAATCCACAAACTCTAAAATTAAAAAACTTATTATTTTTTTTCTACGGTCAATATATTGAATACAAATCATAATAATTATTATCAAAATGAATTATTATAAACTATTATTCAGATGAATAACTCGAATATCTAAATAATGTCAAATAAGATGAAACTTTCAACTAAAATAAATAAAATCTGAACTAAAAATCCAGTTCAACTTTGCAGTTTATCTTTAAGTTCTTACTATCTCGATTTTACCACTCTTGAGCCAAAAAAATCTCTTTTTTTTGTTTGAATTAAGGTATCCACTGCCAATAGCAGAAGTAAACGACTAGCCATGAAATATACTTCATTCTCGTTGATAGCAATCAAACTCCAAACCTCATGGTTAAAGGATGAGGAGAGCAACCACCACACCACTTCTCGTGGTTAAAAAAAATCTCATTTGATATGAAGTCTTTGCTTTTTCTCATTTATATACGTATTAATTTTCTATGTTTAGTTATATCTAGATAAACCTTTTGTCAAAAAAATATCTAGATAAACCTTGACATTAAATATTTTTCATTAAATAAAGTTTTCGTCATAAAACCTAAATTCTAACTCTAAACTCTAAATTTAAATCACAATTTTTAATTTTTAAGCACATAAATTTTTTCTTAAACTATGAACCTTAAATTGGAACTTTAATCCCTAAAATTAGAGTACTTGTGGAAACAAAAAATTTCCACCGTCGGTATATTGTATAAATCTAAACCATTAAATTTCCCCAATGAAGTCCATTATTGTTGAAAATAAAATTCCTACCAAATTTTTACAGCATAATTAAAATATATGAAGTATTCAATTATTATTTAGCTATGTAATATGGTAGAGATTTTGACACTTTATTAAATGAAAAATGTGTACAAAATTTAACAAAAATACATTACAATATGAAGGTGATGTAATAGAAAATGTGTATAGAATTTAACAAAATACATTACAATATGAAGGTGTGTGGGGAGGGAGATTACTTCACTCATTTTTAAAATGCAAACATCTCAAATGAGACATATGACATGAGGGGTTACTTTATAATGGTATCAATGAATACTTAAAAATAAAGGAAAAATTCGATCTTCAGTATAAATAAGATCGTAGTTTAAAATTTTAAACAGAAAAATTATTGATATAGATTATGTTAAAACTTTTTGAAAGGAAAAGTGAGCCTCGTTAAAAACTCTCCTAATCCTGAATGATCTGAAGATCAGTCAAGATAGATAGAAGGGGGATTATGTTAAATTTTTAATCATTTTCCAACGAAATTAGTATATGATCAACCCAATACTAATTCAATAAGCTTAATTAATATTTTTAGAGAGGGGGGAATATTACTAAGACTTTGGTATGTGATATCAACTTATGTTAATCTTATTTTATTATTGCAATACATCTAAATTTTAATATTTACAAATCATATATAATATTAATTGGAAATCTTAATTTATTCACATTATTTATATAATTCTTTAAAGACTATATAGTAATGGCCAACACCCATAGGTGGTGGCATTTATAAAAGAAACATAAAGCAAAAGGAATTAAGTGGGTTTTTCTTTTTAAATTACAATTACAAAAAATATATTCGTATGAATACAATTACATTTAATTAATACAACATACGGTGCGTTTGAAAAAAGCCTCTTATAATTGAATTTAAGTAAAATTTACAATTGTGACATGTTTTTAGACAATTATATTTTAATTTGTGACTCCCATTAAATTGGATGCAAGTGGATGACTCTGATTACATCCTTCAATTCGTATGGATGAGAATTGATGTATGTAGTTATATTATTCTATTTTATAATTAATGTTATTTTAAAAAATAAAATTATGTAATTACAATTTGTACTATAAAGATATGACATGGGTAATTAAGATGTAATTAAACTCCGTCAATCAAACATTTATATGAAATTAGAATTCCTTGTAATTATATTTTTATACAATTCATGTGTAACATTTAAATTCGATGAAACCTGAGTCAATATTCTTTAGAGCGAGTGGTTAAAGTTCTCAGTTGACACCTCCCCTCTCCTCTAAGTTGTGAGTTCTAAACCCATTAGGAGTAAATTTCCTATTCTCCTCTCATAGATAGAAATTGTTCAAAAAAATACGATGAGACTTGAATATGAACACATAAAACTTCAATAGCTTAATCTTGCCAACATCTGATCGACTAAGTATTTTAAATAGTGGGGGAAAACTTATTGAAAGAACGGAATCTTTGGATTATATCCTTTAATCTTACCAACTCCTCTTACACAGATTAAAGCACGTCTGAATTGTAACATTCTAGACCGATACAGGTAATCCAATCCGATCAGAGGTGTTATATGAAAGAAACGGTCAAATGAGCCATCAATCTTCAAAAGCTGCTTTAGTTTTTTTTAGGCAACGTTAGCATTTGTCTCCTGCAAAAAGTTCCCCAAAACACAATCTTCTTTTTTTGTGTTTATTTTTTTAAAAAATAATTAATTATATTATTTATACCATATGACAATCATAATTTCTTTTATGAAAATTCATATTTTAAAGGTCCTAAGAGTGGATCACCCAATAAAGTATATCAATCTCTTAGCATGAAATAATGCAAATATTGAATTCCATTCCATTCTTTGTGTCCTCAATTGATTATTCTCACGTTACCTTGGAGGCAAAGGTAACCTACCATTTTCCTCCATTCTTTTTTTGGGGCATGTAATTTTGGTCCTCAAGGGGAGCATGCGACTTTTGCACGTGTGGGTGCATGTGCTCTTTCAAAAACAAATACTAATAAATATTTTCATTTTGGAAGGTAAGATTCCAAGTTTTCATTTTTTTTTTAAATTAAGCATCGTGCATGGAGTGAGTTAAATGTTGAGGGTTTAAAGTGTACATTTCGTTTTTATTAAAAGTCTAAATATGATTACAATGTAGTATCTATTCATACATATTCTTAACCCTTTGACAATGCACATACAACTTACAAACAAAGCGATTTGAACCTGAGACACCTAGTATGAACACCATCTATTTTTCCACAATAACCGTTTTTTTAAATTGTAGGGGTTGTTTAATGATTAAACTCAAGACTGGAGGTGACAAGTGTCAATTAGTTGTAGATTTTTTGGTACAAGAGAAATCAATAGAAAGAGAGTTCAGTATAATGTTCATTTCAAATGAATTAGATCATATAGACAAGCCTAAACCTAGAAAACAACATTACCCAATAATGTAAAGATAGACAAATATAATTGGGCTATATTGAAAAGGGCCATTCATGGCCTAATTGTCTATGTGTTTTGAGAAAAATTTCTTTCACTATTGATGCAATTGTTGGATAAGATATTTAATATTTCCACCAAATTCTATTGGTATGCCCATAGACCTTTGGAGTCTTCATCATTCATCAAGAAAGTTTCATTTGGAAAGGAAATCTGCTTTTTTTTTCTTGCCAATTTCTTGTGCTAGCTAGATAAACTCACGCATACTTGCAGACTAAACAACTCGAATTCTGATACATGCCACCTTTTATACTGGGATCACTCCTTGAGTTTATTTCAAATGAATTAAATCATATATAAGCCTAAACCTAGAAAACAGCACTACCCAATAATGTAAAGATAGATAATATAGGTTTATAGTTGGGCTTGGGCTATGTTAAAAAGGACCACCAATGGCCTAATTGAATATGATTGTGTTTTTGAGAGAAATTTCTTTTCCAATTGATGGATAAGATATTTGAGATTTCCAACAAATTCAGTTAGTATGTCAATAGACCCTTGGGGTCTTCATCAAGGAAGTTTCATTTGGACAAAACAGACGAAAAAATTTAATACGACTTCTTTAAAATAATTTGATGGCCAAAAATATTATTAGACTTTGTTATGAAAATTTGCTCCTAATAAGTATTAAATTCGCAATTTAAAAAAGATGAGAAAGTATCAACCGAAAATTTTTAACCGTAAACTTTAAAAAAATTTGACCACACAATAAAAATATTTTAAATAAAAATACTTAACAAAGTGAAATAAATTACATAAACAAAACACGCGATAATTTCTCGTTTCCTTTCAAGTAAAATATATCTCTAAAATTTGTGTTTATGGTAAAAGATGAATATTTTTACATACAGTTTGACATAGGCCTTGTTTGTCAATTAGCGGATAACTGATAGTGGGTTACATTAGTTGATAGTTGACAGCGGATTGCATTAGCTGATTTTATTAGTGGATTGTGTTAATTGATTGTATAAAATGTTTGATAAAATTAACTGACAGCTGATAGTTGTTTGATTATTTAAGCATGCAAAATGACATATAAGGACATGATTATATTTAATACTGATTTGAATAGTTTATTAGTTGTCAATATTTTATATCTATTAGTATTAATTAGATTATGAAAAAAATTAATATAACATTACTGAGCATATTTAAAGGATATATATATTAATTTATTATTTTTATAATTATTTTTAATACAGTTTAATTAATTATTAAATTTAAATACAAATTTAAATGTGTGAGAATAAAAGAAAATAAAAAGTATTAGTTTACAAATGTCACGATGTAAATATACGAGGGTGAAAAATTAAAATAAAAAAGGTTAAATTTAGGTTATTTAGAGATTTTTTATAATTGTTAAGGGTAAAAGAATCTTTATAACACTTATGTCAAAACCTCTAATTTCAAAAAGCTCATATTAGCAGCTTTTTCTTGAGTTTATTAGCGATTTCACCCCAATCCGTTATTCTAATTCACTATTTACCAAATATCCAAATTAGCAGATTTAATCGATCAAACCTCTAATTTTGGCTCAAACTGCTATTTACCAAACATGGTCATAATATTTATATTACTCAGACATTTCTCTACTCATAAATTAAAAGATATTTGTAGCGATGTCCCTCCTCACTAAAAAACATGTGTTTTTTATTGTTTTTTGTTTTATTTTGAAAATGATGTCTTCCGCGGGATTTTATAAAAGCCGTGTTTTATTTAAAAATGGAGTCGCCACCGGCCACTCAAGGTGGACCGGACACCGTAAAAACCAGAGATTTAAAATTGATGGGTTCGAGAGTCGATTACGGATGGGAAAAGATTAGCACCCCCACACCGCCCAAAATTGGTACTTTAATAATTACCGCTTTATTAATATTAGACTTTCCGAATTTAAAGTGACGATTAAATTAAAATTTGGGTCATAAGTGTGAGTAAATTTTAAAGGCTCCGTTATCCTAGAGTAAACGCCCAACCACTATCACTAAGCCTGATACTGGCCCCGTTTACGCTCGGATAAAAGGGCACCGCATTGACAAAATATATATCCGTTATGCAAACTTAAAAAACATGGCAAATATAAATAAATACATTGCGGTAAAAATATAAATAATTATTAACATAATAAAATACTAATATAACATAAATAAAATACTAATCTAAAACATTCATACATAAATATTAATCTAACACATAAATAAAAAAAAATTTAACATAAATAAAATACTAATCTAAAACATACATACATAAATATTAATCTAACTCATAAATAAAAACAAATCTAACATAAATAAAATACTAATCTAAAACATACATACATAAATATTAATCTAACTCATAAATAAAAACAAATCTAACATAAATAAAATATTAATATAAAACATATATTTAAAACATAATAAATACTAATCTAAAACATAAACAAACATACAAACTAAAAAACACAATTTTAAATTAACTACTACTTCATTAAATCATAAAAAATATAACACAAATAAAAAATGAAGAAAACATACATAACTAGGAGTTCGAATGACGAACCCCGACTGAACCCCACCGAGATCTACCACGACCTCTCCAAAAAATAACTAGATCGGATCCAAAATAGGACCCCGATCGAACCGGTTAGGACCGAGGACACTGCCCTAGTCCCGGGCTAGCCAAGAGCACTGCTCTCTTTATGGCAAGCCACTGCCGGCTCTTGCTTCTTCAACCCCCATGCCTTTATATAGGCAATTGGGGTTGTTAAAGGGGGACGTGGAGGCTTTAGCTCCACACAAAATTTCTTCTTTTTTATATTATTTTTATTATATATATATTTTTAATTAATAATATTATTATTACAACAATACTAAAAACTCGAACAAAAATGAGTGATTACAGTTGCTCCTCTTCGCTTGTTCTTGTGAAGCGAGAACAAAACAAAGATCAAAAGCACTTATTTTTGTCTTATATGGCTGAACTTCTCTCCTTTTGACGCGTGTCTTCTTTCTTCGGCAGATCTTCTTTCTTTTCGGCGCAGGTCTTCTTTCTTGTCTTGATTGATCCACCTTGTCACTCTTGGGGAAGTAAAACCTTCGAAATGGGGGGTTGTTTGTTGGGGAAGCAAAATGAGTCCAACTTGCTACATTATTGATAATAAGCTAATACCTAAAGAGAGTTCGACCCGGCTGCAACACCGACGAAGTGGCAGGGTCTACAAAATTCGATCCAGCTGCAACACTGATGAGGAGGTAGGATCGGTGGATGAAAGTCCCAATGTCTGATCCAGCTACAACTCTGACGAAGATGCAGTATTAGAAAATTTAAAACTTCTTCTTCTTTTTCTTTCTTTTTCTTTTTTGCTTTTTGCTCTCTTTTTTTCTTTCTTTTTTGTTTTTTTTGCTCTCTTTTTCTTCTTTTTTCATTTTTCATTTTTTTAGATACAATGTTGATAAAACTTGAAAGTTGGAAAATTTTGACCAAGCTACAACACCGACGAAGAGGCATGGTCTAAAGTTAGTAATGTTGATCCAGCTACGACACCGACGAAGAGGCGGGATCAAGAGTTAGTGAATTTGGTCTAGCTACAACACCGACGAAGAGGCAAGACCGGAAGTTAATGATTTGGTTCAGCTACAACACCGACGAGGAGGTAGAACTGGAAGTTAAATTTGACCAAGCTACAACATCGACGAAGAGGCAAGGTCTGAAGATTTGATCCAGCTACGACACCGACGAAGAGGCAGGATCGGAGGATTGAAAGCTTATTTTGATTTTTTTTCTTTTTTTCCATTTTTCTTTATTTCTTCTTTTTTCTCTTTCTCTTTCTTTTCTTTCTTTTCTCTTTTTTTCTCTTTTTTTTCTGAATTTCATTTTTTCTTTTTTCTTCATTTTTCAAGAAACACAATTGATAAAATTTGAAAATTAGTAAATTTTGACCAAGCTACAACACCGACGAAGAGGTATGGTCTAAAGTTAGTAATGTTAATCTAGCTATGACACCGACGAAGAGGCAGGATCAAGAGTTAGTGAATTTGGTCTAGCTGCAACACCGACGAAGAGACAAAACCGAAAATTAGTGAATTTGGTTCAGCTATAACACCGACGAAGAGGCAGAACCGAAAGTTAGATTTGACCAAGCTACAACACCGACGAAGAGGCAAGGTCTGAGGATTTGATCCAACTACGACTCTGACAAGGAGGCAGCATCAGACAGTTTTTTTGTGATCAAGCTACGACTCTGACGAAGTGGCAAGATCAGAATTTGACAAATTTGGTTTAGCTACATCACCAACGAAGAGGCAGAACCGATGGATGAAAATTTCAATGTCTGATCCAGCTACAACCCCGACGAAGAGGCAGTATCAGAAAATTGAAAACTTCTTCTTTTTCATTTCATTTTTTCATTTATCCTTCATTTCTTGCTCTTTTTCATTTTTTCTTTTCTTTTTCTTCTCTTTTTTTGCTTTGTTTTTTTTTCATTTTTCTCTTCTTTTCTGTTTTTTCCTTCTATTTTTTGATTTTTTTCTTTCTCTTTTTTTGATTTTTTTGATTTTTTTCTTTTTTGATTGATTTTTAGCTACAATTATAATAAAAAGGTAAATTCCGAGTAAAATTTAGGTCTAGCTGCAACACCGTCGAAGAAGCAAGACCTGGAGAGGATTTGATCCGCTATACCAATGACGGAGAGACTATATCAGAAAAATGTGAGACCCGCTACACCACCGATGGAGAGGTAGGACCGAATGGAAACTTTGATATGCAACACCATCGACAGAGGCAAGATCTACATTAAGTTGGCGTACCACCACTGACGGAGGCATGATTTGCAAGATATTGAATTGTTGTGCTATTGACAATGAGACTATGTTTGGAAAAAATTCGCTCCACTTCTGTCGGCAGAGGGTAAGATCTGGAATGTTGGCGTCCGTCACACCATCGTCGGAGGAATAAAATCCTAAAGTGGAAAAAATATTTATTAGTAACTGTTCAAAAACTTGTCGCTGATACCTTTTATTTAGATATTTCAGCATCTTTTGTTTGTCCTCTTCCGTGAATAAGGTTTGCCTCTTGTCATTGCCCCCATGTTGAGGGTATCCCGGTCTTTTTCGTAGACCTGTTTGTATGTACAAGCAAAAATGCATGAATTTTAGGCCTAAATGCATGTGTCTATCCTAAATGCAACGCGACTTTAGTGTATGCATTGAACATAGATGTATGACGTATGCAAAAATGATTTAATACAATATGAATGCAATTAAATGCATGAATGTGACATGATTTTTCTGGCCCTCAATGGGATGCCCCTGACTCCTCACTGGTCCTGCCAGGATCTTGGTCTTTTGCATATAACAATGCCCCAACCTTTTCTTGGGTTCGATTACCTTTCTTTGAATCTTTCATCAGGGTGTATGCCCCAACACTTTGTTCGTTCTATGTTGTCATCTGAAACTGCTCTTGAATTTGACACTTTGAGTGCGGATTCTGTTGCCTTATAAGTTGGGTTCATAAATTGTGTGTTGGTTCATGGCAACTCATTATTAATATTATTTTGGATTAAGTGCAGTTTTGCAGACTGTGGTCAAGGATGCAAGAGTTTGACTCGGTAATGAAGGCTGAACCTTGGCAAAGAATGCCCTCGGACTGGGACCTTGTTAGAGGCATAATGTTTGTAAAAGATGTGGAGGGTGCTTTTGGACATGCCCTAAGATTAGGCTCTTGTAGAGGTTCTGCAAAGTGCTAGGTTGACCAACATTGTTGTATCTAATGGGGTAACTCGGGGACCGACTTTAAAATTTTCAAAATATATGCATGTAAATGCAAAATGCATTCTTAGATGTGAAAGTACTGATTCAAAAATGGTTCTCGTGGCTCAACTTCTGAACTCACGGGATTTATTTGCAACTTTGGATATTGTCTTGATATCTAGAGTGCTAGATTTTCTCCCGATGATAATTTTTCAAATTGAGAACCAGTCGTGAATAAGCATTTCATGCTGGTAAAATGCAAAAATTAAAGTGTTATGATGAACCGGTATGATGTGATCACAAAAATGGGTCAATTTGAAATTAGGGTAAAAAAGATTTCTGATCGGGTAAACCATTAACTAACACCCCAATGTAATGCAAATGCAATGATGTATGCAAAAAAGGGTAAAACAAAAAAAAATGAGTTAGTACCAGATAAGATCAATAACACATAAATAGAAGAACAATTTAGATAAGGTAAACAAACAAAACAACCTTATTTACATCCCGTCTAAAACACCTAGGTTATTCGCATGGCTCTAAAAAGGGTGGGTTTCTGTACGTTCTCTACATGCAGTTTTGGTGCTAGGAGGTACCCGAACTGTCCTTGCTGTCATCTACTAAGAGTAGCAAGGCCCCCGGTCATCACTCATTATAGGCTCCTTTCAACCGGGTTCAATTCAGGGGGACTCATTCGCTTATGCCTGCACGAAAGAACAATATCCTTACGAAAGCATAAGGTACTCGAGCACCGAAGGTACTTGCTAGGCCTACACGGGAGAACGATATCTCCACGAAAGCATTAGCGTTTCCCCCTACTTAAAAAGGACGGGTTTATATGCCATATTTTAAATGCATTAAAATAAATGCGTAATTATAACCGAATGTTACTTTAATAGTCACTTTAATCCGGAATTTTTGATTTTAATAAAGCGGTAATTATTTAAAAAGCTCGACTCTCTTTTATTTTTGAAAACCAAAAAAATGTTCCCAGTGGAGTCGTCATCTGTAGCAATGTCCCTCCTCGCTAATAAACGTGTGTTTTTTATTGTTTTTTGTTTTATTTTGAAAATGATGTCTTTCGCGAGATTTTATAAAAACCGTGTTTTATTTAAAAATGGAGTCTCCACCGGCCACTCAATGTGGGCCAGACACCGTAAAAACCAGAGATTTAAAATTGATGGGTTCGGGAGTCGGTTACGAATGAGGAAGGATTAGCACCCTCACACCGCCCAAAATTGGTACTTTAATAATTACCGCTTTATTAATATTAGACTTTCCAGATTTAAAGTGACGATTAAATTAAAATTTGGGTCATAAGTGTGAGTAAATTTTAAAGGCCCCGTTATCCTAGAGTAAACGCCCAACCACTATCACTACGCCTGATACTGGCCCCGTTTACGCTCAGATAAAAGGGCACCGCATTGACAAAATATATATCCGTTATGCAAACTTAAAAAAACATGGAAAATATAAATAAATACATTGCGGTAAAAATATAAATAAATATTAATATAATAAAATACTAATATAACATAAATAAAATACTAATATAAAATATTCATACATAAATATTAATCTAACACATAAATAAAAACAAATCTAACATAAATAAAATACTAATCTAAAACATACATACATAAATATTAATCTAACTCATAAATAAAAACAAATCTAACATAAATAAAATACTAATATAAAACATACATACATAAATATTAATCTAACTCATAAATAAAAACAAATCTAACACAAATAAAATATTAATATAAAACATAAATTTAAAGCATAATAAATACTAATCTAAAACATAAATAAACATACAAACTAAAAAACACAATTTTAAATTAACTACTACTTCATTAAATCATAAAAAATACAACACAAATAAAAAGGAAGAAAATATATCTAACTAGGAGTTCGAATGACGAACCCCGATTGAACCCCACCGAGATCTACTACGACCTCTCCAAAAAATAACTAGATCGGATCCAAAATAGGACCCCGATCGAACCGGTTAGGACCGATGACACTGCCCCGGTCCCGGGTTAGCCGAGAGCACTGCTCTCTTTATGGCAAGCCACTGCCAGCTTTTGCTTCTTCAATCCCCCATGCCTTTATATAGGCAATTGGGGTTGTTAAAGGGGGGCGTGGAGGCTTTAGCTCCACACAAATTTTCCTCTTTTTTTAAATTATTTTTATTATATATATATTTTAACTAATAATAATATTATTACAACAATACTAAAAATACGGACAAAAATGAGTGATTACAATATTAAATACTTAAATATGCTTAATCTCACGTCTCTACCATATTGTACCAACGACACGTTAACCGAACTAAATTCAATTGACAACAATATATTTATAACTCAATACTTTTATTAAGAAACGTGGTGAGGGCCAAGGAAATAATAAATCTTTGAAAAGGACACGGACTACTTCAATTTCTTCATAGATCTCTGTTAGGTCATTGAACATTCATTTGTTGTGCATTGTCATTAAATATTCCCCAAAATTCATGCTTTCATTTTACAAGGTGAAAAGTCATGGAACCCCTAAATGAGTAAATGTAAGTTTGGTAAATTTGCTGCATTTCTCTAATTGAAAACTAGAAAAAGTATTTTTTTGGAAAAATCAATATATTCTATGTTTATGTTTGGGGTTCAGGATTATTTCTCTCAATAATATTTTCGTTAAATGTTATCACATATCACTGCACTCGACAATCATATTATTTGATTACATGTTCTTTTTTATAATGCCTATACCTTTTTTGTTATTGAAAAATCATATTAACTAACCATAAATTGGTCTAGTATGATGAGACACTAGATCCCTTAAGTAAGGTCATATGTTTAATTTTTGACGTTGTAAATTGAAGAAATTAGGTTGGAAAAGTCGTCATCATAACGAAACTCTACAGTACTCGATATGAATTAATCAACCAATAAATTAGATATTATTTTTTTGTTTAAACTACTGGCATTTGACTCATTGGCCGACTAATTTAGATCGGGTTTTGCAGAGGCCCAATATGGAGGTAACCCTTTCAACCCGATTTTTTCCATTCACAATGTCATGATTTGAACTTCTGACACTGCTTAAGGACATAACGTCTCACCCCGCTAGACCAACTGAAAAGATAGAATAAAAAATCATATTATATCGTTGTAAATTATTGTCCAAACATTCTAAGCCATGAAAAGATATAATAAAAAACTTGCAAATCTTCGTGACAATGAGATGATTTCCAGAAACAAAAATGCTCAAATGACAACAACATCAAAATATTACAAATGCATGGCCAAAGAATTTGACTTCATTTTTGTCGTAACTCACAAGCATATCCCCATGTTTAACTTTATCCAATACCCAAGATTTCACCACGTGCTAGAATTTGGTTAGTTGTTAATTTGCATGTATATTGCTTTCTGTATTATCTATCAATATTAAAATAAAGATATGAATATGATACGTAGCTTAAAGTACATATTAGTTAAATCCAACAAGTAGTTTCAGTAGAAAAGTGAATGATTTTTATTCTAAGAGATTCGAATTCAAATTGTTATATCTGCGAAATGCACATGCACTATCAACTGTCGGTTAAAATATATAATAACATATATTATTTTGTAATTCCCTTAGAACTATTAAAAAATACGTATTTTAATTATCGATAAATGTTGGATACAATCGTAAGTTACATTAAATTTAAAATAATATATAAGTGAAGTGAAAAAAATGTTACGTTTAAATATTCAGTTGATATCTTTTGAAGCTAGATTATAAGACGATATCTTATATATATATATATATATATAGGGTCCACGTCACCCATTTTATCTAATGCTGACATGGCATAGAAAAAGATCCCCTTGTTTTGTCAGCAATGGGATTTTCTTAATAGGTGTAGTGGTTTTATAGGTGAGAAATGAGAACACAATCTCCTTTGGCTTCCCTAATTCCGGCTTTGCATTTCCCACGTGACAGTTGAGAAATGTCATTTTCCTTTCCTTTGGTTTGGCCAAAGAATTTTCTTAGATTTTATTATTATTTTTTGTTGACCACCGGTACCCGATTTATTGACAGATTAATTTAAATTAAGTTTTGCAATGGCTTAATATGAAGACAATCCTTTCAATACAATTTTTTTATTTATAGTGTCAAAATTTGAACCCCTAACCTTGCTTAAAAGATCTAACATCTCATCCCGTTAAATCAATTGATTGTTGGTAAATTTAATAGTTTTTAATGTGACGTATTTATATGGTATAAGTATAATAAAAAATTTAAAACATGAATATTACAAAAACAACATTGAATATACAAATGTGTCAAAGTTCATATAACATTAATTATAAATAAATTTGAAAAATATAAATATATTATACTTAAACATGGTATATTCTCCCTACCCTAATATGTAATGGTAACAATGAGGGGTTTGAACATGTGTGAGATAAGCGAAAGCATAGGGCCCCATGAAAAGAGGGTCCAAATGAGTTGAATTAATGTTTATAGGGGAAAAATACTTTGGTTTAATAAATTACGAGAAAAATAAAAAATGGCTTTAAAGAGAGCCCCATAATATATTTTTTATTAAGATAAAAATATCTTTTTAAAAAATCTTATATATCTTTAGAATTATAAATTAAAGAATCTTGTTTTAATAAACTACACAGGGCCCGTAAACCTTTAAATCACCCTTACAGTAAATCAAAATATGCAAAAATATATATTGAGCATTCCCTACTGACAAAGTTTTTTTAACCAATAAGTTAATTTTTTATTATATTAAAAAATAAAAAAATTAATAAAGACGCATTTCTTTTTTCATTTTTATGTTAGTTATATAGTTTAAGCTTTGGGTTTTTAATTATTATGGCCTAATTTACCACATCAGGCCATGGTCCCAACCAATGAAAATCACTTACTACATCATTTTTTTTTCATGTTATTTTTTTTAATTAGTGAATCTTCACTAATATTTTTTACATGTCATTTAAAAACAGTTTTTTTGAAAGTTATTATATAATAAAAAAATTGACAAGAAAAAAATAACATAACATGTGATTTTTATTGGTTGAGACTATAACTAATGTGGTAAGCAGAGCCGTTCCTGAGCATGGGCGAGAGGGGCGCCCGTCCAGGGCCCAATTTTTTTATAATATTAGTATTATGGTTCAATTTTTTAATATTTATTATTGAGGATTTACTCTTAAATTTTATTTTTCTAATATTTGTTATTAGGGCCCAATTTTTACAATAATTGTTATTAGGATTTTAGGGGCCCAATTTTTTAACGTTGTTATTAGAGTTTTCTAATATTTGTTATTATTGATCTACTCTTAAAATTCAAAATTTTCTAGTATTTGTTATTAGTTGTCTAATTTTTTCTCTCAATACTTGTTATTAGGGGCCATATTCTTTGATTTGTTATTATGAGTTAAATTTTTATCAATACTTGTTATTAGGAGTGTACTCTTAAAATTCTATTTTTTGAAATATTTGTTATTAGGGTCTAATTTTCCCTAATACTTACATTAGAGGTCTAATTTTTCAATAATTGTTATTAGGGCCCTGATTTTTTTCAATATTTGTTATTAGGGGTCTACTTTTAAAATTCATTTCCCCCAATATTTGTTATTAGAGGTTCAATTTTCCCCAATACATGTTGTTAGAGGCCTAATTTTTTCTCAATATTTGTTGTAAAACATATGTTTGATTTTGATATAGCAAAGTGTTTGAAGACTAAATTGTAAAAGGAAATACATTTTTAAGTACTCAAAAGTCTCACAAAATGACAATGAAAAGTTTTCCAAAGTTAAAGACTTAAACCCAAAAATTTTCTAAGTGTTTTCAAGCCAAAATACACAAATACACCCAGACGTATCGATACACCCATTGGTGTTTCCATACGGATTTTGGCTACTGGAATTTGGTTTTGCAAATCGTACCGATACGGCTTAGCTCGTTTCGATACAACCTTCAACTTAGCCTGCATTTTAAACGATGCGTATCGATACGGCCTCACCCGTTTCGATACGACATTCATCTGGATAAATGTTTTTTGCTTCGTGTTTCGATACGGCTCTGTCCATTTCGATACCATTTGAAATATGGGTTTAAGACATTTTTATCCGTACCGATACGGTCTTAGCCGTTTCGATATGATTTGCATTAAATGTTTTCGACCGTTGCCTTGTCATTTATTAGAATCAACAAACTTTTAATTTTTTTCGTTATCCGTATCGATACGCCCCTAGGCGTACCGATGCAATTTTTTATCTCAGATTCCAGTGAGCAAAACTCGTACCGATACGACCTTGTCGTTTCGATACACCTATCGATACGGCCTCCTACGTATCGATACGCCTATACACAACATATATATTTTTCTTGTAACATGTATCGATACGGGCCTTCGTGTACCAATACGGATGGTTGGCAAACAACACTTATTGTGGGAAAGAAGCCTTCCAACGGCTATATTCAATACTCCAACCACCCAAACGGCTAGAAATCAATGAAAGGGTATAAATACAAGACTCCAAAGCTGCTGCAATAACTAATGAACCTACTTTGATCAACACTCAAGCAATCAAGCAAATTCCAACCCTTAGAGCTTTTATTGTCAAATCCTTGTACACCCAACTTGTGTAATTCCTTTGTACATCTTTATTTCAAGTTTGGGGTTGTGAGAAATCTTTATTGGGAAAAATTTGTATCTTGTGAGGATATTTCATTTGCCAAA
The DNA here is from genome assembly GCA_019671005.1 of Hibiscus mutabilis. Lineage (NCBI taxonomy): Eukaryota > Viridiplantae > Streptophyta > Magnoliopsida > Malvales > Malvaceae > Hibiscus > Hibiscus mutabilis. The sequence goes on from CM033742.1 coordinate 37,002,375, forward strand.
CTTCTTTCTTGTAAAAGACTAATTCTTGATCAAGCTTTCGGTAGAAAGCTTTGATTGATTGTAACGGTTGCCTCCTTAGCCTAGAAAAGGGGAAGAATTTCATAGTGAAATTGTTGAAAATCCTTAGTAGGAAGCTAAGGTAGTGGACGTAGAGCTTGTTAGAAGCTTGAAGCGCTATAAATCATTGTGCCCCTTTGTCTACTTTTTCAACTTGCTTCCAAAACTTTAAAATTGCCAATTCACCCCCTTTTGGCCACCATCTACATTGATTGATCATCTTAACAATTGTTATCAGAGCCACACTCAACCGAAGGTCTAACAACCATTGAGGCGATCCTAGAAGGTGATATAATCAATCAAAGTCAAAGCCATGGCATCCACCTCCGGCAATAACTTGTACGAGTCTCAATCCATCAGTAAACCTTCATACTTCAATGCGGATAACTATCCTTGTTGGAAAAATCGTATGAAGTTCTTCATCAAATCCCATGACTACCTCCTATGGGATGTAGTGAAAGATGGACCAACAATCCCGATAAAGAGAGAATGTGATCGGTTACTACCAAAGTCTAAGCACGAGATGACCTATGAAGATCGGAATAAGCTCCAAATCAATGATAAAGCAATGCACATGCTATTTTGCTCACTTGGACCGAATGAGTAATCCAAGATGTCATCTTGCTCAAGTGCCAAAGAAATTTAGGATAAGCTAGAGATCACATACGAAGGCACCAATGAAGTTAAGGAGACCAAGATTGGGCTTCTTAATTTGAGCTAAGAAAATTTCAAGATGGAGCCAGATAAAGACATCTCCAAAATGTTTGAACGATTATCCATTATTGTAAATGGCCTCAAGGGTCTAGGAGAAGTCATTTCGGAGGAGAAGTTAGTTCAAAAACTACTCTACTCACTTCCCGAGTCTTGGGATAGTAAAAAAACGGCCATCATAGAAGCAAAAGATCTCATGACGCTAAAGCTCGATGCTCTCATGGGGTCTCTTCTCACCCATGAGATAATAAAGAAAGGAAGATAGGAAGAAAAAAAGAAGGAGAAAATGAGGATCAAAAAGAAGGAAGTAGAGAAGAAGAATATGGGAATCACTCTTAAAGCTTCACAAGAAGATAGTGATTCAAGTGAGGAGGAAGACGAAGAGTTGGCTATGATAGCCAAATGATTCACTCGGCTCATGAGATCCAGTTGAAGAAAGAAGTTCAATCGAAGAAGGGATCTCAAGAATAAGAGTAAGAAATAAGAAAATGATCTGATCGTGTGCTACGAATGTAAGAAGCTGGGGTACATCAAAATCGATTGTCCCCAACTCAAAAAGAAGGGCTTCGAGAAGAAAAAGAAGCACAAGGCCCATGTAGCCACTTGGAGCGATGAAGAGTCTTCAAGTGATGAGGAGCACAAAGTTGCCAATCTTTGTCACATGGCCTTTGAGGGGGATCTAAAGGTGACCTCTAACTCATTAAATGATCTTACATATGATGAATTATTTGATGACTATAATGAGTTACAAGAGGCTTATGACGAATTGGTTAAAAAATATAAGGAATCTATTTTGAAAAATAAGAAAACTATCATTGATTTGAAAAACCAAAAAGATTCCTTGTCTAAAACCAATTCGAAACTCGAAAAAAAAGTTAGTGATTTAAAAAACAATCAAAAGTATTTTGAACAAGAAAATGTTGATTTAAATAACCTTTTTTCCAAGCTAAAGGATCATTACCTCAAGGAGGTAAATGATCTCAAAGCTTCCTTAAACAATGTTGGGAAACCAAGTTTTGAAAAAGGGCAATCTCCAAAACCCAACCATGTAAAAAGGAACTTTGGCGGGAACAAACATAGAGGGTATTCAAGGCCATATTTTGGTACGAAAGTTAGAAGCATTTGGATTCCTAAGGATGTTGTAGCTTCTAACAATGCAAATTAAATTGCTTCTTGGATTCCTATGGGAACCAAGATTTTGAGAACTAATGCTAGTGGACCCAAAAAGATTTGGGTACCAAAAATCAAAGCTTGATTTCTTGTTTGTAGGTAGAGCATTGCTACAAGGCGAATGCTACAAGTGCAAACTCATAGTACCTTAATAGTGGATGCTCAAGACACTTAACCAGAGACAAGAGTCGATTCTTGGAACTAAAGCCAAAGAGTAGAGGAGTAGTAACATTTGGTGACAACTCCAAAGGCCACATTGAAGGAATTAGTTCCATTGGTAATCACGCATCCATTCTCATTGATAATGTTTTATATGTCACCGGTCTAAAACATAATCTTTTACGTATTAGTCAATTATGTGAAAAAGGTTTCAATGTTGTTTTTGATCTAATGGTTGCAAAATTTTAAACATTGAAACAAATAAAATTGTGCTTTTTGGTCATCGTATAGGAAACATATACATGGTGCATCTAGATGACATACAGATTTCTCATGCATGTTTTGTTGCAAATAATGAGCATGATTCATGGTTATGGCATATGAAATTAGGGCATGGAAGTATGAGTGATTTAGAAAAATTGGTTTCAAAAGATCTAGTTAGAGGTTTGCCTAAAATAAAATTTTCAAATGATAAAATTTGTGATGCTTGTGCAAAAAGCAAACATAAAAGAGTTTCTTTCAAACCTATTAATGATGTTTCAACTAGTAGAGTTTTACAATTGATCCATATGGATCTCTTTGGTCCTATTAGAACTATTAGCTTGGGTGGAAAATCATATGCATATGGTTTAGTTGATGATTACTCTAGATACACTTGGGTTTATTCTTAAGTACCAAAATGAGGCTTTAGAAAAATTTATGACTTTTTCAAAAATTACTCAAAATGACCTTGGTCAAAATGTTTCTCACATTCGAAGTGACCATAGCACCGAATTTCAAAATTTAGGTTTTTGAGGATTTTTGTAACTCAAATGGTATTAGCCATAATTTTTTATCTCCAAGAACACCTCAACAAAATAGGGTTGTTGAAAGGAAAAATAGAACTTTAGAGGAAATGGCTAGAACCATGCTTTGTGAAAACAATTTTTCAAAATATTTTTGGGGGAAGCCACTAATACAGCTTGCTATATCATAAATAGAGTAATGATTAGGCCTATTTTAAAGAAAACTGCTTATGATATTTGTTGTGACCATTTTTTTGAAATATCAGGACGTGTGAAAAATAGCCCGACGGTCGATCTTTTATAAAATTAAGGTTTTCTGGCCATTTTAATTTAATCTTGAAAATTTAGGGTTTTTTATATTAAGACGGATTTCCTTTATTTATCTTTTTAAAAAAATGTTTGGAGTCGCCACCGATCACTTCGAGGTAGATCGGACACCAAAAAACAAACCAGAGATTCTGTATTTAAAAATTGGGTTTGGGAGTCGGTTACGTGTAGGGAAGGATTAACACCCCTACAAATGCCCGTTATCGGTACCTTTAATTTTTCGTTGCATTTTTGGCATTTCGAATAATTATTTGAATCTAATTTATCCCATAATTATTAACTGAATTTAAATTCTGAATGCAGATATCCTTTTATAAGGAAATTCATTTTGTTCGAATACGAGATTAAAAGCACCCGTTAGGAGGCACCTCCATTCGTATTTTAAAAATGAATTTCTAACATAAAAGGTTTTTAATGAATGATATTTTATTGTCTTGTCAATTTTAAGTTCTATTCCTAAAAAGGCTTTATTTAATTGATTATTTAAATCTATGAATGTTAATTAATTTAATGGCTTTTATGAGAAAATGCCATTTTCATGAACACCTTCCATATATTTAAAGCCCTTAAATTAATCACATTCCTAATTAATTATTTCTTCTAATTAGTTAAACTTCTAGTCCTAATTACGGCTCTAACAAATTATTTAATCAATTTTATAAGTGAAAATGTATATCAAATATACACCTTTATGACCAAGGCTAAGATAACACCTATTGTAAACAATGGATCACCATCCAGATTTGAACCTCAAAAATTATATTCAATATGCATTTAATTAACTACAATGTATTAATTATTAATTTTTTGATTTTAAAAAATTAATTTAACAATCAATTTTAAGTGTAAATATATTAAATATAATTTAAAAAATCCATTGAGATAACACCCCATTGTAAACAATGGAACATCATCCAAATTAAGATTCTAGGTTTATATTTAATATATTTTTATATCTACAATTATCTTACCTATTTAATTATTGAAACCCTAATTAAAGAAACCTAAACTAAAAGGCTCTAAACAATTATTAATATCTAAGTGCATTTAATTATCTAACAAAAACATACTATATGTTATTTTTAAAAATGCATACATATAAATTAATAACATTTAATTGAAACAATTAAATAAATAATAAAAAAAAAACAAATTGAAACATTAAAATTTTCTTTTATTAATATGAGGCTTAAAATGAAGAAATTACAAATCTAAATGTCAATTTACAAAGCCCAAAGTGTTGCTAATTGAAAATGCTCCAAACTAAGGGGACAAATTATAATGTTTGGGTGATTAAATTGGAAGAATCACAAAGTTTTGGAGTCAATTTTAGAGAAAATGAGGACTAAATTGAGACAATTGCAAAACTCAGGAAAAAAACCAAATAGAATCTGATAAAAAGAACGCGGGTTAAAAGCCCGACCCGTTGAAAAAACTCGTGGGGTCAAAGGACCCGCCTCTAAAAGACGTCGCTTCCTATGGCGGACTATAAAAGGCCTTTTCAGAGTCAAAATCATCCATTTTTCACCCTCTAAACACTCTCTCTAGCTCAAAAAACTCTTTCTCTCTCTCTTATAAACAACCCATTTCCCAGAAAACTCTAACCAAGTGGATCAAAACCTTAGGTTTTGATTGAAGATTCAACGTGTTCTTCAAGAACTAGATGAACTTCAAACTTCGACCAAACTCGTGATTCCGCCGCCTAATCCATCACCACCACCGCTTTTGGTTGGCTTTGATCCTTTAGTCGCCCATCTCGATTCAAATGTGGCGCAGCGTTCGCAGCCACCTTACCATAAATGAACACCAGCCATCACTCACGTCCGGTTGTTGTCGAGGAGGTTTTTCGCCACCGTGAGGTAATTTACGCCACCACCACCACCAACCACCAAAACCAAAAAAAGTCTAATTTTTCCTTGTTTATTCCTACGGCCTAAAACCTAGTCTCGGCTCGGTAGAGCCACCCAACTCCGGCCAAACTAAACCTAAAACTACCCGAAACTGCCTCTTTTTAACTCGCCGTTCAAAGCCTACTCCGGCCACCAAATATAAGTTCTCGGCTCTCATTTTAACTTTTGATATCGTTTTTATTCCTATTTTCATATATTTGTAATTAACTTTTTTTGTTTTAGTTTTTATAGGGAATTAAATTGGGAATGAAATGTACCTTTTCGACGGTGGCCGTGGCGGTTTTGACCGATGAGCTTCTCGATGTCCAACGAGCTTTCTGGCTTACGATGAACTTCCCGGTGACCGTTCATGCTCCGGGCAGTTCAGCATCCCCGAGGTGAGCACCATCTCTCCTCTTTATTTATTATTATAATTATTAGTTAATAGTTTTTAATTAATGGTCATTATTGCCTGACTTTTTCTCTCCCACTATTTATAGGGTGTCAGATGATGACATCATCGGGATGCCAGTTGGTGAAGAAACACACAATCCGTGTGAATTTGTTTTGGGCCAATAAGAGTCTGCCACTTGTCCTTTTGGACACCTATTTTAGTTGGAAAATGAACTAATTTTGGGCCATTTGTGTTTGTTTAGCTATTTTCTAAAATAAATGGGCCGGAAAGACTGAATGTAATAGGAATATGGGCTTTGGGCATTTATGGGATGTAATTGGACACTGTTTGGATTTGTAAAATGACATTTGAACTGTTCTGGTTTTTATTTATTTAAATGTATTTATTTATTTAGTGTTTAGTACTTAGTATTTATTATTTATTTATTTATTTATTTATTATTAAGCCTGATCAAAATTCAGGTATAACAGCCGCCCCTCTTTGCTCATTGCTGTAGAATAGGGATAAAGCAAAGACTTCAAATACACGAATTTTTTCCAAACCTCTTTGTCATCCTCTAAAAGGTAGGTCTTTCATTACGAACAATGCTGAAGTTTAAAGCTATTCTTCTCATTACGAAATTCTTCATCTAACGAGGTTTAAAGTTGTTCTTCTTATTATGAAATTCTTCATTCTTATTATCAAAATTCTTCATCTTCCATTATGAAAGGTTTCGAAAGTTGTTCTTCTTATTATGAAATTCTTTCTTTCATTTCTTCTCAAAATGTGGAATCTCAAAATTGTTATTCTTATTATGAAGTTCTTTAAATCTTCTCTTAAGAGGTTTGAAGCAAATTATTCTTATTATGAAATTCTTCGAACTCTTCAAATTGTGAGAATGAGCGAACTTTTCTCATTAGGATTTCTTTATTCTTTATGAATTTCTTCATCTATGAAGGTTTCTTTCTTTGTCAATTCTTCTTATTATGAAATTCTTCAAACATATATTGGAGTTTTGAACGAACTCTCTCTTTTTAATGTGTTGAGCGAGTTCTTCGAATAACTCTGGAATAAACTCTTTCATTTAGTTATTGATTTTGCTGGTCTATTCTTCAAAAGGGCAAACTCTTCTTATTATGAAGTTCTTCATCATTTTTTGGCAAACGAGTTCTTCTTATTATGAACTCTTCAATCTTTCTTTGTTGGAGAGTTCTTCTTATTATGAACTATAAATTCTTTTTGCTTGTTGACTTTTTTCTCTGAAAACTCTAGGGAATGTTTAATCTTTCTAGGGGAACAATCGCAAAAAAACATCATTAATTAATTCAAATTCAATCTGAAATATCATGAAATACTTTCAATTTCTCTTTTGAAGCACTAAGTTCTTTGATGACATTGCTTTTCTGTCTAAGGTATCTTAATATTTCTATCTGAAGCTCATATGGAATCTCATCTCCTGTTTTTTTTCTCTATTGATCAACTTATTATGTATCATTAAAACTCATATTTATTATTAATCTTCCATCATTAATTGTAAAAATGTACAATTTGGGTATATCATCAAAATTTTAAGTGTTTCAACAGGAGACGCTGAAACTATAAATCTTCATTGTTTGAGCCTGAAGTTTGTCTATCTTGCTTTTCAATATGGCGACTTGAATCATTTTTTTTTTTTTTTCTTTTTTTTTCCTCTTTTTCCTTTTTTTTTTTTTTTTTTTTTTTGTTTTTTTCTTTTTCTTTTTCTTTTCTTTTTTTTCTCTTTCTTTTTCCTTTTTTGTTTTTTTCTTTTTTTTTTTTTTTTTTTTTTTTTTCTTTTTTTCTTTTTTTCTTTTTATTCTTTCTTCTTTTTTTTTTTTTTTTTTTTTTTTTTTTTTTTTTTTTTTCTTATTTTTTTTTTTTTTTTTTTTTTTTTTTTTCATTTTTTTTTTTTTTTTTTTTTTTTATTTTGAAACTTTTTTGTTTGAACGATATGCTAAAAGCTTGACGTCTTTCAATAACATGCTTTATCATCTTATTTTGACAATCCTTAAAAAGTACTCGTTATTTTTGAAAATGTCAACCCAACGGTCTTAACATCATGCTTGCAGGACTTAATGATGACTTGAAAAACTTAGAGTCATAATACATTTCCTTCCGCATACAAGTATCAGAGCTTTTGCTGAAATCTACTCTTCACATCTTGCTGAATATATTTCTACAAACAACATGTCATATTGAATTATGCTTCTGTGAATGCCTTGAAATTGTTGAAAACCCTAGACATTGTTGAAAATCTGTCTTTGTTAGAATCTGTCGGAGCCTCTTGCTGAAATCTGAAATTGGCCTTTTCAAACAAAGCACCTTGTTGAATATGCCTCTACAAACGAAATGTCTTGCTGAGATTTGCCTCTATAAACATGATATTTGTTAGAATCCGTCTCTGCAAATGAAGCCTTCTGTTTAAACAAAATGTCTCGCAGAAATCCACTTCTGTAGTGGAATATTGTTGAGATTCGCTTTTGCAAGTGAAGTCTCTTGTTGAAATTTGCCTCTATAAACAAAATGTCTTGCTGAAATCCACTTCTGTAAGCGGGATATTTGTTGAAATCAGCCTCTGCAAATGGAAAATCTTGCTGGAATTTGCTTCTACAAACGTCATGTCATACTAAAAGCTGTCTCTCTAAGCGAAATATTTTTTTGACATTTTCCTCTGCAAACTAAAAATCTAGAGATCTGCCTCTCTTCCAACGAACATCTTAAGACCCGTCTCTGCCAACAGATTATCTTAAGAAATCTGCCTTTGCACATAGAGCTTCTTGCTAAAATCTATCTTTTTCAAATAGAATATCTTGCCGAGATCCACCTCTGGAAACATAATATTTGTTGAAATCCGCCTCTATAAGCACAATATCTTGAGATCTATATCTGAAACAGAAAATCATGAATTAATATCTTTGCTTTCTCATAAACACAACTGTAATCTTTGTTAGATATATTTCTCTAAGATTTATGCTCATTCTCTGTCAGATTTTCTCCTCCGAAATTTCTATTAATTCATTGCCGAATTTTCTTCTTTAAGATCTTTACTCATTCTTGCTGAATCTTTCCTTCGAGATCTTTACTCGTTCCTTGCTGGATCTTCCTTTTCCAAATCTTTATCCATTCTTAACTGAATATTTTTCTCCAAGATCTTTGCTCGTTCTTTCTTGGATATACCTATTCAAAATCTTTATTCTTTCTTAACTAGATATTTTTCTGAAATCTCTCCTCATTATTGCTTGAATCTTCTCTTCCAAAACTCGAAGTTATAAATTGATCTTCGCCTTTCATTGATTGAATCTGTAAATTCCTGCCAAAGTATGCAAAATGCTTTGAATGTATGTATTATCATGCTTCTACTTATGGATGCCTAACTATATGATGCATGAATGTTGTCAATTGATGACCATTTGGGCAAACTTTCATCTGCTGGGGAGCTCCAAATTTCTTTGTTTCGTCTTTCATTGAAACTTCTTCTACTGACAGCGTAACCCATCTCACACTCAGGTTCAATCTTCATGATCTCTGCATTTTTTCTCTAAAGCACATTTTCAGGTTTTCACTTCAGATTTTTTTCTTTTCTTTTTCTTTCTTTTGTTCTTTTTCTTCTTTTTTCTTTCTTTTTACAAAAATGTTTTTATTTATTCATTCTGATGATACTTTCTTTGCCTTCATGGGTCAAGCACATAGACCTCTTTTTACTGCTTTTCTCCATGCATTTCTCTCAATTTGAATACTAGGGGATCACCATTTTCTTAGAAAGCCGCCCTTGCTAAATCTTCATTCGGCTTCTTTGACAAAATTCTTTCTCATAGCTCAAAGAGATTATGATTCATTGTTGTTCTAGCTTACAAATCTTGTTTACCAGCATGTGATGTTCTTCTGCAATGCTTTTTTTGCAACATTCCCCCGCTCTAGCTTGACTTTGACTACTGCCTTTGCTCACATTTGTCTCGCTTTCTCACAAAAGCCTTCAATAGATTTATCTGGCTGTATCTTTGTTTCTAAAAGATGGCTCATGCTCATTCTTCTTGCCCCATAATTACTTGTATCATTTCTTGAATGCTACTGACACTCAGAACCATGCATTTTCCTCGTCATACTTTCCATCATTAAACAAGTATCGAGGCCACCCCCTATTCTGTCTGTACTTAAAGGATTAATACATCATAATAATACCCACAAAATCCTTTGCTTTTCTTGTATCTAATCAATTTATCTGCAAGATACTTGTTGAAAAGATAAGTGAAAGGCTCAAAATATTATTTTACTAGATTTGAGAAATTGGAATAATTTGATAAGTCATGGCAAACACGAGAAAACAAAATTAGGCCCCTTAAATAGTAAGTGCAACAGAGCCTTCGAACCAAACTGCAAAGATCAACTCCAATGTGACCCATTCTGAACTATTAGGCTTCTGAGAGAAACATTTCCCGTATACCTAATTTTCTATCCCATTTGAGGTGGCACTCTTTACCTCACTAACTCACCATGCCCAATCCTTCCCTCTTTTCTGATCTCGATCAAGCATTAGAAGTCTGGAAGTCCTTGAAAAAAGGTTAACCCTGATAAGCGGGATGTATTATGAAGACAAACTCATATTGCTCCAATACCCGTATATGGTCAAGATGGTCTTTGGAGGCTTGTAATGTAGGCTATGATTCACGAATACCAAAGAAAGGATATACAGGCTCAAATAAATACTTAAGGGTGATGAAACCAATGATCATTTTCCAAGTGAAATATCATTTTTGCACTGATCTGAATATGATCGGATGAAATGCTCTTTTCTTTTTTTGTGGATCGCTCTAGACTGCCCATTTTTGGGTTTTCACCCTAGAGTTCATTTCCTTTCCTTGTAATCGATCTTCCATTGCTCCTTTGGATAGAGGCTTGTTGAATGGAAGACATCACATACATGCATTACTTTCTTTTGCACTTTTCAACATTAGTGCTTTCTTTACTTCAACTCGATTCAGTTGACTCTTTGAACACAAACTCCCATTGTCTTCTTTTTTTGTTTTTTGTTTCTCTTTTTTGACTGAATTCAGAGTATTCTTCTTCATTCATCATGTCCTTCTGTCTTTTGTGCTTGATATATTCACTTTTGTTTCTTTTGCCCCTAATTTACAAGGCATTATTATCATAGCTTGATCAAAATTGAACACTTTTCACTTGCGAATAAACTTTCATCCTCTTTGCCCCCAGTGTAGGGGTGATCCTTGGTTTGGGTTGAATCAAAATAAAAATCATCAAGCTCAAATGGGACAACAAACGATATTTCTTATTTTCTTTCTTTGTGAAGGGAGGTGAAGGAATGCCAAATGTCCTCCCATACTTGGATATCTTCGAAGAAAAGTCGTCTTCAGGTGGATGATGTTTTGGGTTATCACTTCATTCAAAGACCTTAGCCGACAATGCTTGAGAGGTAATTCACTCAAAATTTGTATTTGGGATTTTTCTGTGATTCCTGAACACCCATTAATGTCTTCTCGTTGGCTTAAATAAACTAGAAGAGAGTTACATTTTTGAAGTTGATCTCTGTATTTGATTCAAGGTCACTCTTACAATTAATATCCCGGGACCTAAGAAAAATGTTATTGAAGATATATACATATATGTATGGGAGAACAAAAACTAACCCATAACAAAGAATGAATGAAATATTAAAAGAATGAAAGAATGCGAAATGTTTGCCATTTGAGAAACATATATAGGAAACAAGCATCATGAGCAAATAAATTGAAATAGCCTCCCTTAAAAAGGACCCCTAATGCTCGCGGGCAAAAGTGATTGGGATGATTCAGGGTATTACTCCGCAACAGTCCTAAAATTGAAGACAGATCTCCCGTGGTTCAATGTTGACTATTAATCACGGAAAGACTTGAGTTAATTTTGGTCACTCTGCTTCTATCATCAATTCTTTATTTTCATTCACCATTATAAAGACATGTACATTCTTGTTCATGTTCTGATGCTCTCATTCTTTCTGAACAGATTTTTAAATCTTCAGCGATCAAATTCCTCAATGTTGCTCCACTGGTATCTTGCCATATTAAATATGCCCCACCTTTATTATTTAGGCAAATAATTGCTCCAAATCACTGAACTTTTATCAAGTCCATCTTTAATTTTACAGAACCACTAGAACCCCGTGGGAAAACTTGCTAAGTCACTGAACTGGCTAATATATGTATTTCATCATTACCATATCCTCTGGTAAGCAGTTTTACTGAATAAAGAAATACCAACTGAAGATGATTGCCCCATACTCAATCATATCCTCCTCTTGAGTGATCAAACATTTGTAACCATAACCTTGTATCTTGAAATCATCTCTGAAGCAATGCAAGAGAATCTTTGGGCTTAAGGTGTCATAGTTAATTTCTCATACTACTTCAAAGATAATTCTTGCAAACTGTACCCCGTTGATACATAGACATTAACAAGACAGACTTCAAAATTCTAGACAATCTTGGAAACATTCATTATGAATCTCTGACTAACCAACTTCTTGATTTCCTCCATTAAGGACCTACATTTCTTGGTAGCTCATCCTGGTGTCCCATGTGAAATTCGTAAATACTATCGGGATCATAACTATAGGCAAATGAGCTTAACATATTCTTCACTGGTCCAGGGATAAGAGATTGACCTTTGATAAGGTAAGGAAATAAATATGAAATGGGCATTCCCAATATGTATTTTTCCAAGGGATCTTCCGTGATAGACCTGGTAAGTAAATTGACCATTTCCTCTTACGACCTCAGGAGTTCGATCATTACATTCATTACATTCATTCACTTCTTTCTCTCTTTCTACTTGACATTTTCAACACTTGTTTTCTGAGCAATCCAATTGCATTTTCTCCAATCTGGGGACTACTTTTAAGTTATATATCTTAATAGCTGATCTTCAGTGTCAACTTTCAAAATCTCTCGCTTTCAGAAGATTTTAAATTTGCAACTTGAAAATGTATCATCTCAATCATGACTCACAATAGTCTTGATATTGTAACAACTTAATTAATGGGGTTCTGATAGTTCCTCACTGTAGCGATGTCCCTCTCGCTAAAAAAAAGTGTTTTCGAAGTATTTGTTGTCTTTCAGATATAAAAATGTTTATTCCGTAGGGGTTTTAAAAAACCCGCATTTTATTAAAAATTGGAGTCGCCACCGGTTACTTAGGTAGGCCGGACACCATAAAAACCAGAGATTTGAAAACTGTTGGGTTCGGGAGTCAGTTACGGATGGGGAAGGATTAGCACCCCCACACCGCCCAAAATTGGTACTTTAATAATTACCGCTTTATTAATATTAAACTTTCTGGATTAAAGTGACGATTAATTTAAGATTCGTTTATAAGTACGAGTAGATTTTAAAGGCCCCATTATCCGAGAGCAAACGCCCAACCACTATCACTACGCCTGATACTGGCCCCGTTTGCACTCGGATAAAAGGACACCGTATTGACATTATATATTTCGATATGCAATCTTAGCGAGCAAAACATAAAATATGGCAAATAATTCAAATACAATAAAAATAAATATTAACATAATAGAATATTAATCTAACATAAATAAAAATACCAATCTAAACATACATATATATATATACTATGAACAAGAGAATTAACATACAAAAAGCATGATATCACAAAAAAACGGAACAAACAAAACATGTTATCATGTGGACATAATACACAAATAAAACTAAAACACATAAAAGGCATGTATACGAACAAACTAAATTAAAACACGAAGGCATGACATCACAAAAATACATATGTTGTAAAACATAAATACATATGTAATACGAGAAAAACATACATGAAAGCATAAAAAACATACTAAAAATGCAAACATACTCAAAGAGAATAAAACATGCTAAACATTTGGAATACGAGTAAACAAGCTAAAGGCTATATTAACATAATAATATACAAAAAAAACGAGCATGAAATAAAGAGGTGACAAGAACATATATAACACCTATGTAAAAGACCACAAATCATATTAATGCAGAAATATTAAAACCTAACTACTTTAAAACAAAATAATAAACAACAATAAGGGATTGGAATGGAATAAAATCAAAACAGAAGGCTTATAACTTAAAATAAAAAATGACATTTAGGGATTTAATCAAGAACCAGATAAAACTTATAGGGACTGAAGCTGTAAAAAACCCATGCGGCAAGCTCGAAATCGAAAGTTCAAAAACACGGAGGTCCTTAGGGCGTAATTTGACCATTTAAAAATAGATTTCGGGTAATTTTCGGGGCGAAATTGGAAAACTTGGAAACATAAGAGGGACTAGGTTTGTAATTAACCCAAGGGGCGATACCGTTTTGAAAAATCCCAAAACGCGGGATGGTTTATGATGCAATTAGGCCATTTTTTAAAAAAGGCTTTCCTATAAATCCCCCCAACCGGCCTCCCCTCTCTCTTTTTCTCATTTTTTCTAAGCCTTAAGATAAAAACCCCCCACTCTCTCATTTTCTCTCAAAAACAAACTTCAAGCCCTCGATGAACCCAGAAACTGGCGGCCATCCGCCGTCTCCTCCGCCGCCGGCCACCGTTAGTCGGCGCTGGCAAACCTAAAAAACCTACCAAAACAAACCTCGCTTCAACCCGAACCTGAATCTAATCTTAGATTTACACAAAAACTCCCCCTTTTGCCTAGATCTGAGAAAATACGAGGTAAAAAACCATTTTTTTCTTTTTTTGAAAATAAAATTAAAACCAAAAGGGACCTCCCTCTCTTTTCAGTTCACCATGTTCAGTTTTGGAAACTGAGGCGGCTTATTACTGGCGAGGGGAGACCCACCGACAGCGAGGGTAAAAAAAACTCAACCTTTCTCCCTTTTTGTCATTTCTAGATTATATACATACATGTAATGCTAAAGACAAATAGATACCTTTTATTTTTTTGTGTTCGAAAGATGAACAAAAGAGTGAGATCTCTCTTTTTTTATTTATAAGAAAAACTAGTTACAACTGATCTTTTTTCTGATACATATCTGATACACATATCTTGTTCCTCCTTTTGTTTGGTAGGAATAGAAAATGAAAAAATGTATGTTGTCTGGTTTTTTGGTACTGATAACCCATTTTCCTCTATTTTTTGCACACCAACTGAGCACGGTGGTTGAGCTTGTGGTACCGTAATGCATGGCGGATGTGTCATTTGGCCAGACCAAATCCTGGCCATTGGATTAGATCTGATCCAACGGCTGGGATCACTTGGGGCACGAACGGTCATGATCGCTTCTGGTGGTTGATGGAGACGATGACACGTGGCGTATGATTATCTGAAGGGTCAGCTCGTGTACGCCGCACGTGCATGGAAGTCCGGCAGCCTCTGGAGTGAGCTACACACGCCAGCTGAAGGGTCTTCTTGATTGATCTGGAGCCGTTGGATCAAGATCTAATCCAACGTCCCAGATTGGGTTGCGCAAAGGGATAAAAATTGTTAGGGCTTAGATAACTGATGTATTAGGGTTCTGTCAGGCTTTAGGTTTGGGCCGATCCGGCCTTACAATGTATTTTGGGTTTTATAATGGACTGGATATTAATTTATTTGGGTTTAATATTTTTGGATTTTCATTTTAATTTAGCCCAATAATATTAATGTTAATGTTGATATTAATACTAGTAATGACAACCATACATGCGCATATGATATACACACGTACAAAAATGCATACAAGTATTAATATATTACACATTTTAATTAATATCACATACGATCATACATATATATACAACCATACACATAGTCAACATAAATATCCACACATACATATATTACGTATACGTTGATCATGCGTACACACATACATATATGTAAACACGCGATAATAATATTAACTAATTATTATATTAGCATGGCACAATATTAACAAACACAGATAAAAATGAGTGATTACACTCACGATATGGTGAAGCTTCGAATAGTTTGAAATACATCTCTCATGAATGAGATCCAGTTTTGATTTGGACTTTTCACTAACAGAAGCATCTTGAGCATCTGATCTTGGATCATTCTTTGGGTAAGAAAATATTGCAGAAGAGAAACCAACATATCACTCTGACTCTAGTAAACCCAGACTGCAACGGGTTGTTTACAAAAGCTTGTCATAGCTTTGTCTTTTTCCTCTTATCTCAATTCTTCCAACAAACAATATTCTTCGATTGAACTGGGCTTCTTACTTTCTGAACATAAATACCTATTCTTGATGAGTCCAATAACTTCAATGGGGCCATTATTTGAGAGTGATTTTGTCTAGAGCAGGGCCACAAATCTGAATACGGCATTGGACATGAATAATTGACTATCTTTTCTAACTGAACTCTTTAGCTTCTTTATTTTGCATCTGTATTCTGCTCCTTTTGCAAGCAATTCTTTTGCAGGCAAATTTTAATCTTCAACCGACATTGGCATTCATCACTTTAGAGAAAGATTTTTCTATTTCCCCTTGTCTCTGTTAAGATCATTATCCTCTAACTGCTGTTGAACCGTTAATCGGTGAGACTTTCGGTTAAACTCTAGAATTTGACTACATTCAATATTTCTATGCATGTGCATTGAGCTTCCTGTATTTTAGCATTTTCAACATCCATCAGTGCCTCTGAGTCAAGCATTCCACTGCTCTCATCATGGTCCAAACTCAGATCTTCAGGATTCTTTATAGATGCCCCCGGCTATATTGATCTAGACTTGCTCATCCTTTTTTCTAGCTTTTATTTCTATCTCTCTCTTTTCTTTTTTGACTCTCTTTTTGACCTTTTTTTGCTCTTTTTTTGACTTTTTTTTACTCTCTCTTTTTTTGCATGAAGGGTCATTTCAGACTGAACCCTTATGTGAGACGAGTTTCTATCTTGATGACCCTCGTTGATGCTTCGTCTGGCATATTTCCTTCTTCAACCAATCGGACTCCAAGAAACGTGGTAGCTCATATTTCCATCTGGTTTCTGAACTGGTCAGCATTTTCCTTCATTCCATCTAAGTGGTCTTCATCAGCCTTTGTAACTGTTCAACCTTAATAAATTTGTTGCCCATGCTTTTTGAACATGAATTTTAACTAATGCAATGTTACTTTTTAAACAAAATACAATATTTTAATCAAAATGCAACATTTTAAACAAAAATGCAATATTTTTATTTTACATAATATTTTAAATGTTGTAATGCATGAATGCACGAGGTATCGGTTTCAAGAACTAGTCATTAGAACAACGCCCATCTAACTAAAAGGTCGAATACAGAGCAAAGGCAATATGTTCACTAGCTCCAGCTCCTTTGGTTGATCACTTTGTTTAGCCTCTAAATCATCATATGTACTGGCTCGGTGTCGATATCAGAATGTTGTTGCAGGCTCTTGATCTCATCGAATAAAATCTGTACATGCCAAGCGACCCCTCACACTTGGCTCCTAAAGTTAATCATTTAATTACTCTGTTTCTGGATAGCCTGGATTACTGCCCAGCTTGATTTTTGGTGTTTATCCTTTATCGTGGTACCTCTTTGAAACTCATGAGCCGGTCTTTCAAAATGTTGTACTGCACTTTCTGATTCTGCCATTTTCTTAGCTCATCATTTTTATCAGCGTTTCCCCTAATTATGGTATTCCTCGGTAAATTCCATCATTTGTGAAACTTGGATATCGCCTTTGAGTTCAAAGCTCTTCATTCTTCATTGGTTTTTCTATCAATAATGACCATTGAATGCCCCTTCAATTTATCTGTTATTTATCTTTCCTCAGGTTATCACTTTTCCTGATACCACAACTTGTTTGTTTTTGAAATTACTGCAGACCCTATTTTGAAAGCTAATATGTTGTTAAGCATTGTATGAACCTTTTTTTTACCTCTAGAAAGCCTCGTGTTTCTCTATTGTTGGTGTTACATGTATCCTCCAAAAAATTGAATAATTATAACAGGCTTCATAAACAGGTCATGGTCCTAAACAATTCTCGACCCATTCGAAAATCTAATAGCAACGCTACAATCCAGGAATTTTGTTGAAATTAAACTTGGCTCTGGCAAAACTTCATCTCGTTCAGAAATTTCTGGTACAATCTTGCGTTACTGACATTTGGACTCCACGAATATTATCCTCGTTCTTGTAGTGAATCTTCTCAAATCCAGCCCTTAGTGACATATTATCCCCCACTTGTCTATCGGACCCCTCAGCTCTTATGTCCACTGCCTACTCGACTAATTCTCGAACCAATACCTCTCATGAATGCAATGTAACAAAACATAGAAAAATAAAACAAAAGCAACAAAAAAACTGTGTCAATATGGTGAAGTAATATTGTAAGTAAAAAAAATTGTTACAGGAAAAAAACAATTTATATTGCGTAAAATTAACCAGAGAACAATTTATCTTGCACACAAAAAACCAGAGAAATAAATTTAAATCAGTAACCATGCCCTAGGTCCCTGTCTGGATCTAGCGGGGTAGGTTTCTATTACATCATGTGGGTTTCGATCTAGACTCTGGGTACCCGAACTGTCGTTACTGGACTAGTAAGACATCGATTCGAGAGTATACGACTCCTTATAGCAGAGGCATAACCTCATGGTGTATAAGGTTGGTATACCAGAAGAAGGATAAAACCCGATCACGGAGCTGAATAACTCACATAAGATCATGACTCACTCCCTCTTAAGGGTGAAAAGCCCGAGTATAAGGCTTATGCATGAATGACAATCAATATCACACAATAAAAAGCTACCTGCATTTTTCCAGGAAATTCATCCAATAATTATAGGAAAAATTAAATTCAAATTACTGTCCTAAAATGCCACGTAAAATTAATTAGGCCTGACTCTCGGTTTTTAAAATCCCCAGCGGAGTCAGCAAGTTGTCGCGACCATTTTTTTGAAATATCGGAACGTGTGAAAAATAGCCTGACGATCGATCTTTTATATAATTAGGGTTTTTTGTCATTTTAATTTAATCTTGAAAATTTAGGGTTTTTTTTATATTAAGACGAATTTTCCTTTATTTATCTTTTTAAAAAACGTTTGGAGCGCCACCGGTCACTTCAAGGTAGATCGAACACCGAAAAACAAACCAGAAATTCTATATTTAAAAATTGGGTTCGGGAGTTGGTTACGTGTAGGGAATGACTAGCACCCCTACAAACGCCCGTTATTGGTACCTTTAATTTTACGTGGCATTTTTGGCATTTCGAATAATTATTTGAATTTAATTTATCCCATAATTATTAACTGAATTTAAATTCTGAATGCAGATATCCTTTTATAAGGAAATTCATTTTATTCGAATACGAGATTAAAAGCACCCCGTTAGGTGGCACCCCCATTCATATTTTAAAAATGAATTTCCAACATAAAAGGTTTTTAATGAATGATTTTTTTATTGTTTTGTCAATTTTAAGTTCTATTCCTAAAAAGGCTCTATTTAATTGATTATTTAAATCTATGAATGTTAATTAATTTAATGGCTTTTATGAGAAAATTCCATTTTCATGAACACCTTCCATATATTTAAAGCCCTTAAATTAATCACATTCCTAATTAATTAATTCTTCTAATTAGTTAAAGTTCTAGTCCTAATTATGGCTCTAACAAATTATTTAATCAATTTTATAAGTGAAAATGTATATCGAATATACACATTTATGACCAAGGATGAGATAACACCCCATTGTGAACAATGGAACACCATCCAAATTTGAACCTCAAAGATTCTATTCGATATACATTTAATTAACTACAATGTATTAATTGTTAATTATTTAATTTTAGCTAAAAATTAAATTAATAATCAATTTTAAGTAAGAAATATATTAAATATAATTTAAAGAAATCCATGTGATAACACCCATTGTAAACAATGAAACACCATCCATATTTGGATTCTAAAATCATATTTAATATACTTTTAATATCTACAATTATCTACCATATTTAATTATTGAACCCTAATTAAAGAAACCTAAACTAAAGGCTCTATTAATTAATATCTAAGTGCATTTAATTATCTAACAAAAACATACTATATGCTATTTTTTAAAATATGCATACATATAAATTAATAACATTTAATTGAAACAGTTAAATAAATAATAAAAACAAAACAAATTGAATATTAAAATTGACTTTTATTAATACGCAGATTAAAATGAAGAAATTACAAATCTAAATGTCCAATTACAAATTACAGTGGCCTAATTGAAAATGCTTCAAACTAGAGGGAACAATTATAATGTTCAGGTGACCAAATTGGAAGAATTACAAAACTCGAGAGTCGATTTAAGAAAATGAGGAACCAAATCGAATGAAGCGCAAAACTTCAGGAAAAAACCAAATAGGATCCGATCAAAAGTGCGCGGGTCAAGAGCCCGACCCGTTGAAAACACACGGGTCATCTTTGACCCGCATCCAAAACAACGTCGTACGGTTCGGACTACAAAAGCCCCTCTTTCAGCCCAAAATCATTCTTCTCCCCTCATTTTTTTTCCAAACACACGCTCTCTCTAGCTCAAATTCTCTCTGTCTCTCTCTCTTATAAACACCTCATTTCCCAAAAAACCCTAACCAAATGGATCAAAACCTTGATTTTGATTGAATATTCAATGTGTTCTTCAAAGAACACAACGAACTTCCCAGACCGCAGCCACCGAGATTCGAATCCCGGCCACCTAATCCATCATTGCCACTACTGGTTGGCTCCAACCAATTAGTCGGCCACCGGGATTCGAATCCCAGCCGCCGCATACGATGCCGGCCACCCCACCATAATGAACATCGACCTAAAACCTAATTTTTCCTGATTTATTCCTACGGCCTAAAAACCTAGCCTCGGCTCTGCAGAGCCACCCAACTCCTGCCCAACTAAACCTAAAACTTCCCGAAACTGTCTTTTCAACTCCGACCATTCAAAGCCCACTCCAGCCACCAAATATAAGTTCTCGGCCCTCATTTTAACTTCCGATCTCATTTTTTTTCCTATTTTCATATGTGTGTAACTAACTTTTTTGTTTTAGTTTTTACAGGGAATTAAATCGGGAATGGAATGTACCTTTTCAACGGTGGTCGTAGCAGTTCTGACCGATGAGCTTTCTGATGTCCGACGAGCTTCCCGGTGTCTGATGAACTTCACGGTGACTGTTCATACTCCGGGCGATTTAGCTTCCCCGAGGTGAGTACACTCTTTCCTCTTTATTTATTATTATAATTATTAGTTAATAGTTTTTAATTAATGGTCATTATTGCCTGACTTTTCTCTCTATCCCTATTTATAGGGTGTCAGATGATGACATCATCGGGATGCCAGTTGGTGAAGAAATACACAATCCGTGTGAATTTGTTTCGGGCCAATGAGAGTCTACCACGTGTCCTTTTGGACACCTATTTGAGCGGGAAAATGAATTGATTTTGGGCCATTTGTGTTTGTTTAGCTGTTTTATAAAAGAAATGGGCGGGAAAGACTGAATGTAATAGGAATATGGGCTTTAATATGTAATTTGGGCTTTGGGCATTTATGAGATGTATTTGGACACTGTTTGGATTTGTAAAAGGACATTTGGACTGTTCTGGTTTTTATTTATTTAATATGTATTTATTTATTTAGTGTTTAGTACTTAGTATTTATTATTTATTTATTATTTATTATTAAGCCTGGTCAAAATTCGGGTATAACAAGATTTTAAAATCCAAAAAGCCTAACATAAGTTATTTTCATCCATTTGGTTGTAAATGTTTTGTTTTAAACAATAGAAAAGACAATTTAGGCAAATTTAACTCTAAAAATGATAAAGCTATTTTCTTAGGATATTGCTTGAACTCTAAATCCTATCGAGTATTCAATAAAAGAACCTTAGCTGTTGAAGAGTCTATACATATTATTTTCGATGATAACCTCCTTCCTAGGAAGGATTCTTGTGATGACGATGATGTAGGGATTTTTGAAGCCAATGATGGTGGGCAATCATCAAAGGTGGATGAAGTTCCAAACAAAGAAGAAGAAGCACAAGATCCACCTTTAGAAACCTTGAAGAATAAGAGCCTAAAGGAAAAGAAAATGAGCTACCCAAGAGAGTACAACTATGTCAAAGGTGGTGATATTTTGGGTGATCCATCCAAAGGGGTAACAACTAGACTTTCTCTTAAAAAAACTTGTAATGTTGTTTTTATCTCATGCATAGAGCCTAAGAATGTCAAAGAAGCATTAAATGATGATTATTGGATAATGGCCATGCAAAAGGAATTAAACCAATTTGAGAGAAGTCAAGTTTGGACATTAGTTGATTGGCCTAGTAATAAATCTACTATAGGAACTAAATGGGTCTTTAGAAACAAACTAGATGAGAGTGGTAACATAGTGAGGAACAAGGCTAGACTTGTTGCTGAAGGTTACACTCAATAAGAGGGAATCGCTTTTGATGAAACCTGTGCACCCGTAGTTATAATGGAAGCCATTAGGATGCTTTTAGCATTTGCATGTTATCACGAATTTAAGCCTTTTCAAATGAATGTAAAAAGTGCATTTTTAAATGGTTTTATTAATGAAGAAGTGTACGTAGAACAATCACCCGGTTTTGAAGATCCAAATTACCCAAACCATGTTTTTAAACTTTCAAAAGCTTTATATGGTTTGAAACAAGCTCCTAGAGCTTGGTATGAAAGATTATCAAGTTTTCTATTTGAAAAATTCTTTGAAAAAGGAAATGTGGACACTACACTCTTTCTTAAAAGAAATGGCAAAGATATTTTAGTAGTTCAAATATACATTGATGATATAATTTTTGGTTCTACTAATGAATTGCTTTGCCAAGATTTGGCTAAGTTGATGCAAGGTGAGTTTGAGATGAGCATGATAGGGGAGCTTTCATTCTTCTTGGGGCTCCAAATTAAGCAAAGGAAGGATGACATCTTCATCAATCAAGCTAAGTACATCAAGGACATGCTCAATAAGTTTGGCTTGGAGAATGTGAAACCTCAAGCCACTCCAATGAGTTCTTCCATAAAGCTTGACAAAGATGAAGGAGGTAAGTGTGTAGATTTAAAGCTTTATCGGTCTATGACTTATCGCAAGTAGACCCAACATTGTGTTTAGTGTTTGTGTGTGTGCTAGATTTCAAGCTAGTCTTAGAGAATCACACCTTATAGTCGTTAAGAGAATCTTTAGATACCTTAGAGATACACATTGTTTAGGTCTTTGGTATCCTAGAGAGTCTTCATTTAGTTTACATGCCTTATCGGATGCGGATTATGGGGGTCGTAAGACAGATAGAAGAAGTACCTCTGGTACATGTCAATTTCTAGGTAGTATGCTAATATCATGGTTTTCTAAGAAGTAAAATAGTGTAGCATTATCTACCATCGAGGCGGAGTACATATAGGCAGGGAGTTGTTGTGCTCAAGTCCTTTGGATGAAGAAACAACTCTTAGATTATGGAATTGATGTAGGTACCATCCCCATTAGGTGTGACAACACTAGTGCTATTTGTCTCACTAAGAATCCCATCCAACATTCTAGAACCAAACACATAGAAATAAGGCATCATTTCTTTAGAGATCATGTCTTGAAAAATGATGTAGTTCTAGAATATGTAGACACCTTGAACCAATTAGCGGACATTTTTACCAAACCATTAGACAAAGAGCGTTTTTGGTCTCTTATGAGAGAGTTAGGTTTAACTAGCCTTCCTTGACCCTTAGAGCATCTTTTTGTCTTAACATGCTTAAATTTGTTTGTTTGATTACTTTTGTGATTTTGCTCATATATACATATATGCTTGTTGTTAGGGGGAGTATGCATCTGTTTATGCTCATACATGATGTTCTCATATTTGATTCAAATCAAATTTTTGAGCAACCTGCAGCTAAAATTGACATTTCTGACACAGACATATCGATACAGTGTTCCTCGTATCGATACGGGTAGTTTACAATCGTTTTGGTACAGGTACATGTCGCGTATCGAAATGACTTTAAAAGCATTTCGATCCTTGGTTTCAATACGCCACATTGGCATATCGGTACGCGTAGCTGTTAGGCAGTTTTAAGGGCATTAAAAGAGGATTTTTCACTATAACTCAAATACCAACTTTTCTAAAAACCCTAGATACGAAAATCCTCTATAAAAACCTCAAAATCCCTCACCTTTTCTCACACAACTCTTCAAAATTATTGAGGGCTTTTGGATTTTCCATCAAACCCAAGCAAAAATCATCAAGTTTGTGCATCCAAATCTCTTCATTCTTCATTAATCTCAACTTCAAGGTATAAACCCTAACCTTTTATTTTTAATTTTTGTACATAAATACACATTTATTTTGTATTATAATTATAGATTTAGAACATATATAGTATGGTTTTCAATATTTTTGTAAAAACTTTTTCAAATCTGAATTTTTTTTATTCGAATATAAAATTATATCGTATAATTTTTAACACTATTTTTAAAGTTTTCTTTTACCATGAATTATTTTTATACTTGTATATGTTTTTTAAACTATATTGTATAGATTTTAAACCATACCTTGATTATTGGATTAATTCTTGGATCGAATGTGTTGATTTATGCATACATCATTTTCGGTTTGATTTTGTTTTCAGATTATGGCCCCAAAGAATCGTGCACGAAAAGACATTGCCTTAAGTTCCAATCCTCCTAATCAAAATCCCGACCATATTGGTAATAGACCCAATCTTACCTATATCTACCAAAATTGTTTTAATGAACCACAATTTCCGCATGCCATGGATTGTTTTAAAACTTATCAAAGTTATAAAATTCGCCAAGAGCGCGTTACTTCCATCCCTTTTCTTTCATCCGAACATTTTCAATTTAAATATCTACCTTTGATGGAAGAATAGAAGTTTATGCAGTTTTTGAGCATACCCGGGATTTTATACCGTAACCTTGTTTTGATTTTTTATTCCAATACCCGTTATATTTTTAATGAAAAATAAACCTTGGTTGTTGCAGTTGAATCCTATTTGATGGGTAAAAATTTCATATTGATTCAACCATTTTAGCAAACTTTTTGGGTTTTGAGGATACGAGAATTGATGATGAGGATTCTTTGGGACATGCCCTTGAAGGCTCCATAACCGTACTTGATGCCTACGACCGTATTTTACACCTCATGATCACTTGGGGGTTCCGTCCACCCAGTAGGAAGTTCTGCACGATCCAACAAGTCGATGACTTTTGGATCTTTTGCTTCTGTGAGGGTAAACGCCCCAATCTTGTTCAAATCATGTTCGCCGAGATCGTCTTCCTTGTGCAACATCTCCATACTTCTATGGTTACATCCTTCACCTACGACACCACATTGATTTACATCTTTCACAAGATGGGTATTTATTTCTCCTATGACTTTGCAGAACCCCTCACCGATCCAATTGATGAACGTTCTCTCCGTCGCGCCAAGTTCACATACTACAATGGAGAATGGGTTCGGAACACCGATCTTTCGGAAGGTGTTCAACCCGAACCGGTGGCGGCTCCTTAAGAGGTATTGCGCGTAATAAGTGCTCCGTAATTGTGCAAGTGTACACGTCGCAAGTTATAGTATAAAAGATATCCTCTCCACAGGGATTGGTGCCACTTCAAGAATCTAACCTCTTGCACTGTAAAAAGTAAAAGAACACAAGTAGAAAATTGGAGGAGTTTTAACTAACAACTAAACTAGAAATCAATAAAGTAAAAGAAGATGTAATCAAATGAGATATAATATGCCAGGTTCTAGGGAGTTGAGGTGTGATAGCCAATTGGATCGTCTTGGTAAAAGAGTGCAAGGGCAACTCAGTTGTCGTGGCAACTTGCGCAGCGGGGTTGCCTTGGCAACTAATCGACGGTTGTTTGGGCAACTGGCTGGGCAACTGTTTGGGCGGCTGGGCAGCAACTTCAAGTTCAACAGAGCGTTCTTCAATGGTTTCTTCTTATCCCTAAATCAAAACTCTAACTAATTGTGCATGCCTTAACAATACACCCATGCGTGAATCAAGGGTGAACAACAACCAATCTTGCGCTCCTCTTAGCCGTTGAAATCCTTAACTTATTCCTAAGTTGGATTAATCTTCACCATCAATAGATTGAATAAAGACCATACCCATTCATTTCTTGAATCTAACTCTCCCGATGTTAGATAAATAGATAGAGTTACGAGATTCTCTCCCAATTCACTCGCAAACAAGAATAAAAACCAAGAATGAGTAAACCTTGAATTGAAAGTGCAAACTCTTATTACCTAAACAAAATCTAATTGTTTCTCACAACCACAAAACACAATAACCTTAGCCAAATAGATTTAGTTCATGGCTAGGTTCCAAAGAAACACAAAACAAAGAATCCCTAACATAAACCTAATCGAACAATAAAGAAAAAGATGAAGAATGGTTGAAAGACCTTGTCAAAATCTCTCCCCCTTTTTGCTCCTCTTGGAGTTAACGACTTGGTCTACTTTAAATAAGAGATGGCTAGGTCAAAGTCTTTCTTGAGGAAGAAGTTAAGTTGGAGTTAAATACTTCTAAAGAATATAATTCTTTATTATATTTAAATTCCTTCTAGATATTCTCATATATTCTTTAGGATTTAATCTCTCTTTAACCTCTTCATGGAAATCAAACTCCTTTGGGATTTAACTTTGCTCCACGTTATCTTGGGCTTATCTAGTCATCAATTTCGGCTGCCATATCATCTTATCCCTTATCGACAATTGCCCTGGCAACTAGCTCGACATCTCCTTCATGCACTGCCCTGGCAATTGCGTCGGCATCTCTTTCATGCACTGCCCTGGCAACTGGTTCCAGCCTTGTTTAGGCAAGTGATTCTGCACACACGCAAAACCAACTATCGGTATCACCCTTTTTTCCAAAAAATTAAGCAAAATATGAAATCAAGCTTAACCACCAAGGAAACAATGCAAACATGCATGAATGGCTAATAATGCAACTAATATGAGCCTAAGTCTAGCAATAATATGAATAAAAAAGTGAATAAAATAGTACTTTTAGACACTTAACACACCCTCAAACTCGAACTATTACTTGTCCTCAAGCAATGCAAACTAATAATTACCCGCCAAGACTTCAATTTTCACAAACTTATCTTTGAACTTGATTTCAATCCTCAGAACCGTGGCACAAAGTATGATCGACTTTTCATTTTTCGAAAAACTTAGGAATTACTCAGAATTAAACTATAATGCTTGTGAGTGTGTGCGGAGTTATATGCAAGTTAATTTTTTAGATTCTATGCAAACAAGAGGTTTTCAAATTACTTCCTTGGGTTCTTTTAACATGTTTTAACTAGAGCCGATTTCGGGCACCTCTAGTGTTTTTAGTTTTCTTAAGTTAATTAATTTATTCGACTAGAGTCGGTTTCGAGCACCTCTAGCGATCAATTTTTACCATATACTAGAGCCAATTTCGGGCACCTCTAGCATTCATCCAAATTTTATTCTAATCCCTTAATTTTTTAACTATCAACCTAAGTTCGCTAGAATTCCTTAAATCAATCAAGCCACAACAGTGTTTTTTTTTCAAGTTTAGCATCATATTAGGATTCTAAATGTTTCTATGGTTATCCTAGAATAAAAATTCCTATCAATTAAGTGCATTGGCAAAGTTATCATCGGATATTCATCAAATCTATTCAATTCTTGTTCCAACTAAAGGCATGGCAAGCAATTTATGTATCCTAAATGCAATACTTAAGATGAATGCAACTAAACATGGTAACTAACTAGTAACAATCCCCCCAAACTCGAGGGAGGCATTATCCTCAATGCATGCAACAAAGTAAAATAAAAATAAAAATAAAGAAAAGTAAAATACAAATAAGGACTTACTCCGAGAGTTCGTCGTCGTGGATGATTTGTTTCCTTTTGGCCCGTGTCTTGATTCTTTTGCTTGAACGCGGTAGTTGCTTCCTTGTTGCCGATGGTGGAATCAATCCTCGTACGGGGTTGTCCTCATTGTCCTCCTCATTATTTTCCTCAATGTCATTGGCATTTCCCTTTCAGCTTGGAGGATTCGATTGGTGCTGTCTTTGTTGGAGCAATAGAGGATTTGTCCGAATTTGAAAAATCGGATAATGATTCAGTACGAGTTGATTCGGGCATAGGCACTTTACCTTTGGCTTTTGCAGTGGTTGCCGGGGCATTTTTAGCTTTGATTGTTGCGGCATCTTCAGTGTTGGTTGTCGTGGCAACTGCTGGGGCATGCGTAGTGTAGGTTGCCGTAGCATCATCTGTTGCGATTGCTGTGGCTACTGCTTCATTGGTTGCCGTAGCAAGGATTTTGGCAGGAAAGATAGGGAACATCACATGGCTGTTCGAGTACTTTTCCAGGATGACTTGGGTGATGGTATTGTTGTGATCCTACATGTACCGCATGAACATTAGTTGCTGGTCTTCAATTTTCCTAAGGTGGTTCGCCAACGGTTGTAAGAGTGCTTCAAGTTGTCATGGGGTTGCTGGCCGAGTTGCCCGGGCATCAGTTGTCTGGGCATTAGGGGTTGCCGAGGCGGTAGGAGTTGCCGCAACAACTGTGGGCGTTGGGGATGTTACCGGTGCCTCTCCCATTAGCTTTTAGATTTGTTCTCGATTCCAACCGGACTTTGGTAGGGTCTTTTCATCGGTGGACTCACTTGGGACATGCATCTCCTTGCAAAGATTGGAAATTAAGCAAGGGAAGAAAAGAGAACCCTTGTCTTTGTGCTACATACAAAAATCTCATCACAAATAATTTTTCCAATGTTAATGATGCGATTATGCAAGATAGAATGTATGAGTAAAAGACGAGGTGTATCAATGGTGGTATTGTGTGTGGTGGGCATTAAATAAGTTTTAATAAACTTATTCCATAATTTTGCCTCGGGTTTAAGCCAAAGGCGATTTACCGTGCCCTTGTATTTACCGTCGTTCCAATGAGTTACCGGTAGAGTGAGTTCTTGAAGCACCTTGTCGAGTTACTTGGGCGTGAGTTGATCAACAAAGGCTTGGTGCTCGTCATTCTCAACGTAGAGCCCGTAAAAGGTGTTGATACTTTCGGGGCTTATGAGTATAGCCTTGTCACGAACAAAAACATAAGGATTATCTGGGTTGGGTGAGTGAGCATAGAATTCTCTTACCCATGATATGTTACCCGGTTCTGATTGATGGCAAAAGATTTGCCACTTTTGATGTGCAATCCTTTGGAATATGAATGGTTCAAGGCCGAAATCTTGATGAGAGTTGGAGTATTCGAAGCCATGTTCTTCGCAAATCTTCCGGCTTTTAAACTTGGAGTGAAATCTTTCTTGAACCACCGGTGTAGAAAACTTCTTGTATCTTGGTTCTTTGGAGGAACTTGGATGAACCAAAAATTCGATTTTGGATGCCATGGATGATCTTGGTTGTGAGTTTGGCAGAAACAAAGAAAAGAAAGCAAAAGAAACTAAAGAGTTGGAAGGTGAAAAGTAGGAATAGGTTTCTTGGAAGTTAAGGGGTAATGGGTTACATAGAAAAGATAGGTAGTAAATATGGTGGGTGGGATTGATTGGAAAAAAAGAAAACAAAGGTTTTGATTGGGGAAGGGGACAACTAGGGGATTTGGGGAAGGGGAAGGGTTTGGCCAGCTAATAGGGTTTATTTAGGGTAAATTGGAGGCTTAATATAAGCCTTAGATTTAGCCCGTTAGTTTCCTTGTTGAAGAAGCTTCCTTCTTTAATCAAATTCCTCTTTATCTTGAACTCTTTTCCTAAAAACAAATAAAATAAGGATTAAAATTAAAGATAAACTAATAAAAGAAAATAAATAAAGATGTGCAAAGAAATTCTTAAACCTAAAATTTAAAAATAATTAGATAAATATGAAAGAAAGATGTAGTCTTAATCTTAAAGAAAATAAATAAATCTATCCTAAAAAGAGAAATAACTGAAATTAATAAATAAAAAAATTAAATAGTTCGAAAAAAAATATATCGAAAGGAGAGCATGCTTATGCATCTCCTAAGGTGACCATTTCTTTGTTATGTTCCACATGGGCACCGTTGTAGTGCTTCAATCTTTGTCCGTTAACTTTGAATTCATGTTCGTCGGTGATGGACTTGATTATCACGGCACCATGGGAGAATGGTTTGACAACTTTGAATGGTCTCGACCATCTTGATTTCAGTTTTCCCGAGAAAATTTTTAGCCGAGAATTGAATAAGAGAACTAGTTGCCCTAGCATGAATTGCCGCGGCAATAGTTTCTTGTCAAGCCATTGCTTTGTTTTCTCCTTGTAGATTCGTGCATTGTTATAGGCGAGTGAATTCTTCTATCTCATTGAGGTCTAACAAACGCTTTTACCTGGCACTTTCCCAATCCATATTCACGGTTTTGATTGCCCAATATGCCTTGTGTTCGATTTCCACTGGTAGATGGCATGTTTTTCCATAGACAAGTCAGAAGAGAGACATACCTAAGGGTGTTTTGAATGCAGTGTGATATGCCCAAAGTGCATCATCTAGTCTTACTGACCAATCCTTCCTAGAGGGATTTACAACTTTCTCGAGTATTCCCTTCAATTCCCGGTTGGAAATTTATGCTTGCCTATTGGTTTGTGGGTGATATGCTATGGAAATCTTGTGAGATACACCAAAGCGTTGTAACATCTTGGCGATGAGTTTGTTGTCGAAGTGCTTGCCTTCATCACTGATAATTGCTCTCGGCATCCCAAACCGTGTAAATATATTTTTCTGCAAGAATCATTGCACGATCTTGGAATTGTTGGTGAGAACTGCAGCTGCCTCAACCAACTTAGACACGTAGTCAATGGCAAGTAGGATGTAGAGGTTGCCGAATGAAGATGGGAAAGGTCCCATAAAATCAATCCCCCATACATCGAACAATTCCACCTCAAGGATGTTTTAGAGCGGCATCTCATGCCATCTAAAGATGTTGCCCGTCCTCTGGAAACAATCACATTGCTCGTAAAACTCTTGGGCATCTTTGTACAGTGTTGGCCAATACAAACTGGATTGCAAAACTTTGGCCGCGGTACGTGTTCCTCCAAAATGTCCTCCATAGGGTACATTCTACTGCTCCTCTTCAGGGACATATCAGCGTATAACCTGATCTGCACATTGTTTAAACAAAAGAGGCTCGTCCCAGAAATAATGCTTAGCATCATGGCGGAACCGCTTCTTTCCTTGATGAGTAAGGCCATAAGGTAAAAATACCACAAACAAGGAAATTAACCAAATCCGCATACAAGGGTATTTTCGAGGCATCCGTGGTTGCCGTGGCAACTGCTTCCATGGTTGCCGAGGCGTACGTGCCTAGAGTTGCTGCGGCATGCGCCTCAAGGGTTGCCGAGGCATG
Source organism: Hibiscus mutabilis (assembly GCA_019671005.1). NCBI lineage: Eukaryota > Viridiplantae > Streptophyta > Magnoliopsida > Malvales > Malvaceae > Hibiscus > Hibiscus mutabilis. The sequence continues at coordinate 37,033,228 of CM033742.1, forward strand.
CACGTCTAGAGTTGCCGAGGCGTCGAGGGTTGCCAAGGCATGTGCATCCATGGTTGCCGATGCATCAGGGGTTGGCGAGGCATGCACATCCATGGTTGTTGAGGCAACTAACAGTCGCTCATCTGGGAATGCATTGTATATCTCTTAATCTGCGTCCTCCTCTATATTGCGTTCTAAGCGTGATAAGTGATCAGCCACTTGATTTTTTGTTCCTTTCATGTCCTTAATTTCAATGTCAAACTCTTGTAAAAGCAATATCCAATGAATCAAACAAGGTTTGACATCCTTTTTAGCAAATAGATACTTAATTGCCGAATGGTCCGTATGGACAATTACCTTTGTACCAATCAAATAGGATCAGAACTTGTCAAATGTGAAAACTACGGCTAGTAACTCTTTCTCCGTTGTTGTGTAATTCACTTGAGCGCTATTAAGAGTTTTACTAACGTAGTATATCACATGAAAAGTCTTACCTGTACGTTGGTCTAGGACTGTTCCTACCACAAAATCACTTGCATCACACATGAGCTCAAAAGGTAGCGTCCAATCGGGTGGAACGACAATGGGTGTCGAGGCAAGCTTTTCCTTTAGGATTTCGAATGCTTGGGGTGCAAGAATCATCAAAATTGAAGACTTTATCTTTTTCAAGCAAATTGCACAAGGGTTTAGTAATTTTAGAAAAATTATGAATGAACCTCCTGTAAAAACTTGCATGTCCAAGAAAACTGGATTCCTTTAACCGAACTTGGTGGGGGTAATCTATCAATCACGTCCACCTTGGCTTTGTCTACTTCAATTACTGATAAGTGTTCAAAAGTACTATTTTTCTTACCCTTTTTACTCATATTATTGTTAGACTTAGGCTCATATTAGTTGCATAATTAGCCATTCATGCATTAATCCATGTTTCCTTCCATCGTTGAGCTTGATTACATAACTTGGTAGTTTTTGTGGGAAAAGATGATGCTTTGGTGTGTTTTGTGTGTATGTGCAGGATCACTTGCCAAAGCAAGGCTAGAGCTAGTTGCCAGGGCAATGCATGAAGGAGATGTCGAGCTAGTTGCTAGGGCAATACATGAAGGAGACGCCAAGCCAGTTGCCAGGGCAATTGTCGATAAAGAACGAGGTGATATGATAGTCAAAATTGATGACTAGACAAGCCCAAGATGACGTGGAGCAAAGCTAAATCCTAAAGGAATTTGATTTCCATGAAGAAATTAAAGAAGAATTAAATTCCAAGAAGATATGAGAAGTTCTAGAAGGAATATAATTATAATAAAGAATTATATTCTTTAAAGATAATTTAATTCCAACTTAACTTCCTCCTCAAAGAAGGACTTTGACCTAGCCCTATAAATTAGAGGCCATATTGTCAACTTGAGAAAGAGAGCAAGATGAGAGAAATTTCGACAAGCATCTAGGGCAAGGAGATTTCGACAAGCTTCATTCTTCATCTTTTTCTTTCTTGTTCAATTAGGTTCATGCTAGGGATTATTTATCTTGTGTTTCTTTGGAACCTAGCCATGAACTAAATCTATTAGGCTATGGTTATTGTGTCTTGTGGTTGTGAGAAACTATTGGATTTTGTTTAGGTAATAAGAGTTTGCACTTTTCTATTCAAGGTTTATTCATTCTTGGTTCTTATTCTTGTTTGCGGGTGAATTGGGAGAGGATCTCGTAACTTCATCTATTTATCTAATATCGGGAGAGTTAGATTCAAGAAACGAATGAATATGATCTTTATTCAATCTATTGATGGTAAAGATTAATCCGGCTTAGGAATAAGTTAAGGATTTCAACGGCTAAGAGGAGCGCAAGATTGGTTGTTGTTCACCCTTGATTCACGCAGGGATGTATTATCAAGGCATGCACAAGTAGCTAGAGTTTCGACTTAGGGATAAGAAGAAACCATTGAAGAACGCTCTGCCGAACCTTGAAGGTTGCTGCCCAGACGCCCAAGTAGTTTCCCAACTAGTCGCCCAGGCAACCATCGATTAGTTGCCAAGGCAACCCCGTTGTGCAAGTTGCCACGTCAACTGAGTTGCCCATGCACTCTTTTACCAAGACGATCCAATCGGCTATCACACCTCAACTCACGATAACCTGGCATATCTCTCTCATTTGATCTCATCTATTCTTTTACTTTATTGCTTTCTAGATTAGTTATTAGTTAAAACTCTTATAATCTTCTATTTGTGTTTTTACTTTTTACAGTGCAAGAGACTAGATTCTTGAAGTGGCACCAATCCCTGTGGAGACGATATCTTTTATACTATAACTTGCAATGTGTATACTTGCACAATTGCGTAACACTTATACGCGCAACAAGTTTTTGGCACCGTTGCCGGGGATTGGCAATAGCGACTTTGTCTTTATTTTCTTGCACTTTCTTTTTACTTTTCTTGTTTAAGATTCAAAGGGCTAACAAACTTTGGTTTTGCATTAGTATATGACCAGGGCGAGACCGATTACACCAGAATATCCCTTTGATCCAGAAATCGAACGAACCTTACAAAGACTTAGACGAAGGATAAGAGTAGCAATGGCTAATCAAGACGGTAATATGAATGAAGATGTTCCAGCAGGAGGAGAAGTGATTCTTGCACGAAATAGAACTATTCGAGACTATCTTGAAGAAGATCTTGATGGACTTAATCCAGGAGTCATCGCACCTGAAATTGAAGCCTACCACTTTGAGTTGAAACCGGTAATGTTTAATATGATCAACACAATTGGTCAATTTGGCGGCTCAGCAACTAGAGATGCACGGCAACATCTTAAATCTTTCCTCGAGATTTGCAACTCGTTCAAAATACATAGAGTCACCCCCGATGTCTTACGATTAAGATTATTCCCCTATTCACTGAAGGATAGGGCGAAAGCATGGTTGAATAGCATTCCTGCCGGATCAATAGCATCTTGGACCGATCTTTGTCGTGATTTCCTTGCTCGGTTTAATCCTACAAATTTGACTGATAAGCTTCGTAACGACATTACTTCTTTTCGGCAGGTAGATGATGAATCCATGTACGAGTCTTATGAGCGATATAGAGAACTTCTACACAAATGCCCCTACACGGATTCCCGGTGTGGACTCAAGTAACAATGTTTTACAACGCCGTAAATACACCAACAAGGATAATGCTAGATGCCTCGGAAAATGACATACTTCTAGATAAGTAGCCGGAGGAAGCAATGCAAATTCTAAACAGGCTAGCCAAGAATGATTATCAATTCCCCTCTACTAGAAGAGGAGGAGTTAGACGCCAAGCCACAATACATGAACTAGGATCATCAGATTCAATTTCGGCACAATTGGCCACTTTAACCAAGATGGTCTAGAACATGCAAAAACCAAACAACACACATTAAGTCAAGGTAATGGATTCTTTTTGTGAGTTATGTGGTAATAACCATGATTCTTCTGAATGTATGCAGAATCCGGAATCCAGCTTCTATGTGGGGAATTACAATCGGAACAACAATGTGATGTCCAATACATACAATCCAGCTTGGAAGAAGCACCCAATTTTTTCATGGAGTAATCCCAACAATGCTCTAAACCAGAATAATCAGAATACACAAGCATCGGGATTCCAGCAGAATATGTCACGGCAACAGCTACCGCAACAACAACCGACAACATCTAGTTCTTTGGAAAATTCTCTAAATGCTTTTATGATGAAAACTGAATCTTATATGGCTGAGAATAGTAACTTCATAAAAAGAACTGATGCTTTTATTAACAAGACCAAAATGAGATTGCAAAACCAAGAGGCGGCAATCAAGTCAGACAGTTTGCTCAAAATCTGAATACTAGACCGCAAGGAGGTTTACCTAGCGATATTGAAGTCGCAAGAGGAACTGGCCACGAGCAATGTAAGGCGATCACCACTAGAAGTTGATAAATTTATTTTTCCCGCTGACTTTATTGTTTTGGATTGTGAAGCAGATGAGCATGCATCTATCATTCTCGGGAGACCATTCCTAGCAACAGGGAGAACCTTGATCGATGTTGAAAAGGGAGAACTCACAATGAGGGTGAATGACCAGCAAGTTAAACTAAATTTGTTCCAAACACTAAGGCATGCCGATGATCCAGAAGAATGCCAACTTCTTCATGCCACGACAGAGTTTAACTTTGACGAGGAATTTAGTTGCCTCGGCAACTACATTGCCGATCAAGAGGAACCTGAAGAGTATGAAGAACCGGTCGATGAGGAACAACAAGAAGAGGCAAATTGGCTAGTCAATCGACCAGGTACATACTTTGAACCACTGGATTACTCAGGTAAGGAATGTAAGCTCGAAAAACCTTCTATTGAACAACCACCGATTCTTGAGTTGAAACAATTGCCAGAGCAACTAAAATATGCATACTTAGGAACCGATAATACATTGTCTGTAATTATTTATTCTAAGTTACAGCCTGAGCAGGAAAAGAAGCTGATCAAAATGTTGAAGCTACACAAAAAGGCAATAGGGTGGACAATTGCCGACTTGAAGGGAATTAGCCCGGCAGTGTGCATGCACAAGATTTTGTTGGAAGATGATCACAAATCTTCAATTGAGGCCCAGATGAGACTGAATCATGCCATGAAAGGGGTTGTAATGAAAAAATCATCAACTGGCTTGACGCCGGCATTATATACCATATCTCTGATAGTACATGGATAAGTCTGGTACATTGTGTACCGAAAAGGGGAGGTATAACGATGGTAAGTAATGAAAATAATGAACTCATTCCAACCAGGACTGTGACCGGTTGGAGGGTTTGTATGGATTATCGAAAGATAAACAAAGCCACTAGGAAAGATCACTTCCCGTTACCCTTTATTGATCAAATGCTTGACCGTCTTGCAGGTACACCCTTTTATTATTTTCTTGATGGTTATTCAGGTTACAATCAAATTGCCATAGCACCAGAAGATCAATAAAAGATAACCTTCACATGCCCATACGATACTTATACTTTCCGAAGGATGCCGTTCGGATTGTGTAATGCCCCGGCAACCTTCCAAAGATGCATGGTGGCACTCTTTTCAGACATGGTCGAAGACTTCCTTGAGATCTTCATGGATGATTTTTCTGTTTTTGGGAATGACTTCGACAACTGTCTCGGCAATTTAGAGAGGGTGTTGGCAAGATGTGAAGAAACTGAATTAATCATCAATTGGGAGAAATGCCATTTTATGGTAGATGAAGGAATAGTGTTCAGCCACAAGATTTCATCCAAGGGAATTGAAGTAGACAAAGCCAAGGTGGACGTGATCGAGAGATTACCCCCACCAAGTTCGGTTAAAGGAATTCGAAGCTTTCTTAGACATGCAGGTTTTTACAGGAGGTTCATTCATAAATTTTCTAAAATCACTAAACCCTTGTGCAATTTGCTTGAACAGGATAAAGTCTTCAATTTTGATGATTCTTGCACCCAAGCATTCGAAACCCTAAAGGAAAAGCTTGCCTCGGCACCCATTGTCGTTCCACCAGATTGGACGCTACCTTTTGAGCTCATGTGTGATGCAAGTGATTTCGCGGTAGGAGCAGTCCTAGGCCAACGCACAGGTAAGACCTTCCATGTGATATACTACGCTAGTAAAACTCTTAATAGTGCTCAAGTGAATTACACAACAACAGAGAAATAGTTACTAGCTGTAGTTTTCGCATTTGACAAGTTCCGATCCTATTTGATTGGTACAAAGGTATTTGTTCATACGGACCATTCGGCAATCAAATATCTATTTGCTAAAAAGGATGCCAAACCTCGTTTGATTCGTTGGATATTACTTTTACAAGAATTTGATATTGAAATTAAGGACAGGAAAGGAACAGAAAATTAAGTGGTCGATCACTTATCACGTTTAGAACGCAATAGGGAGGAGGACGCGGATCTAGAGATATGTGATGCATTCCCGGATGAACAAATTTTAGTTGCCTCGGCAACCATGGACGCGTATGCCTCGGCAACCCTCGACACCTCGACAACTCTCCATGCCCAGCAGCCCTTGACGCGCACGCCTCGGCAACCATGGATGCACACGCCTTGGTAACTCTCGACGCTGCAGCAGCCTTTGACGCGCACGCCTCGGCAATTTTGGGAGCAGTCACCACGATAGCACATGCCTCGGCAATACCCTGGTACGCGGATTTAGTTAATTTCCTTGTTTGTGGTATTTTACCTTAAGGCATTACTCACCAAGGGAAGAAGTGGTTCCGCCGTGATGCTAAGCATTACTTTTGGGACGAGCCTCTTTTGTCTAAACAATGTGCAGATCAGGTTATACGCCGATATGTCCCTGAAGAAGAGCAACAGAATGTACTCCGGCAATGCCATTCTTCACCCTATGGAGGACATTTTGGATGAACTCGTACCGCGGCCAAAGTTTTGCAATCCGATTTGTATTGGCCAACATTGTACAAATATGCCCAAGACTTTTACAAGCAATGTGATCGTTGCCAGAGGACGAGCAATATCTCTAGACGACATGAGATGTCGTTCCAGAACATCATCGAGGTGGAATTGTTCGATGTATGGGGGATCAATTTTATGGGACCTTTCCCATCTTCATTCGGCAACCTCTACATTTTACTTGTCATCGACTATGTGTCTAAATGGGTTGAGGCAGCTGCAATTCCCAACAACGATTCTAAGACTGTGCAACGATTCTTGCAGAAAAATATATTTACACGGTTTGGGATGCCGAGAGCAATTATCAGTGAAGAAGGCAAGCATTTTGACAATAGACTTATTGCCAAGTTGTTGCAACGCTTCGGCATATCACACAAGATCGCCACGGCATATCACCCACAAACCAACGGGCAAGCAGAAATTTCCAACCGGGAATTGAAGAGTATACTCGAGAAATTTGTAAATCCCTCTAGGAAGGATTGGTCATTAAGACTAGATGATGCACTTTGGGCATATCGCAATGCATTCAAAACACCCTTAGGTATGTCCCCCTAACGACTTGTATATGGCAAAACATGCCATCTACCGGTGGAAATCGAACACAAGGCATACTGGGCAATCAAGACCGTGAATATGGATTGGGAAAGTGTCGGACAAAAGCGTTTGTTGGAACTCAACGAGATAGAAGAATTCCGTGCACTCGCCTATAACAATGCACGAATCTACAAGGAGAAAACAAAGCAATGGCATGACAAGAAACTATTGCCGCGGTAATTCACGCCAGGGCAACTAGTTCTCTTATTCAATTCTCGGCTAAAACTTTTCCCGGGAAAGCTAAAATCAAGATGGTCGGGACCATTCGAAGTTGGCAAACCATTCTCCCATGGTGTCGTGATAATCAAGTCCATCACTGACAAACATGAATTCAAAGTTAATGGACAAAGATTGAAGCACTACAATGGTGCCCATGTGGAATGTAACAAAGAAATGGTCACCTTAGGAGATGCATGAGCATGATCTCCTTTTGATATTTTATTTTTCTTTTTTATTTTTAATTTTGTCGAACTATTTAATTTTTATTTTTTTATTACTTTCGATTATTTGCTCTTGTAGGATAGATTTTCTTTTTTTTATCTTTTTAAGTTTAATAATCCCTTTACACATCTTTATTTATTTTCTTTTATCAGTTTACCTTTAATTTTAATCCTTATGTAATTTGTCTTTGAATTGTAGGAAAAGAGTTCAAGATAAAGAGGAATTTTGATCCAAGAAGGAAAACATCTTCAACAAGGAAATTAATAGGCTAAATCTAAGGCTTATATAAAGCCTCCAACTTACCCTAATTAAACCCTCCTTGCCGTCACCCTTCCCCTAAACCGAAACCCCATTTATTTTCTTTCCAAAATTAATCTCACCCACCATATTTACCACCTATCTTTTCTATAAAACCCATCACCCTTAACCTATTCCTACTTTTTATCTTGCAACTCTTTAGTTTCTTTTTTTTTCTTTTATTTTTTTTACAAAACTCACAACCAAGATCATCTATGGCATCCAAAATTAAATTTTTAGTTCATCCAAGTTCCTCCAAAGAACCAAGATACAAGAAGTTTGCTACACCTGTGGTTCAGGAAAGATTTCACTCCAAGTTTGAAAGCCGGAAGATTTATGAAGAACAAGGCTTTGAATACTCCAACTCTTATCAAGATTTCGGCCTTGAACCAATCATTTTCGAGAGGATTGCACACCAAAAGTGGCAAATCTTTTGCCATCAATCAGAACGGGTAACATCTCATGGGCAAGAGAATTCTATGGTCACTCACCTAACCCGGATAATCCTTATGTTTTTGTTCGTGACAAGGCCATACTCATAAGCCCCGAAAATGTCAACACCTTTTACGGGCTCTACATTGAGAAGGATGAGCATCAAGCTTTCGTTGATCAAATCACGCCCCAAGCAACTCGACAAGGTGCTTCAATAACTCTCTCAACCGGGAACTCATTGGAACGACGGTAAATACAAGAGCACGGTAAATCGCCTTCAGCTTAAACCCGAGGCAAAACTATGGAATAAGTTTGTTAAAACTTCTTTAATGCCCACCACACACAATACTACCGTTGATATACCACGTCTTTTACTCATACATTCTATTTTGCATAAGCATCATTAACATTGGAAAAATTATTTGTGATGAGATTTTTGTATGTAGCTCAAAAGATAAGGGTTATCTTTTCTTCCCTTGCTTAATTTCTAATCTTTGCAAGGAGATGTATGTCCCAAGTGAGTCCACTGATGAAAAGGCCCCACCAAAGTCCGGTTGGAATCAAGCACAAATCCGAAAGCTAATGGGAGAGGCACCGGGAAAATCATCAAGGCCTCCAATTGCCACGGCAACTCCTGCCGCCCCGGCAATCCCTAATGCCCAAGCACATAACGCCCGGGCAACTCGGCCATCAACCTCGGGACACTTTGAAGCACTCTTGCAACCATTAGTGAGCCACCTAAGGCAAATTGAAGACCGAAAAATAATGTTCATGCGGTACATGAATGAGCACAACAATGCCATCACCCAAGTCATCCTAGAAAAGTACCCGGACAATCGAGTGCCGTTCCCAATCTTTCCTGGCGAGATCCTTGCCTCGGCACCCAATGAAGCAGTCGCCATAGCAACCGCAACAGATGATGCCGCAGCAACCTATACCGTGCCTGCCCAAGCAGATGCCACGGTAACTAACCCTGATGATGTCACAGCAACCAAAGCTAAAGGCATCCCGACAACCACTGCAAAAGCCAAAGGTAAAGCACCTATGCCCGAATCAACTCCTACGGAATCATTGTCTGATTTTTCAGATTCGGACGAGTACTCCATTGCGCCAACAAAGACCGCACCAATTGAATCCTCCAAGCGAAAAGCCAATGACATTGATGAAGAGGACGATGAGGACAACCCCGTACGAGGATCGATTCCACCACTGGCAACAAGAAAACAACCATCGCGTTCAAGCAAGAGAATTAAGACACCGACCAAAAGGAAACTAATCATCCACGGTGATGAACTCTCAGAGTAAGTCCTCGTTTGCATTTTATTTTTCGTTATTTTTATTTAATACATGCATTGAGAATAATGCCTCACTCGAGTTTGTGGGGGATTGTTATTAGTAGTTACCATGTTTAGTTGCATTCATCTTAAGTATTACATTTAGGATACATAAATTGCTTGCCATGCCTTTAGTTGGAACAAGAATTGCCTAGATTTGATGAATATCCGATGATGACTTTGCCAATGCACTTAATTGATAGAATTTTTATTCTAGGATAACCATGGAAAAACTTAGAATTTTACTCTGATGCTAAATTTGATGAAACACTGTTGTGGTTTGATTGATTTAAGGAATTCTAGTGAACTTAGGTTGATAATTAAACAAATTGGGGGATTAGAATAAAAATTGGATGAATGCTAGAGGTGCCCGAAATTGGCTCTAGCATGTGCTAAAAAAATTGATTGCTAGAGGTGCCCGAAACTGGCTCTAGTATATGTGTTAAAAAATTGATCGCTAGAGGTGCCCGAAACCGGCTCTAGTCGAATAAATTAACTTAAGAAAACTAAAAACAAAACACTAGAGGTGCCCAAAACTGGCTCTAGTTAAAACATGTTAAAAAGAACCCAATGAAGTAATTTGAAAACCTCTTGTTTGCATAGAATCCGAAAAATCAACTTGCACACAACTCCACACACACTCACAAGCATTATAGTTTGATTCCGAGTAACATCTAAGTTTTCCGAAAAATAAAAAGCCAATCATACTTTGTGCCCCGGTTCTGAGAATTGAAATCAAGTTCAAAGCTAAGTTTGTAAAAATTGAAGTCTTGGCAGGTAATTATTAGTTTGCATTGCTTGAGGACAAGCAATAGTTCGAGTTTGGGGGTGTGATAAGTGTTCAAAAGTACTATTTTTCTTACCCTTTTTACTCATATTATTGTTAGACTTAGGCTCATATTAGTTGCATAATTAGCCATTCATGCATTAATCCATGTTTCCTTCCATCGTTGAGCTTGATTACATAACTTGGTAGTTTTTGTGGGAAAAGATGCTGCTTTGGTGTGTTTTGTGTGTATGTGCAGGATCACTTGCCAAAGCAAGGCTAGAGCTAGTTGCCAGGGCAATGCATAAAGGAGATGTCGAGCTAGTTGCCAGGGCAATACATGAAGAAGACACCGAGCTAGTTGCCAGGGCAATTGTCGACAAAGAACAAGGTGATATGGTAGTCGAAATTGATGACTAGACAAGCCCAAGATGATGTGGAGCAAAGCTAAATCCCAAAGGAATTTGATTTCCATGAAGAGATTAAAGAAGAATTAAATTCCAAGAAGATAGGAGAAGTTCTAGAAGGAATATAATTATAATAAAGAATTATATTCTTTAAAGATAATTTAATTCCAACTTAACTTCCTCCTCAAAGAATGACTTTGACCTAGCCCTATAAATTAGAGGCTATATCGTCAACTTGAGAAAGAGAGCAAGAAGAGAGAATTTTCGACAAGCATCTAGGGCAAGGAGATTTCGACAAGCTTTATTCTTCATCTTTTTCTTTCTTGTTCAATTAGGTTCATGCTAGGGATTATTTATCTTGTGTTTCTTTGGAACCTAGCCATGAACTAAATCTATTTGGCTATGGTTATTGTGTCTTGTGGTTGTGAGAAACTATTGGATTTTGTTTAGGTAATAAGAGTTTGCACTTTTCTATTCAAGGTTTATTCATTCTTGGTTCTTATTCTTGTTTGCGAGTGAATTGGGAGAGGATCTCGTAACTTCGTCTATTTATCTAATATCGGGAGAGTTAGATTCAAGAAATGAATGAATATGATCTTTATTCAATCTATTGATGGTAAAGATTAATCCGGCTTAGGAATAAGTTAAAGATTTCAACGGCTAAGAGGAGCGCAAGATTGGTTGTTGTTCACCCTTGATTCACGCAGGGATGTATTATCAAGGCATGTACAAGTAGCTAGAGTTTCGACTTAGGGATAAGAAGAAACCATTGAAGAATACTCTGCCGAACCTTAAAGGTTGCTACCCAGACGCCCAAGTAGTTGCCCAACTAGTCGCCCAGGCAACCATCGATTAGTTACCACGGCAACTGAGTTATCCGTACACTCTTTTACCAAGACGATCCAATCGGCTATCACACCTCAACTCACGATAACCTGGCCTATCTCTCTCATTTGATCTCATCTATTCTTTTACTTTATTGCTTTCTAGATTAGTTAAAACCCCTATAATCTTCTATTTGTGTTTTTACTTTTTACAGTGCAAGAGACTATATTCTTGAAGTGGCACCAATCCCTGTGGAGACGATATCTTTTATACTATAACTTGCAACGTGTATACTTGCTCAATTGCGTAGCACTTATTACGCGCAACAATTACCTTGGATGAAATCTTGTGGCTGAGCACAATTCTTTCATCTACCATAAAATGGAACTTCTCCCAATTAAGGACTAAATCAGATTCTTCACATCTTGCCAACACCTTCTCTAAATTGCCGAGGCAACTATCAAAGTCATTACCAAATGCTAAAAAATTATCCATGAAGATTTCAAGGAAGTCTTCGACCATGTCTGAAAAGAGTGCCATCATGCATCTTTGGAAAGTTGTCGGGGTATTGCACAATCTGAATGGCATTCTTCGGAAAGCATAAGTATCATATGGGCATGTGAAGGTTGTCTTTTCTTGATCTTCTGGTGCTATGGCAATTTGATTGTAACCTGAATAACCATCAAGAAAACAATAAAAGGGTTTACCTGTAAGACGGTCAAGCATTTGATCAATAAAGGGTAATGGGAAGTGATCTTTCTTAGTGGCTTTGTTTAGCTTTCGATAATCCATATAAACCCTCCAACCGGTCACAATCCTGGTTGGAATGAGTTTATTGTTTTCATTACTTACCACCATTATACCTCCCTTTTTTGGTACACATTGTACCGGACTTACCCATGTACTATCAGAGATAGGGTATATGATGCTAGCGTCAAGCCACTTGATGATTTCTTTCATTACAACCCCTTTCATGGCATGATTCAGTCTCCTCTGGGCCTTAATCGAAGGTTTGTGATCATCTTCCTACAAAATCTTGTGCATGCACACTGCCAAGCTAATTCCCTTCAAGTCGGCAATTGTCCATCCTATCACCTTCTTGTGTAGCATCAACATATCGATCAGCTTCTTTTCCTGCTCAGGCTATAACTTAGAGAAAATAATTACAGGCAACGTATTATCGGTTCCCAAGTAAGCATATTTTAGTTACCCTGGCAACTGTTTCAACTCAAGAATCGGTGGTTGTTCAATGGAGGGCTTTTCGAGTTTACCTTCCTTACCTGAGTAATCCAGTGGTTCAAAGTATGTACCTAGTCGATTGACTAACCAATTTGCCTCTTCTTGTTGTTCCTCATCGATCGGTTCTTCATACTCCTCAGGTTCCTCTTGATCGGCAATGTAGTTGCTGAGGTAACTAAATTCCTCGTCGAAGTCAAACTCTATCGTGGCATGAAGAAGTTGGCATTCTTCCGGATCATCGACACGCCTTAGTGTTTGGAACACATTTAGTTTAACTTGCTGGACATTCACCCTCATTGTGAGTTCTCCATTTTTCAACATCGATCAAGATTCTCCCTATTGCTAGAAAGTGTCTCCCGAGAATGATAGGTGCATGCTCATCTGCTTCACAATCCAAAACAATAAAGTCAGAAGAAAAAATAAATTTATCAACTTTTACCAGTATGTCTTCGATTTTTCCCTCTGGATGCACATAGGATCTTTCGGCTAGCTGTAGCATAACTGTTGTAGGTCTTGCCTTCCTGATTCCTAGTTTCTGGAAAAACGATTTAGGCATCAAGTTTATGCTTGCTCCAAGGTCACATAATGCTTTTCCGACATAGTGGTTTCTGATGGAACAAGGTGTTGTGAAACTTCCGGGATCCTTCAACTTGGGTGGCATGCGATAGTGCAACATGGCCATGCATCCCTCTGTTGTGGCAACTATTTCAAACTCTCATAGCCTTATTCTCTTGGACACAATATCTTTCAGAAACTTGGCATAGTTTGGCATTTGTTTAATCACCTCAACCAATGGCAAGTTGATGTGGACTTGCTTTAGGATATCAAGAAACTTTTTGAATTGATATTCTTGCTTTTGTCGCTTCAACCTTTGTAGGAATGGTGGTGGAACTCGGATATCTTTGATCCTTTCATTGGTTTGGAACCTGATTGATGGCATTGTCGGGGCAACTGGAGTTACCGAGGCATCATCAACTGGGGTTGCCGTGGCATGCCTATCGTTGGTTGCTGAGGCATGCTTATCGCTGGTTTTCGTGGCATGCTTATCGCTGGTTGCCGCAGCATTTCCTGGTTCAGCATCTAAGGCTTTGCCGCTAAGTTCATCATGTTCTTTTTGTGGAGTTTTGTTTGATGAGCGAGCTTGAGCCTCTTTAAGTTTTCGGCCACTTCTAGTGGCGATCGCCTTACATTGCTCATGGCCAGTTCCTCTTGCGACTTCAGTATCGCTAGGTAAACCTCCTTGCGGTCTATTATTCAGGTTTTGAGCAAATTGTCAGACTTGAGTTTCTAATGATTTGATTGTCGCCTCTTGGTTTTGCAATCTTATCTCGATCCTATTAATAAAAACATAAGTTCTTTTTATGAAGTTACTATTCTCAGCCATATAAGATTCAGTTTTTAATATAAAAGCATTGAGAGAATTTTCCAAAGAACTAGATGTTGTCGGTTGTTGTTGCAGCAACTGTTGTCGTGGCATATTCTGCTGGAATCCTGATGCTTGTGCATTCTGATTGTTCTGGTTTAGAGCATTGTTGGGATTACTCCATAAAAAATTTGGGTGCTTCTTCCAAGCTTGGATTATATGTGTTGGACATCACATTGTTGTTCCGATTGTAATTCCCCACATAAAAGCTGGATTCTGGATTCTGCTTACATTTAGAAGAATTATGGTTACCACCACATAACTCACAAAAGGAATCTACTACCTTTGACCTCATGTGTGTTGTTTTGTTTCTGCATGTTCTGGACCATCTTGGTTAGAGTGGCCAATTGTGCTGAAATTGAATTTGATGATCCCAGTTCATGTATTGTGGTTTGGCGTCTAACTCCTCTTCTAGCATATAGGAACGGATAATCATTCTTGGCGAGCCTATTTAGAATTTGTATTACTTTCTCCGGCGACTTATCTAAGAGTATGCCATTTGCCGAGGCATCTAGCATCATCTTTGTTGGTGTATTCACAGCGTTGTAAAACATTGTTACTTATGTCCATACTGGAATCCGTATAGGGGCATTTGTGTAAAAGTTCTCTATATCGCTCCCAAGCCTCGTACATGGATTCATTATCTGTCGGTCGAAAAGAAGTAATTTCATTACGAAGCTTATCAGTCAAATTTGTAGGATTAAATCGAGCAAGCAAATCACGACAAAGATCAGTCCAAGATCCTATTGATCTGGTAGGAATACCATGCTTTCGCCCTATCCCTCAATGAATATGGGAATAATCTTAGCCGTAAAATATCTAGGGTGACTTCTTGTATTTTGAATGAGTTGCAAATCTCGAGGAAAGATTTAAGATGTTGTCGTACATCTTCAGTTGCTGAGCCGCCAAATTGACCAATTGTGTTGATCATATTGAACATCACCAGTTTCAACTCAAAGTTGTCGGCTTCAATTTCAGGTGTGACAACTCCTGATTGAGACATTCAAGATCTTCTTCAAGATAGTCTCAAACAGTTCTGTTTCGTGCAAGAATCACTCCTCCTCCTGCTGGAACATCCTGATTCATATTGCCGTCTTGATTAGCCATTGCCACTCTTAACCTTTGTCTAAGTCTTTGCAAGGTTCATTCAATTTCTGGATCAAAAGGAAATTCTGATGTAGTAGGTCTCACCCTGGTCATATACCAATGCAAAACCAAAGTTTGTTAGCCCTTCGAATCTTTAAACAATAAAAATAAAAAGTGTAAGAAAATAAAACCAAAATTGCTATTGTCAATCCCTGGTAACGGCGCCAAAAACTTGTTGCGTGTAATAAGTACTCCGCAATTGTGCAAGTGTACACGTCGCAAGTTATAGTATAAAAAATATCGTCTCTATAAGGATTGGTGCCACTTCAAGAATCTAATCTCTTGCACTGTAAAAAGTAAAAGAACACAAGTAGAAAATTGTAGGAGTTTTAACTAACAACTAAACTAGAAAGCAATAAAGTAAAAGAAGATGTAATCAAATGAGAGAGAATAGGCCAGGTTTTCGTGATTTGAGGTATGATAGCCAATTGGATCGTCTTGGTAAAAGAGTGCAAGGGCAACTCAGTTGCTGTGGCAACTTGCGCAGCGGAGTTGCCTTGGCAACTAATCGACGGTTGCCTGGGCAACTGTTTGGGCGGCTGGGTAGCAACTTCAAGGTTCGGTAGAGCGTTATTCAATTGTTTCTTCTTATCTCTAAGCCAAAACTCTAGCTAATTGTGCATGCATTGACAATACATCACTGCGTGAATCAAGGGTGAACAACAACCAATCTTGCGATCCTCTTAGCCGTTGAAATCCTTAACTTATTCCTAAGCCGGATTAATCTTCACCATCAATAGATTGAATAAAGACCATACTCATTCGTTTCTTGAATCTAACTCTCCCGATATTAGATAAATAGATAGAGTTATGAGATCCTCTCCCAATTCACTCACAAACAAGAATAAAAACCAAGAATGAGTAAACCTTGAATTGAAAGTGCAAACTTTTATTACCTAAACAAAATCCAATTGTTTCTCACAACCACAAAACACAATAACCTTAGCCAAATAGATTTAGTTCATGGCTAGGTTCCAAAGAAACGCAAAACAAAGAATCCCTAACATAAACCTACTCGAACAAAAAAGAAAAAGATGAAGAATTGTTGAAAGCCCTTGTCGAAATCTCTCCCCCTTTTTGCTCCTCTTGGATTTGACGGCTTAGTCTCCTTTAAATAGGAGATGGCTAGGTCAAAGTCTTTCTTGATGAAAAAGTTAAGTTGGAATTAAATACTTCTAAAAAATATAATTCTTTATTATATTTAAATTCCTTCTAGATCTTCTCCTATCTTCTTTAGGATTTAATCTCTCTTTAACCTCTTCATGGAAATCAAACTCCTTTGGGATTTAACTTAGCTCCACACCATCTTGGGCTTATCTAGTCATCAATTTCGGCTTCCATATCATCTTATCCCTTATCGATAATTGCCCTGGCAACTAGATCAATATATCCTTCATGCACTACCCTGGCAACTGCGTCGGCATCTCCTTCATGCACTGCCCTGGCAACTGGTTCCAACCTTGTTTAGGCAAGTGATTCTGCACACACACAAAAGTAACTATCGGCAACACCTTTTTTCCACAAAATTAAGCAAAATATGAAATCAAGCTTAACCAACAAGGAAACAATGCAAACATGCATGAATGGCTAATAATGCAACTAATATGAGTCTAAGTCTAGTAATAATATGAATAAAAAGGGTGAATAAAATAGTACTTTTAGACGCTTAACAAGAGGCTCTCATTCCCCAAGCTCCGGTGGCTCAACAAAATTTTGATGCTTTTATGGCTTATCTCAATGAGCAATTCACTAGCTTGAACACAACCATAAATTCTGGGTTTTCCGCGATCGACACACGCTTTGTATCATTGGAAGAAAGAGCGACGGCTATTGAAAATCGCCAAAAATCAGTGGATTTATCTCTTACCGCATTTTATGGCGAATGGCGTCAATCTCTTGGACCTCAAGCCAACAATGATGATGATGAGGATGAAGATGATGAAGACGATGGGACGAATCCTTAGGCATATTGCATATCATATCATATTAGGACTAGTTTATGCACCTATGTTATTATGTTTTGATAAATTCCTATGCTTTGTTATTTGGATTATGTTTTTAGGTTTTAAGTTGGATTGGACTTGATTATGCTTGAACTTATGCTTTATATTTAAATGATTATGTTACTTATTTACTTGCTTGGAGTAATTTGATTATCTTTAGTGTTTATCCCTATTGAATTGATTTTGATCTAACAAAAAAGGGGATAAAAGTTAGCCAAAATTTTCAAACTTTTTCAGTCTTAAATTAAGGAGGAGTTTTCTAAAGATACTTAAAAATTTTCACTTTGGTTTTGTTATATCAAAAAGGGGGAGATTGTAAAACCTGTATTTGATTTTGATATAACAAAGTGTTTGAGGACTAAATTGTAAAAGGAAATAAATTTTTAAGTACTCAAAAGTCTCACAAAATGACAAGGAAAAGTTTTCCAAAGTTAAAGACTTAAACCCAAAAATTTTCTAAGTGTTTTCAAGCCAAAATACACAAATACGCTCAGTCGTATCGATGCACCCCTTGGTGTTTCGATACGGATTTTGGCTACTAGAATTTGGTTTTGCAAAGCGTACCGATACGGCTTAGCCCGTTTCGATACGACTTTCAACTTAGCCTGCATTTTAAATGATGCGTATCGATACGGCCTCACCCGTTTCGATACGACATTCATCTGGGTAAACGTTTTATGCTTCGCATTTCGATACGGCCCTGTCCGTTTCGATACCATTTGAAATCTGGGTTTAAGACATTTTTATTTGTACCGATACGGTCCCAACCATTTCGATACGATTTGCATTAAATATTTTCGACCGTTGCCTTGTAAGTTATTAAAATCAATGAACTTTTAATTTTTCCGTTATTTGTATCGATATGCCCCTCCCTAGGCGTACTGATGCAATTTTTCATCTCGGATTCCAATGAGCAAAACTCGTACTGATACGACCTTCCCGTTTCGATACGCCTCTATTTTTACACTATGATCGTTTCGATACGGCCTCCCGCATAACGATACGCCTATACACAACGAATATATTTTTCTTGTAACAGGTATCGATAATGGCCTTCGTGTACTGATACGGATAGTTGGCAGACAATATTTATTGCTGGAAAGAAGCCCTCCAACGGCTATATTCTATACTTAAATCACCCAAACGGCTAGAAATCAATGAGAGGGTATAAATACAAGACTCCAAAGCTGGTGCAATAACTAATGAACCTACTTTGATCAACACTCAAGCAATCAAGCAAATTCCAACCCTTAGAGCTTTTATTGTCAAATCCTTGTACACCCAACTTGTGTAATTCCTTTGTAAATCTTTGTTTCAAGTTTGGGGTTGTGAGAAATCTTTATTGGGAAAATTTTGTATCTTGTGAGGGCATTTCATTTGCCAAACTTCTTTCTTGTAAAAGAGTGATTCTTGATCAAGCTTTCGGTAGAAAGCTTTGATCGATTGTAACGTTGTCTCCTTAGCCTAAAAAATGGGAAGAATTTCATAGTGAAATTGTTGAAAATCCTTAGTAGGAAGCTAAGGTAGTGGACGTAGAGCTTGTTAGAAGCTTGAACAACTATAAATTGTTGTGTCCCTTTGTCTATCTTTTTCAACTTGCTTCCAAAACTTTAAAATTGCCAATTCACCCCCCTCTTGGCCACCATCTACATTGATTGATCATCCTAACATTTGTTATTAGACATATACTCTTAAATTTTAATTTTCCCCAATACTTGTTATTGGAGAGCTATTTTTTTCTAATACTTGTTATTAGAGGCCCAATTTTTTTTCTCGATATTTGTTACTAGAGATATACTCTTAAAATTCAATTTTCCTAATATTTGTTATCATGAGTCCAATTTTTTCTCAATACTTGTTATTATGAGCATATTTTAAAAAAATATTTGTTATTAGAGACTTATTTTTCTAATACTTGATATTAGGGACCCACTTTTAAAATTTAATTTTTCAATACTTATTATTAGGGGCCTGGTTTTTATGTTCGCCCTAGGACCACTATAATCTCAAGAACGACTCTGGTGGTAAGTCAGGCCATGATATAATTTCTCCATCTATGGAGTTCAAGCCTGAGTTTCCTCTGAAGCCGGGGGTTAGTAGCGGCCTTGGCCCCCTCAAAATAACATATTTGTTGTTTAGTCCCTTTAACTTTTGTGGAATTATAAATTCGTATATGGATAAAATTACACTCCCGGCCCACAGAAAACTTATAACTTAATGTGTCCCCAAATGATTGTCAGTTTTGTCTATGTTTGAAAATATAACGTATCTTACTATTGTATCTAATATTTTTTGGTAGACATATCTTATTTATAAGGCATAAAGTCAGAAATAACCCCCAACGCTTGGCTTTTTGGTCACTTTAGCACTTATTTTTTTTGGTACAAACAACCCCTTAACGTTTGATTTTCGTGCATTTTTCACCATCGATAGATGAAAACTGTTAGTCAAAAGAAGTTGACCGTTTGGGATTGACATGTCACTTTAACATGGCATGGGGAGATGATGTAGCAGTGCCACATGTAAAGTGAGGGTGACGTGGCAGAGATGACGTGTAAAAATATTTTTACAATAATTTTTTGGAGTTTTTTAAATTAATTGTAAACAATCGAATGGTTACCATATTCGATTGGTTACAATTAATTTTAAAAAAACTCCAAAAAATATTTTAAAAATATTTTTTACACGCCATATTTGCCACGTCACCCTCACTACCACATCATCTCCTCATGCCATGTTGGAGTGACATATCAGCCCAAAACGATCAACTTCTGTTGACTAACAATTCTTATCCATCGAGGGTGGAAATTACACAAAAACCAAACTTTAAAGAGTTGTTTGCATAAAAAAAAAAGAATAGTGCTAAAGTGACTAAAAAGCCAAACATTGGGAGGTTGTCTTTGAATTTATACCTATTTATAATCATGTTTGTAGTGTTTAAAACTTTGCTGACGATATCAACAATCAGTTAGTCTAGTAAGATAAATTACTGAATTTCTAAAATAAATTTAAGATTTCGAGTCCTAGGATTATGAATGAAACAAAATAGTTTAAGAGTGTCGTCTTATAATGAGTCTATGCAATACTTAATCTGAATTTCTCGATCAATAAATTAAATACCAGTAATTATATAAAAAAATATTGACATTGGATAAGATAAGTAATTCGAGCGTGGTAAAAATATTTTGTTAGTTTTCACCAAGTTAAGTGGAACATTGGTTTCGTTCCCACTTCCATGACCAAGTCAATAAAAACTTTGCCGACTCGACAGTGGAGAGTAACAAGAAAACACAAGTGATGTTTTGATAGAAACACAACAATACCCAATTATACTAATCTTAATTAGGCAGGTGGAAGTAATAAATTCCAGAAAACGCGTTGAAATTGAGAAGAAGAAGAAGAAGATTTTGATTGTTTTAAAATTTTAGTAAGATTGATGATTAATTCTTATAGTTTTATCATATATTTAATATATATAGTTATATTTTAATATATGTAAAAAAAATTACACAACATTTTATATTTAAACTATAAAATTTAAAACCTAAATTTCTAACTCTAAAATCTAAACCCTAAACTCTAAATTTTAAATTCTAATCATAAATCTTAAATTCTACACCATACAACATAAACCCTTAAACCTCCTAACTTAAATCTTTAAACCCGAAAATTTAAAGGCCTGTGTAATATATATATATATATATATATATATATATATATATATATATATATATATATATATATATTGGTGTGTTTTAATTCGATAAAAAAAAGTCTCAATTTTATTTAGATGGGCATATATGTTTCAGGAGATGTGAATTAGGAAGGTTCCATGAACTAGGAAATGTTGATGGTAAGTGACGAAATGCATCTAAAAGCAACTTGTATAATTAAATTGGCCAGTGTTGAACCTTTGTACTTTAAAACTATATATACACGTTTTCTGGATCGTTGGTTAAGTGAAATAGATGGTTGAAATTAACAGTAAAATATGGGAATATTATCACTTTAGAAAGAAAAAAAAAGGAATTAATCTAATCCATCCATTTCTTTTATCCAACGATCCAAATACATGTAAAATCTTAAAGAATTTTATATTGTGTAAGTAGATCCTAACTATATATATATTATAATCACTTTATTCGATTCCCATTGAACCATGTCTAGATACATATCCTTAATCTTTTTCTTATTCTTTTTGCTTCTTTTCCATCAATATCTTGCTGATGCATAATTCCTTTTAGTCTTATAATTAATAATTTGATTAAAGAAAATTAAACACATAGCGATGATGAGATTTTCATTTCCATAAAATCGCTTTTTCTAACTACTAGACAAAGAAATGGTCAATTTAGAATACATTGATTCGTCAATAATACTTTAGTTTATAAAGGTAAGACGAAATAAATCAAATTTTCAAGATGACATAATGTAAAATTTTCATTGTGTTTAATTAAATAGTTATTTTGGTTTTATTATTTTTATACATTTTAATACTAAATGTTTTATTTTAGGTTAAAATAATTTATTTGTAGATAAAAACTGATAGTCAACTAACAGTAAATGATTTAAAATGACGTGATAAACACACATGACTGTCTAAAGTGATATAGCTGTGTCATAGAGTCCAGGGCGTTATATAATTTTATAAAATTATTTTTTGACTGATGTATCATCTCGTCGTGTCATTTTGTCAAGTCATTTCAAGTTGTTTATCATTAGTTGACTAACAGTTTTCATCCACGAAAGAACATTTTGACCCAAAATAAAACGTTTGAAAGTTAAAATATTTCACAAAAGAATATGAGCTAAAATAACTATTAAACTGAACATTAAGATCATTTTTTCACGTTATAGCTTTTAAGATTTGAGTTCAAGTATTCTAATTAAGTCTTACAATACGTAAGTTTTATCAAATTTATTCTAATTTATATTTGAATGTATTTCGGTTATCAATATGAAATGTATTATAATAATTTATTTTTTTAATTTAAATACATTAATATATTAAAATATTATGTTTATATATTTTTATTAAATGAATAGTTAAACCAAGTAAATATTGTATCTAAATTTGACATGATTGGAATTCACCTACTGATGGTTGGACCAAGTCTAACCATGTATTTTTTTCTTATTTAATTTTGATATGATGGGAGTGTTGTAAAAGCATAGAAATCAAAATCCTATCATGATATTCTCAATGAAGGAATTGCTTTAATAAAGTATGTGTCAAAATAAGTGTCTTAGTTGACTTTAAAGTAAGTCAAAGATGAAATTTTAGACACTTATTTCAATAAAAAAAATACTTTAAGCATTTATTTTAACCAAAAAAATTAAGCACCAATTTCAATAAAAATACTTTAAGCATCTATTATAAAAAAGAAATATAATTTGAACACTTATTTTATAGTTAAACATTTTAATATTATTGGAATGAGCCAAGGCTTATTTGTCTCAATATTCCTTTTTGGGAAAAAAATCGGATAACTACCCCCTTTAAAGTACATTTGAAAAAATATCCCTCATTTAGCACACATGAGCAGAACTCACGTTCTGCAAAACGCGAATTCAGTATACGCGTTTAACGAAACACGTATTCAGTCCGATGTGATATGTCGTATCCGTTAACTTAATTTTAAATTGGTGTAAACTGAATCCGTGTTTGGTAGAACGCGATTCAACGAGATAGTTGTATTTATCACAGTCCAACGAAACGATTGAAAATTAAACGAAACGGTTGAAAATTAATTACTGCGAAATAACAGAGAAATTCGCGTTATACGAGATGTGTATTCTGCAAATTCAGCCTGACACGAAGGCAAATTCGCGTTATACAAAACGCGGATATCTGAGAAATCGCGTCTGACACAACGCAAATTCAAGTAATTACGCATTTGAACCGATGCAAGTTCATGTATAAATAACCCCACCCTGTACCCCACAAATCACACCAAAACAAAAAAAAATATTGTCTCTGAATCTCTTCTGTAATATTTCAGATTCGCGATAATGGAGGGCTCGCTGATAAGGTTGGATCATAAACACGTCTTCGATTTTTGGCGAAAAAATGTAAGCTTTATTCATTTATTTTAAATTTAATTTTTCATATTTGGTTTAGTTTAATTTTAAAAAAATATGGTAGTTTAAAATTGAAATTAATGTGTGGATGTTTATTTTTTTAGGATGGGATGGAACGTCGTCTCGAAATCTTTATCACTCAGATGACGAATGGACCGGACACGCGTGTAGAAGAATATATTGCGAGGGTTGGAGTTTTGCATGTATCCAAAATTATTGGTGGTGCAAAATTGGATGTTGATTTGATCAACGCCCTTGTAGAAAGGTGGAGGCCACAGACACAAACATTCCACCTACCGTACGGTGAGGCAACGATAACCTTGGAGGACGTGTCGCATATTCTGGGTCTGCCGATAGACGAAAAGGCTATTACCGGTCACAGTAGTGGTGACTGGCGTGGGCTCTGTTTTGAGTTGCTAGGGGCTGCGCCAGATCGGATGGATGGTGGCGCTGTGTTTCTTCGGTGGCTGCGGGAAAATTATAGCCATTTACCGGAGGGCGCGAACAATGATATGAGGATGGTAAAAAAATTATGTATATTAATGAAAAAAATTCAAAATTTTTAATATATATTTTTTCTATTGTAGGCATATGCTCGCGCGCATATTTTGCAAATAATTGGCGGGATATTGGTGCCGGACAAATCTCGCAACAAAGTACACATATTGTGGTTGCGGCATTTGCGGGATTTTGATGAAGTCGATAAACTGAGTTGGGGATCGGCGGTACTGGCATTTCTGTTTAGAGAGTTGTGCAAGACCACAAATCCTGATAAGCACGACATTGGAGGTTGTCTTCTTTTGTTGCAGTCTTGGGCGTGGTTCAGAATGCCATTTTTACGCCCTGAATTGAGCGTGCCGAGTCCTTACATTTTTTCACTATGCCGGAGGTAAGGAAAAATAATATTTTTTGAAAAAAAAGACTAATAATTTTTTGGTAGCCATTTTTTAATATTAAAGTTATGTTGGTTGTTCTGTAGGTGGAGCGGTAATTTAAGCCATGTTGGTCTGGCGAAAGGTCTGAAGGCTATCAGACAGGACATTGAAAATGAATCTGGGAATCAGGTAAATATTTGGAGTTTGAATTTAATATTGAATTTGATGTAAATATTTAAAATAAAGTTTTACAATTTAACTTATAATTGTAAATTGTACAATTTTTGTGGACACCGTTCGCGAATCCTAGTATCCACGAATGCCTCCCAAAATTTTCAGAGGGGACGAAGAGTGCTTGGACGGCGACGATACCACTCATCTTCTACTCTACAGTTGAGTGGCATCCGACCGATCGCGTCTTACGCCAGTTTGGTTGCATCCAAAGAATATCGTCGAACCCTCCAAATTTTGACGAATTACATAGGCTAACTCGACAAGGAAAGCTCGAGGTACAATAAAGTTAATTAGTTGAATGTTTTTTATCAATTTGTACGAAGTTTATATTGATTTAAAGAAGAATAAAATTTTTGTAATATTGTGTGGTTGGTGGATTGGCCTGTGAGGCACGTAGAGTGGATTGCTTAATGGAGGGAAAGAGAACATCCGCAACGGTAGCCCATTCGTAAGTATGTAATGTTCAATACTATGGTCAGCCACGATTACTTTTTGTGGTACTTGGCGAATGGAAAGCCAAATCTTTTGACTCTAGAGAAGCATGCGGTCGTTATTGAGCGTATCCAGCACAATCGCATGCGGATAGAATGTACGAGGGGGCACGTTCGACTTCTAGTGCTGCTTCGTCGTTGAGGAGAAGAAATGCTTCAGCCTCCTCAGCACCAACACCATTGCAGGTCACCTAACCGATCCGACCACAACCTTTTACCCACTCCATGCACTTATTGTTTCATCCGCCGAGTCCGACATAAGGTTTTTTCACACCTATTGTCGGCAACCCCTACGAACCATTTTCGGCAATGATGAGTGGCACATCGAGTTTGACTCCAGGCTACGTACCTTTCTATCTGTTTCAACCATGGAAGACCGATTTTGGGCCCGAATTTGTTCAGCAAACACCGCCGCAGTCCCTATTCTTCAGAAGTGGGCCAGGTGGAACGAGTGGTACGGTTGGAGATGGAACCGAAAATGAGGGTGGTGATGATGACGATGATAAGGAGGAAGTTCAGCCCATTCGAAGTCAACGCAATCTCGATCGACCTCGGTGTCCACCGGGTTGTGGTACCGGTGGGCATAGGCACCATTAGTTATTTTTTTCCTTTTTAAAGTAGTATATAAAAATTTGAGTTGTAGTATTTATATAAATATAAATGTAACCTATTTGACATTTAATTTTTTCAATCGCTTTTGTTCAAATAATTATTTACTTAGTCGATAACAAACATCAGTAAATATAAAAATAAATATATCTCAAGTTTTTAAAAGTTCATATACAAAACGTTTTATTGTTTTAATATTCCCTTTTGGGGAAAAATCTAATAACCACCCCTTTGAACTACATTTGGAAAAATACCCCCATTCTACATGTACGATATATTTTCCCAAAAAGGCTATTTGCCGGATATAAAAATAAAATTCGCGTTGAACAAAATGCTAATTTACTGACGTTCAGTAAATTTGCGTCCTGATGAGCGCGAGTTTTCTGAGAAAGCCTGACACGTCAAGAATCCTTTCAGACCCAAATTCGTGTTATATTAAACACGAATTTACTAACATAATGTAACTCACATCCTACAGGACGCGAATTGGGCCACCTTACTATAAATTCCCCGATTAAACGGATGAACATTTTGATGCATCAGTATTCACTCAAAAAAATATATAAACGTCTGATTTCTTTAAAAAATGGCAAGAAGAGTTGTTGCAGTAGTATACTACGACGGTGAGATGATTTTTGATGTGGAAATCAGTGTCATGTTTCAGTCCAGCAATATTATTTCGCTACAAATTTCGAGGGGAGTAACATTTGAAAGGCTAAAGCGAACGATATCGCGGAAGGTTGCTTCTATGAGGGAAATTGATTCATTGAGGTATCGACTGCCATCTTCGTTAGATCCATTGTATTTCGTAATATTCAATGTTCTGGACGATAAAGGTGTTCAACTGATGATCGATACCCATGCCCAGTTTTCCATAGGATAGGACCTTGAGCTGTTTGTAACATTTTCTGAATGAAATGTCGGAGGCAACACTGTGGTTCCAAATTGGCTGCGCACAAATCTTGACTTCGACCCAAATGCTCATAGCCCCACATCAAGTTTACGATAAGGAATCAACTTACTAAATACGAGCGATGACCAGCCAGCATCATCGTCTGCATCGAGGCCAAGGTATTCTTACGTCGCCAGGTTTGACTTAGACCTGAACCTGCCACCAACCCAAGAGTCACTGTACAATCCTTATAGTGGTGGTCTGAGGCCATCGTTATCTACGACGCCGTTCTTCCGTGAAGAATTCAATATGTTCGATGATTTTTCATCTGGGAGGCACTCGACTTATATCCCTATTATGGGCCCATCATCATCCACTATGCCGTCGTACCTTAAAGAGTTTAACCCGTCAAATATTGGATATAGGCCCCATCAGCGCTCTCGTGATCAGGTTAGCCGTGCAGTACATAGTAGGGTACAACTTGTTGATGAAGCAGAACTATACAGCTTTGATGGGGATAATTTTGATGAAGAACCACTTACGGAGGTTGGCCAGATGGTGACGAGATGGGTTTATTTCCAGAAGAACCAACAGACCTTGACGAGCCCATCAGTACAGAGGATGATATAGAGAATGAGGCAGAAGAAGATACAGAGAACGATAACGAACCCGAACCTGTGCAAATGGTTGTCTAGCGCAGTTATACTGCTAGTAGCGCATCCTATTACGAACCACATTCCCACTTAACAACAGTGGATATGGAATGATTTAACGCTACCGAATTTCCAGAATACCCACAGTTGGAGAATTACACTGAAAGAAATAAGGGGGATTTGCGTCGTGGAATGGTCTTCAAGACAAAAAATGGTGATAGCTGCTATTAAGCATTATAGCATACGCAGATCAGTTACTTCCACAGTGAGGAAAATTGAAGCCGACAAATATATTGCAGAATGCCCCCACAAGTCCGAGGGATATCAATGGAGGGTCCGTGTATCGTGATTGAAGAGGCGGAACAACCTATGGAGGATAACCAAATACAACGGACCTCATACATGCTCCATCGGAAGCTTGAGTCAAGATCATCCGAACTTAGATGTGCACGTGCTTTGTGATCATCTCCTTCCACTCGTGAAAGCTAATCCACGCGTAACTGTGTCCGTATGTATAGCTTCCATTAAATCTCAATTCACATATACTGTTAAATAAGATAAGGCATGGTATGCAAGATATCGCACCATCCAACAACTATATGGCCAGTGGAAGGAATCATACAACGAGTTACGAACATGGCTGAAGCTGATGCAAAAATACAACCCAAGAACAGTCGTAGAACTTGAGACAATGCCATCTTACTACAACGATTGGGTTGTTCCTGGGGAGCGCCAATTTTTTTTACCTTTTTTGGACATTTCCGCAATGCGTTAAAGCTTTATGCCACTGCAATCGATGGTATAGATCGGCAGAACTTTCTTGTATAGAAGGTACACACAGATTTTACTACTGGCAGTTGCACAAGATGGAAATAGAAAATGTATTCCGGTCGCATTCGCTATTATTGAAAAGGAAGATATCCCATCGTGGACGTTTTTTCTCACCAATCTGCGCAGACATGTCTGTGCCGTGTTCTAAGAGAAAAACCAGATGTGATATGTATTATTTCAGACAGAGGCGCAGGGATTTGGGGTTCCATCGCACAATTGGGACTGTCTTGAGAACCTTCATTTATTCATCATAGGTTTTGTTTGCGACACATTGCTGCCAACTACTACCAGTGGTACAAGAATGATGATGAGCGTATAATAGTTCTTCGTATGGGTAAGCCTCTCACTATCAAAATTATATCCATTGTCATGCCATTTAGTATTATTTCTAATTAATTATTCAATCTTTTATTTAATAGAAAACACACGCCGAGCTGATGAGTTTGAGGAGCTGTTAGAGGAGTTGCGATTAAAGAATATAGAAGGATATAATTATATCGTTGATATCCCGAGGGAGAAATGGCTATGATATTATGATGGAGGGCATCGATATGGTCACATGACAACAAACTTGGCTGAGGCGATCAATTCGTCTCTGAAGAGAATACGTCATTTACCTATTACATCCGTTGTCAAGGCGACATATTATCGACTGGCTACCCTTTTTGCAACCTTGGGAAAACAAGCACTGAACTGGATGGAAGGTGGCCACAAGTTCCATCCAGATCTCCAGCAAACATTTTAGATATCTATGTCGCACGCAAACGCGATGGGTGCTATATGCTTCTCTCGTCACGAGCACAGCTTTCAGGTTACTGAAGTTTCACGCCCGCTTGAAGGCATCATGCAGAACAATTACGTTGTTAACCTACGATGAAGAAATGTGACTGCGGACGTTTTCAGACTTTCAAGTACTAGTGTACGCACGCATTTGCTGTATGTGCATCTGTTTATTTCGACGTAATGATGCTCATTGATCCGGTATACCGACTTGAAAACGTTTTCAAGGTATACTGCAACGAGTTTCCTCCTATCGAAAATGAACACGATCATGCATTAGTCGACGATGAACCTAAGATACGGCCAGATTCTTCCTTGCGACGCAAGAAAAAAGGTTGCCCGTGCTCAACTAAGATTCATTGTGCCGAAGATATGGTTCCAAAAGAACGGACAGTGCAACCTAGGCTATGTACAGAATGTAGGAACCCTGGACACGACAGGAGAAAATGTCCATTAGGACAGGACCTCGAATCAACTAGTTATTCTTCTAATTGTACTTTTTAAATTATAACAGGAAAGGCTATATAGCGTTTTAACGCAATTTCTAGCAACGTTCGGATACCTTATACTGGATTATTTTTACACCATTTTACAAAGATGAATCCATACTTCGACATCAATGTTCAATAACAAGAAAAATTATCCCCCAACACAGTGCAAATTCACCTGAAACATGCCTACCGACACTTGTTTTGATGTTACTCAATGCACAAAAACAAGGCTATATAGCATTTTAACGCACTTTTTAGCAATGTTTCAATACCTTATACTGGATTATTTTTACACCGTTTTACATAGATGAATCCATAGTAAGACGTCGATGTTCAATAACAAGAAAAATTATCACCCAACACGGTGCAAATTCACCTATAACATGCCTATCAATCCATGCATATTCAACAATTTACACGATGAATTCACGTTCCATTGAACGCGAGTTCCTTGATTATCTGTCACGATATCTTCATGCCATTTCGTGTGAATTTATCGCTGAACTCGCGTTTCAACAAACGCGAATTATGTTAACCAATTAAAATAAACGATTACACGAAAGGCGGTGCCACATAAGCCAAAATTCGCATTTCGTTGAACGCGAATTCGCAATTCGCGTTGTGAAAAACGCGAACCCTGCTTATGTGTGCACAATGTGGGGTATTTTTCCAAATATAGTTCAAAGAGGGGTTATTAGATTTTTTCCCAAAAGGAATATTGAGATAATAATGCCATGAGCCAACTCTTCGAAGTTGGCTTTTCAAGTCCATGCATGAAAATGACAAGTGATGAGTGATTATCAGGAAAATAATTTTCCTCATCATATGCTTTTTCTCATGTAAATATATAGGATAATAGTAGCTCATAAAAATTTATATATAAAAATACTATTTAATAAATAAATTTAAGTAGAGTGGTGAAAAATTTCTCTCTCTCGATGAATTTCACATTTTATTTTTAGATAATAATTTTTAATTATTTTATTGAAAGTTACGAAAATATAAAAATATTATTATGAGAAAATAATTATGATTTTTTAAATATTTTCGCAACTAAATTAATCCTTAACACTAATACAGTTAAAGTTTAAATTAAGTAAAGATAAAAAAGATATATATATATATATATATATATATACTATTTATTAAATTTATAACTGAGTTTATATTATGAGTCAACTCGATATCATCTCAATTAGAAAGTTAACAAAATAAAATCATTTACAAGGATAATAAATATTATTTTAAGAGTATTATTGTCTTTTCATATTTATATAAATATTAAAATAAAATAACTGAAACTCGTTGCTTGGATTTCGAACATTCGACCAAAAGTCTTTGAATATAAGCATTTTACCACTACACCTATAATCATTATTATATTAAAATTTACAATTTTTTAATTATAATTAACATTCGTATAAAGAGTATTGATTAACATTAGTATAAAGAGTATTTTTATCTTTTCATACTTTTATATAATATAGTTATTATAAAGTGGCCTATTGAGTTGATGTCATAACTAGGGATGAGCGTACGATCGAGTCGAGTCAAGTCAAGTAAAAAAATTTTGAGTTATTCGAGTTTGTAAGTTATATTTTACGATTCAAACTTTATTTGAATTTTTTTGAATCAAGCCGAGTTTATGAAATTCGAGTTGAGTCGAATCAAGTCGAGTTTTTGAGTTTCTGCACAAATTTAATTGTAATTATTTATAATGTTATAATACATATTGATTCTAATTTTAACGGCTTTCTATATGAATATATGATATACATATATGTTCTTCATAACATATGTGATATGCATAATATATTATGCAAAATTGACAGACTCGACTTGAATATGAAAACTGATCAACTAATTACTAAAAATTTTGAGTTATTCGAATTTCCATTTCATAATTCAAACTTTATTTAAATTTTTTTGAGTCAAGTTGAGTTTATGAAATTACGGGTCAAGTCAAAACGAGTCGTTTTTTTGCCTCGAGTCGAATAATTCAAGTTTTTGAGTCAAGTTTTGTCCACCCCTAGTCGCAACATAATTCGACCCAAACTTATATTTATTAAATGTTAATTATTTTTACCAAGATTTATATTACATGTTAATTGAATATCTGAACTCTTAATTCCAAATTAACCCAAGAAACATACAAGAATAAAAAAACATTACCAAATCAATTTTAATTAATTGATTAATTAATTTTTTCTCCGTAAGTATGATTTTATTGCAAGAAATCATACATAGACAAATCGTCATGTGCCTTGTTAAAACCCTCTAATCTTAGTCGGAGGAAAAGAGTACACAATGTTATATTAGTTTAAAATATGACTTAACATGTTTAATCGACATATTATAACTTAAAAACTATATTATTATTATTTTTAAATATATTTTTAAAACATTCAATATATAATATCTATACTAAATACAAATTATGTAGAGAAGTACAATATTTTTGCCCAACCATAAGATGTTAGATATAATTAAATTTTCTTTAACAAAAAAATATATGATTAAATTTAATTGTGATTGTTTATTAATTTTTATCATATTTTTTAATAGTCTCAAGGTGATTATAAGGTAGTATATGTTTATATTTTTCTTAATTATTTGATAACGTACACACACTTTACAGACAAAGCCGTTTGAAATTGATTTTTTTAAAATGAACATTATCATCTTTTCTACTAAAACCACTAGTTGAGTTTAAATTTTTATCGTAATTAAGCTAATTCTATGAGTTATTATTGAATATTGACAAATCACCTATGGTAAATTAAATGTGTAAAGTTTGAACAGAGCACTAATTTTAAAAAAAATAAATGATTTTAACATATTAGTGTAATTAAAAAAAATACATCCTCCGACCAACAACAATATTCTCCCAGGCTTAAACTACAGTTTGCCACGTAAGGCCAAGCGAGTGAAAGAGAACATCCACGCTTCAGCCACGTGTCTGACTGTTTCCCGAGGTACCGCTAGCTGTCGCTCATTTGCGTGACTGTAGTTCCGCTGTTGCTTTCATTTTTTACACGTCACGCTCAATCACGTAAGCGTCACCAGTCAGACACGCTCGCTCCCTTTCGTCATGTTCCACGCTCCTTTCTTATCGCGGAAATTTTCAACATTTTAATTTTATCTCCGTCTATTACCTTATTTCTAAATCAATTTTTAAATTTTTTAACATTCTAATTTTATCTTTAAATTATCAATATATTAACATTAATTATTGTTTGCACAACATCATATTATTGCATAATGCGCATCATTTTTTACATAAAAGTTAATTTTCAACAATTTAATTAACAATGAACGTGATTAGTTTGTAGATAAAATTAAAATGTACTAAAATTTGAGACTAATTTAGAATAAAGGTCATACATTGAGGATGAAACCGAAATATTTAAAAGTTTGGAGGCTAATTTAGAATGAAATCCATTGTTTAAAGATGAAATTTAAAAATTCAAAGTTTAAAGAAGAATGAAGTTTTTATAATTTAATGATGTGTTACGCTATTGTCTCTCTCTATTAATGGAATTAATAATGATTTTTTTGGTGTAAAATTGATATTTTTGTTAACAAAATAATAATGTTTTTACTATTTACAAAGTTAAAAAATTTATAACCATAAGATGTGGTAGGTTGGTTGCTCACCTGAGGTCATGAGTTTGATTCCTATTAATGGGTATAGAGTAAATTTATAACCGCGAGAGCACCCGCGGCGTGAGATTAGTTACCGCTATCAGCAGTAGATACCTTTGGTTCAAACAAAAAAAATTAAAAAGTTTATAATAAATAATCTTCGATTAAGTTTTAATCTCAATTATTAAATTGAGTTAATAACACATAAAATTTAAAATTTTTACATTAAAGCATATATTAAGCTTTTGGGCAACGTACATCTTATAGTTGACAACCACTATTCAAACGACAATGATCACTCAATTTGTCGACAATTATTGAAGTATCACGAATATCATGAATTCATGACAATTTGAAAAGTCGTGGATAATTTCTAGGAAAAACCCATTCTGCTAAACAATTTTATTTTGTAATAATATCAAAAAAAAAAGTGTATATGCTTAATGAGAGTTAGAATTAAGAATTCGGAGATAAAATATAAATATTTGAAAAATAAAATATAAATTTATTTTTTTATCATATATATTCTCACTCAAAAATAAATAATCGAATATGAAATATATTATATACTAAATTTGTTTTTTAATGTATAATTATCATATAATACAATATTATACTCCATGTAATAAATTATTAATTAAACAAAACATAAGTCGATAAGTCCTTGTTTTGCTTTTTTGATAAATGTTTTTCATGTCTTTGTTCTATTTATAATCAATGGCTATAATAAAATAATAATTCAAGGAAAATGACTTTTTTGACATTTTTTTTTTCATTTTGTTAAGTAGTCCTCTATCAATTAGGTTACACTCAAGTATTTGCATGCCAAATAAATGCTAGGACTTCAATTAAGTCCCTAAATAAAACCTACAATATATACATGACAACATTCAAAATCCCATTTTCATTATTTTTCAAATCATAAATTGTACCTTCACAATTTGTTGCTATTATTTGGAGTTTACAAATAATACTAACAACGTTTATATTTTCTTCATGAATTTAGCACATGGTTAATTTTCTCACAATATTTTAGAAAGAAGATAATTTTCATAAGAAACAAATTTGGATTTTGATCATGTGAATGATGCATGGTATATTTGTTTCAAAACCTATTTTTCTGTCAACAATTTCTAGAGTAAGTAGTCAAAGCTCTCAGTTGACACCCTTTATTTTTTTAGGTTTTGAGTTCAAAATCCAGTAAGAACAAAATTTCTCTTCCCCTCCCTAGATAGAAATTGTTCAAGAAAAAAACCCATTTTCCTCTCGCAAATAAAATAAAATACTGATAATTAACGAAATTTAAGTAAACATATTAAAGTTTAAACGGTTGTAATTATACAATAATATCTATTATTAATCTTAATTATTTAATAAATTATAAACACAATGTAAACTCGAGTATTTTTTAAAGGATAACATTCTTCTTTTTTTATTAAGGGAATTCTTTGTTGAATAATTTTTTATTGATATATATTTACATTTAATATTTTTTATTTACATTATGAGTCTACAAAATCTAATTTGCATATATATGAGAAAATATTTTATACAGAGGCAAAGACGGTGAAAATAAAAAGTTTTCACAAGTGTCTTAGATTTAGGGTTTATATATTTAATTTTGAGTTTAGAATTTATGGATTTAAGTCTAGGGCTTTAGAATTTAGTGTTACTTGCTATAATTTATGGTTTATTGTTAAAATTTAGAATTTAAAGATTAAGGTTTAAGTTTAGGGTAATATGGTTAGAGATTTAAATTCAAACCTATAAACCCAAACTCTAAATTCTAATCACAATCCCTCAATTCTAAACTCTAAGCCTAAACCCATAAATTTTTAACCTTAAACTACATCCAAAAATCCTAAAACTAAAACATCCGTAAAAATTCTTTGTTTACACCGCTGATGCATGGTATAATTGCTCTATATATAATATTATAAAAAATCAAACGATAACTGTGGGCAAAACATGACAGAGATTGTTACACACAGTATTGGGAGGCGCGTGGCAGGCGATTGTCGTACGCTACGCATTTGAAGAAAATAGAAAAAAAGAAATATCAAAGAATGTTGTCGAGCGTGTGAACATGGTCGGCGGGCCGTTAGTTTACCTTAAACGCCGTTAACTCTCGCAGTACAAAAACAAAGACGACACTCCCAACCAACAACATTTTGAAAAACGGTTACCGTTACAATTTCCGATTAATTAAAAGAAGAATTTCCGTTACCTCACCAACCATCCCCTGTTTCCCCTCCTATAAATAGATGACTCACTCGCCCTCTTCATTGTTTCTCATTTTCAAAACTTTGAAAAAAGATTTAAAAACAAAAAATTCATAGTCTTATTGAAAGAATAAGAATTTTAGTTATTTATTTGATTATTTTATTAATTTGGAGCTTTGGGTTTCGATTTTTGATTACTCAGAAACAGGAATTTCAAGGTAAACTTTGCAGATTTTGAATTAAAGTTGGTTTTGCTGATGTTCTGCTTTATTTGAATTAGATTCTTAATATTTGTTTCTGGGTTTTCATTTTGGTTTGTGTTAGTTCTCTGGGAAATGAAAAAAGCAGCTGACTTTGAGTGCTTGGTATATGGATTGAAGAAACTTTGGTATTTTAAGTGTTTTTCTCTCTCCCTTTTATGGGAAAATGTTGTTTTAGTTCTTCATATACTGATTGGATTTGTTGAACATGGCTTTAGCTCATCAAATTGTGTTGTTATAGTGTAATTTTTAGTATTTCGGTTCTTGCTGTGACATAGAATACATGTATGGACATGGCTTTAGCTCTTCAATTTGATTTCTTTCTTTTTAAGTTTTGTTTGTTTTATGCAGAACTCTGAACATGTAGAAGCTAATCGTTCTTTGCATTGTTTTTGCAGGTCAATTCTGTTTTCCTGAAGGCATAATTTCTATTCTAGTGCTGAAGTTTCTCATGGTTATTGTGCGACAAAAGTGGTAGAAAATCCTGTCCTTAAGTTCCTATAAATTTCCTGAGATCTCATCATCGCCTTGGAAAGCTGATGCCAAACTCATAGAATGGATTCACACCAGGTTTTCAGATATGGTGTGACTGGTGCCGGCTTATCGTACTCGACCTCTTATTCGACCTTTCCTTCAATACCTAACAGGTTCAGTTCTTTGAAATCCGACACAAGAAACTCGCCCAACTCGCCCTTTTCGACTTCATTCGATTGTGATACCAACACCACATTGAGTGATAGCCAGGAGCAGCGTAGCTCTACGGAGAATCTCTCGGGACTTAGCCCGTCTTGCAACTCTTCGCTTGAATCCAACACTTATTTCCATCGATTGAGTCCCTCTCTGGACTGCAGGGGTGAAAGCTTAGTATTCGGTTCAGCTGGTACTTCTTATGCACAAGATGCAAGTTCTGGCCACAAAGTAACATACACTTTGCAGGAATTGGAAATCGCACTTATGGCGCCTGATGAGGATGAAGAGACAACCACCCCTAGTGTTTCCCGTGGAGAAAGTAGTAGACCACAGACGACAGGCCAGCGATCTAGGGCATGGAGTCAGGAATGCCAAGGATCT
This sequence comes from Hibiscus mutabilis, assembly GCA_019671005.1. Lineage (NCBI taxonomy): Eukaryota > Viridiplantae > Streptophyta > Magnoliopsida > Malvales > Malvaceae > Hibiscus > Hibiscus mutabilis. The sequence continues at coordinate 37,069,679 of CM033742.1, forward strand.
TTGGTGCTTCAGCCTCAGACTTCCTTTGTCTCCAGCCATAGGCAGTCAACTGAAGTTGCTCGTGTTGAGAAACGTCAGAAATCGATGGAGGGTTTGTTTCTGCTGGGTATTCCATCCGGCAATTTGAAGCAGTTGCTGATTGCTTGTGCTAAGGTCCTCTCTGAAAACAATATGGCTGAATTTGATAAGTTGATTGTGAAGGCTAAGGATGCTGTGTCGATCAGTGGGGAACCGATCCAGCGTCTTGGTGCTTACATGGTGGAAGGTTTGGTGGCAAGGAAGGAAGCATCGGGGTCTAGCATATATCGTGCCCTTCGTTGCAGAGAGCCTGAAAGCAAGGACTTGCTCTCCTACATGCAAATCCTGTATGGAATCTGCCCATACTTGAAGTTCGGTTACATGGCTGCCAATGGGGCCATTGCTGAAGCATGCCGAACTGAAGATCGCATTCACATTATTGATTTCCAGATTGCTCAGGGAACACAATGGGTGACACTCTTGCAGGCACTTGCAGCCAGACCGGGTGGAGCTCCTCATGTCCGGATTACAGGAATTGATGATCCTCTTTCTAAATATGCTCGTGGTGGTGGATTGGAAGCTGTTGAAAGACGTTTGGCAGCACTATCTGAGAAGTTCAATATTCCGGTTGAGTTTCAAGGAATGCCAGTTTTTGCAGCAGATATCACAAGGGACATGCTTGATCTCAGGCCTGGAGAGGCTCTGGCTGTCAACTTCCCTCTGCAGCTCCATCAGACCCCTGACGAGAGCGTCGACATGAACAATCCTAGGGATGGGCTTCTACGAATGGTGAAGTCACTTTCTCCCAAGATCACCACATTGGTAGAGCATGAATCAAACACAAACACAGCCCCTTTCCTCCCGAGATTCATCTCGACTCTGGAGTACTACTTGGCAATGTTCGAGTCCATAGACGAGACACTCCCAAGGGACAGGAAGGAGCGAGTCAACGTGGAGCAACATTGCCTGGCCAGGGATATCGTGAATGTCATTGCCTGCGAGGGAAAAGAGAGGGTCGAACGGCATGAGCTCTTCGGTAAGTGGAAGTCCAGGCTAACAATGGCTGGATTCCGACAATACCCTTTAAGCCCTTACGTCAATGCGGTGATACGAAGCCTGCTGAATTGTTACTCTAAGCATTATACACTGGTCGAGAAGGATGGTGCTATGTTGTTGGGGTGGAAAGATCGGAGCCTTGTATCAGCTTCAGCTTGGCACTGTGACAGCTGCTGAGATTCATACAAAAGGTAGAAAAACGAAATAACCAGTTCATTTTTTTTATAGGTTATAGATGGTGAGATATGTTGAATAACATCCGGTGACATTTTCGCATACCATTAGGCAGATCACCACTGTTTCCTTTAGTTCTCTTACAGGATTCGATGTATGTGTAAGAACACTGAGGGATGCATTCCATTCTGATTAATGATTCTATGTATGTAACACAAATGACATGTATCCCCTGTATTATACAATATATATATATATATATATATATATATATATATATATATATATATATATATGGAGAGAGAGAAGAAAGATTAGGGGTTCTTGTTCATTTGCAATTTCCCGTATGTTCAGTTTTAAGTGAGTGATCTGTTAATGCTACAAATGATCAAAATGAAGTCCCTAGTGTTATTTGATACTTCAGTTGTGTCTGATTCAACTGAAGAACAACAAGAAGAGTTGCTCAAAGGGTTGTGATTGTGGATTCAATCCTTTTGATGACAAATGTCCAAGTTGAGAAATCTCAGGACCTTTGGTTGAGAACAATAAATTAGAGGTATCCAATTATCTCATCTAGAGATATAAAGAAATCTCAGGACCTTTGGTTGAGAACAATAAATTAGAGGTATCCAATTATCTCATCTAGAGATATTGAGGAAAAGAATGCCATTGCAACATGGTCCATGTAAGAAAACTATAAAGGTTTGAAGTAGTGTTGGCCTTTTTTTTCTCAATATCAGTGGATATTATTTTGTATTAGTTGTTATGTTGCTTGGTGTTACTTCGTTGCGAATGTGTTGGTGCTTTGTTGGTTTTTGCTCGTATTTTTTTTGTGAAGTATACGTTCATTTTATAATTTATGTCTGAGATTTATAGTTCTTCCTTCCAATAATATGCCTCCTAGGTTCAAACCTGGGAGAGACTTGTTGATGGTTTTTTGTGTAATGGTTTCGAAATAGATTTTGAGAGATTTTTGGGGTGATCTGCAAAAATGTTTTGGTAATTTTAGTTTAACTATTAGTATCTGACTCATTGAACGACTAATTCATACTAATTTTGTAGAAACCCAATATAAGTACAACCTTTTTAATTCGATTTTCTCCATCCACAATGTCAGAATTCGAATTCATAACCTTGCTTAAAGACCTAACGCCTCTGCCAAATCAACTGGTCCTTGGTAATAAAAAAACATTTGATATATAGTATGTGTAAACGCAAGCCTATTTATTTAGGATTTAGAGTTTTATAATTTAAACTTTAGAGTTTAGTTTATGATTCATTATTTAGGATGTCGAGATTTAAACTTATGTATTTAGGTTTCAAAAATATTTTGCTACGTAGGTTTACACAAGCATATTAATTTTAGCTTTTATTAATCTTATTTAGAGTTTGGTGTTTAGATTTTAAAATCTTGATACAATATGTGTATAAAAACATAGCCTTAATATGATCTTATTTTGGTTGAGAAAAAAAATAAGTTACTTTATAAAAATTTACACAACTTTCCCATTTAAACATGAACCCTAAAAGCTAATTATAAACGATAAACCTAAAACTTAAAATCAATTAATACATTAAACTCTTAAATCCTAAATTAATTAGTTTTTTAAATAATTTTTCATTGAATTTTTTCTAAGTACTAATTTAAAATCAAGATCAAACAAGATCAGCATAGAATCTGATTCGTTCCATAAATTTATTGACTTGAACACTCGTCGGTGGCAGGGCATGGAAAACGTGCGTAGATCGGAAAAGGTGTGGATAGCAATGTTGTGAAATCATGGCCAACCACATGCATGCGACACACAAAACCTACGAACCACATTTTAAGAAAAGCAAAATAAGCCAAGTAATGCGCAAGTTATCGAATAGAAATTCTCTTTCTTTTTTAGTGCCTTTTTTATACCCACTTTAAAAAATTAAGTTTAGTATTTAAGATTAATTTATAAGATTAGGGATAAGAATTTAGGGTTTAAGAATTATGGGTAGAGTGTATTTTTTTAGGATGTATGATTTAAAATTTAGGATTAAGACTTAGAATTTAATTTTTAGTGTTGGAGCATGAAAAAATAAAGAGGATTATTGTTCCAAGTTACCGGTCGTCGTAACATATAGTTGAAATAAGAGATGCCCCAAAATTTTATATTAAGTGTATGAATGTTTAAAAAAGTTATATTACAATTTTAGGGTGTATAAAGTTACAAAATTTTAGGATCGTGAAATTAGACCGTCAATAAAAAATATAAAAAATCACTTAAAGCTACGTGAAACATTGAAATACAATGCATTTGAAATAAATTTAGGTTATAAGAACTGTGCATGAAAAAAACTCTAATTAGCAAGTTGTATTTGAAGCGACGACTTTATTCTCATGGTTTGCAAGAAGATGTGTCGTTAAAGGATTACTTAATCGTTTTCAAACAAATTATCTCAGATTTTGAGACCATGAAGGTTAAGTATGATAGAGAGAGTTTGATTGATATTACTACAACGGGGTTGCAGTTTCAGGTGCTTTTGAGCAGTCTTTTGCAAGTTTATTGTCCGTTGTCTATCATTGCAAATTTCTGTTGGGGTTGCAGTTTAATTTGCCCAAACTTACCGGATTCAGGGCCAATTGACCGAATTTGCCAAATTCAGGGGCCAATTTGATAGGAAAAAAGTTCAGAGACAACATGTCCAAAGTTGTCAAGTTAAGAGAGTGATTTGTGTTTTAGGACAGTTTTCTTTAGAGCTTTTGGTTAAAATTAACCAACACTATATGCAGATGTCTTTAACAAATTCAAAGAATGTTAAGCCACACATCTAAGGGTGCATGGAGAAGACATTCTGGAAGAAGCACTGGCTTTCACTACCACTCGCCTCGAGGCCATTGCCAACCACTGCTCGAACTCGTCCCTTGCATCGAAGTAATCCATGCTTTAAAGCAACCGATCCGAAAAGGCTTCCCGAGGCTCGAGGCCAGGCTGTTTATGCCTTCCTATCAAGAAGATCCCTCCCACAGTGAAGCTGTATTAGCCTTTGCAAAGTTGGATTTCATCATGTTGCAAAAACAGCACCAACAAGAAGTTTGTGAAATCGCCGATGCTCGCAACCACATCGTACGTCGGAATGGGAGAAGTTGCAACTGAAGAAGCTTTTGCATGGGTTTTTAGTGACCCCAAGATACTAGCTCAACCATTTTATGTAGACTCACAGATGACATTGTATCCCACGAGGATACAAACTTCATTAGTTTCTTTCCATTGTTTTTGATGATAAATTGCCTTATCATAGGCCGAATTCCGGGCATTTTCAGTTCGAGCAAAAGAGAGGGCATGTGGCATCGGCGATCAAGTGTTTTGTGAACCAGTACGGTGCAACCGAAGAAGAAGCTGTGAAGGAATTCGGTGAGCGAATTACTAATGCATGGTAAGCTGTTTGAAGCCAAGTCTTCTAGGGATAAGAACATTCTCTTTCTTACTGAAACTGCTCAGAATTTAAATGTGTTTTATTGGATTAAAGAAGGGAAAAGTACAAAGATGGTCGAATTTATCAACCTTTTACATAAAAAAATTAATATGAACAACATCTTATCTCCCTTTAATTGCAGCAATTTAACTTACATTATTAATATGATTGCTCAAGAAATTGGAGCTCCAAGAGGCAAATAGTTTCAAAGTGGGATAGGCTCAATGAGCAAGGAAGTGATCCCACCTTTAGCAGCTTTGCCAACATGCGTATATCCATCTCCTTCTCTGTAAAGCACATCCATAACCCTTGCAAGGTTCAGGCTTCGATTCAGAACAGCCGCCGGCATTTCCGTTGGTTTCAGGAACTCCTCATTAACGTCCTTCCAAGAGCTCTCGATATGCTTGTTGAATTCATCGTATGCCTCCTGTGCTGTCGCGCCATATTGTTCCATGTAACACTCGATGGTCGTCTTCTCTCCTGTGCTTGAACTTGTGTTCCGCGATGTCATCCATGAACCTGCAGATTATTGTGGAAGCTTTTATGATCTTAGGGTCACTGGCCGCCCATGTAAAGGTCTCTGGGGTTATAACATCTCCCATCCCCACGAAAGCCGTAATGGCAAGCATGGCATAGCCTGAGGTTGGCAATGCATTGTTCCTGAACTCCTCGAATGTGGGTTTGTAGTTTTGATGAGTCCATTTGGCTTCCAAAAGGTAAGCTTGAGCAAGACGTATCATCTGCATAGGCATCAGAATCAAACAATTGTTCTTTCCATGTATATCAAAGCAAAATAGGGTATTGATCATACATACCGCCTTTCTAGCATATTCGACACGGCATTGTCTCCCTTGCTCCGCCATCAGTTGCTCCATTTCTTCATATACATCTAACAGTGCCTTGTAGCTTATTTTCATGAAATCTGGGAGTTGTTCCATGCATTTAAGATCCCACCTGAAACAGAATTTCAAGGCTGGATGTTTAGTGTTCGAATATTTACACTTGAAAATGAATGTTAATTTCACAAAATCAAGAAATCCAACCTCTCAATGGCATCAGTATAGGGAATGAGCTCATCATATGTGGCATATGAATTATATGTATCATCCACAATGGATGCCATGGCTATCACTTTTGTCAACATCTTTCTACCAAGAGAGTACTGAGGCTCAAAGTAGACTCCCATTATCCAGAAGTAACCTTCAACCACTCTATCTCTTGCAAATGGTAGCTTTCTGGTAAAGTCTAAATCCTTCCACCACCTACAAATCTCACTTAGCTCTTTCCTGTGCAAAAGCTGCAAAAAGTTGAAATCTATCTTTGCAAACTCCAGCAATGCCTTATTATGTGATTCGATGTCCTGGTATAAGGAGATGTATTGCCGAGCCTCGACTCTCGGCAAGCCTCTTCTGATAGACTGCTTTAAGGCATGAGCAACCTGTTCCGACAACGGATAGTCTAAAGTTGGTGCGGCAAGAGTTAGGTGAGTGGTGGTGAAAGAAATTGCCTCATCCAGTATATCTTCCCCATGGATCCGCATATACGAAGCTTCGTAAAGTTCCAACAGTCCTCGCACATCGCTCGTCAAGGACGACTTGAAGTTCCCTTGCTCATCTCTGAACTTGTTGAATGCCTCTGCTCAAATTAACAGTACCCGAAGTCATTACCAAACACATTCCTGGTACATGTATATACATCTGTTATCTGTATAAGCTACTATTTTCTCTAAAGTTGAAGACTTAATTACCACATGAAACATCAAATCCGTGCTGCCGGCCTCGTTGTTGTCATGGTATATAGCTTCCAATGCATCTTCAATCTCCTCCTCAAAATGGTAACTCACTCCCAACGTAACTTCTTGTTCGAATTATCCATGGATTCCACAAGCATCTTCCTCACTTCTTCCTTCAATTCTTCATATTTTAGTTCAGTTGCAGTATCAATATCCTGCACAAAGTTGAACCAATTGATTTTCCCATTCATAATTAAATAAACAAATGATTAAACAATCTTCTTCAATCAATATATGCCTTATCAGGACAATCGAGGAAGACGTCTCCCCAAATGCCGGGATGAAAATCGGCATTGGGACGATTCTCCATGTTGCAGGAAACCGGTGAAGCAAGAACATGACAAACTTCAGAGGCCATATCTGTTGTTAGATTTGAAACCAAATGTTGTAAAAGTGCTAATCTTGTCTTAAACTAGCACAGATGTTTTGTGAGGCTAAGACTGCAATTGTTGCATCTATTTATACAGACCATAGTACTAAATGCAGTCAAACAAAGACAACTTTGAATGTAAGGAAATTATAACCATTGAAAAGAAGAAAAAAAACAAGAAAGGAAAGGCTTTCTTACATTTGTTTAAAGTTGATGGCTGCAAAACATTACTAAATATGTATATTACCAACCTGTCTGAATTCTTTATTGTTGAAATTTCTAAGTAAACAACAGTTGCCACTTTGTGAAGACTTTGAGTACCAAGCATGCTTCCATGCAGGTCAGTTGATTTTTTTTTTGATCCACAGGTGACAGGTCAGTTGATTATTTAAAATAATGAATAAAGATATTTATATTATATTTTAGACTTCTTATCTTACAAATTATAACAATTTCGAATACGCTTAAGTGTTTGTTATTCTTTAATTTATAGATCAAAAAGAGTTTAAATAATATAAATATTGGATCTATATTTAATATACCTGCCGTGCAAACTAAAATTTTCATAAGCGCTTTAGGTTTAGGATTTAGGGATTCATTTTAGGGTGTAAGGTTAAAGAGTTTAGGATTTAGGGATAGTGATTAGAAATTATGGTTTAGGGTTAGAATTTAGGGTTTAGTTTTTAAGGCAATATGGTGAAGATTTAGATTTTAACCTATAAATCTTAAATTCTAACCAATATCTCTAAATTCTAAACACCTACACCTTTGGACTCTACACCCTAAATTGAATCCCTTCACCTTAAAACTAAAACACTTGTAAAACTTTTAATTTCCACGACAAAAGATGAAATAATTACCCATATATTTTTAAAGAAACGTTGTGGGGTAGACTTTCAAGCTTAGTTGCAATATTTGATTATTTTATTTTTTATAGTTTATTAAGGGGTGAATATTTATTTATTTTAATACAAGTCATTCTCCTAAAATTATAAATATTAATAAATAAAAGTTCTTTTAATTTGGATGCTTCATGTGGCAATAACTCGGAAGCTACAACAAAGAGTTCAAATAATTTCTAATCTACACTTAATATATATAGACTAGAATCCATTTATACCGTGTAAAACTCAATTATTTTTACACATTTTTTGAACCATTGAATGATGGTAATAAATGGCGAAGACGATTTATAAACTTTAAAGGTTATGTTTTGTACACAAGTTGTATAAAAAAATTACACAACCTTTCATATTTAAGCTATAAAATCTAAAACCTAAATCCTTAGCCCTAACACCCTAAAACCTAAACTCTAAACCACAAACTCTAAATTCTAACCATAAACCTTAAATTCTACACCTACACACCAAACCCCTAAACTCTAAACCACAACCTAAAACCCTAAACCCTAAAATTGAAAGGCTTGTATAAATTAAAATTTACACAAATTAACTTGTGTATCAAAATATTTTCCAAACTTTAAACCCAAACCCTAATACATATTTCCTGCATTTTTTGGCCTTTCATAGATTATCAGTTCAATACAAAAACTATATTTGAAATTAAGTATAATAATCAAATTTAATCGAGTCGAGCTTAAATAATTTGATTTTATTTTGAATTTGGTTCGAACTTAGATAATAATGTTCGTTCGAGCTTAAACCAATCAAACTATAAAATTTAAATTAAATTTGAGTTATTCACTATTTGAGCTCGACTCGAATATATCCTTTCCTGTTTATCTGGATTGATGAACAAGTATAGATTTCCACAAACTCAAGTGCAGTACTATGCCCTTGAATCTTAACAAATCATTCAAGCAAGACGGCTTGAATGTTTAATTATATTGATATTGGGTATGCTAAAAAAGAGTTCAAGATTGGATACAATTTGATGGTCCACTTGCTGGAAAGAGAATGACGACTATAAAAAAATTCAAATAAAAAAAGGAGAGAATATATATATATATACATATATATATATATATATATATTAAATTTTAGGGCATGATCTTTTGCCTAGCAGTGCCAAAATACATATCAATATATTATATGTACGTATATGTTGATTTTAGTCTTTGAATTAGAGAATACTACCTACTATTGAGCAAAAATGCTTGCATGTTCAAATATATATTTATATACCAAAAAACTTCGATACATAAATTGTGTAAGTTTTAATTTATACAAGTTTGACAAATTTAGGGTTTAAAATTTAAAAGTTTAGGAATGAAATTTAAGATTAAGGTTTTAGTTAGGGGTGAGCAAAATTCGACTTGATTTGAAAAAAAGGGATTATTTTGAGAAAAATTCTCGACTCTTAATTGCATAAACTCGACTCAAAAAATTTAAATAAAGTTTAGTTATAAAATAGAAATTCGAATAACTCAAAACTTTTAGTAATTAGTAAATCAATTTTCAAGTTCGAGAAAAAATATGAAGAAATATATAGTGTATTGTATATGATTATAGAAAATTGTTTAAATTGGAACTAATTAGTACCATAATATTATAAATATTTACCATTAAATTTGAACAGGAGCTCGAACAACTCAACTAGACTCGAATTTCAGAAATCGACTCGACTCAAATTTTTTTTGACTCGACTCAACTTGATTGAATGCCTAACCCTAATTTTAGTATTGTGTTTAAAGTTTAAAATTTAATGTTAAATTTAAAATTTAAAATTTTATAATTTAAATAAATATAATTGTGTAAATTTTTTACGTGGCTGTGTATTAAAATATAATCGTTAATATATGCTTAGTACTCAAAGTCTTCACCAAGTGGCAAGTGTTGTTTACTAAGAAATTTCAACAATAAACAATTCAGAAAGATTGGTGATCCCAAAGACTGCTACTAATTGATAGATACTTAAATTCTGCCAAAGTAAACAAAATGATATAAACTACCACATTTTTAATTCATATTTAGTAATGTTTTGCAGTCATCAACTTTGAACAATATATAGAAAACCAACAAAATTAAGAGAAAATTAGCAATGAATGACTAATGTGTTGGTATAAATAGCTGCAACAACTACAGTCTTAGCCACACACAAAACAGTGCTAATTTTAGAAGAGAAAATTAGCAGCTGAACAACATTTGGCTCCAACTCTAACAACAGAAATGGCTTCAAAAGTTTCTCAAGTTCATGCTTCACCTATTTCCTGCAACACGGAGAATCGTCCCAAGGCCGATTTTCATCCCGGCGTTTGGGGAGACGTCTTCCTCAATTGTCCTCATCAGGTATATGATGTTCAGATAATACAAGTTGGAGTAGATTGTTTAAACACTTGTTAATTATGATCTGTTTATTTTAAGCAGGATGTTGATGCTGCAACTGAACTGAAATATGATGAATTAAAAGAGGAAGTGAGGAGGATGCTTGTGGATCAAGGCATGGATAATTCGAATGAAAAGTTAGCATTAATTGATGCAGTCCAAAGATTGGGTGTGAGTTACCATTTTGAAAAGGAGGTTGAAGATGCATTGGAAGCTATATACCATGACAACAACGATGTTGACAATGATCTGCATACTACTTCTCTTCGATTTCGATTACTTAGAGAGCACGGCTTCGATGTTTCCTGTGGTAAATAAGTCTTCAACTCTTGATATTTATACAGATGCATGTACATATACCAAGAATGTGTTTGTTAGTGACTTCGGGTACTGTTAATTTGAGCAGAGGCATTCAACAAGTTCAGAGATGAGCAAGGGAGCTTCAAGTCGTCCTTGACGAGCGATATGCGAGGACTTTTGGAACTTTACGAAGCTTCGTATATGCGGATCCATGGGGAAGATATACTGGATGAGGCAAATTCTTTCACCACCACTCACCTAACTCTTGCCGCACCAACTTTAGACTATCCGTTGTCGGAACAGGTTGCTCATGCCTTAAAGCAGTCTATCCGAAGAGGCTTGCCGAGGGTCGAGGCTCGGCAATACATCTCCTTATACCAGGACATTGAATCACATAATAAGGCATTGCTGGAGTTTGCCAAGATGGATTTCAATTTGTTGCAGCTTTTGCACAAGAAAGAGCTAAGTGAGATTTGTAGGTGGTGGAAGGATTTAGACTTTACCAGAAAGCTACCATTTGCAAGAGATAGAGTGGTTGAAGGTTACTTCTGGATAATGGGAGTCTACTTTGAGCCTCAGTACTCTCTTGGTAGAAAGATGTTGACCAAAGTAATAGCCATGGCATCCATTGTGGATGATACATATGATTCATATGCCACATATGATGAGCTCATTCCCTATACCGATGCCATTGAGAGGTTAGATTTCTTGATTTTGTGAAATTAACATTCATTTTCGAGTGTATATATTCTAATACTAAACATTCAGCCTTGAAATTGGGTTTCAGATGGGATCTTAAATGCATGGAACAACTCCCAGATTTCATGAAAATAAGCTACAAGGCACTGTTAGATGTATATGAAGAAATGGAGCAACTGATGGCAGAGGAAGGGAGACAATACCGTGTCGAATATGCTAGAAAGGCGGTATGTATGATCGATACCCTATTTTGCTTTGATATACACGGAAAGAACAATTGTTTGATTCTGATGCCTATGTAGATGATACGTCTTGCTCAAGCTTACCTTTTGGAAGCCAAATGGACTCATCAAAACTACAAACCGACATTCGAGGAGTTCAGGGACAATGCATTGCCAACCTCAGGCTATGCCATGCTTGCCATTACGGCTTTCGTGGGGATGGGAGATGTTATAACCCCAGAGACCTTTACATGGGCGGCCAGTGACCCTAAGATCATAAAAGCTTCCACAATAATCTGCAGGTTCATGGATGACATCGCGGAACACAAGTTCAAGCACAGGAGAGAAGACGATTGCTCGGCCATCGAGTGTTACATGGAACAATATGGTGTGACAGCACAGGAAGCGTACGATGAATTCAACAAGCATATCGAGAGCTCTTGGAAGGACGTTAATGAAGAGTTCCTAAAACCGACAGAGATGCCGGCGGCTGTTCTGAATCGAAGCCTGAACCTTGCAAGGGTTATGGATGTGCTTTACAGAGAAGGAGATGGATATACGCATGTTGGCAAAGCTGCTAAAGGTGGGATCACTTCATTGCTCATTGAGCCTATCCCACTTTGAAACTATTTGCCTCTTGGATCTCCAATTTCTTGTGCAATTAACTTAATAATTTAATTTAAATTGCTGCAATTTAAGGGAGATAAGATGTTAATATTAATTTTTTCATGTAAAAGGTTGATAAATTCGACCATCTTTGTACTTTTCCTTTCTTTTAATCCAATAAAATCATCAACATTCATTTCCTATGGGTGCACGTATATAGGATGACTTATTTGTAATCCGAATTATGAATGTGTGGTCATGGCTGCTTCACTCTCAGAGACAACAAATGCTAGTAAGGTTTCTGTTGAAGTATTTGATCCGAATTTCACATTATTTCAGTTCGAAAAGTTCACTGTGTGATCTGTTTTGTGAAGAAGTAAAATTGAGAGAAATGGTACGAAATATGTAACAGTTTAGTCTGTGCACACAGCTATATCTCTTCTTAGACTTTTGTTTAAAGTAGAAAATTTAATTTGAATATATTTCTTGCTACTATTTTTTTAATAACATTATTAACCAATATAGTTTAGGCCTTAGTCCGTTTATAATACAAACTCATTTTCATGATAGTAAATATATTAGTTTTCAAGGAAAGGTTCAATTTTTTTTCCTTCCTCCTAAAATTAATTTGGATTTGTTGTATTTGTTGTACCTTCCTTTATATTTAATATTTAAGAAAATTCAGTTTCTTTTTTTTAAAAGAAAACTTTTCTTATCAATGAAAAAATTGATAAATTTTAAAAGGGTAAACTAAATAAATGACCACTTATAGGAGAAATTTTATTTTGATAATTGATAGTTTAATTTTGTCAATCAAACCACTTTATTATCTAAATGATATCAATATTTTTAAAAGTTGATGTAAGAAGTGATGTGACAGTTAAAAAATTGGTATAATTATATTTTAGTCTTTGTTAGTTACAAAATTTATTAATTTGGTCCTAATTTTCACTTAATTTAATAAAAAAATTCACTAATAAAATAATGACATATGTCACCACCTGGTTGGTTGTAAGTAGGAATGTTCAAAAGTATCTGACCCGATTGACCCAGTCCAACTACCCGATGACCCTATTCAAAATAGGCGGGTAATTTTAGAATTTTTATTTTTTTCGGGTCGGGTTTAGAGTACCCGACTACCCAATTATATATATATATTAATATATTTTATTTTTATAATTAATTTAATATATATTAATTAAAAATAAAAATATCAGAAGGAGTGGACCCCACCTAAACGGCTAAACCAAACAGTATCGAGTTTCGACTCTCTGCTTGGTATTCTATTTTCCCCAAAAATATCAGAGGGAGTGGACTCCACCTAAACGGCTAAAAATATCAGTCGGATATATATATATACTTTGATATCATACTATTTGTGTTTAAACGTTTAAGTTTAAATTGTGTTTTGAAATTTTGTTTAAACTTTTAAGTTTAATTTTTAGGGTTATGGAATTTGTATTTTTAAAATTGTTTGGGTTTGATAATTCGAATCTTAAACTCTATATTGAAATTATATATTTTAAACTTTTATTAAGTATATTGTCTATAAAATTAAATGATTAAAAAAAAGGAAGTGGGTACCCATTACCCAATTACTCGGGTACCGAGTTTCACGAGTACCCAAATTTTACGGGTACCCGACTAAAATAGGCCGGACACGAGCTGGCAAAAAAATCCAAATAAATCGAGTATCCAAAAATCGGGTACCCGACAATGAACAACTCTAATTGTAAGACTAAATCTTAGGAATTTCCGGAGAAGGCAAAGCACCTCTACCACTGGGCTAAATGCTACCCTTGATTTAGAGTTTACATTAGTTTGTATGTTTAAATCTAGTTAATGCAAAAAAGAAGATGAAATAAAAATGGCCAAAAGAGACTTGAATCTAGAATACTTGGGGTGTTTGAAATCACTAAACTAAATCTAGTAGCTAAATTTTAACATCTTAACTGTAGTTAATGCAAGATTTAAAATGAAAATGAGTTTAAAATTTTTGTACTCTTAAAATAAATTCATTATGCCCACTTTTTATTTGTATAATTACACTATAAAATCATATCCATTCTTTTAAGGGTAAACATCATCAATGCTCACTAAGCTATTCATACTTTTCTGTTTTGGTCACCAAACTATTATTTTTGGTCAAATGGTCACTATTGTTACATTTTTTATGTTTTGGTCACCCACCCTTAAAAAACTCACGAAAAACAGGAAAGCGAGAATAGTTTAGTGACCAAAATAGGAAAGAAACAATAGATTGTGACCAAAACAAGAAAAAAGTAACATTAATGACCAAAATAGAGAAAAAAACGTAACGTTAGTGATGATTTTGCACAAAATAATAATTTGGTGACCAAAACAGGAAAGAAAAATAGTTTAATGACCAATGGTGATGTTTACCCTTCTTTTAACTGACACATCATCTTTCGGTTAACTTTTTAAGGTTTGTGGCTTGATTCATATAATTTAAATAGGTAAGTGGTTTGATTGACAAAATTAAAAGATTAATGATCAAAATAGAATCTTTCTTATAATTAGTGGCCATCCATATAGTTTACCTATTTTAAAATTACTCATGAATTTTTATTTATTTATTTATTTTGAATAGTGTAAAGGGACAAAAATCATTTGCTCCTTTTCGGTGCCCTTCTATGCCCCAACAATAAAAAGTTAAATATTAAGATATATTCCTGAATTCTAAATCTTAAACCATAAACCAAAAAATACACCCTAGCTCCAATTCCCTAAGCCCTAAAACTAAGCACTAACCCTAAACCTAGTTTTTTTAGCATGAGGGCATAAATAGGGATAGATGATTTCTATTCGTCTAAAGGTGATTACAAGGGGACAAAAATCTGCCCCTTTTCGGTGCCCATTTTTATGCCCAAACAGTAAAAAGTTAAATTCTAAGTACTAACAATAAATTCTAAATCCTAAATCATAAACCCTAAACCTTAAAAAATACACCCTACCTATAATTCTTTGAACCCAAACCCTAAACCTATTTTTTTAGTGTGAGGACATAGAAAGGAGCACCGAAAGGGGCAAAGAATTTCTATTCGATTACAAGGTAGAATCTATTCATACATTTTCTTAACCATGTGACAATGCACACACACATTACAAACAAAGCGATTAAACCCGAATATCCTAAGATGAACATCATTCGTTTTTCAACTGAAAGCACTTGTTGGCTTCAATTTTTTTATCCCGAATAAACTTAACATGATGCATATAAATAAGGTACCGACATAGAATAAAAATTTATATCACATTATATATTAAATCAAACTTCAATCTACAATTTTAATATGTAGGGTTATTAATTGAAAAACCCTAGCCACTTTTTTCGTTTTTTCTTAAATTATAGCCGATTGCTTTTTTTTTCTTTGTTTATCGGCAACGACATCAGTCTTTGTATTGGTTGTCGACTGTCCGTGATTCATATTTTATTTATTTTTGTTTATTTGTTATGTTTTTTTCGTACATTCACGTTTTCTCTACTTTTATGGCACGTCTCTGCCTTATGGCACGCTTCTAAGGTTATTTTTGCAGGTTTTTGGTGTTCGTACGGTGACCCTCACGTCGCTTGTCTTTGATTCGTGTTTGTCGGTGGCCACGTAGAGTTTGATCCCCTTTTGGGTTGTTTGCTGATGTAATCTATAGCAAATCGTCATTTTTGAGAATGTGCGTGAAAGATTGTTGCCGATTTTGGAATTTCTTCTACTTCGTGTTTTGACAATTCCCCATTGACCCTTCCTACAATGTACCGTAGAGATTCTCTTTAGTGCAAAGAGGAAGTGTTTGATCTGACTGATGCAACGTTTATCTTTTCTTTTTAGATTTATAATTTTTTTGTTGTTCTTTTGGATATTTTAAACCTCTATTATGTTTATGTTATAGTTTTATTTTATTTATCAATAAAACTGCCCAGTTAATGTGTTAAAAAATATTTAGGACTATTATTCCATACATCAAAAGTTGAAAAAAATACACAAACATGTCTAATTTCACTCTAAAAACTAAAATCAAAATCTATAACCTTAAAACTTTAAAAACTAAACCCTAATCCTTAAACTTTAAACCATAACTTCTAATTATAAACCCTAAATTCTAAATCATACAACCTAAACTCCTAAATTCTAAACTAAATTTTATAACCTTAAAATAAATCCGGTTGTAAAAAACAATTCCCCCACCATCAATGTAAAAATTTCACTAATATTTATCCTTTCGATCCGAATCATGTTAACTTGTAGTTGGAAAAATCTTTTCTTTCGAAATATAGAAAAAAACTGATTTTAGAAGCTCAAACGAAACCAGACAAGTATCAAACTTTTAGAGATGAAAAGGACTTACTTCTTCGAACCTAAAATGTCAATTTTATCCTATTCATCCCACCAATAATGTTTCGCCCAGACTACAACTATATATCTTTTCAGTTGAATATACGAATATACCATTTAATAAAATGTCACATCAATTTGAGCTTCAACAGGTTGGCAAATACTTACTAATCTAGCATTTTTCTTTCCCTATTAATTAAGGGTATAATGTAAAAAAAATATAACGTTTGGTTAGATAATTATTTTAGTCTCTATTTTTTAATCACTTTAATCATCAACGTTTTATTTTAGATCAAAATGATTACTTCAGATAAAAACTGTTAGTTAACTAAAGATAAATAACTTGAAATGACTTGACAAAATAACACGTTAACAAAAAAATAATATTATATATTTTAATAATTTTATAAAATTATTTTTTGACTGATGCATTATTCTGTCAAGTCAAATCTTTGTCTGTATGACACTGATATGTCAATGTACATTGTCATGTAAGTTTACTATATCATTTTAAGTTATTTACCGTCAGTTAACTAACAGTTTCGTTCACGGAAGAACTAGTCATTTTGACCTAAAGTGAAATATTAAGGGTTAAAGTGTTTCAAAAATAAAGATCAAAAGGATTATTCAGTCCAATTGGAGTCATTTTATGACATTATGCCTTAATTAAATATCAAATTGGCCGCTATATAAACCAAAACTAGAGAAGAAACAAACACAAGCACACCCTAGTCAAGTTATGGCTAACTCGAGAGAATCAGACCCCAGTACCCATGGTTCTTCATTAGGCTCACCTCTTCTGGTTCCATCAAAACAACCCAAGAAGCTTTGCATAGACGATATGTTGCAGATCTACTGCGGAGAGTTCGGGTACTGGCAACTTAAACATTTTGTGCTAACGAGCCTGGCGTGGGCCTTGGAAGCTTTCCATACGATGGTGATGATATTTGCTGACCGGGAACCTGGTTGGCGCTGTGTTGGAGGTTCGGGGTTGGGGTGTAATAACAAGGGGGGCAGTGTCTGTGGGTTGGGACCAGGGTCGTGGGAATGGGAAGGTGGTCCGGGGAGCTCCACGGTGGCTCAGTGGGGAGAAGTATAAGGTCGGGCTTGTCCAGGCCTTGTTTTTTGGCGGCTGCATGATTGGTGAGTCCTTTACAGCTCTTGTTTCTCTTTGTTGTACTTAAGAAAAGCAACCTTTGCTGTCCTGGGAACAGCACACGGTTGCAGTCAGCATTTGTGCACCTCAAATTCACAGAACAATATCAAAAACACAAAGAATATGCTACACGAATCAAGCCTGTAAATATATTTAAGCTACTTTATTAATTTAACCCAATTATAGTAATTTTGGGTGAACAGACATTCAGATGAAGTTAATGCATATTATTACATGCGAGTCTAGGGTGAGGCAAGACTAAAAAATGACAATCGAAATGTTAGAAAACATAAAATTTAAAATATTATCTATATCAACCGAAATATTACTTAAATACTTTTTCACGATAAATTTCAGAATTTGTCTATGAATTTTGAAATTTACTACCAACTTAAAATGTTAAAAGTATAACATTTTAGGTTGTAACCTGAAAATGTACTCAAATATTATTTCACGACAAATTTTAAAATTTGTATATGAGTTTCGAAACTTACAACCAATTTAAAATGTTATAAAAAAGTATAACATTCCAATTGTAGGGTAATATTTTAAATTCTAAATTTTCCTACATTACAAGGGAAAGAATGTATTTAAGCAAGAAAAGAATCAGTTGTGTTCTTAATGAAACATTTCTTTTATTTGCAACTTGAAGCTTCTCCCGTCATGTCATATGATTTGCAAATCTCGCCCACATGAAACTGAGATTTTTAAAAAGTATGATTGAGATTGTTAAAAAAAGTATAATTGAGTATTGGTCAAACCCTAGCTTAATTTATTACAAAAATGGACAAAGTAGCCGTTTTAAAATTATAATATGGTTATTGAACTTTTAAAACGTTTTTATTGTGATCACTACCGTCAATTTCCTTTAAAAAATACAGACATATAACTTTAGGGTCATCATCGTCCCAAAAACAAACCCTAAGTTTATCAAACTAATGACGGTCTCTAACCTTCTTCCGTCTGCACCATCATCCTTTAAATTAAAAGTTTGACAAACTTAAGGTTTTTTAAGGAAAGAAGATGACCCTAACGTCCTACGTCAACCTTTCTTAAGGACAATTGACGATAATGACTTAATAAAAACGAATTAAAATTTTAATAATCTTATTACAAGTTTTAAAAGTTTGATAACGAAATAAGTACCTAAATTACTGGTTTAGGTTTATCTCAATTCAGACTCCCACGAAAGACTTCCAAGTGAACACTGAACGTATAAATCATTGTGGTCCTTCAACAATTATTTCCCCAAAATAATAGCTGTAAAGAAAAGGAGTGCAGACATTAGTGGGTTTTTCTTTGTCGTTTATTAAAAGTTGCAAGTTACAACCTAGTTGATCTTTGTTTCTTCGTTCAATTTGTTTTTTGGTGTTTGCTTACTCTGTACCTTCTCATACTTGATTACACCGACCCCATGTTATGCCGGAAAATTCTCCGATGCATAACTTCCGGTGATTAAATCCACTACATTTTCAGGTGCTGGTGTATTTGGTCATCTATCAGACTCCAAACTGGGAAGAAAAGGTTCCTTAACAGCTGTTTGCATCTTAAATGCTATATTTGGTTGCCTTACATCATTAGCCCCGGACTACATTACATATCTCCTACTCCGGTTCGTAACCGGATTCAGCACCGGAGGCGTTGGCCTATGTGCCTTTGTCCTTGCTACCGAGCCTGTCGGTCCATCGAAACGCGGTGTCGCTGGAATGTCGACGTTCTATCTGTTTTCGGGAGGGATCATGTTACTCTCGGGCATTGCTTACGTTTTCCCTACATGGCGTGCTCTTTATGTTGCATCCTCTGTTCCCTCTATCCTTTTCCTTGTCCTGGTGATTCCTTTTATCTCCGAGTCCCCTCGGTGGTATCTCGTTCGCGGGAGAACGAACGATGCGATGAAAATTATGCGTACCATAGCCAAGTCCAATGGACATCACCTTCCTGATGGGGTCACCCTTGCACTGGATGATGAAGCTAATGATGCAACAGTAGTAGAAAAACAAGCAATTAGTGGTTCTGTTATAGATGTGATCGATCACTCGCATTCGACTCTTCCTAGCTGTGGGAATCAACTTCACCTGCTCTGTTGTGTACTATGGCCTTAGCTTGAATGTCGTCAACCTTGGGACAAACCTTTACCTCACCGTCCTCGTCAATGCGGTGGCCGAAATGCCGGCATTCGCCATAACAGCGGTTCTACTAGACAAATTCGGAAGGAAGCCGTTGGCAATTGGAACACAATGGTTTAGTGCAATTTTTTGCTTCATGGGGAGTATGATGGGGAATGTAGGTATATGGAAAGTAACAAGATTGTGCTGTGGGATTCTCGGGATATTCGGCATGGCCGGGACTTACAATTTGTTGTTCATCTACACGGCGGAGCTCTTCCCTACGGTGGTGAGAAATGCGGCACTCGGATGCGCAACTCAGGCAGCACAAATGGGAGCTATATTGGCACCGTTTGTGGTGGTTGTGGGCGGAGGTTTCCCATTCATTGTGTTTGGGGCATGTGGATTGATTGGAGGAATGCTTGCATATTACTTGCCAGAGACACTAAACAAGCCATTGTATGACACTATGACAGGATTGGAAGACGGAGAAATTGATTGAAACTTGAAATTTGTAACTAAAATGGATGACCTTTTGTCAAATTTCCTACCTGGCAACATTGGGATATGTAAAGGTGGCAAAATCGAACAAAATTTGTCCGCCCCTTTTCTATGTTTCTATATATGCCCTTCCAATGATACTATGCCACGTGTTTGGCTCTTATTTAAAAAATCTAACATTTATATGATGTCAGAATTCAAATTTTTGGCCCTTATTTAAAGAATTTAACATTTGATTTTCTAGACCAATTAATGTTAGGATATTTGTTTTGATATAATAATTAAAAAATAGTTTTGGACTAAATTGAAAAGGTTTCAAAAGTGCGTTTAAGTCCAAACAACTTGAAAATAAGTTTTTGAGAGGTTTTGAAAATGTTTTAAACGTTTTAAAGTAGCCAAACTCAAGTTTTCAGCACTACCGTATCGATACAATTACACCCTGTATCGATACACTTTAGGTTTTCAGCTACAGGATTTTTTCATAATCAAAAACCCGTATCGATACAGGCTTAGGCGTATCGATAAGGTGAGTGTCGTACCGATACGCTTATAGGCGTATCGATACCCTATGTTTTCAAATCCCCAACGGTAGTTTATAACCCCCAACGGCTATTTTCCCTATAGCGTACCGATACACCGTATCGATACACTTCAAAGGTGTATCAATACACGCAGTGTATCAATACACTCCATAGGTGTATCCATACACCATATCGATACACTTCATAGGTGTATCGATACACCAAGGCTGAAGAGCATAACGGCTAGTTTCTGAAGAAGGCGTATCGATACAGTTGACTCCATAACTGTATTTTTGCGGGAAATGAAGTCTCCAGCGGCTCCAAATCATCCCCAACGGTCTTCAATGGCTAAAATTCAATTGGGAGTATAAAAGGCCTCAAGAAGCATCTGAAGAAGCTAATGATCCTCAAGTCAACAACATTATGATTCAAAATTGTCTTAAAGCTTAATTTTTCCCATTCTTGTATAGACTACACTTGTGAGCCAAAATGTATATGTATGCTCAAGTGTATTAGGATTTGGGTGAGTGCTTTAGAGTGCAAACACATACCTTGTAGAGGGATTTCAGTTTGCTATTAATTCTCTTGTTTAAGAGTGTTCCCAAAGCTCGGTTTGTGAGCTTTGGTTGCTAGGCTTTATGAGTAAGTCTAGGTTGTAAAAGGTTGCCTCCTAAGCATTGAAAAGGAAAAGATTTCTTAGTGAATTGTTGAAATCCTTAGTGGGAAGCTAGGGTAGTGGATGTAGCCTTAGTTTATGAAGCCGAACTACTCTAAAATTATTGTGTAAATTGTCTATCTTTTTCTTCCCACAACCATCACCCAAAATACATCTTCTCTATCACTTGACAAGCAATTTCGATTGATTCATCGAGCTTAACAATTAATAATAGATATAAACCTTACAATAACCTCAAATTACTACCTAAGTCTAAACATTATGTTTTTCGAAGTTATTGCAAGGGTTTAGCTAACATATGCCGCAGGCGCAAAGCATAGGGTAAGTGTGTTATATTGAATAATTACTTGAATTTTACTTTAATATATAGTCTCATTTAAGAGAATTTACTTGAAGAAAGCACAATAATTACCCAATATAACACCCTTATCTTATGCCTTGAGAGGCATGTGTTTCATGGAACTACATCTGGTTAAAATATAAGAACGTAGTCACAGAGAAAATCAACGCTTTGATGAAAATTTGACCTACGAACTAACATGGATGGAGCTATATGGGGTTGGAGAACTGCCCCCACCCAAAAAATTCTTTTTAAATCTTTATTTTTGTTTTTATATATAGTTTTTTTAAAAAAAAAATTGGTTATATATGAATTTGTCTTACACTTTTAAATATTTATGTTTTATCTCAAACACTAAATTATGTCTCCGTCCTTGAGAAAGATTTGTTAATGAATGAGAAATCAAAAGACTTAAGTTTTTTTTAATAATTTTTACTTAGGGAAAAGAAAGGGAATTTTTGTTTCTATTGGGTCTTGAACCCACAATCTAAAAGAATAGGAGACTGTCAATTGAGAGCTTTAATCACCTACTTTAGAATTTGTTCACAAAAAACTTAAGTTGAATAATCTTTAATAGGTAAATGAAATATTAAATCATATGATTTTTTACTTTTATAGATTTTACTTGTGTGGACATTGACCCAATGATATTGAAATTAATTTTGTAATGTTTTAGTTCCAAATAAAATAATAATGAATCCATTAAAGCATTAAAACAAGTATTTATGAATAAACAAAGGCGGCTAAATAAAAAAATTGTGGATAACAATCAATAAACAACCTCGTCATGGGAGAGATAAGTGAGAAAAAATTGTCGATAATAATCAATCAAAGTTGTCGGCCAAAGTATATTTATCTACAAACACAGGCTGCTAATGGGAAAAAATATTTATATATATATATATATATATATATAATTAGAGAGATCATGCTACCAATAATTAATTGATTTATTAGAATAAAATATTAGATTATTTAAATAAAATTAAAGATTTAAATTCTAGTGCTACGAGCAGCTTTGTTTGTATTTCGATGACTGAACCGAAATCTACATTGATTAAAATTTCTAGCAAAAATCTGTCCATTTATGATATAGGGGCTTATGTCTTAAAAAAGTTTAAAAAGCTTTGGAAGGGCGGTTTCACCCTTAAAATTTTTAATTTTTTTTGTAGTTTATGTATTTTTTTATATTTTATATTGACAATTTAATTTTGCTCCGTCAAAATTTTACAATTTTGTACTTTTATATTTTTAACATAACTTTCTAATAGTTTGCAGCCTTCCATAAAATTTTACGTTCGTCCCTAAATAAAATAATGTATTCAAATTAAATTTATATTTTAATAAATATAAAAATCAATAATTGTATAGTTTATTTACTTGATTTGTTTATTATTTTTGGTGAATTATTACTTCATTATTGACCGGATGATAAAATGAATATGAATTTCTAATCGGTTCTACTAAATATAGAACTCATCAAAACTTTCTTTGATATAGAAAATTAAATTTGAGAAATTCCGGAAAAGGGAAGTTTCGGTTTTGGTCCTTTCATTATGCTCAAATCTAAAATTTAGTAATTATACTTTTTTTGGGCAAGCATGTTAACTTTTTTGCTGTTGTGAATGCTGTCCCAACGAGTCTATTCGACTTTGATGTCATCCTGGTTTTATTTTTATTTTTATTTTGTTGTCGTGAATGTTGTCACGATAAGTTTAATGATTCATCTTTCGTGTTTTATTATTTATAATGAAATAAATGTTAGTCACAATTTTTAAATTATTTTATATTCAGAGCGTGGACTGAATTCTCGAGCACTGTTTAAGATAAGAAAGATATTTACTATTTCACCTAAGCTTTGTGGTTAATTTTATAATATCTTTTAATAAACCAAAAGAATATCTAATAAAACTAATTATTTTATGTAGGGGAGCAAGCATATTTGGTCGGTTGGTCAATCTGCTCGTCTTTGTTTTCTCATATTCTCTTAGGTCATAGATTTTAGACACACTAAGAACACCCACTTTCTTCCCCTAGAGTCCCCCTTCCCTTACCCTCTAGATAATATTAAGATTAAAATTAAAATTTGTCAAAACATGAATGGTGTAGGGGAAAACGTCGGAAGGAACACTGGCACCGAACTTCGCTTGCAAAATTTTTATTATAAAAATAATTCATTAATTTAACTTTAACTGAATTCACTAAGTAGTTTCAATAAGAAAAAATATTACTATTTATAAGAGAATTGATTCGAATAATTTATGTATTATTAAAGAGTTAAAATTAATAAACAAATATTTTTTATAATCATACCAGAATGTTGAAAAACATCTCTATTGTTGGCAATATATATTATATAGTATATTATTAGATTGAGTTGAGATGGATTATTATTCATGCAATACGTATAATATCAATATGATTTTTTTAATATTTAAATGTATTTTAAAGGGTTAAATGGTATATTGGCTTTTTAAAGTTGTATCTGAAAATATTTTTGGTCAGTTCGTCTCTTGACTTTCTAACCATGATGTATGTTATCCCATTTTATTTTTTGTTACAAAAAAATAAATATAACATTCTAAGAACATGTCACATGTAACCTAATATAGATTAAACTTGAAAAAATTTAAGATTTTTTTAAAAAAAATCTTCAAAATAACTTTGAAAAAATATTTGATTTTTGTAAAGTTTGTATGAATATTCTTATATATTATGTGTCACGATATCATGTTCCTAGAGTCAATGGTGGAATTTAGAATAAAAGTTTGAGGGGGCCAACTTAAATTTTTTAAAAGTTTGGAGACTTGAACGAAAATTATCAAAAATTTGAGGTTTTAACTAAAATTTTTAATAATTTTGAGAGATTTAACAAAAAAATTTAAAATTTAAGATAGAATTTAATTAAAAATATTCAAAATTTTAAAGCTTAATATGAACTTTTAAAAATCTTGAAGGAGCCAAATTAAAATTTTTAAAAATTTTAGAGGTAAAATTTAAATTTCTCAAAATTTTGAGGGAGCTGTGGTCCCCACTAATCCCTTAGAGCATCGGCCCCTGCCTAGAGTGTCACATGTTTTTGTGATGAAAAAATAAATTTGTATAATACATATCACAGTTGAAAAGTTTAAATATTAAATTAAAAAAATTTAGATACTAAAATATAATAAAGTGTAACTTCAAAGTCAAAATATCATTTAATTATTTTTAAATAACAGAATAAATTTTTGAACTAGTTTTATCCTTGTAGCGACGTTTTGAAAATAGATACGAGGTATCCCGTTTTTGAAAATTTATTTTTGGGGATTTCTTTTAAAAATTATATTTTGAAAATAAAATTTGGAGTCGCCATTGGTCACTTGGATAAGGTAGACCGGACACCATTAGACCAGAGATTCGTTTAAAAATGGATCGTGAGTTGGTTATGTGTGGGGAAGGATTAGCACCCTCACAGCGTCCGAAATCGGAACCAAATCATTCGTTACTTTTATATCGGTGGAAATCATTGAAATTTAAAAATTTAATTAAAATTTCAATTAATATGTTCTTAATTAAGTGGGCTTAAACATTTAATGGGCTTGAATTAATTAATCATTTAATTAATAAGGGTGACTATACATTCAGACTATACATTAAACCGACATCGAATAAGACTGATTGTCGTGTTAATTTATGGTTTGAGTCAAGTACATCACCTTTATGCATGATGCAAACAATTAAATATGATATTATGACTTGTCAAATTTTATTCATATTAAGTTTACCTTTAGACAGTATAAATTAATTCAAATATTTGGTCAATATCCATTAAGCTAATAAATTACGACACAAATATTCGAGTTAATAAATATCTCCTTTATATAGTTAAAAGTTAATTAATTATCAAGGTGTCCATTGAATAAATGTTAAATGAATGACAATTAAATGCATTTTATATAAAGGCTTGACATAAACATCTAAAATGCCCAAATTATGAAAGATATAATTAATGGTCTATTGTTATCTAAATTCTTCTAATATTAATCCTAATCCATTAAAACCTAGAAATATAAGAAAACCTAATATTTTATGGAATTAGCTTGAATCATAATAATTAATTTGATTAATTTTAAAATGGCATCCCATTAAGCCAAGGATACTATTTAAAAGAAATCAAATTAAGAGCTATGATTTTTAATTATTCTAAATTAGACTTTGATTTTATAACCTAAAATGATTTAAGAGAAATTAGATAAATTTAACTAATTTAAAATATGACCCATTAAGCCAAGGACAAATTTTAATTTAATTAAATTTGTTCAAGCCCTAAATTCTAGCTAGGGTTTAAACTAATCTAAAAGAACCTAAATTTATTTTAATTAATCTAAACACACAACCCATTAAGCTAAGGGCATGTTTTAAATTAATTGAAATAAATTCTAAAAAGCTAAACTATCCTAAAAACATGCAAGCAAACAATGAAATTAAACCACATACCAAACAAAAAAGCACAAAACACTAACAAATAAATGAAAAAAATAATATACAAGGATAAAACTTAAATAAACAAAAATGATTACCAATAAACTCATAAACATTTCCATTAAACAATAAGAATGAATTACACAACAAATGAAAAAAAAAAAAGAATATACTAAAAATACAAGTATTTATGCTCGATCAACTAAGTTTCAAGGGTTGTTGTTGGGGTCTCGGTGGAGAGGTGGGGTATCGATTAGGGAGGCAGACTTTGTTATGAATTTTTTAGTGGGTGTTTGATTTTGGATTTCGAATGGTGAGGGAAACATGATGATGAGGATTGTGGGGCTTAATCGGTTATGGATGATGGTGAAAATGCGAGGGTTGGAGGCTGCCGTGTGTGGGTGAAAACAGGGGCCGCCGGGTGAGTTGATGTGAGCTGCCAAAGGGGAAACTGGGAACGACTAGGGAAAAAAGAAATAGGGTAAATAGGGTTCATGGGGTTCATATGTGGTTATATATATATATATAATGATGAAGGGTATTTTTGGTTTATCTCCTTAAAAAATGAGAACCAATAAAAATTAAGACCTTGAGCACCAAGTATTTTTCAACCAATGAGTTCCTTCTCTTAATTTTCACCATCTCTATTATATCAAGTAAATAACTCGTTTTTTTAGAGTTAATTACATCATTGGTTCATAAATTGGTTTTTAAAAATGAGAACTATTCTATATTGGTTCGTATAATTTTGAATATTCCAATTTTATTCTCAAAGTGAGCAAGGAGTCCAAGATATTTTCACCTAAAAAGTAATTAAATCATAAAAAGTGATTAAACTAGAAAAAAAATGAGGGATCAAAGCTTAATTTCATTAATTTTAATTTAAAGGGTCTTAAAAATAATAAATAAAATATTTTTGGGAGGAACAATGACTTAATTGTAATGGTTTTAAAACAATTAAATCATTCAAAGTGGGAAGCAATTGCTTCTCCCATCCTCGACGTTGAAAAAAATATTAGATGGACTTGGCTCACCCACTTTATCCATAGTCTCATCCATTTCATTTTTTTCCAAAGGTGAATCTTCACCTCTTTTCTACATGTCATTAAAGAGTGGGTAGTTACTTCGAAGTTAGGCTGAGATGGATGAATCTCATTGGATAGATCATGGATGACATGACTCTATCATGTTATTTACCAGAATTTTTTTAAAGAAAAAAATGTTTAAGTTAGTATATAATTATAAAGAAAAAAAAGCAAAAGTAAAAATGAAATTACCTGGTGTCATTGCCATAGCTTCGAACATGAACGTTAGAACGTGATCTTGGAGAGCTCTTCCTCTTTACCACCGTATCTACCGTCGTCGTTATCCTCGTCGTTTTCGACAGTGTTTTCTCTCTGTTCTCCACCACGACGTTATCTTCGGTTATCGAACACAACGAGGGCTTCCACGACAGATTCATAGACCCTGTTGACCCTACACTCACCCTCACCCTTACCCTATTCATCTTCCTCCTAGTTGCTGCAGCCGTATCGGCAGGCATCAAGGACTTCATCTCCTTCTCCTTCGTGGGTGTCGTCGCCATCGTCACCACCTCCTCGATCATCGGCACTTCATGTGTCATCGTGCCCTAACATGATACACACTCCAAGAAAGATCTCACGACAATGGAACTATATATACATATAGTTTTGCGCGTAAAGACAGAGAAGGAAAAGTGGAGGAAACAAAGAGAAAGAAGCAAGGTGGAGAAGGGAAAGGGTTTAAGTATATGAGGTCTTATTTATAGACATCCAATCTATATATTGACTCTAAATATATATTTTTTAAATAATTTGAAGGTAATTATACATATTTCTAACCCTCTGACAAATTAACTCTAAATATTGATAACTACGTATTGTTTATTCATTGAATTGGATATTTAATTATTGATTTTAAAAATTATTTGTAAAAGAAACTATTTCTAAGAATTACTTAAATCTTATCAAAAGTTTTTTTCTCCAAAATAAGAGCTAAAGAAAGGGATAGATTTGAGTTATACGAACAAAGTTGTTTGAACACAGATCACCTAAAAAAATAACTTTCATTTCCACTGAAATCATGGTTTAATTTTTTTAAATATGTTTCATAATTTGAAATGAAAATTACATGCTAATTTTTTTTTTGTTTTATGGAAAATGTTGATAATGATCTACTTATCACTTAATGGAGAATATACTCCACACTTTTTTATTTTACAGTTAATTGCATTACATGTCCCTAAACTAAAACTCTCATTTTAAATTTGTCCTTAAACTTTTAAATATTCTAATTTCATCCCCATGGTATCAGTAAATGCTACATATCTCATGTTAATAAAATTATTATAAAAATTATTAACTGCAATGTAAACATTGATGTGTATTATGTAATAATATGATGTGACATAAACGATATATTCAAAAGTTTGGGGGCAATTTAAAATGAGGGTCGTAATTTGAGGGTGAAATTGGAACATTTAATGTTTAGGGACTAATTTAAAATAGAGATCATAATTTAAGAACGTATGATGCAATTAACTCTTTATTTTATTTTTATTTCTTTTAAGTATTTTTAAATTTATATTTATCAAACGATCTAACTATTTCTAGCACTTAATTTTAAATGAAATAACAAACAGATTTTAAATTAAATTCAATACATAATATTTCAGTACTTTTTTTATTTATAAAAAACATCATAATTATTATTATATATGATAGATAAAGATTTTTGATGAGGCATGTTAAGATTTTTATAACTTTAAAAATCGATTCACGTGGCTAATGTTGGCAATTTTAAATGGATATACTCCTTTTAATAATTAATTAGAAAAATAATCCCAAAACTTAGTTATTTAAAAAAAATGATTCCCTTTCAGTCCACGTAGCCCAAATTCGCGTCTTACTAAAAGCGAGTTTTAAACATGCGTCCTATTAAAAGCGAGTTCTGTATAAAAAAAACATGATAAATTATTTTTTTCTTACCAGCTTACTAAACATAAAACTCGCATTTTGTTAAAATAAAATTTTAAATTCGCGTTCTATAAAAAGCGAATTCACCTTACGTGGATTGAAAAAAAAATTATTTTTCTAAATAGTCAAATTTAGAGATTATTTTTTAAATTAATTATTTAAAAAGGTATATTCATTTAAAATTGCCAATAATTAAGCCCACGTTGAATTGGTTTATAGGGGGGATGTCGATTGTCGAAGGAGCAAAGAACAAGGCAAATATTTTATTTGTACTAAATGAGTGCAATTATACTTCAATTAAATTAATGAATAGCTTTTGCTGAAATGATGCTGTAATTATTATCATAAACATTTTGATACGAGGTGATTTGACTTCTTAAATTATTTAGTAATTTTATTAAGGGTAAAATTTTGATACACGGACTGTGTAAAATTAATTTTACATAAGCTTGTGTATTTACACTATAAAAACTCAAATCCTAAATTCTTAATTCTAACCTTAAAAAACTAAACCCTAAACCTTAAACCCTATACACTAAATTCTAAATATTAACCTTAAATTCTAAACCATACAACCTAAACCCCTAAACCCCAAACCCTAAATTAAAACCTTAACCCCTAAAACTAAAATGCACGTGTAAACTAAAGTTTACACGGCATGTGTATCAAAGTTTTTCTCTTTTATTAATTAATTATTTGACGTAATTTTTTTACTTAAGTAGACCGTTGTTTATGTTTTCAAGACAAATATCAGAATTCGAACTTATATAAAATAGGATAATATAAATATTTTTGGCTACTTTATCAATCAGTGGATTTCGATGCAATTTTTTCTTAACTATCAATATCCGACTTATTGATCGACTAGTTCAAATTAGGTTTTGCAGAGTTCTAATATGGAGGTGATCATTCGAACTCACTTTTCTTTATTAATAATGTTAGGATTCGAACCCTTAATCTTGCTTATTTTGACTTTTTTAATTTTATATTACATATTATTGAGTTTTTGATTAAACTTAATTTTATATAATTTTGTGTATTACATCGATAATAATATCAATTAAATTAATCTTTGTCAAAAAATTAAATTAAGTTAATCGCAATTGACTTACATTTTTCATTCCTTTTATATAGGTTTGAACCCAACTTTTTTTTCCTTCATAAATAATCTTCAATAAAATGATGAATTGTTATTATATAATAGAGTAGATTATTAGAAAGAAATAAAAATTGGTGTAAACTTTATAATTTTCTATAAAATGATGAATTTCTATTATAAAATATACTTTTAATAAAAAAATATTTGTATTATTTTTGCACACCAAAAAGAATTTATATTTTTTTGTCAATTTCTTCTATAAATCTATTTTTTGTAAGTTGTTATTTTTAGTCACCATATTAAAAAAAAAACCAATTTTAAGCTAAACCGTTGTTATGAATCCATATATTGCACGTAAATTAGCAAGCTCAGTAGTTGCAGCAAAGGCAAGTCAAAGATCGGTTTAAACCTTAAATATATGACAACGATCATTACAAAACTGCTGAAGGTGTCAAAAACTGACGACGGGACGGGCACTGCGGTGGTGTTGTGGAGCGTATTTTGCTTGAACAAAGATGAGGAAGTGAAGGAAGCGGTGATGAAGATTTTGGTGATAATGCAAAGAGAAAGAGAAGGAACAATGAATAGTTTTTGGTTTTTTGGGTCATAATTCATACAAAAAGTGAAAAGAAGATTCAAACCTATTTAAAACTAAGATCGGATAAATATAATGTACAAGTAATGAAGATTAAATGTGTTTTAACATATAAATTTTAGAATTGTCATGTCAGCCTCATCGTTAAATTAATGACTAACAATAACTTAAATTTTATTTTGCCGAGAAAAAAAAGAACTTAAGGGTCAATGACTTGATTTATACAAAAATGAAAAGCTTTTTGTTTAATGATTAAAACAAAATCAATCTTATAATTTAATGATCTAATAGGTAATTTACTCTAAAAATTATTGATTTTGCAAAAGAAAATTATTTATTGATTATTTACTTCTCAAATTATTATCGACTTTTCTTCTTCACATAAGTAACACACGAATTATACAATCCATTATTGGCACGAGAAATATATATTTTTTTTGCTTCTTCACATTAGTAACACACGTAAATACCACTTCGAAATTTTTCATGACAAATCTCTGGGCCAAATTATATTCCCAATCAATCTAATATTTTTTTATAATTATCGGTATTTAATTTTATGAGTAACTCGAGTAAATTTTTTCATCTTCCTCTTAAGTAGGAATTGTTTAAAAATAATAATTATTAGTATCTAATTTTTTAGTTGACTAATTCAAATCAGATACTGCAGATGTTGATTACGAAGCGACCTCCCAAATTAATTTGTTCTATTCACAATGTTGATATACACAATGTCATCCCTGAGCCTTGGTAGAAAGAGCACTTGCTCATCGCCCAATTTTTTTTCAATATCTGTTATTAAGATTTAATTTTTTCAATACTTGTTATTAGAGACATACTCTTAAAATTTAATTTTTTTCAATGCTTGTTATTAGGAGTCTAATTTTTTTCAATACTTGTTATTAGAAGCTTATTTATTTCAATACTTGTTATTAGATGTCCACTTTTTTCAATATTCGTTATTAAAGGACTACTCTTAAAATTTAATTTTTAATATATTTTTTAGGGAAAACTACATATTTAGTACCCCAACCATGTCTGTGTTACTGTTTTGGTACCCTAACTATTATTTTTGACAAAATGGTACCTAATGTTACGTTTTTATTCTGTTTTGGTACCCGACCGTTAAAAGCTAACGGAAATAGTGACGGTGGCTTGGGTTAATAACAATTTTAGTCCAAAAACTTATAAAATCTATAAATTTAGTCTATAATTCTATCAATTTAAACATTATTTTAATTTTTGGGTTAAAATTGTAAATTCTTCCTTCTCTTCTTCCGGTCGAACGCAATTTTCAATTTTATCCCAAAATTAAAGATGATGTTTTAAATGGATGGATTTTGGACTAAATTGATCATCTATATAAGTATTTTGGACTAAAACTGTAGTTCTACCAAGCCAATCATCATCTCCGTTAATTTTTAACGGTCGAGTACCAAAATAGAACAAAAAAGTAATGTTAAGTACTATTTGACCAAAAATAATAATAATGCGGACAGAGCTGGTGTACTAAATATATAGTTTTTCCTATTTTTTATTAGGGTTCATTTTTTTCACTACTGGGTTTTCTGCTGTATGCAACTGGAAAGGTTAATTTGGGTTAGTTTGAGCTTTCCCCCCCTCTTTAGGTTTCTTTACTATTAATTTCTCTCTTATATTTCTCCTTTGATCCAGTTCCAAGTCCAAGCCCACACAAACAATAACCAAACCCTCTTTTCCCCCTGCTTCTTTCAGTTTCTATCCGACAAAAACACACCCAAACCCAGAAAACATCTGTTCTAAAAAATCTCACCTTTTATTCTTTTCTTGGAGGAACCTCGTAAAATAAAACAAGTTTAACCCTTTTTTCCCCTTTTAATTTCATAATTTTTGGCTATGAAACGTGGGTACCCTGAATCTCCCTCTTCCTCTTCCGGTCCACCTCAATCCCGATCCAAACATAATCCTCCAGGTAAAATTCTTGTTGGGATCTGTTTCTTTTTTCTGGGGTTTTGATGGCCTACATTTGTAATTACGAAAGTTATCAGCTTTGCGGTTTTTATTTTTTATTGAATTGCAGTTTCTTGTAAAGGTAATGAAGCTTTTTTGGGGTTTGGTTGTTTTGCTAAACTGTAGATTCTTGGAAATGAGTTCTGAAGTTCATTTGTGTTTCATGGAAATTAAAAAAGAAGAACCTGGATTTTGATTGTTAAGTGAAACATTCAGCTGTTGAGAATCTAGTATTAAACAGTTTGCATTAAAGCTGCCAAATTTGTGTTAAATAGTTTCTTATGATGCAATTTTTCTGGCGTTTTTGGTGAATGGGTTGTTTTTTTTGGACTTGGGTTTTAAATTTCAATTTGAGAGAACTGAAAACGAATCCGATTTTTGATTGCTACCTTTACAGCTGATAATGAAGAATTCAATCTAAAATTTTATGGAAAATCTGAATTTGTATTGTGGTGTTACTATTAGGTGATGCACAATTTTTGGAGGATGAGAGCACAAAGTTTTTTGCTAGGAAAGTAGCTGATCATTATAGTTCAAGAACAAATCAAACTTTGGAAGAACGAGAAGCGAGTCCGATCATTCACTTAAAGAAATTAAATAATTGGGTATATTGTCGATTCACATAAACTGCATTCGGAACTTATGATATATTTTCTGAATCATTTCTACATCATTTTCTTCTTGTTTGGACAGATTAAAAGTGTCTTGATTCAGCTTTATGCTCGTAGGGGTGATGCTGTTCTTGATCTTGCTTGCGGCAAGGTATTTTGGGATCCTTATTTGGAGATAGCTTACTTATTTTTGCCAAATTCAATGGATTTTAGACCTTGTGTTATGGTTTGGTTTTATGTGCTTTAGGGCGGTGATCTCATCAAGTGGGATAAAGCAAAAGTTGACTATTATGTTGGCATTGATATAGCTGAAGGCTCGGTAAAGTGCTAAAATACTCAGTTTTCCTTTTTCCTATTTTTCTTAACATATTTATCCGATTAGCAGCTCAGATAAGTCGTGGGCAATCTATCAGGTATCTGGGACTCTTTGAGTACATACCATGATTATTCTGAGCCATTAATTTCTTTAAGCAGCAGCATTTGCAGCAGCAATGCATTGATTTTGTTTTCAAGTAGACACATGTCAATTAATCCTTGGACTTGTTGCACGGTTTGTTCTACGTTTGACTTCATGAAGTAATTACCAAAATACAGCCTTTTTAAACATGAGTCTTGTTCAATAGTGCTTGGGAGTGTAGATATTCTCTAGCTTAAAATCACGGATAAATTGTGTGCTTCTAAGGCCTTTAACAGCCCGCGGTCAAGTTGTTTTGCTGTAGACATTTAATTCCCATACTCCTCCAAACCCCCGAAGGAAATTAGAGAGTAGAAAACAGCAGCAGGAAAAAATAATCCTTTTTGTGGTATATATTTGTGTCACAAATTGCAATATTGATTTTGCATTCTCCATTTATGCACACAGATAGAAGATTGTCGTACACGATACAATGGTGATGCAGACCATCATCAACGTCGCAAAAAGTTCACTTTTCCTGCCCGTCTCATGTGTGGTGATTGTTTTGAGGTATTGAGGAGATTGTTTTTTTAAAATACATCTTAATAAATAATATATATATATATCTTACCAGTGAAAAATTGTCTTTTGGAAATTCGACCTCGGGACCAACTTATTAATTAAGTGTGTATGTCGTTTAGCAGCCATTGGGGGATATATTTCTAATTTTTATGAGTTGTTGATTTTCAGGTGCGCCTTGATAGAGTTTTGGCAAATGATGGTCCTTTTGATATCTGCAGTTGCCAGGTGAGTGAAGTGTCGTTGATGTTTGCTTCAATAGTTGGAGTTTGGAAAATCAATTATTACAACTATTCTGCTTCCCTATGATCAAATTACCACAAAAGTTTAGCGATATCTTTTGAAAGCTATTTATCAATTTGTCGCCTTGTCAATGATTGCTTATTGTTCAGAAGTTTGAGCTGGAGTTCTTTATATAACTGAAACTATAATTGTGGATGTTACAAGACACTCTTGGATTTTGCAGTTTGCCATGCATTATTCCTGGTCTACTGAGGCACGTGCACGTCGGGCACTGGCCAATGTATCATCTTTACTTCGTCCGGGAGGCACCTTCATCGGCACAATGCCAGATGCCAATGTGATAATCAAAAAGCTTAGAGAAGGTTTACTGTTGCAACTTGCCTTGTAGTTCTTGTCTTTAGAAAATGTTATAGAAAGTTGTTTCTCTTCAGATAACTAGATTAAATTTTATACGAAAGTGATGGTTTTGTAAAGCAATAACCAAAACTTATGGTTAAGAAGTATCCTATGTATTACTCAGTTATTATAATTAAATAGGAAATTTGGTTTCCACAAATATTTAGGTCCCTAAATCCCCTTGTGCATCTATATATAAATAATTTGATGATAGATCTTTAAGCTAAGTGATCGAAGGTAGTCTTTCTAATAACTAACATCATGTAATTTATGGTTTCTTTAGATCAATTTGCAAAGCAATAAGATAGTTTTAGGTTTTATTCGGGGTCATTTTTATGTTATCTAGTCATAATTAACTATTTCCATTCTAGAGTATGTTATTATTATATTGTAAAGCTTTCTTCTGTTTCTTGTCGTTTCTTCCTCGCCATTTTTGAGCATTAGGATTGTTTTTCATTCTTGATTCGGATGCTATTTTCACTGTAACTATGCAGCTGAAGGAATGTCTTTCGGCAACAGTGTCTACTGGATACAATTTGATGAAGAATTTTCTGACAAGGTGAATGACATTGTCTTGCAACTACATTTGCAGAAAGATATTGATGTTTTATCCTATTCTGACACTCTTTTACGACATGATTCAGAAATTTAGATCTTCACGTCCCTTTGGTATCAAGTACAAGTTTCACTTAGAGGTACTGTTTTCAACGATATCTATTCTTGATATTGGCCGCTCATAATGGATATTCTATTGCTTTTAGTATCATAATTTGAGAGAATAATTTGTTATGTTGGGATGTCCTGTTGCAGGATGCTGTCGACTGCCCCGAATGGATTGTTCCATTCCATCTCTTCAAGTCATTAGCAGAAGAGGTATACTGCTGATCATGCCAAACCCTTTTTTTTATTTATAGAAAATGGAGGTCTTTAGCCTTCTTATAAATACTATTCTAATCAAAACCATGTTTCCTTGGAACAGTTTCATCGGGTTTTTTTCTTTTGGTTTATTATGTACTATAGATTTGTTATGGTCGTGCTTTCTTGTATTTGTCTTGCAGTATGACCTAGAACTAGTTTTTGTCAAAAATTCGCATGAATTTGTGCACGAGTACATGAAAAAACCGGAATATATAGAGCTTATGAGGAGGCTTGGTGCATTAGGTGATGGCAACCAAGAGCAGAGTAAGTTCGTCGTCTCCCAAATTCTTCAGCACTTCATTGTCTCGTTTCAATAAAACGTGTTGATATTCATTTTTTTACTTTTTCGACACCGATAAATTGTTGTCTTTGTTTCTCCATTGTGATTTTCAGGCACATTATCTCCGGATGAATGGGAGGTGGCTTATTTATACCTCGCATTCGTTTTAAAGAAGGTTGGTCCAAACCATGCATCTTATTAGATTCTCATTTCACCTCTTATTTGCTACTTGCATCATGCATTATCGACTTTAGCCACCTTTCGAATTCCCTTACAATTCGATATTACTAACTTGTCGGAAAATCTTCTTTCCAGCGAGGCCAACCTGAACGGTCACAAACAAACAATAGAAAAGATAAAGGACAGATGCAAATAGCAAAAGAAGATATCCTGTATATTAGCAGTGATGTTTAACAGGAAAACCTAATAAATCCGAAGGATTTTTTTTCTTCGTTATATATTTCACGACGATTCAAGTTCATGTTGTAACGTTGCTTGATTTGCACGAAACCTTTATACACGATCAATTTGTAATTTTGGGATAATAACCGTAGAATCTCCCCGGTTGATCGATAATATCGGTAGTGAAGCTGATTAGCCTTTTCAAACATGTACTATAGTCGGGTCATGCAAGTTCTATAAATTTCATCAGGTTTTTTGTTTCATGTAACAATTGTTAATTTAAGATTAATCGTTTGGAAAGAATTTATATCAATTAAAATTTTCTAATTATAAATCATAATACTTCATAGATGACCTTATTATACTTGTTAACAAGAAGTTTAGGTGGTTTAAATTAGATAATTAAATATGGTTATTAGGTAATAATAATATCTTTTGTGCTACTCTCTTTTCTTTTCTCCCAGTTTTGTTTTGATTAGTACGGATCAACTCGCGTTAATACCTGCTTAAGTTATATTAAGATACTTATTATTTAAATCAACCCGTTATCATTTGGATCAACTTGTGCTAATCTCATTTTAAACTAATCTTTGAATTGGATGAAAACAAAATAAAAGGCAAAAAAAAAAGATAAGACTTTGTAATTTGATTTGGAAGCCATATTCCAAGAAACACTCCTTTACAGCTCTTAAACTATGCTTACTTATATTTAACTATAATTAAAAGAAGCAAACCCTAATTAATTATTGTATATATTAAACAAAAATTAAAAAGGCAAAAGTTTGAGACAGCTTGGATTGGATATTTTTTTATCTCACAGCCTCCAACCCTTTCTCCTTTCTCACATGATATTTCAACATTCCTGCAAACACATTCCCATTATTAGTAAAACTAAAATCAAATAAATAAATTAGTACAATAAAATTTTAAATTCAATTTTCTTTTGTTAATTAAAACTAGTAATTCCTACATTTAACATAGTTAAAATAAAAGAGAAACTGATGTATTTAGGGAATTAAGAACCAAAAGTCTACCTAACTGACTAAGCATTAAACATACCAAAAAAAACTTATAACAAGAAGAAGGGATACAGATTATTCCGGTATCGGTATCGATACCGACCGAATACTTAAACAAATCCTTTCACTCCACTCATGTTTCAGTCGACGGAAGATATATATAAAGAAATCGTAGGGCAATGGTTTACCTTTAGGTTTACAGGCAGGAGGTTCTTCAAAGAGGGACAGGGAGAGTTGTTTGTGAGCAACACCAATGTCGAACAAGATGAGACCGGATGTAGGGTCGTCGACAATGATGTCCTTAACAGGCAACCAGAGGAAGAGTTCTTCTTGTGTTAACCCGACAACACCGATGAGGCTGCCGTAGGTGAGGTTTGCCGTCACGACGCTGTCGAAAAACACCCGGTTCTCGTACTTGGTCAAGCATGGTCCGTCCAAGAAAACTTCAAGGGTTCCATTGTCTGAAAGTGTATAAGATTTCACTTCCCTTGGGAGTAGCCCTGCTGGTAAGCCTCTTGAGACGAGGAGATCATGGATTGATTTAGAAGAAGAGAAAGGGAAAAGGAAGAGAGAAAGTAAGATGAAAATGGTATAGGCTGCCATGGATGGAGTTTTGAATGCATAGAAAAGATGAAAAGATACAGAAATGATAATAATAACAAGGTTTGAGAGGAAAATGGGGATTGAATTGAAGGTGAAAATAATGGGGATTGAGACTTTAAAAAATGGTTAGGAAAAGTGGAATGACTCTTTTGTCCTTTGTTGGTGAATGAGGTTAAATTATCAAAAATGGAGGTGAAGTTGTTTAGGGTTTAATTAATTTTTTTAAAGTTAGATTTTTTGGGTTTGTTTAATATAATGTGTACAATATTCAGATTCTTTCTTACTCGTAAATTGAAGAATATTGAGCTCTTAAGTATGTTCAATCACACATACTTCTGTATAATGCATCAATGATTTGCCAATCAAACTAAATTTAATCTATACCTATTTTTTTAATATCAATCTATACCAATAATTAGTTAGTTTAGTGAGATAAAATCAGGAGTTCGAATGCTAGCGTTGTGAATGGAATAAATTAAGTTGGGAGGGTCGTCCCCTTAATGGGCCTCTGGAGTACCTATCTAGATTAGTCAGTTAATAGGTTAGATACCGGTGTTTAAAAAAACTCTTTACATCAATGTATAAGTAATAAATGTGTGATAAGTTTTTTTAATGAAGCTACTATATTTATATAAATTTATTGAATTAAATTAGATTAAATAATAGTACATACTTACATAAGTTCAACATAAACAATTGATTAAACTCATCTGTTGAGAGTTTTGGCGTTGGAAAATCTTAAATTGTTTTAAGAAAACAATAAAAGAAAATACTTGAGTCAAACTTTATAATCTTTGGAACAAAAGAAAAAAAATAATATTGCATCAAATTCTTTGCTTCTTTTTTCCTTCGCTCTAATAGAGGTCAATAATTCGAATAATGACACTATAAATAAGACGAACTGAATTAAAAGAGACAAAAGAATCACTAATAAAATAAAAAAGTTACTGTTTTAGAATTTTTCTTTTCTTTTCTCACAAGCAAAAGTCAAATAATTTGCTCAAGAAATTGGATACCCTACCAAATTGTTGCAATGGACAAAAGATCAATCAATCCCAATCTTTCATGTTTAGATTTGGATGTTGCTCTAAGGCAAGCAAAATTATTACATTCTTTATAGGGAAAAAATCCTAACCCTAATCACAATGATGATCATAAACTAGGGTTAATTAACCCATTGAAGGGCAATTTAGTCCCATTATCCAACTCAATCTTAAGCTTGGTTAATGGAGAAGTAAACACATGAAGCATGTACAAAACAAAAATCTAACTCTTGAAATCTCCTCCCATGTCATAATAGTAACTTAAGGGCAAATATGTAATTTCATTCCACAATTTAGACTCTTGATTTTTTAAGAAAAATTTTCCGTTATGTCTATAGGACCATAGGCTCTTTGGTTACTGCCAGGAGAAAATTTTAAAGAAAAAGATTTTTTTCTGACAAAATGGGACAAAAATATGTGGTTTATTTACCCTTTTTGCCACTTTGGGAATGAATCAAGTAGACAAAGTTGTTTGTATTTATTTGAGGGAAAATAATGATTGCGTTACGAGCCGATGGACCTATTGTAGGTGACCTACCCTTATGATTTGACACACCTGGACCAAGGTAATGGCAATTTGGCATTCCTAGCTGGCCATGTTCTCACAAGTAACATGTAATCAAGTTGAGTTTATGTGCAAATGAGATATGGACAAGAACAGAACTAAGATCCAATATTGTGAAGGATAAAAATTTATTAAGGCTTAAAATTTGGGAGGAACAAAAATAACCTAAAATATTATTATACTAATTTTTTATAAAAAAAACAAGAGTCCCTCCCAATCTATATGTCTCTCCGTCCCTGGATGTTGGTAAGCTGACTTTCATTTGATTTTTTTTCTTCTAATTTTGATCATATAACTTTTGTTTGTTATATTTCGTTTATTTATGTTATTGGTTCATTATAGTTTGGTTATTGAATTGTGAAGTTGAAACTCTAATTTTTTTCTCTGCCTAATCCTAGAGCCCTAACATCTTTTTTTTATTTGTTTTCTTCGTCGGTGGCCGACAACCAGTCTTAATATTAGTTGTTGATCATCATAGTTTATTATTTTTTTATATTTTTAATAAGAATATTTGCTTTTGTGACACGTTTTTTTGTTTTTTGTGATTCGTTTCATCTATCGTTTTGACATGATTTCAGCATACTTTAGCGGTAGTTTGGTGCTTATATAGAGATCTTCATGGTGCTAGTTTTTAATTATGATTTTGTCTGTGATCATAGAAATATAAAATCTCTACTCGGTTGATGGTTGTTTTCTGATGTAATCATACCTGGGTAGCGGAACAATATGCCTGATAGTTTAGTTCGCTCACTGCTCCTTTTTCACCTCGTAAAGTGTCTCGTTTGGATAGAGACAAAGAGATTCATGAAGGCTTCTAGATTTTGACGGTATGCTAATCTCTAAGAAAATATTTATTTATTTTTGCACCTTTGAATTTTTGTATGAGATTTTGGTGGACTAGTGTCCATTATTCTCTCTTCTGGGTACATTATATTTGTAATATCTTTCATAATTTTTTTAATAAAATTTAGTTGTCATTGTAAGAAAAATTATATTAATAATATCTAACTTTTACATGATGTGGTTAGATGCGGATTTAAAATGAACTAATCCTTTCTTAATTTTTTAACATTTTGTTAGTATAATTACGAATTTTTAATTTATTGATTGATTAGTCTGTATTAAGTACTCAAAAACTTATTATGCGACAATATTTTCAATCTAATTTATTTTATTTATAATATTAATATCCAAAATTTTAATATTATTGAAAGAATATAGTGATTCATCTTTTAAACCGACGGAGAATAAGGATCTCTTGTCTTATTAAAAAAATTGAGTAAAATAATAGAATGGTGGAAAGCTTAAAGGCAGAAAAAAGAGACGTTAAAGTAAGAAAATATCTGGAGAAAACCAATGTTAAAATCACCGGTAATGATAGTTATTATGTCTACTAATCACATGAGACAACATGCTTTGTTACCTTGACAGGAAGAAGAGTTTTTTCGTCAACTTACACGAATCAAATATATTTTTATTTGTATTCGTTTATTTATTAAACAAACATAAAAAAATATTTTTTTATTTATTTAATTTAATAAACGAACAATATATGAAAGATTCACGAATAATTTATCGAACATTATGTTTATTTATACCCTAAATGACTTTGTCCACCTAAGTGGCATGCTGCCTTGCTTCCAACTAGTCTTTAATGGTATTTAAGCCTTATGGTCCACGTGAGTTTGGGGCTCTTGGCATTGTTTATGTGGGCTACTAGGACAATAATCCCCCCTAAGATCAAAGGTTTACCTTGCGGTGGTAGATTGATCTTTATATGGACAATGAGTTTCATAGTGTTGAATGCCCCTTATACATCAATTTTTTTTTATTAAATTGTGTTAATTTGATGATTTGAACGGTCACACCATGAATTGTTTTAATAATTTATGATCGAATAATCTCTGAAAATTGCATGTAAGAATTCTTTAGAAGAATTTTTAAACTTGTAATTTGCCTGATAAGTAGACTCGTTCATTAATTGTCATATCAAATCTCAACTATCATGTCACATCTTAGTTAAATTAGATCCTATTATAATATCAATCTACCTAAATTTATAAGTCCGAATCATTCACACTTGGTTTTTTAGTAATTATTTGTCGAATGATACCTCGAGATAAAGAATCACCATAGTATATAAGGCTGGGAATAGAGAGAGCTAAGCAACCTTCCCATACCTTTCGCTTTAAACCTGGAACCTCCTTCCATCACTTCACCTTTATGACTCATATCCTCTCTATTATTCTCACTTATAGTGTTACATATTGATTTTTTACGAATTTAAAAAAAAAATATGTGGTATAAAATAATTTAAATAACAAATTTGTCATTAAAAAGTTATCTTTTGTTTTTGTCGGAAAACTAAAAATAAAAAAGAAATAAATTTATATTGTAAAAGTTATTGAGTTTTTTAAAATGATAATTTGAGTGATACAATTTTAAAATACAAAAGTGACAATTTTATTAAGACAGAGGTAGTATTTAAAAATCACGTTAATAAGCGTATTGTTTCTTTTATTTTTTCTCGAGGGTAAAAATTTGTTCGATTCAAACAAAAAACCCCAGTTATCAGATAATGAAATTACTATACTAATAATTACATCTCCTTACAATTATTCTATGATATTCATACGTAAAATTAATAAATTCCATCACTATAATTCACTAGAATCAGATGATGTGATTCACTATATTTGTCCAAAATGCATTTTGAATCCAAGCTTATGTGCCAAAATGTATATTTACCCCTTTTAT
Organism: Hibiscus mutabilis; assembly: GCA_019671005.1. Classification (NCBI taxonomy): domain Eukaryota; kingdom Viridiplantae; phylum Streptophyta; class Magnoliopsida; order Malvales; family Malvaceae; genus Hibiscus; species Hibiscus mutabilis. Next base: position 37,112,244 of record CM033742.1, read on the forward strand.
TAAAGGTAAATTATGTAAATCATCACTCAACTTTAGTCGCAGATCTATTTTGATCATTAAAATTTTAAAACGTTCAATTTATTCACTAAATTTTCTACATTGATTTTTTTTTTTTGTTACTTCTCTGTTAACTTTTTAACATTGTTATGACGTGGATTAAATAAATGATAAAATATTAATATAATAATTTTAGTATTATTAAATAAAAAATAAAATTATAATCATCCTAAAGGATTGCCCTTTCTCTAACGTTTCCTCTTGACCCATTCACACCTGCAACTGCAAGATTTTGCCATGGCTAAAAGGACCTCAACTTCAGGCCTTGACAAACCACAACAATAAAAAAGTCATTTCCTTTTCATCGGACTCAGGTTTCTCTTCCAATCACGGTCTTTACGTTCTTCGTCAACTAAAAAAAAGATCTCAGCCGCAAAACTCGAGCCTAAATCTAAGAAAAACTATTCTTAGAGACAGTCAAAGACCGATAAAGTTGATGAACCGACTGGAATCGTGCCTCTTTAATTGATGATGCAAGTGGGTTTTCTAATTTGAAGATGAAAACAAATATTCAAATGGGCAGAAAAGAAAGATTTGGTGAGTAATTTCGATGGAAGGGAAAAGGAATGGGGTGAGATAGATGTGGAGATGGTGAAGAATCCAGTGAGAAAATCGGGTCGATGGGAGACTATTGCTGCAGCCTTCAATGGAAAACACAAACCTTTGCGCACATCTCCACCAAAAGACACGATGAAAAAGAAGATGAAGCATTTAAATAAAAAAGAGGACTTTATTTTTACTTTAATTTCTGACTTGGTAGTGTCTATGTGGCTTAAATATACATAAAATAAGACATGTCATAACAGAGTTATTGATTTAACAGTAAAGTGACTAAACAATTCAATGCTTAAAATTGAGTTATCAAATTAAACGTTTTGAAACTTTAGTGACTAAAATAAGTATAAGAGTAAAGTTGAGTGATGATTTACGTATTTTACCCTTCTATTAATATATGGAAACAATACGATGAATATATAATTCTATTAATATATGGAAACAATACGATGAATATATAATTATGTACTTTAATATATGAAAACAATGCGATGAATATATAATTAATGCCACAGTCCAAATTTATTCCAAAGATTTTTAAACTTGAATTTTTGAGCTTTTTATACTCCATGTAGGTGTCATAGTATGTGTGACATTGCAAACACTTCAATGAAAGTGAGAGATTATTTAGAAATAGTTCAACGTATTTATACTTTATTTGCTAATTCTACAAAGAGATGTAATATATTAAGAGAAAATGTGAAGGGTTTAACTCTTAAATCATTATTGGTTACATGATGGAAAAGTCGCGTTAAAAGTATTGAGGCAATAAGATTTCAAATTGTATAGATAAAGAAAGCATTATTTTAAGTAGTTCATACAGATAATGATCATAAAATACAAAGTGAAGCAAAATCTTTAACAACAAATGAACTTGATAGTTTTAAATTTTTGATATCTACAATCATTTGGTATGTAATTTTATTTGTTGTGAACTTAATTAGCAAAAATGTGCAGTCAAAGGATATGTTGATTGATGTTGCTATTGATGAGATAAAGAAAAAGATTTATTTTAATTTTCAAAAATTATAGAGATAGTGAGTTTTCAAGTACCGTGGACACGACAAGAAAAATAGTTAATAAAATTGGAATTGATCATACGTTTCCTAAAATACGTATGGTACATAGAAAAAGACAATTTAATGAAATTGATGGTGAGAAAATATTAATAGACCCTGATGAGTCATTTAGAATTTGAATACTTCTTGTATATTGTCAATCAAACCATTTTTTCTTTGGATAAGAGATTTGAACAATATTAATTATATGAAATGTTTTTTATTTCTTGTTTCTTTTTTTTTGAATCTTGAAACGATACTGAATTTTATTGCAACAAAAAAGGCATAACAGTGACAATGCAACCACTCAAAGAGAGGGAGTTGGGGACTATGTCCACCAAAATCTCAAACAAAGAAAAAATAAAAAGAAATCCAGTCGTAACGACAGTTGCCTTCTTTTGAATCTGAAGTCCATATCTATAGTAATCCAGTAACCGTCAATAGTACTCCTTTGTCTCTATCCAACTAGACACTTTTGAGATGATGAAAGAGTGGCGAGCGGACCAAAACAAACTTACATGTTGCTTCTCAAAAATAGATCTGAATCCACCGGCAAACAACCACAAAAAAAGGATCTAACCTTGAAAGAACACTGACAATAACAAATTAGATACGAGCGACGTGAGAATCTCCACACAATCGAAGATCTACCGTATATGTAGGCGAACAACGTGCCATAAGGCAGAGGAATCGTGTCATAAGAGCATAGTGAAAGCATGCCACAAAGGTAGACGAACTTGCACAAATATGTAAAAAAAGAAACCAAACAAAATAGATTTTTATTAGAAGTATAAGCTAAAAATGAAAGAAAATAACAAACTAAAACGAGATATAAAAAATATGGAAGATATAGAACTTCGATGGTCGACAACCAGCACTAAGGCTAGTGCCGCTGCCGACTAAGATAACTAAAAAGTAAGCGACTAGGAGAAAAGGAGAAGGTGAGGCGACTTCTTGTTTTATTTTGATAAATCGCATTCATTAGACGACATTAATCTCAAAACTCATTGTAATAATTTTGAAAATGCTCTTAGGAAAGGTGAGTTATCTGATGTTGATAGAAATGAGTTATTTATTGAGATGAAATTACTTAGAGAAATTTTACCAAAGGAAAAAATGGGAGCAATGGATTTATTAAGATTTTTAAAACGTTTTAATTGCTTCCCAAATGCGACAATTGCTTATAGAATCTTATTAACTATTCTTATTACTGTTGATTCTGTAGAACGAAGTTTTTTAAAATTGAAGTTGTTGATGTCATACTTATGAACAACTATGTTGCAAGAAAGATTAAATGGTCTTACTTTGATGACAATCGAGAGTAATCTTTTGTAAGAAGTTGATATTGAAAGCGTTGTAGATGATTTTGCTTCAGAACATGCAAAAAGAACATTTTTAAGTCAAATATTAGATTATTAGATGTTTATAAGTTATTTTTTTGTTGTTCAAGAGTGTAATCTAATAATAGTTTTTGCATTAAAATAAAAAATGAAAAAAAAACTTATCTCTCACAATTAAAAAACAGGGCCTCATTTTAATAAATTACACCGGGTCCCTAAATTCTTTGAACTACCCCTATCGTCATCAGTCACAGTTCTGCAGAAGCTAAATGTATTGGATATAGGGTATTGTCCCATGATCAAATACATGGAAATTAGTGTAACACCTGATCATGATCCGAATATGAAGCACTACATTCGGGTCTCCCAAAATCAACCCAACAAAATTTCATTTTTTTAAACCATAGATTTAGCCATCATGTAAAAACATTAAACCATTCATAAATCATGTAAATAAATAAGAAGTAAAAATCACGTTACAAAATAGGAGCTCCAAGTTTATACATTGTATATCAAAATAATATTTCAAAATTAAGTTACAGACTTGGCCACGTAAGGTCCTATGAATATTCAACCCACTAAATGCAAGTAATGTACTCTAGCAGTCACCGCTTGCTAGAATCTCAAACTGATGATGCTCCTCGAGCTCCCGATCGATCTACCAACCTATGCACGAAAACAACGATTCCGAGCGCTGAGCTTACAAAGCTCAGTGGTACAAATCTACTCTACTTTACTTCATGCTAATCATAAACATAAGCATGCAAGCTAATACGAGCAATAAGGAGAGATAAATAAACACGTGGCGCTACCACTAGTCGCTTAAACACATGATCTTATCATGCAGTACATCATATATGGCACACAAGGCCAAACCATACTCGGGATCTCACCAGATCATTCGGGCAAAAGCACACATAGTCATAACCATAAACATGGAGTGAGGCCCAGTGCCACACAGCCTCGAGAACGTGCAATCTAAGTGAGGCCTGATGTCACACAGCCTCGGGAACATACACTCTCTCTAGGTGAGGCCTGGTGTCACACAGCCTCGGGAATATACATTCGGCATCTCTAACCATGGTGTTACAACACACTATCTGGGTATCCAGATCCCATCAACCAAAGTGACTCAACCAACTAAGTGTCCATACAACACACAACATTGACACGATTACCATAACTCTATGGTTTCTATCAATTATCAAGTCACCCTTTTAAGTTTACAGATGAAATCTTAGTTTTCTCAATTTATAAGTCTTATTATCTCATTTGAATCCCATTGGACCATATCTCATAGTTTTTCGGTCCCTCTAGAACAAATCAATATTTTTGGGTAGGGTGTTCAGTACGTATCGGTACTGGCCTACGCGTATCGATACGATATCTCGAGTTCGGTACTCATACATGTATCGATACTAAAACTACTCACTGGAAATCTTAAATTTCCTAAGTACCGGTACAGGCCGACCCGTACAGATTCGATCTCGAATAGCGTACTGGTACTGGCCGAACCCCGTACCGATACCCTCTCTCGGGCTCACACCGTATCAACAAATTATGATATTACAAGGCTTTTCGATCCCTAAAGCTAATGAAAGTCATTAGGATTTGTTGACTAACACATTTAATTATTTAATAACAATTACCGTCTTTATGAATATTTAATCGAATATTTATCAGTGTTGTTTCTTAAGCATACTTTCCATTAAATCTCCTTAACCATTCGAACTAGCATACAAGGCATCACCAATTATCAACCAATCATCAATTAATTATACGAGTATTTTAAAAGACCCTACACGGTCTCTAAGGCCTCTACGAGACTCGACATATTCATAACATTACCATGCATCTCATAATTATCAAGTCTCATAATACCGGTCACTACGCATGCTCATTTCTCATATACCTATTGTGCAACCACTAATATGCAAGGCAATTATATTTATGACGCTCATGAATCATTCAGAGTTCGAGGTGTACTAACCTCAAGCGATTATCGATAAATTCTTACTCGAACTCCTCAAGCGCTCATCAATTCTCATATAAATACGAATACACAATTTCTTAATTTCTCGCATTCACTAACTAATTCACAAGATCAATTGTGTAAAAATAGCTTATCGAGTTTGAATTTGGTGAAACGTATAGTTCCAACGGATTCAAAATGTCGAAAAAACCTAGGGTACGGTCAACGGCGGCGATGGTGCGGTGCAGTTTGATCCAACAGTGCGATTGCACTGTGCAGTATGGGTAGATCAACTCAACCGGCTCGGTCCAAACCAACTTGGCCCAAACCAGATAAGGCTTGGTTCTGCTGGCGGATACGCCTAAGCGCAGCCGGCGATGCGTGTTGTGGCTTTTGATGGTCGGCTGGCGACAACGAGCTTCAGATCCTCTCTTCTCCGACCGTTGAATCCAACAGTGACAATGGTTTTTGATGAAGGGCAAAGAATTATTGGCGTTTTGAGCTAGGTCGAACTTCCTTGCCTCACCCCGGCAGACAACGATAACGACGGTGACACGGCGATCACAGATCGACTCCTCACACCAAGGTCGATCGGATGATGTCGGCGATGTCACTCTCGATGGTCTGAACGACGGTGAAACGAAGCTTGAATGCTTCATCTCTCTAAAACTCTCTCTGTCTATTTTCTCCTATTTTTTCCTTTTCTCTCTCTTTATAATATCTTCTCCCACTTTTTCAACCACCCACACCTATTTAAATTTTAAACACCATTATCCTCAATAAAATCGGTAAAATAATTAATTAATAAACACATGTCATCCTCTCTATTTTCACTTTAGACTCAACTTTAAATCCTTATTCAAATTAGTCCAAAAATCCATTTAATGAGCTTCCAAATTTTGATTCTCCTAAATTAAACCTTAACTCTTAAAATATTCAAATCCGGATCCAAGACCCAAATTATTAACCTGAAATCGGGATCGTTACAGTCGATCATTATTACATGCTGAAATCATTTCACTGCAACATCGAAAAACTCTGGGTTTGGAGGAAATGAAAAGGAAACAGGACTAAGGTGGCCGATTGGATGGTACGAGGACATGATCGACGACATGGTGAAATTAGCTTCTACATCATCAAATAACATGGTGAAATTAGCTTCATACCAAAGCTTACTTATATGTCTCTGCACACTAAACTTCATATGCATCTGATTCCAAAGTTCCGATATCTACGTTCAACACATATTCGAGTATTCAGAATACGCGGTAATGACAACATTCGAGTACATGAAACAGTGTATATGCCTGTCCAATATAGCCTGAACCAAGGCAAGACATCAGAAATTTTAAGACATGGCCAAAGCATGAAAGTGGGCATAACTGAACAAAGGTAGATTCTGCTCTATGCTATGGCCCAAAGTAGAGAAGCCCCAAATGGCCAATAACCCAAACACAAGTGCTGTCAAAATCTGGGCTTTGCCATGAATTAAACAATGGCAGTCAGTCAATGCATGATGCAAGCTTGCTGGTAGTGTCAGAACCATCTTGTTTAAGTAAACCAGAGTGGTTAGCAGGAAGAAATACCAGATAAGAAGATAATGATATTTATAAGTGTGGTTTAGTTGACTAATGATTATTTATAAACCAGTATAAAAATTCAAACTTTAGAGAAGAAAGCTTGTCTAGTTATATATTTGAATAATCATTGTTAGTACAAAACCTGCCTCAGATTCAAACTAGAAGAAATGTCAGGTGTTTTTCATGTTTGTCTAATTCTCAGACATTCACCTTGGAAACTAAAAAAAAAGAACATTATGATTATCCATATTCTACACCTAGTCTTAAACTTGGTTGAATGTTAACTGATCCACCATTGATTACTTCAATTTTTTTTTAGTTTATCTGTTGAATAAACAATGTTTCAAACAGCAATCAGTGATGCAAATTCCTGTTATTTTCAAGTTTTTTTTTTTTTTTGCATGAATAATGTGACTCCAATATACATACAAAATGGTGGTCCAATTCAGATTAGAGACCATAAGGAGTATTTTTCGGCTTTTGCATGAAAAAATGTGGTCCAGAGACCTCAGATAAGTATAGTTTATTTATTTCATGTTGTCCCGACTGTCAGTTTCATTACCTCACCAATCAACATCTTTCTCAATGTTTTTTATATGGTCGTTGTGGTTATCCTGTTTTTATATGCTTTTGTCATCTTTCATCAATTTGGTTTGAATGTTCTTAGGTTTATGCGTCACGAAGGGATTATTCTCCTTGCAAAAGATATATCTAATAGTATGTGTAGTGACACCACTTTTATATTCCAGGAAGGCTAAAATAGGGGTGTAAATGATTCGGCCTTGAGCGAACAAGATTGTGTTCGTGTTCGTTTGTTTATTTTTGAAGGTGTTCATGTTCGATTTGTTTAGCATTCGCGGACATGTTCGTTTATATGTTCCCCAACATGTTCGTTTAACATTCGCAAACATAGTAAAATTACGACACTAGTCCTTAAGCTCCTCAGACTTTACAATTTGAATTCTAAAGTTTACCATGTGTTCAATTTAGGACCTACCTTCATCAATATTTCAAATGTAAAAAAATAGAAGGAAAAAGGGAAATGGGTAAATGCCAATTAAAAAGCTTGTTCATGAACATAAACGAACAAAACACACTTTTGTTCATGTCTATTCATTTATTAACTGAACATAAAAATTTTGTTTATACTCGTTTATTTAACTTAATAAACAAATATAAATAAATATTATACAAACAATTCACCGAAAGCTATATTTATTTAGAACTCTAAACAGGATCTCCACTTTTCTTTCTGGTGCGATATTTCTCATGAGTAACATATACACATATGAATATGAATTTAGATACATCAAAACTTGTACTTCAAAACGTTTACCTATAACTTTTATGCATGGTCCCAAGGCTACTACCAACTATTTATTAGGTTGGTGTCCGGTCGTTTTCTTTAACGATTTCGACGCATATTCATATATGAATATAAAATATATATTTTTTAATGAAACATATATCAGCAAAACAGAAGGATCAAATTACATCATGAACGAGGCTGGGTTTTAGGGTGAGAGGGCATCAATCAGAACAGAAAATGTAAGGAAGGGGATATTGGGGACCCGAGAGGGGAAACCAAGGCAGATATCCCTCACGTGTGGGTGGGGTTAACGGGGCAGTTTCAAACTCCATGATCTATGGGGTCACACGTGTTGTTGTCCGATGACGTCCTCACCAAATAGGCCACGTGTGTGGTGACATCAAAATAGTTGCCTCCACAACCTTCCAACATGGCTATTACTTGCCAATACCTTACAGTTCACGTGAATTTTGGGCCAACTTACACATTTTTTATTTATTTATATCTTTGTTTGTGTTTCTTGTCTTAGTGGAATTAGGCAGGATTGGCCCTTAATTACTTAGGTGGCCATTGATAAATTTCTTTCCAAATATTTTGTCTACATGATGCCTTTGAAAGATATACATGCGAGTATTGGTTTAAAATTAATTAGGTTTTTTTTTCAATAAGGGTGAAAATGATTTAAGATCGATCTCGAAATATAATGCAATTGTGATTTCATTTCAATGATTTTTTTTATCGATTATCACTACACATGTTCAAGGATATGATTATCCACCCAAATATTATTTTTTGCAAAAAGTCAAAAATGTCCCTGACTTTCTGACTGAATAGACATTTTAGTTCATGTTCTTTTTTTGAACTAATTTAACTCTCAATGTTTCGTTTTGGGTCAAAATAGCCCCTCTACGAATGAAAGCTATTAGTTAACTAACGATAAATGACTTCAAATGATATGACAAACATACATGGCAATGCACACTTACATGGAAGGGTCATATAGACAAATATATTGACTTGAAAGAATGTCATATCTGTCAAAAATAATTTTATAAAATTATACAAAATATAAAATTATTTTTCTGCTGACGTATTATTCTGTCAAGTCATTTCAAGTTGTTTATCGTTAGTTGACTAATAGTTTTCATCCGCAAAAGGGTCATTTTAACTCAAAATGAAACGTTGGTGGTTAAATTGGTTCGAAAAAGAATATGGGCCAAAATGACTATTCAATCAAAACGTTAGGGGTATTTTTTGATATTATACCTATTATTTTCTACTCTTGCTAAATTCTCAATCTTTTTTGACCATGAAAGATATTACAAATTCAATGACACATCAAAAAGAGAGAGAAAAAAAGACTAGTCCACTAAAAATCTCATACAAATGTGCAAAGAAAAACAAACACTTTCGTGCAGATTAGCATACCATCAGAACCCAAAAACTTTCATGATTCTCCTTGTCTCTAGTCAAACGAGACGCTTTACGGGATGAAAAAAGGAATGGTGAGCGAACTAAACTATCAGGCAGATTGCTCCGTTACACAGTTCTGATTATATCGGCTAACAAACCATCAAACGAGTGGGGATCAAACTTTTCTATGACCACTGACAGAATCAAATCAGAAAACTAACGCCGTGAGAATCTCTATACGAGCATCAAACAACTGCTAAAATATGCTAAAATCGTGCCAAACGACAGACGAAATGAACCACAAAAGCCAATGAAAAACGTGCCACAAAGGCAGAAGAAACGCGTACCACAAGAACAGAGACTCTTATTAAAATTGAGAAAACAAAATATGAAAGAGCAAAAAAAATTTAATAAACACCAATAATTGACTATAGTACTAAAATTGATTGTCGACCTTTGGCCAGGGAATAAAAAAAAGTTGTTGCGCAGAGATTTTTAGAGGATAGATTTTTTTTTGCTCGACAAAACGTATGATTTTATTAAGATAACCATACATAACCACCACTAACATAGGCCTCATTAAAAACCTCCCTAAACCTAAATGAAGGAAAAGAGTACCTATAAAAGCAAAACAAAACAACAATAGGTACTGAACACCAACACCAGAATAACACCAAAAACCAACACAAACTAAGCCAAACGCTCGGCACCCAACACCAATCAACAAGTATTGCAACAAACAGGCTTATTCTACCATTTGAAACAATGTAGTTCAATCCACCCCACCCTTGGCCAAGGCATCAGCTAAACTATTCGCCTCACGATAAACATGATAAAAATACACACACGGCAACTCCTCGCAAACATCATCAATCTATCAGAACCAACGCCAAAACATGATGCAACACCTATGCTAGCGCCACTTTGTCCGGATAGATTCAATAAAAGAATAAATTTTGAAATTCCTTATTGAAATTGTCTGGAATAAAAGAATATAATTCGCGCGATTCAATAAAATAATATAATTAATGAAAAATATCAACTTTGTTTTTTTCTTACTTATTTTGAAATTCCTTATTGAAATTGTCTGGAATAAATTTTTAGATAAGGAATGGATTCTATTATTGTCCTTTGTAAATTATATATATCTCATAGCTAAGTTGTATTTTCGAACCAATCATTTTCACCATTCATTAGATTTTCGTAGCATGCATGCATCTATTTCCCGACAATAATTTGAACAATAAATCGACTTTACAATTTAGCAGGATCATTCTTCTGTATTTTCCAATGAATCCAACAATTTAAGTACTTGTTGCTTGTTCTTTTAAAAATCACAAATTAGAAATTTACATGTTTAATCATAAACTTTCCACATTTGCATAGATATTCTAAATTGGGATTATTTTCAAAATGTTTTAAATTTTAGATACTAATTAATTATTTATGTTTGTTAAATTTTATGAAAATTAATCGTTTAAACATCTTACTAATTCCAAAATGGAGTTAAAAATGAGTTTTAGTTCTACTTTGAGTTAATTTAATTGTTGAATTAGTTATACACTTCAATACTTGTAATGACCGATTTTGGTCATGATTGTTGCTCTCGTCGAAACTAAATTAGTTATATGTCTCGTGTTCGAGATTTTGTATATGCAAAAAAATTTTGTTGAGAGACTTATCCATCACAGCTAGATGTGCGATGCGGGTCAGTCCGAATTAATCAACGTAAAATCTTAAAAAACCAGGAGGGCAACAAAAAAAATGTCATCTCTTCTTATTATTGCTAACTTTGATTATCTATCCGACATGCATCCTTTTTCTTTTATGACAAAATGGTTATAAAATTTCGTTTTTCCATCAATCGTCTTTTATTTCATAATAATGAACATCAGATTCAAACTTTAATTGGCTGTTATATTGGTCATTGTTGGATAAATTGTCCCTAAAAAGCAAAGCCTACACTTTCCCCTAAAACGCTTAAAAAAATCTTCTTTCTCTTCATAATCTTTTCAATCAGTTCCATCTCAACAATATTATTTCAACTTTATATTAGTTTATTCCTTCCTTAATCTTTAACCTAAAAGTCATATATATCATATAGTATATGTGTTTGGATTTGGATAATCCACTATAAGTATAACATCATTCATACATATCCAAAGAGAAGTTCATTTTCGTTGGCATATAACTAAAAAGCATGCAGGAATAATTGAAGGTTCGAACTCGAGTTCTCTCTTTGGGAGAGAAATGCCGTTTTTAAGATCGATATTCGGGATTTGTGGCTCTCCCTCTCAATAATGTCGTCTCTAAGATTCAAACTCTTATTTTTCCTTGAGAGAACAATGTGCCTTGTCATTGCACCCGACCCGTATTGGTATAATTATCTTATATATTGATGTCAATGATGAATTTATGATTCTTTTACTTGTAATTTTATAAGGCTTGAAATTAAGTGCTTGACTTGCGTATATGAGCAAGATGAAAAAAAATTATATGTTCTTTTTCAGTGCCATTTTTTATGCCTTACTAAAAAATTAAATTCTAAGCTCTAACCATAAATTTTAAATGCTAAACCATAAACCCTAAATAATACAACCTAATTCCCTAAACCATAAACTCTAAACCTAATTTTTTAGTGTGGGACATAGAAATGGGCACTAAAAAGGAGCAAATAATTTCTATTCATGAGCACGGAGGTAGAATATCTAAAATAATTGAGGGAGTTAGTCTCCAATTTAGCATTTTCAATTTAAAAGAACCATTCAACCCTAATCTTAAAACCAAGAAACAAAAGAGAATATTAGTGTTTTGATTAGAGAAATCATTGAGGGAAAAGAGTTCAAGTACGTATGATACTTCGTTAAAATCATTTTAAATGGTTTTTGTGTGCTAATTGCATTTTTTAGCCTTTATATTTTTATAAAAATATTAATTATTTTTTTTGACAAATCTTAATTCTAATCATAATCCTACTAGAGGGGGCGAGAAGTGAAACTCTAGGAAAGGAAGGGATGCTCCTAGTGGGTCTAGAACTCATGACCTAAAAAAATACGAGGGGGCAAAAATGAGCAGCTTGGCCAATCGACCTAAGATACTTGCTCGTAAAAATATTAATTGTTGTCTATGGGTGATACTCATATAAAAATACAATTAATTTATTGTTTGATACAAATAATACATTTTTATACAAATTATAACGTTTAAACTATCTTTAATTTCAGTTCTAAAATAAAAATAAGTGTATGTCCACATGAGTTGATTCAATTGTTTGAGTACTCATAAACACTTTGGTGAGAATAAAGGTTTGAGTCTCATTAACGATCACATTTGACCTATCAAAAAATAAAAATAATTATATTTGTGTACATTTGAACCCACATGCTAAATCTCATTAGGGTTGTAAACGAATCGAACTTTCAGTGAGAAGTTCGTTTATTTATTAAATGAACGAACATGAACAAAATTTTATGTTCGTTTAATTAAATGAACGAATACGAACAAATTAAGGGCTCGTTCATTCATTTACGTTCATGAGCGTTCGATAATCTATTCGTTTATGTTCGTTCAAATTTATTCACATATGTCCATTTATATTTATTATTTTTCATAACAAAAGTATTATATTTAAAAAAATTAAAACATATATTAAAAATACGAAATAAAAAGAAAAAAAATAATACTCAATGTTCGTTTTCGTTCGTTTATCATTTTAACAAACGAACACAAACAAGCTAATTCCTTAACGAACGGACACAAATAAGAAATTATGTTCTTTTAGTTGTTCGTGTTCGTTCGTTTATCATTTTAACAAACAAACACGAACAAGCTAATTCCTTAAGAACGAACACAAACAATAAATTATGTTCGCTTAGTTATTCGTGTTCGTTCGTTTAAAATTAAAGGAACGAACATAAACAAATCCTCGTTCGTGTTCGTTCAGTACGTTTACATGCCTAAATCTCATCGAAGAAAATCTAAATAATAAATCATTTCAATACGTAAAAATTGAAATAAGATATATAACTACAATTATAATAGAAAGTTTTTTTTAGCATAATTATAATAGTAAGGTTATTCATGTCCAAAAACTACTAATTCAACGTCTTCCAATCTTCTTCAAAGTCTTCACATCCAACGGCATATATTACACACAAAAAAAATTAATATTTCCGGGTGGGCCTAACTGAAAGAAGAACAAACCCACGTGGATGTTTTGTACAGCTATTGATCTCAAAAGAAACACGAGATGGGGTCCACATAGCACATATGTTTGGTCAACGGTTACTCTTGCCACGTGGAAGAATTGGAGAACGGCCCCTACCTAAATATAACTATTTTTTAACTTGATTTTATTAATTTCCTTTTTTTGAAAATTCTAAAATTTCCCGGATTCTACGCTTACAGGGACCGTGACCAGCATGGACTTTGAGTCCCATTTTGCCAGGTGGACCATACGAGTACACGTGGCGTTGTTTTTTCTTTCTAAAAAATCTAGTCTTACTTGTCTATTATTATCTAATCGCGATCGATTTTTTTTTTGTTTTAATACTTTATTAATGAGTTATTTTTAACCACCTATATTCGATTTTTTGACTTACTAATTCGGATCGAGTTTTACAGAGATCTAATATGAGACGTTCCTTCCAACCCAATTTTTTCCATGCACAACATCAAAATTCGAACCTCTAACCTTACTTAAAATACCTAATGTATCGTCTCGCTAGATCAACTAGTTATTTGTTATTATTAATGAAGTTTTGAGTTAATGGTTTGATTAAGATTTTATTTAAGTTGAGGTAGAGATGAGCACGGGTCGGGTCGAGTCGAGTTTTTAAGCAACCCGAATTTAACCCGACATGTGATAAAGTTTCACCAGACCCAAACACAAGCCTTAAAACTCGCACCGGACCTGACCCGACCCGAAATAAATAATATATATTTCATTTTTATTAAAAATAAAGAGAGAACATGAAAAAAAATATAAAGAGGGTTATTTATAGTAATTGTCCTTATTCTCTTTACTTCTATTCAATAAAATTACGAATGTAATTTGAAAAAATGCAAAGAGAGGGGCATTATAATAATTACCCCTAAAATTTAAAAAATTATTTAGAATAGAAATATAATCACATATATTATGCATAAAAAAGAGTGTGAATGGCAAAAGAAGCAAGTGTCCATAGTCATGAAAAGGTCAGAAATTAAAAAGATAATGGTGAGGCATGTGAGCATGAAAAAGATATTTATGTTTTTTCACGTGGTTGATTTTAAGCTTTCCTAATGAAGTAGCACACACTCACCTATAAAAATATATCCCATGCTTAACTCATTCCATTAATTAAATTACCACTCCAATAATTTAATCAATGTACCATTACACATACACCGGTTGACAAGGACAGCCAGAGGGGTGTTGAGGGGGCAATCACTGTGAGAAAAATGTGAGAAAAATTATAACTTTAAGCTATATTTCGAATGGGTAAAAATAGAGTTTCGAATAATAATTTTATTAGATCTAATTTTACTCCATGAGACTTTATAATGGTATCTCATATGCTCGAAATAGTTGAGTGATGAATGAGAAATTGATGCTCAAAGTAAGGTAGTTGTAAATTGAATAAGGAAGTGAAAACCCCCTATTCCACATTAATGGAATAAATGGAATGGGAAGTGTTTATATACACTTACCCACTTTGTGGTCATTTAATGACTTAAATGGAAATTGTGCCTCGCGCACAGAGGGGTGCGAATCCAATCCCATTCGGGTTAGGGCGCACTAGCACTACGTGGGTGACGCGAATGTCCGGACCGGTCGGGCCCTTCGTGGATCTGCGGATATTTTACCCACTTTAAATAATTTTTCCCTTATTATTGGCATATCTTTCTGAATATTTCGAATTTAAAAGGATAATTTATGGTTTCCTTTAAATTCGGATATTAAAAGGTAATAAGTGCAATTCAGGAAAATATTCTGTTTTAATATGATGTTAACAGATTGTTACCGATTTAATTCGGTTAAATGGTTTATGACCATTAATTCAGAATATAATAATTTTTACATTTAACCTAGCTCACTCCCCTATAAATAGCATGACATTCCTTTGATTTCAATATAACGAAAACCACATAACTTTTCTATAGTTTTACTCTGTGGGTTTTTTCAAAAGTTGTTTTCGGTGGTAGGCGAAGGCAAGAGTAAGTTCGTAATCTCCATGGCAGTGCAACTGTGGCTGATCATCTATTGTTGTATCTTGGGAGACAGACGAACAACGAATTCGAGCACCATAGGAGTGGCTGAAAATCTATCTTAAAGAAACTGCGTTCGTGCAGGCCTCAACACGCTTTAATTCAGTTTCCGTTACATAAATTGTATCGTTCTTTTAATTTTGTACTGTTCGTTTGAATAATAATATTTATTTATTATTTAATTCTTGGATTAACGCTATTTTGTCTAACAGTCACACCTCTCAAAATTTTTAAATTCTTTTATAGTTTAAATATTTCTTTTGTATTTTTATTAACAATCTAATTTTTCACTCTCTACATTTCTACTATAACTTCTTAATAGTTTGTACCCTTCACATAAAATCTTGCGCCCGTCTCTGTTGATTGAATCATTGGTGAAGTTGCTTTCATAGGTCTTATTTTATGCCCTCATGGAATGGATTGTTAGCCCCTACCTACAAATCTACCTCCTCACTGATTTGTGATTCAAAAAACGAAACATTATGTTGGTGAAGTGACACTGTTAAAAAATTAAGGTTGTTTCTTTTAACATGGATAAGGGAGAAAAGCATGTTTAAAGTGACAAATGAAGGTTTTTAATAGTAGAAGTAAAGCTAGCATCAACATTTGCATTATATGGCAACCAAGATGCTACTTATTGTTTACCTCATTTGCTACCATCTCCAATATTAAGAAATTTCACCACCAAGTTGTCCTACAAAAGGTGAAGTGTTCAATTATTTCTTTTTCCGACTTCAAATTCCATGCGGAACATGAAATTAGTTTTAGGGAAACAATGTGAACTTTAGCTTACACAAACATGTTTTTTGGGTTAGAGGTTTAGTTTTTGATTTAGGGGTCTGTATTTAAGGTTGGTGATTTCTGAACTAGAGATTTAAATTTCAGGTTTTAAAGCTTAAATAATTATGCTTGTGGAAAAAAAATCACTGACAGTGCATCAAATTACTTTTATGTCAATCATCATCTATCGACTTTCATATCACCCTTTGTGTTGTACAAGAGAAGGGTTTATGGATATTTTGATTATGGTGAAATGAATAGAGATGGGGAACGATTCTCTAGTGGGTAAGTAGGCTCTTTATAGGCAAACATGCAGATTGTGGTAGATGAGATCAAATCTTTTTTCTTCACATGTTTTGAGTATTGGCAATACGGGAAGATATGATACTACTAACTTTTTTATGTAAATGTATAAACAGGGACGGGTCAGGATTTGAGGTGAGGGCAAAACATAAATTTTAAAAGGTGGAAGATAAGTTCATAATTAATCTATTTTTAAAATAAAGAAATAAAAATAAAAAAATTTCTCTGCCTTGGGGGCAAGAGGCCCTCTCACTATCCATTTAATTCCGTCCATATGTATAAATTTAAATACAATACAAGCTTAAGGGAGTTTTTACCTAAATATTGTTGTCCAATTATTTTTTTCCAACAATATGGTCCTACCAAGTTTATTTCCAGAAATATGGTTAATTATTGTAGCAGCCAGAAGTCGGACTGCTTTCACCCCGTTTTGAACAGTATTTTGCTAAAAAATATTAAAACAATAAAGTTACAGTCGTCCTCCATTGATCCATGCACGCCATGTGCGAAAAACACTGTTTGAAGTCGGACTGCAATCTAGCCGAGTTTATTATTTTAATATTAAAATAAAAGTCACTATTTGAAGTCGGACTGTAATCTACTCGACTTCTGATTTGCTACAGTAAAGTACCATATTGTTGGAAATAAAGTGGGGAGTGTCATATTGTTGGAAAAAAAATTGGACAATAATATTAGATTAAAAACTCTCACGCTTAAGTATACTCAAACTCGTGTCTTTTTACATGTCGTATAATATCTTTAGATTTTCCAAAAATTTGAACACACACAAAAAATTGTTTGAGCTCAACCACAACTCATTAATACAAGTATTTTCTCCCTAGTTAGGTCACTATCTTTGCCCAATTCAACTAAGCAAGATACTTTCAAATGTATAAATATACATTATTAATACCCTTTTCATTGGATCAAAGTTCCATTGTCATTTTGGATCAAGTTCAACTTAATTATTTCAATCTGAAATTGATGAATTAGGTTTTAACCAAAGGAAACTTACAAATTTTAAACACATCAAAGTCAGTCTTGAACTATATTCCATGACCTTATTTTAAGTTTAAAAAAATTAGAAATAAAAAAACAAAAATGATCTCATTCATTGTCAATTGAGCTTTTAAATAAGTATTATTAGGACATATTTAAAAGTTTTTTTTAAAAAAATTTAAAAATTATACATGATATCTCTTAACCCCTCTTGTAATATTAAAAACGTGTATGGTCAATGTATTAAAACAAGGATAAAACTTTGATACACAGGCTGTGTAAAAATTAATTTTACACAAGTCTGTGTATTTACACTATAAAAACCCAAATCCTAAATTCCTAATCCTAACCCTAAAAAACTAAACCATAAACCTTAAACCCTATACACTAAATTCTAAACACTAATCTTAAATTCTGAACCCTACAACCTAAACCCATAAACCTTAAGCCCTAAACTAAAACCCTAACCCCTAAAACTAAAAAGCACGTGTAAACTAAAGTTTACACGGTCTGTGTATCAAAGTTTTTTCCTTAAAACAAACTCTAAAAATAAAAACAAGTTTGTGGTTTCATGTCTTCCAAGGTAGGCTTACTTCTCTCCATTGATTGACTTATTAACTCTTATCATGCTTGAGTAGAGTCATCATTCATTAAATTAATACTAACCTAATTTTGTTTTTAACTGATATAATTAGAATTTAATAACTTCAACATCAATATATCACCGTCTATTGTTCATTAAAAAGAATGAATAGATTTTAGTAGAAATATTCCTTACATCTATGCAGGGACGAACATATAATTTTATATTACGGGTGCGAATTTTTATATTTAATAAAATTATATGAAAATTTAAATTTTTTAAAAAATGCAAGACAAAAGCATCAATATAAAATGCAAAAAAATATAAAATATATGAGAATTTAAAGTTCCAGAAGGTGTGACTGTCCCCGTCAGCACCCCTCGGTCCATCCCTTCATCTATGCTTATCGATACATCCAAAAATGAAAAAAAAAACGAAACAACATAAATTATTAGGATGAATATTTGATATACTGCCAGTGTAAAAAGTTACACAAGCATGCCTATTTTCAAGCCAAAATCTAAAATATAATTTTTTAACCCTAAAACTCTAACCCAAAACCTAAACCCTAAATTCTAACTATAAACCACAAATTCTAAAACCCTACAACTTAAACCCATAACCTCTAAATGTAAAAGCTTTATTTTTCTACCGTTAGTGTATAAGATAATGATTCAAATTATTGTTCACAATAACGATTGAGCAATGATGCTCAAAAGAAAAACCAGTGCCTTGCACGACAAACAATAAACCAACATACAAAAAAAAGAAAGGGAACAACCTTTCAATTGCTTTGTTCCTTTCATTATAGGGAAAAAATGTTTTATTTTAAGAATTCCAGGGTTTTATCTGAATATATACTCTGCCATAATTGCCTGTCTGCAAACCTGAAATTGTTCTCTGAAAAAAAAACTGCTTTTATTTGTTTTCCCAGACAATGGTACTAGCCAAGGGAACAGCCTCTGATTCTACCTTATCTATCCCCCTCCCCACTTTAAAGCAAAAGTCGGTTTCTCATCACCAGTTGTTGTTGTTGGCTTCTTGTGTTTTTCATTGACCATTTTGTATGAATTCCTGGCCAGTTTTTATGACCTGAAACAGAATTGTTTGTAGTGGCCAACCGACACACTCTCACACATGTGGCTTACATTGTCTTTGTTCTAATATTACAATTCATTTTTGTCATATTCCTTTTCAAATCTGCATGTATAAAAAAAATATTCGATTTGATATCTTTCAGTCGCGTAAACGGACGCTAATAAGCATTTTTTTTCCATCTAGACCTGCTTGTGTTATCTTTTGACAGAGATTTGATTCTCTTTTTACTGCACTGAAAAAGGGTTACTTTTGTTGCATAGGTATTGTTCATTTGAAGTTTTGAACATGTCAAAAACAGTTGTCTCTCTTTGTTTGCCGTTTCAGTAAATGGCACATGAGAGTTCAGTGGGCAGGATTCCTGGCTGGAATTAAGTACCAAAATCCAATGATTAATAAGACAGTAAAACAGCTAAACAAAAGAAGAGAATTTCCCTTGAAACATGAACTGTTTTTGTACAATGGCATGGCTAATCAGGGGTCTCTATGCATAAACAACAGTTGAAAGGGGGTGAAAAAAGCAACATAAAAATCATGAGGGTCAACCTAGAATGGGTTCCATCTAGCTTTCCCCCCACCCCCAAAAGATGATCACAAAAACAGTACTTGTGAACTTCCATCGGAAAGCAACTGATTGAGTGCTTCCCCTCCATTTCACTCAATTTGTGTTGCTCCATTGCTTGTGACCAGGAAACCATTTGGGACATTTGGGACTGAAGTAACAAGATATGACCCTTGAGTTCAGAAGCTCGACAATGGGAGCGAATTTCACGCATCGTGGCGTCTTGTACTGGTTAATCGATGCGCCTAAGCTAATGGCATAATCCATCAGCTTGTCGAATGTCCCCGGTTTGACGATCTTGATCTCAAGAGGTCCGATGGATTTGTCGCATACACGCCCTTGGCGGTATACACTGTTGAGGGACTCTTCAATTGTCAAGCAACAGTCCTCGAAAACTGAAGGATGAATTGGGGTGTTACCATTGAGACTAAGCTCCCAGTAGAGCACATAGTGGCCTGGGATTGTAGTGGTATCAGCAAAACTAGTGTACTCAGCCAATGTTGCATCGAATGGCAGCAAATGATTCACTGCATTCTTCACAGCATGTTGAAGTTCAACCTCATCAGTCTTGTCAGAATCAATGGACAAAACCACATTTTTCCTGCAAATGAAATTGAATTGTGGTGCTTTGTTCTTGAACCCTGCTACCCTCAGCACATCACCAACTCTATAACGAAAGAGTCCTGTGAAAAACATTAGTTTCGATTTCGAAAGTCAGTTGGTGAAAGCAAGTGAAACCATAGTATAATTCTTGAAAAAGTTTTAACTTGATGAACCTGAATAAGTGGTGACAACAAGCTCATACTCCTGGCCAAGCTTAACATCAACAAGATCAACCAATTCCTGTTGTTCTTTCTCATTGAGAGTTTTGGGCACAGAAATGGAATTAGAGACCCCATTGTTCCTTTGAATTGGCAAGAACTCGAAGTAGGCCATTGTGGGAACAAGAGTATAGGAAACTTCACTTGGCTTGCAAAGAGGGTTCAGATTGACACCAAAATAGCATTCACTGGATGCATACATGGTGCAGACAAGAGGGAGGCCATTACTGTAATAATCAAGAGTGGGAATATACTGTGACATGGTCCCAGTCACAATCACATCCACATACTTCGTGTTAGGCCACAACCTTGTAATGATCCCTTGCCATGAATCTTTGCTACACTCGGTCTCGATGAAATCGGCAAGTTTAGGATCGGCTTTCAGGATGTTCATAACAGCCTCCCTGACAGAAGGGTCAGTGATATTGGAATCAATGGTGCCTGTCCTTATATCATTGCAAAGGAGACGCCAATGTTTCTCAAGGAACTTGATGGCCCTGATGAAGCCAGAGGCGAAAACAGCACCCACCCGAAGAACTTCCTTGTGCTGGGAAAGTCCACAAAGCATTTGAGAGTACATGCTTTGGTAGGAATCAGGACAAAGAATGGTCTCATTTGGGCTAGTGTAGTTTGTGTAAGGGTCATATGGCCTATCTTTGAAATGGTTGCTTTTGTAGTAGCTAGTGAGAACAGGGCGTGCCACAAGGCCACCAGGTGTCTTGGCCTCAGATTTTATGAACAAAAAGTACATTCCTTTACCCTTGTCTAGACCAGGGACAAACTGGCTCATAACAGGCATCAGCAGGCTATAGAGCAGTGACCTCCTCCCTAGCTCCTCCTCAATCGTCGGCATCAGCTTCCTCTCCCCACCTGATGTCCCAGAGCTGCAACAAACAAACCAACACCGCCCATTTAGCCAAAACAGGAACAAAAACACTGAAACCAACATGTAAGAAAAAAAAGGTTGTTTCATTTTGATGTCCTAACCTTGTCAAGAACTCAGAAATGGGCTTGGAACAAAGGATTGCAGACATATCACCATTGGCAATACGTTCAACATAAGGCTGGATATCCTCATAGGTGATGACAGGCATGGTGTTTTTGAAACTCTCTCGATCGGTACGACCATCAAGGCCATGTTTTTGCAGGTACTCAACATGAGCATTGCTTGAAAGGATCTCTTCCAGGACATTGTTTTGAACTTCATCAGCGTTTGAAGTCATGTCCTCAATGAACTGAAGGATTTTCTTGTTCTTCAGCTCCAGGTTGTAATCTGTAGGTTTCTGTGTGGTCTTTGGTGCTTCAGGCATGGCTCTGATTTTTGTTTTCTGACTTTTGAATGGGAGAAGAAAAGGGTTTCAACTTTCAAGAGCCAAGAAAGAGAGAAGAAAGGTGCTTTTTTTGGTTTTGGTTTAGGTGTGAAGGAAAAAGAAGCAAGGAGCTTGGTATAAATAGAGGGGAAAAGATATGAAGTTGCACAAATAATAGTACAATAAAGGGTATATATGTCAATTGCTATTTATCCTATTTATCATTTATTTTTGTCCCATTTTATTTTCCTGCATGCCTTAAATGAATAAAGTTTTCAGTTTTTTCTCTTTTGCCAATATCCCATGTGCTTGAAAAAATAACAAGCAAAACAAGCCAAAATTCCACATACTTCCCATCAAATTTTGTCCCTAACTTGACCAATTCCATTGACCAAGCTCAAATTATCATTTTTAAATAAATTTTTTAATTTAAAAATAATTATTCACAATTTAATTTATAAATAATCAATTTATTTCATTAAATATCATATTTTTAACTTAAAAAGTTCATAACTAATTGTAGTATTATCATTTGATATACTAACCGAAAACACCATGATGATTTAAAAATAAAAAATTATTTTGATGGTATATATGTGTGTAAAGTGTTTAGTATTGTTCTTCTTGTTTTTTAATCAAGTCATACATTTTCTCCTTTTCTTTTTATTATTAACCTATTTAAAATTGTTCAAATTTAATTGCTGCTTAATTTTATGTCCCATACTCAAATATTATGTCAATTTTTCTCTAAAAATGTATTTTTTTTTGTATAATCTATTCATATTTTATTTAGTTAACTATAATATTTAATGCATCAGGTTTTTAATTTTATATTTTTAATTGATGTAATAGCATAGGATATTATAATTAATTTTTTTTACATACTGTTAAAATTAAGGTTTGAATGTCATCTTCTGAGAAAATTGTTTAATCATTCCTTAAATATATTGGCTTTATATATTTTTGTTATTAATTATCAAATTAAACATTTCAAATACATAAAAAATTCCTTGATTTAAAGTATAAAGCTTACATAAATTTTTTCATTAAATAGAAAAATATTACATTCTCAAGTCACGTGTAAGAATTTAAATTCATACAAGATAAAATAACATAAGATTCATATCACTCGGTTCATAGGCGGTTCAAAAGTTTACGGGGCTCTATACAGTTTATTAAAACGAGGTTCTTTAAATTATAATCCCAAAAATATATAAGATTTTTTAATATATTTTTATCTTAATAAAAAATATATTATGTGCTATTTTTAAAGTTATTTTTTTATTGTAATTTATTAAACCAAAAATTTTTGTTTCTTCGTATAAACATTCAATTCATTTGAGGCACCTTTTTTCTTGGGGATATGTGCGGTTGCTTACCTTGCACAAGTCCAAAACCTCTAATGAATCGGTCAATTAATAAATCTCGAGTTATTTAAAATTTATTAATATAATAATATTTGTATGCATCGTACGGGATTAATACCAGTTAGATACAAACAAATAAATAAATAAAGGGTAAAAAACCTATTTTACCGGGTAGAAATGATTGACAGGCAATTCCCGGTAAACCCGCAGTGAAATCACCGGTATCAGCGCGCTTGTACCGCGGGTGTCTCACAAAATACCGGCAGCCAGTTTAGTTTTTACCTTTATTAAATGTTTTTACTTTGCTTTGGAAATCGCAGTTCCCGGTAACAGGGAAAACGGCGTTTACTTCCAATTTCTCGCTAGACAATTATGTCAATATCTCTTGAAAATATAACATAAAATAATTTTGAGAGAAAAAAACGTGTGTTAGATGCGTACGGTAAATAATTGGAGGCCGTTTTTTTTCTTTTTAATTTTTTTGTCGAAGGATATAAGTGGGACCGGCCAGCTGGATTCCAAACTTAATAATTTGACACGTGTACGAATGGGAATTCACTTCCTTCACGTTGTTTGATTTTTACTCGGCTCCCCCTACATATGTTGTTATAATATTACATACTTTATTTTGACTTTGCATTAAAGCATAAAAAGAGCATGCAATTAAGCTTGAAAATTGTGGGAAAACTTGTTAAACCTAAATAAGAAGGAATATTGAACAAAAAAAATAGTCACCATGGCAATGATTCGGGTTCGAACAGTTCAATTTGTATGTATGCGTGAATATATTTAAATTTAAAACCAGACATAGAAGTTACTTTGAACTTGAATAGAATAATAAAAAAACGAACGCATGTGCGATGTTAGAATAAACCCACAATTATTTTTTTTCTTGGTCAATTTTTTTTCACCAATATTGCTATGACTTTTACATATGTATATATAATTTATAATGTTCTAATAATAATAATAATAATAATAATAATAATAATAATAATAAGGTATGTCTTGGAAGAAAGCACCAAAGTCATGATAGGTTTACAATAAAAGAGTGTATATATATATTGTGTGGACAATGTGAAAACATGTCCATCCATCACTTTCCCATACTTACTTCACTTTGCCTCAATAATTTTCTTATGGTTGGAGATCAACCAAATTAATATCTCAACCTTCCCCTCTCGATCTATCTGATAAGTTGACCGATAAATATTTCCGTGTCATGACTCAAATTTTTACATATATCTCTAAATTTATCTTCAAATTCCTTTGTATCTTTTTCTTTTAGTGCATTGAAGGAGACAAGCATTTTGTAGTTGACATGAAAACATAATGCAAGAGAGAGAGAATGTGTATGTGTGTTATTTTCTCTCTAACAACCTTTGACAAAAACAAATCATGCAAACCCTAATTTTTTTCTTGAAAAAGCATATTGGTCTCTCAATATCACTTTGATAAGGTTGTTTTTTTTATGATGAAATTAACTACAATAAGCTTGGTTGACAGCAACATGTCCTTGCATTCGGTACCTAACATATCCCAAACTATCTTTTGCCCTTTTTAGGTCAAATACATTATATATGTATACATAGCACACGCAATATGTCCCCCAATGTCAAAATTCGTAGGCTAAGTTCCACTTAAACTAAACATCATCAATTGACGTCCATAACATGCAATATTTCCCTATTACAACTTTGCTTATCTTCTCCTTACATAGAATGTTTGTAGATTTGATACGTAATTGTATTTATGTGCACTTGAATGTACCCCGTTAGAAATTAATTTAATTATACAATTACGAGTCCTTAAGAAAAATATTTACAAACCCTGAATATAAACAATAAAATGAATTGTAGATACAGAGGATTGAAAATTAAAAAATATATCTTTATTATTGTTTATCCCGTTAGTTTTCTTTAGATATTATTATCACGTATAATTTCTCTCAGTATGAAAATCATACTCTCCAAGTATAAATCATGAATAATTGGCCGTTTAAGAGGATAAACAAATCGCCACGTCAATGTAATCAATAGTTTCACACAATATATCATACTCCCCGAATTCAAGAGAAGTTGTTGGATAAAGAGGTCCCTAAGTTGATGTCACTGCCACATCATCACCTATTGCCATACACCAAAGATCTCTCCACTTTCTTTGCCACGTGTACTAACCCAACAATTATATCATCAATCAGCGGACTTGTTTAGGTTTTTTTCGGGTCATGAGCGAAAACTAAAAAAATCTTTATAGAACGAAAGTATATTTCATCATTTTGAATAATTAATTTAATATTTCATTAATAAACCATATAAACACGATCAAACGTTGCCAAATAATTTATTTTTTATTATTTTGTTAAGAAAAATCTTAAATACAACTAAAACAATAAGATACAATCACTAGCTTATAAGATTATCACTTGAGAAATTACTGAAACTATGAAAGTAGAAAATGAGACCCTAGGCAAAAGCTCGTGTTGTTCCCCTTTTGAGACGGCACCGCTAATCAAACCGCTCTCTTTTCGACACTGTAACAAATCAAATGTATCGATTGACCAGTAGAATAAATTGTAAAATAAACATAGAAGATAAGAAAAGAAGTACGGTATAGAGAATGAAAATTAATTTAAAAAGTGGGGCATGGATGCTTGGTGGGTGGGGAAATTAGGGTGCAGCAAAGAAGGTAGAGGCGGAGCTAAGGGCGGGTGCATAGTGCTTGGGGACAAGGCCGGAGGTGTAGGGAGTGGAGATATTAAATTGGTTGTGCTTTGGGGTTAGGGAATGTGTTGAGTGTGGGAGACATAGACAGTAATTCAAATCTTTGACCTTTGACATTCCCATTAAAAATAAATATATCTTTTTATTTTAAGGTTTTTAACATCTCGAGAAAAATTGTTAAGAAAATATAATTGGTGGGGGAGAAGTATGATATAATTTTTTTTGAATGGTCTAAATGTAATTATAAGGTAATATATGTTTATATATATTTTCAACTCTTTGACAATGCGCAACACATTGTAGACAAAGCGATTTGAACCCGTGTCTCTTAGGATGAATATCATCTTTTTTTTTACCGAGATACTTGTTGGGTTCTGATATAATTAATACTTATTGGAAACAAAAAAATATAGATAAAGTACATAGAAAAAAATATCCAAATGAGTCTTCCCTGTTGTCTCCCTCTCCCATTATCCAAATTAATCGATAGAAAAAAAAAACTCAAGTAATATATACGCAAATCCATTATTTAAATTCGGGTTTAATCCAATTATTCAAATCACAATATCTGAAAATAGATTAAGCCTTATCATTTTAAATGAAGTCTAAATAAAAATTAGACAGTGTGTTAATTCATAATTATCGTGCTGATCATAACACTAATTTTGAATCGTGCAATTTCATATACTATAATTTACATAGAATACCACTTGTCAAAAATATTAAAAAAAATCTTATTGCACGAGGAATAATTATATTTATATAGTTTTAGTTTATTTTTCTTTTCCTTTTTATAAGAAATCCATGGTATATATATATACATACACTAGCTTTCTTTGAGCTATTTTTTTCATTGTATAATATTTAGATATATTCATTCACGTCGGTTTGAAACATCTAAAATAAGGTTTATACATGCCGATTGATTTTAGCTCAATTGGCATAGTCGTTGGTACATCATACAGAAAGACATGAGATTGAACATATTTAAATGCTCAATATTCTCTAATTTATGGTAAGGTGAAGTCTAGATAATATAGATATATGCTAAAATTATACTTGAAAAGGGGTTTATTTAAGCAATGTAGTATACTTGGGTTTAGGGAACCAATTATGTGGTCCTTAACATCATGTCTCCATGCATTAATGTGGTGGGAAAAGGAAGAAAATGGTGAGACATTTTTATAAGATGCATAAATGGAAGAATCGTCACTTCATCTTTAAGACAGGATCTTGTTCTCTTGCCTCAACATGAACATTTTATGTTATCATATTTTATGGTTTCGAGTTAACATAACTAGTTACCATGATTCAGAGACATTGTCTGATGTTAATTGGCTGTCGAAAAGATTCAAAAGCCAAGGTTAATGTTAAACTATTGGATAATCACATGCAGCACTTGTTAGGGTTAAGGATGTATCATAGTCTCCTTCCTTTGACACGTCAAAAGGTCTTTGGAGGTCGTGTAATTTCACTTCTTTTGACATCAATCTATATATACCACTTTATTCATATTTTTTTATAATCACAGTATTTAATTTATTAGTCGACTAATTTAAATTAAGTTTTGTAGAGGTTATTATTGGGTGATCTTCTAGTTCAATTTCTTCATTCATAACGTCAGGATTCAAACATCTGATTTTACTTAAAAAATCTAGCGCCTCATCCTGCTAGACTAATATTTATTACTTTCTGGCAGGAGATGGAAGACCGACATAAACCCATGGAGCCGAGTAATGAATCCGAAGAATTAACATGCTTCCTAATCCTATTAGAGTTTCAACCATAGGGAACCATAAGTACATCTCTTTTGAATGTTTGTGCCCTAAAAGATTAATGACATAACATCATTCTAAGTAGGAATCAACTTCATGCACGATAAGGTTAAATGACATCACTTCATGTTCTTTCTTTTGCTTTTGTTTTCCTCCTTGTAAAGCAGAAAATCTGTAAAAATCTTAACCTGTATCTTGCCGACACCGTAGCTTACCGACAATGGTGGAGAATCCATCATCATAATTCATATAGAGGAATATGAAACTACGGGATGGACGCAAACGACATTGTATGGATACAGATGTTGGTACTTGCATTTGTACCCAGATCCGGACATATCCTTGTGATCCCAAAAGGAACTACTTTATGTGTAATACGATGAAGCATTGTTCTCCACTTCATGCATCGATGATTCACGACACCATTATACACGACCAAAGTTTAAAAAAAAAAAGAACTTTCACTCTCCCGAAAAGAAACTATTGGAAACGCCACTACCACGAAACTTCGTGTCATAAAAGATCGACAACTTTGCATGGTTTTAACTGTTGAAGAAAATATTTTATAACATTGACATGATTTACAATAGATAATTTGCATTCTCAATGGAGACGGGCCTCTGTTCATCCCCATGATTGTTGATGGCGGTTCTCGGCGGCCGTTCGATGGAGACTAAAATTTTCGGCGATTCACGGTGCTCCCCATGAAATTTTAGCGGTGGTTTGAGAGAAATGTCGATGTTATCGGGGATAGAGGTTTTGAGGGTCCGAGAACGATGACTGAGCCTCCTCGTCGGAGTCATCCTCGGCCGGCTCCTCTCTCTCTTTCGGCGCATCTCCTCCCTTTTCGTCATCCTTCACAGCGGCTCATGGTTGCCGCTCGGCCACCTCGCAACCCTCCTTTCTCCCTTTGTTTCCTTGCTTTCAGGTTGCCTGTTTTGCCTCGGCACTGTGTTGTAGTGCCCCTATTTGCTCGATGGCACTGTTTACCGTCTTTAAGAGTGTTGCTGCCTTACCTTTTGGTTGCTACTGTGTGTCCGTCTGGTGGTCTCCCGGTGATACGGACTAAAAACTCGAGGGTTCAAGCAATCATCTCCGATCAAGGAGCTCTCCCGAATCCGTCTCCCAAGTTGTCGAATACGATGTTATCGACCTTTAGGCCTATGGCGGCCAACTGTCATCTTACTGCTAGAATTTACCTTTTTTATGTTGGCCATGTTGGCCCTGTGATATGTGGGTACTTTGTTACCCTTTTTCTCTGGGACTTTGATTCCCATTTTCATGTTATCCTTTGCTTGTTTTAATGAATCTATAGCTTTTGGTCAAATTTTTTTTTTTACATTCTCAATGAGATAATCTATATTTGAATCTTGGAGACAAAACACAATCATAAACTTTAAACATGGATCGTAAAACAGAATCATTATCAGTTTCAGTATTCTATATAATATTTATTATGGAATGAAACAAAAACTGCACTACTCGCCTTGTTCTCCGTTAGATTTGACATAAATTCTAGATGAATAATACTTGATAATTAAGCTTATTTAATAATTAAGCATTTATATTAGACAAGAAATCTTATGGACTAAGTTTTTTGTGGACAAATATTTAGCTCTATGAATATATAGTTGGTCTTGGCCTTTACAATTAATGAGATAAAATTATTCTTTGAAGATATATAACCACTTTTAGGATCTTTGCAAGTTGTAACTATATTTGTTATTTTGTAGAGATGGGTATTGTAAGGACATTGGAAAGAATGTTTTGAATACATCAAGTTCTGAAATATATACCGGGTTTTAAGATATATAAGCTATTAGTATTTCTACCCTTTCTGATCTCTATGTTGATAATGAATTATTCATCTTTACATTAATCTCTCTTTTATTATTTTCTGCATATCAAATTCCTAATATTATCCATGCAATCTTTGATTTTCTTTCGAACTGATATAGAGTATATGAGCATTGAGCACTGAGCAGTCCAAGCTAGTCTCCGTGTAACAGATAGCAGTGCTTTTCCCTTTAGTCTCTTCACAACCCACACTAATTTTTCCTGCCACGTAGCTAGTAGCCATTGCTCTTGTGATACCATAAGCTTTTACACAAGGGTAAAAAAAACGACAATAGTGACGTTTTTAAGTCAAGTGCCACTACCTTTTATATAAGTGTTCGCGAATGTGATATAAAAAAAATGCCACTGAAAGTGAAAGCTCAGAAAAAAATTTACTGTTGGCCTCTTGTTGCTGTAGGGTTAAAGTCATCCCCATAGCTGTCTAGAGTAAATACATGGTAAACTTTCTGTCTTTCTGATAGAGTTGTGTGACCTAAATTCTATTTTGTTTCAGTATAATATGTCGATAAAGAAGCGGCGGATAAAGAAACAGTCTAAATTCTCTCTTTCGTGAAAGTTCTCATTCTCTTTTTATCAGTGATTTTTTGTTTTGTTTTGGGGTTTTTATAAATTTTGGTGTCATATTTTTCTATTTTTACTTTGCGAGTTTGATTGTAACATTTTC
The DNA here is from genome assembly GCA_019671005.1 of Hibiscus mutabilis. Classification (NCBI taxonomy): domain Eukaryota; kingdom Viridiplantae; phylum Streptophyta; class Magnoliopsida; order Malvales; family Malvaceae; genus Hibiscus; species Hibiscus mutabilis. The sequence continues at coordinate 37,142,616 of CM033742.1, forward strand.
CGAAAACACCACATTCTGGGTTTTGGTTGACGATGCTGTTCACAGCTACAGAAGCATGTCTAGGGACAAAATGAGCCTAAACCAATCTATGCCAACCCACTTGTAGTATTAACATGACAAAGTCAAGTCCTTTATCTATCACAAAATATGCTTGCCCCTCAACTTTGTTTGACTTTCATGGATATTGATAATTTACCCAATAGAGCAGTGAGGGAATGACTGGTAGAAAAGGGTCTTTATCCATTTACTGTTCATGCACTCTTGTCGGTCAAGTGCCCCCAAAACGAGGGGACACTGTTTAATGTCAATGTAACAAGTCAATTCTCTAGACTTGCATACTGTCGAAGAATCTATAATTATTGTTGTTGTTTGTAGAGCATTGACCAGCAAATTAAGGGTACTATTCCCAATTATTGTGTCACGTCCCTAAACTCACATTTTGGGAGAAGAAAAGGTTTTGGATCATATTTTGGTTAATCCAAAACATTTTAAGCATCACTTACAATCAATCAAACTTTACCTTTTTGGGGTGGAATGAAAGATAATCTAAACAAATTGTTTAGTGCCTTTATCTTTCAACTTTAGGGTCTAGAAAGTTGGTGTACAAACCTTAATTAGATTCTTAAACTTTTTACACAAATATATATATTTGTGTATTGTCTTGGATAAAAAGTTATTTGTATAAGGGTAATTATTCCATGTACCTTGGTTTCTTACCTCAAAATAAGGGTAAACAAATTGCTACTGGGATGTTTTGTTTGTATTGTCTTGGATAAAAACCTTAATTAGGTTCTTAATCTTTTTACACAAATAAATATATATATATATATATGTAAAAGGGTAAACAAATTGCTACTGGGATGTTTTGTCGTTAATATAGATTTCTTATCTCTGTAAGTATTGTACTCCCTTTCTCTACCTAAGTTTAGGAAGATTTTTAATGGAACACACTTATAGAGTCATGGCGTGTATGATTCATCCATTAATAAATATCATATTTTGCTGAGAAAAAAAATTATTTCAAGCACAAGCGCTTGCGGAAATTTTGTTTATACAATTGCCTTATTTTTAGAGATTATAGACTCTATTTAGAGTTTAGGGTTTAGGGGTTTAAGTGTTGTGGTTTTGAATTTAGTGGTTGTTGATTGAATTTTGGGTTTATGGGTTAAAACCTAAATCCCTAACCATATTATCCTAAACCCTAATCTCTAACTCTAAATTCTAACTATAAATCTTAAAATTCTAAACCCATACACTAAACTCTAAACCTTAAACTAAAACCATAAACCCTAAAATTAGACGCATGTCTATGGATAATAATCCTTCCTATAATCAAATTTATAAACACATGAAAATTATAGGAACAGTTCTAGTGTTTACTCACTGTTAGTAATGATTCTGTCTATTAAAGAAAACAATTCTTTCAATGATCAACAATGTATATTTCAAATTATGTGAACAAAATTATGTGTTGGAAAAGTAAAATAACAGTAGCCAACTGAAATTTAGTTGATTATAGTTGAGCGTTGAAAATAAATATGAAAGATACGAGTTTATGTAATATGTTGGAAAGAGTACATATAGGGGTGTAAATGAACATGATGTCATGGAACTATTCGTATAACATTCGTTTATTAAGTTAAATAAATGAGTATGAACAAAATTTTAATGTTCATTTAATAAACAAGAGAACACAAACAAAAGTGTGTTTTGTTCGTTTATGTCCACGAACAAACTCGTTCTTTGGCTCGTTTATAAGCTCATTTATTGACTCGTTTATTTATTAATGATATTTTCTTATAAAAAATTAAAATAAGGAAAAAACTGAGAAAATATCCCATGCACTAGAGGTGAAAATGAAAATTTTCTACAAGCGCCTTAATTTTAAGGTTTAGGGATTCAATTTAAGGTTTAGGTGTAGCCGTGGAAGCATTTAGTTTGTTTCAGATTGGTAAGCAATAAGGAGAATCGCGATATTCATATGGTGATAGACTGATAGTAAGGTGAATAAGTTCATGTTTAGATTCTATTTCTGGAGTGTACATGAGGATGAGGTGACAATATGCTTGAGTAGAAATTAATGTTCTATCTTGGAGTTGTTAGATTGGGTTCGTGTTTTGGTTGGAATTTATTCGAGGTATATAGATGTGTGGCTGGTTAATGTGAATGAGAGATGCTTCTGGGTGGTCGTTGGCAACTTCATTTTACCTTGGGTGTGGAAGATTGGGGATCGAATTTCTTGCGAAAAAAAAGAGGGCGTGGAGCTCTGTCGAAGCAGTAAGTACGGTTTTACACGGATTTGGTGCTTTGTTGCGAGTTGCTTAAATTTTGACATCGTTAAGCTATTTGTCTTCGAGTTGCTGAAACTACTTCTCGGGCTGGTGTTGTTGTTGCTACGTGTGGTTTGTGTGTTGATGCGCTGATAGTAAATTCCGGTTCTTGATGCTTTTGCATGTTATTGTGCTTTGGTTAGGTGATGAATGGTTTTGTTGTTTTTTTAGGTATTTTGTTTCCTTCATATTCAATTGTTATGTTGAGCTCTTCTTCCCTTTCTAAAGCGGAGTGGTTTTTTAATGAGGCACATAATAATCTTGTATGTCCGTTCATATGAATAAAATCATATATTTTCGAGCAAAAAAAATAGTTAGAATTTATAGTTAGAGTTTAGGGTTTAGATGTTAGGCTTTAGTTTTTAGGATAATATGGTTAGGGATTTATGTTTTAACCTATAAACCCTAAATTCTAACTACACCCCCTAAATTTAAAACTCGTCCACTAAACCACCAAACATTGGACCCTAAACAAAATCTCTAAACCTTTTAGTTTTTGAGATTATGGATTTAGTTTAAGGTTTAGAGTTTAGAGGTTTAGGTTTTAGGGTTTATAATTTAAGGTTAGACTTTAAAACCTAGGGTTTAGGGTGTAGAGTTTAGGGTTGATAATTAGGAATTCAAGATTTAAGTTTTTTAGTATAAATATGCATGATTGTGTAAAATAATTTTTTACCCAACCTTTGTATCAAAATTTTACCTTACCCTTAAAATAATATATCCCTCTATTTATATGTTTGAATTTCAACTCATTTATGTTCGTGAACATTAAACGGACATGTTCGCGAACTCGTTTATAAGCTTTTTTTTTGACTTGTTTATGTTAGCGAACGTTAAACGAATATGTTTGCGAACATATAAATGAATATGTTCACGAACGCTAAACGAATTGAGCCCAAACACACTAAATAATAAATGAATCGATTTCAGATATGATATTAAAAATTTAAATAAACACGAACCGGACATAAACAAACAAATACAAACATAACCATATTCGTTTGAGTTTGATTCATTCACACCCTTAAGTATATATAGAGGGACTAATACGATTATATTATTGTAGAATAGTGTTTATATATAAAGAAAATGAAAAGTTTCCCGATGAAAAGGCTGAAATGAAATCTTTCTTTTGAATAAAAAGTAAAGCGAATATAAAAGCAAACTGGGATTCTAGCTGTACTCTAAACAATCCTTGTTTAATTAAATATTTATAGGGTCTTAATCATGTTTGTGAAGAATACTACAAAAATGGGACAATATATTCTTTTGATCATAGGAAAAAATATATTAAATATATAAGGATTAAAAATCTTGATAAAAAGCCAGAGCCTTGTTGAATGTGCAGATATGGCCTACAAAGAAAGACCTCTATAATAAGAAATATATATTAAAAAGAATTTAAGAAAAAAATCATGATTGGTTAGTTTGACAAATTTATTAAATATTTTTAATGAAGAAAAAGATTTTATTTATTTAATAAAATAATATTTTAAAATGAAGAATCAGTCAGAGTTGGCCTAATAACTAAAAATACTCATCTTGCATGAGTTTAAATCTCGGTAAGGGTAAGTTTTGGTAAAAAATTTATTCGGTTTGAGTTTTTAATGATTGATTGGTTGATTTTTGGGTTGTTGATGAGCTATTCAAAGTATTTACCATCATTTGAGGTATTTTCTAGCCGGTTTAGGCTGTGTGTGGGATACACACGCCGCTAGTGGCGATTTCTGGCCACCACAAAGATAGCCCTAAGGTGAACCGGCTCTGACCCCATCCAGTCTCTCAAACCGAGCCAGCTCGACCTTGAATTGGTCCTAACAGACTAGGCTTTGTTAATTAACCAAGTCTTGGTCGGCCTGTTAGGCCTAACCCAGAGTTCGAGCCCAAGTGGAGTCCGGCCCGTATGGCCCAAGCCCCAAACCCGTCTGTCTAAACTCAATCCCGATCTAACCCGGTTCAACCCGTCTTCCTGGCCCGCCAACTCGGTCCAGACTCGACCCGACCCGTTGACTGATGACGTCAGCATCGACCAATGATATCAATGTTGACTAATGACACCAGCATTGACCGATGATGTCAACATTGACCGATGGTCTCAGAGTTGACTGATGATGTGAGCGTTGAACGTTGACTTTGACCAAAAAGTCAAATTTTTTGAAAACCCTTATTTTACGTTGTTCGACGTCATGAGTTCGATTCTAAAGCTCATTTTGTGAAATTCTAACCCAAAAGCCTCCGAATCTGACATTGAACCAAACTTGCTTATGTATTTAATTATTTAGTTAAGAGCAGTGTGAATAAGGACTACTCTTGGAATTTGTGTAATCAAAGCTATTTGCATATCTTTGAATCTGAGAGGTTGTGGGACATCAAATTCAAAGTCAAGAACGATCGAATGGAGTACCATGGGTTGGTCGATGTAGCACAGATTTGAGGTAATACATTACTACCTCATGTATGCTTTATGAAACATAGTGGTATCCGGTAAATGCTTGCATGAACTCTGACGCCATCGATCAACGCTGATGGCATCGATCAATGCTGACATCATCGGTCATCACTAACGTCATCGGTCAACGTTGACGTCATCAGTCAACACTGACTTCATCGATCAACGTTGACATCATCAGTAAATGGGTCTGGTTCGGTCAACTTGTGTCAGGTTGGTAGGTCGGGAAGACAGGTCGAACTGGGTCAGATCGGGCTCAGGCTCGGACAGACGGGTTTGGGGCTTGGGCCATACGAGCCAAACTCTACTTGGGCTCGGACCTAATGGGTCGGACTCTGGGTTGGGCCTAACAGGCTAACCCAAGACTTGGTTAATTAGCCAAGCTCGGTCAGTCAAGACCAGTTCAAGGCCGGGTTGGCTCGGTTCGAGAGACTAGATGGGGTCAGAGCCGGTTCACCTTAGGGCTATTTTTGTGGTGGCCGAAAATCACCACTAGCGGTACGTGTATCCCACGCGCAGCCTAAACCGGCTGGAAAACACCTCAGACAATGGTAAATACTTCGAATAACTCATCAACAACCCAAAAATCAACCAATGAACTCCGATGACCCAAAAATACTTCGAAAAACTCAAATCGAATAGATTTCTTACCAAAACCTACCCTTACCGAATGAACTCCGATGGCCCACTATCGGCGGCCGAAACCACGAAAGGTGAGTGAGGTTTTGCTCGCCCTGGGAAGGGGAGTTCAACTAACCCTTCCTCGTCTCGAACGGTCGATCGAAAGTGGCCGAGATCATCGCAATACCAAGAGGGTATAAACCCTAGATTTGACGAACCTTCAACAGAATCTCAGCGGTGATCAGAATGACAATTTCGCGAGTGTCTAAAAGGGTTTGTTCAGGGCACGATGGGGGAGGTGAGGGTGACGACGGTGCACGACACCGACGAGCGATGGAAGAGATCGACGATGGCAGAGAACGGAAGAATTTAGGAGAAAGTTAGAGAAATTTCGGGAGCTCTTTGGTCAGATGGCATTAAAAAATGGTAGGTTTTATTATTATTTTGGTATAACCGAACCAGATAGTTTAAGATTATTTTGTGGTAAATCATAACCAAGTCACCATTAAGCCCAAATGGTTAAGTTACCAATCCATAACAACTAAGGTCACGGGTTTAAACCCCATTGGCTACATATCCATATTTAATCATTTTTTAACTCATTCCTCCTTACAAATATAAACACATAATTATTTATTATTTAGGGGAGTTACTTAAACCCCATTGGCTACATATCCATATTTAATTATTTTTTAACTCATTCCTCCTTACAAATATAAACACATAATTATTTATTATTTAGGGGAGTTACCCTAACCCTATATATATATGACATAATGCAAAAAAATGCCCCTAGCGTTTGACTGAATAGTCACTTTGGCCCCTATTCTTTTTTTGAAGCAATTTAACCCTCAACGTTTCATTTTAGGTCAAAATGACCTATCTGTGAATAAAAACTGTTAGTCAACTGACGGTAAACAACTTGAAATGACTTGATAGAATGATACGACAAAAAATATTCTAAATTTTATACAACTTTATAAAATTATTTTTTGACTGATGTGTCATTCTGTAAAACCAACACATTTGCCTATATGACAGTGCTTTTGCGGCGTGCACTGCTATGTAGGTTTGTCACGCTATTTCAAGCCATTTAACGTTAGTTTACTAACAGTTTTCATCCGCAGATGGGTCATTTTGACCTAAAATGAAACGTTAAGGGTTAAATTACTTCAAAAAAAAATAAATAAGACTAAAATGACTATTCAATTAAATATTAGAGATATTTTTTGATATTATGTCTCTCTCTATATAAAGTTTTTCATCAAAAAGCACCATTCATCTTTTGACAGAAAATTGGATTCTCTTCAGTCCATTGAAAAAGGGAATCATTGTTTAGGCTACTCGGTTTTGCACATGATTTAGATTCCAATAGTTGGGTCTTGAGCTTTTACGTGTCATTTCAAGACTGAACATTCAGAAACACTAGTTTAATTAGTTTATAATTAATGGATGAAAGGTAACGAAGAAAAGTTGTCTGCTCTTTTTTTTCTTCAAAATAATGGGAAAAGGTGGGTTGATTATGGTGGCTATCTTTTCTTGTTTGCCATTTCAGTAAAAAAGGATATATTCCTTTGATGGAATTAAGACCAAATTCCCATAAAAATGTGATGATTATAAAGAGATTAACAGATAAACATAAAGATATTTTTTTGGTAAACTACATCAAATAGCACTTAATTTTAGGGTAATATCATTTTTACTCAACTTTCGGTTGTTTCAATTATAACATTAAATTTCAATTTCGTTCAAAAGGTAATTATTTTATATACTAGCGATGAAATTAAAAGTATTCACAAACGTTTTAGTTTTAGGGTTGAGTTTAGGATAGGGTTTAGAATTTAGGGTTGTGGTTAGAATTTAAGATTCAAGTTAAAATTTAGAGTATATAGGTTAAAATATAAATTCCTAACCATATTACTCTAACCTCTAAATCTTAAATTCTAACAAAAAACCCTAAATTCTAAGCATCTACACTTGAACCCCTAAATTAAAACCTCAAATCCTAAAACTAAGAAACTCACAAAAACTTGTGTTTTCCACCGTGGTAACGAATATAAATCCTTGGTTCAATGTAAGCACTAAATTGAAAGTTTAGGATAAATTATCTAGATACCATTGAACTTTAGAATAAGTATCGTTTTTCACAATGAACTTTCAATTATTTCAATTATAATACTGAGTTGTCAATTTTGTTTAATGTAAGCACTAAACTTTCAATTTGCTTCAATTATACCACCAAACTTTAATGTATGTGTCGCTTTTACCCGGTGCTTATATTGAAGTAAATTGAAAGTTCAATGTTATTATTAAAGCAATTGAAAGTTCAGTGGTAAAAATGATACCAAACCTCAAGTTTAGTGGTAATTGACCTGTTTTTTTCGGGGGGGGGGGGCGGAGTTCCTTGAAGTACATGAACTATTTTTGTACATTGCTAAATCAAAGTTCCAATGCATATTAAACAACAGTTATAAGAGAAGTTGAAAGGAAAAAGAACCATAAAAAATCATGAGGGGGGAGGGGTTAATCTAGAATGGATCCATTTTAACTTTAACCTTAGATAATTACAAAAACAGTTTATATGAACTTCTATTGAAAAGCTACAAATTAAGAGTATTATTAATCCTTCATTTCACTTAATTCTTTGTTGCCCCATTGCTTGTGGCCAGGGAACCATTTGGGGCATTTAGGGCTGAAGTAACTACACACAGCCCTTGAGTTCAAAAGCTCAACAATGGGAGCAAATTTCACACATCTTGGAGTTTTGTACTGGTTAATTGATGCACCTAAGCTAATGGCATAATCCATCAGCTTGTCGAATGTCCCTGGTTCAACGATCTTGATCTCAAGGGGTCCGATTGATTTGTCGCATACATGCTCTTGGCGGTACACGCTATTGAGGGACTCTTCGATGGTCAAGCAACAGTCCTCGAAAACAGAGGGAGGAATTGGGGTGGTACCATTGAGGCTAAGTTCCCAGTACAGCACATAGTGGCCAGGAATTGTGGTGGTATCTGCATAACTAGTGTACTCAGCCAACGTTGCATCGAATGGAAGCAAATGGTTCACTGCATTCTTCACAGCAATTTGAAGTTCAACCTCGTTGATCTTATCCGAATCAATGCACAAAACCACATTTTTCCTGCATATGAAATTGAACTGTGGTGCCTTGTTCTTTAACCCTGCTACCCTTAGCACATCGCCGACTCTATAACGATAAAGTCCTGCAAAAGAATTGGTTTCAACGGTCAGTCAGATGCAGACAAGTAAACGTTATACTACAATTCTTACAAGATTAACATAGTGCATTACCTGAATAAGTGGTGACAACAAGCTCATACTCTTGGCCAAGCTTAACATCAACAAGGTCGATCAATTCTTGCCGTTCTTTCGCGTTGAGAGTTTTGGGTACAAAAATGGAATTAGTGACCCCATTGTTCCTTTGAACCGGCAAGAACTCGAAGTAGGCCATTCTGGGCATGAGAGTAGGAAACTTCACTTGGCTTGCAAAGAGGGTTCAGGTTGACACCAAAATAACATTCACTAGATGCATACATGGTGCAGACAAGTGGGAGGCCATTGCTATAGTAATCAAGTGTAGGAATATACTGTGACATGGTACCGGTAACAATCATGTCCACATACTTCGTATTAGGCCATAGCTTTGTTATGATTCCCTGCCATGAACGTTTGCTACACTCGGCCTCGATGAAATCGGCAAGTCTAGGATCAGGTTTCAGGATTTTCATAACAGCTTCTCTGACAGATTGGTCAGTGATTTGGGAATCAAGGGTTCCTGTCCTTATATCATTGCTAAGGAGACGCCAATGTTTCTCAAGGAACTTGATGGCCCTGATGAAACCAGAGGCGAAAACTGCACCCACCCGGAGGACTTCCTTCTGTTGGCAAAGTCCACAAAGCATTTGAGAGTACATGCTTTGGTAAGAATCAGGACAAAGAATGGTCTCATTTGGGCTGGTGTAGTTTGTGTAAGGGTCATATGGTCTATCTTTGAAATGGTTGCTTTTGTAATAGCTAGTGAGAACAGGGCGTGCCACAAGGCCACCAGGTGTCTTGGCCTCGGATTTTATGAACAAAAAAGTACATTCCTTTACCCTTGTCTAGACCAGGGACAAATTGGCTCATAACAGGCATCAGCAGGCTATAGAGCAGTGATCTCCTCCCTAACTCCTCCTCAATCGTCGGCATCAGCTTCCTCTCCCCACCTGAAGTCCCAGAGCTGCAATAAACAAACCAACACTACCCATTTAGCCAAACCAGGAAAAAAAATACTGAAACAAACATGTAAGAATAAAAAGGGTTGTTTCATTTTGATGTCCTAACCTTGTCAAGAACTCAGAGATGGGCTTGGAACAAAGGATTGGAGATGTATCACCATTGGCAATACGTTCAACATGAGGCTGGATATCCTCATAGGTGATGACAGGCACTCAACATGAGCATTGGTGTGAAGGGAAAACTAGGAAGAAGTTGGGTATTTATATAAGATGAGACAACATAAGTATTTTTGACCACTCGACCAATCAATAAATCACAAATTTAGTAACTCTTTTCACAATATAATATTCTAACTTTACTACCTTCTTCCATGTTAGTTTAATGCATAAGGGTTTGACCACAATTCGCTTTTTGAATGATAAAAATCAGATATGTGATAACTTTTATGCATCATCAATATTTTAAAATTGTTGCTAACATGTATATTAATTTACATGAATCAACATTTATGTAACAATGTTTAGGCTGTTAAATAACTTTATTAACAAATCTTCTGACCGATCCTAATAAAAAAAATATTGTTATTTTTAAGAGATTCAGTTCGAAACAATTTATTTGTAAAGTGTGCGTATATTATAAAATAATTAACAAAAAAATTAATAGATGTTATCATAAAATCACACCAGACATTAAAAATTTGAACTGAATTAATAAAATATACACTTTCACATTCAATTAATCACTAACTCGGTGACAAAGGTTGTGTTATAACTTATAATCAAGTCATCAATTGATGCTTAATTTTGAATTTAAATCTTGAACAATGGCTACTTCTTTCGTATTAAAAAATGATTTCATATATTTAAAGATATACTACACCAGAGACCACTAAACTTAAAGTTTAATATCAGTTATACAATGAACTTTAGTTTATGCTTCAATTATATCACAGGAACATTAAAATCGACCATGTGGACAGATTTTAACAGTCCGCGTGCGATATAACATAGATGGATTATAATGGCTCAGTGATATAATTGAAGCTTAAACTAAAGTTCAGTGCTAAAACAATATCAAATTTTAGTTCAGTGGTATAATCGATACTAAACTTAAATCTTAGTGGTATCTGATGTAGTTTACCATATATTTAATTATAATTTTTATTTTAATTTTAATTTTCTAAAAAAATCATTGGTATTAATTTAGATACTTAACCCATTCATTTGTATTTAATGAGTTTTATCTCCATGGGTGTCATAGAACAGATTCATGGAATGCCAACTAATGGGATTCGACTTTTCTCCCAATTTGTGTTAAAAACATAGTTTCATTAATGTTGGTCTCACAAATTTTCTAAATACATTATTTCATATCACATACTCTTGTTTTTATTATAAAATCCAATATACAAGAAAAATACACAAATTGACCTACCAAATTCATCAAATACATACAATACAATACATAAACATTAAAAATCAATTAGTTTAAAATTTTCATTATTAGTTATTTTGTTTTTGAAGAAGAAAAAAAATGAAGAAAGTGGGGCATTCATGCTTGGTGGGAGGGAATTTGAGTAGGGAGTGCATAGTGCTTGGTGAGGTATTTAATTTAAGGTAGAGTATATAAATGTTAATTAAATTAAGTAAAAATATATATTTTATTACTAGAATTTTGAAAGTTATAAAATTAACAAAAATAGTTGTTACACGTTATAAAATAGTAATAAATTTTAATAAGTTTAAGAATAATTTGTAATAGCTTCATAAAGTTTATTGATATTTTGTAACAATTCTTTAAGTTTAATAATTATTTTATAATTTTTAAAGCTTGGGTGGTTAAAAATTCTTAATTTAGTGACCACTTATATACTTTACTCTTAAAACGTTAAAAATTGGCGTGAAACCTAAAGAATAATCTCATTAAAAAAAGGAAATATTGTTTTTAAAAATGTTTAACTATAAAATAAGTGTCTAAATTATGTCTCTTTTTTGTAATAGGTGCCCTAAAGTATTTTTTGGTTGAAATAGGTGCCTAAAATTTTATTTTTGGCTGAAATAGGTGCCTAAAGTATTTTTTTTGTTGAAATAGGTGTCTAAAGTTTTATTTTTGGTCGAAATAGGTGCCAACGTAGGTGCCTCAGTTGACTTTAAAACAAGTCAAAAATAAAACTTTAGGTACATATTTTAGCTAAGAAAATACTTTAGGCTCCTTTTTCAGCCAAATATTAAACTTTATGCACCTATTTCAGCCGAAAAAATACTTTAGGCACATTTTTAGCCAAATATTAAACTTTAGGCACCTATTTCAGCCGAAAAATACTTTAGGCACATATTACAAAAAAACATAATTTGAACACTTATTTTATATTTAAGCATTTTAAAAAATCTAAATTCGAATAATTTTATTTAAAGCATATGTGCAATTATCAAAGATTAAAAAAACTATACAAATATTTCTATGAAATCATATTCAAAATACTAAAAAAAATTGCTTTTGGGATGAGAGAAAGCGAAAGCAATAGAGGAGAGTGGGAGACAGAAAGTATTGCAAATCTTTGACCCTTATAAAAATAAAATATTTTATTTTTTATTTAACATCTCGAGGAAAATTGGTGGGTGTTAAGTAGGAGGGTATAATTAATACTTTGTTGAAAACCATAAAAATAAATATTGTAAGTGAAAAAAGAAAGATAATGAGATAAACAATTCTCAGACCATTTGAATATGTTGTCTTCCATTATTCCACCTGTCCATTTCTACTTGTATAAAACTTTATTGTGTATAATGTAATTTGTTGGATATATATATATATATATATATGTGTCTATATATGGATAGGAAGATATAAAAAACATTAGACCAAATCTTAATGTTTTGAATAATATTAATTGAGTCACACTTTTTTTTGTTAACTATTGGTATCTCATTTAAGGGTCGACTAATCTAAATTATGTTTTACAGAAGATCAATATAGGATGACATTTTCAATCCAGTTTTTTACCTTCCTAACATTAGAATTTAAACTTCTTATCTTACTTAAAAGACCTAGTACTACATCCCGCTAGACCAATAGATTATCAATTAATTAATTACACTTTGATTTTACAATGATACAAAAGTAAATACATATGAATAAAATAATTATGGCGCAGTGATTCCTATATATGGTTGCCTGGGTAGGTTTCCCTAGGACTTTGCCCTAAAGTCAGGTGGGAGTCTCCTAACGAAAATTTTTGTATACACAAAATCTCAAATTTAAAATCTATTTAAACGACATTAAACTATTTATCACTTGAATCAACCCGTTAGTAAGTAATGCTTATATATATTAATATTAATTGAATCATAGTTTAACAGTAAAACACTTTATATAGGGTGATGGGACTATCAATTCCGACTTTAATCAGTCAGTTTAAATTATACATAATTCTTTCAACCCTAAATCAAAAGCAAATACACTTAAGTACTCTTAATCCTACGATTTTTTGGATGTTACAATAATAACAACGACAACTAAGCTAATGCTCAATAAACTTTTTGAAGTACGGTTTACATTCGATAATTTTTTTTGTTACATTACATTAGATAATTTTTTTTGTTACATTACATTAGATAATTTTAATAAACATTAATTTGCTACATTTCCACTTATTAAACTTCCTCGTAAAAATGAAAATCTAATAGATAAGAGAGAGAGAGAGGTCAAACTCTTTTTTGGGTATAGGGAACCATTTATGTGGTCCTTACTATCATGTCGCCATGCATTAAGGTCGTGGGAAAAGGAAGGAAATTGCTGCCATTTGACAGTCCGAAAATAAAATGTAGACATTTTATAAGTTCCATAAAGTGAAGAATGATCACTGCATCGTTAAGGCAGGATCTTGTTCCTTAACTTTCGAGTTAAAAATAAGTAAAGAATAAAATTAAGTAATTTCCATGATTAAAGAGACATTAACCGATGTTAATTGGCTGTCGAAAAATATTCAAAACCAGAGGTTAATGTTAAACTATTGGATAATCACATACATGATACAACACATAATTGTTTTTGTTTAGGGTTTAGAATGTATCATAGTCTCCTTCATTAGACACTTCAAAAGGTTTTTAGCGTTTGTGTCATTTCACTTCTTTTGATATTTATTGATGCATAAAATGGGTAAACACTAAATAAAGGAGATGGAGAAGAAGATCAAAGTGGATAATGGCAGTTTCAGATAATTCACCTAGTTAATTTGAGGTGGAACCGCAGACAATTTAATAGTCGGAGCAATGAGAAATAAGAGAGGAGAGATGAGAGAGAAGAGGGGAAAGCTATCTCTCGTCCTTTTTTTCTGTCTTCTATAGTTGTCTAGGTATTTATCACCCATGGTAGTGTTGGTGATAGGACGGTGTCATGTCCTATGGACGAGTTGGCAGAGATAAGTCCAACTTCCAAGTACAAGGCTTTATAGCCCGATCACGTGGGTAGAGCTCTGTAGCATCTGGCAGCGTTTGTTCTCAAAATTATTCAGGCCTCCGATAATGCGCGTCTCCGGAGGAGCTGCTGTCATGGGGTCACTTCTGGGGTCTCTAGGCGCTGTGATACTGGAGATCATTTTCGAAGCTCTTCGGATGCGGAAGTATCTGGTATAACAATATTCGAGTCGAGAACAATTTCTATCTATCAGGTCCACAACGATTCAATTATCTCGAGTTCAGGGTGATTCGATCTCTTGAATCAGTACCGATATCTCTCAGGCTTTAGCAGTGGCTAAAAAGAAGGCAAAGTTCGTCTCCCGGTTCAAGTAATGATGGAGTTGGAGACCATTCAAGTACTTCTTTTTATCAATTTCGGTTGCTAGCCTTAGCTTTTGCAGAATTATTTGTGTGAAGTATTATTCCTTATGCGTTTTATCTTCTTGAGAAATGACTGGTAGAGTCAAGTTGCAAAATAATGAGGCTTTTGAAAACATGCAAAAAGCATGCATCTATGCATATATGATGCCTCTCTTAAAGTTTTTTTTTTTTTTTCCATCAAGGAAATGCTTTTACAGTACCTGTTGTTGTGTGACATCTCAAACTTTTCATTGTCCCTACATATATAATATTCATGCAATATTCTCCATTTTCAAACTATATTAAGTATCTCTCATTAGGTATGGAGCCAGGAGTTAAAATTAATGGGGCAAAGTTTAAAAGAATTGAAAATTTGGGGGTCTAAATAGGTAAATTTTCCACTGTACTTTTTAGTATAAAAACCCAAGACATAAGGTGTCTTCGTCCGTGTCTCTCATGTCTATTTTATAGTTTATGTTCTAGATATATAATAACCCATCACAATAATATCATCTCTAAAATTCTAACTTGAATTTTCCATAGTTCACCATGCAGATCTTATGCTATTACACAATGTAAGCTAGACCCATGGAGCCAACTCAATTCCCAAACATTTCCATTAACATAATCCTATTAGGCAGAAATTAAACTTCATGCATGATAGTGTTAAATGACATGACCTCATGCTTTCATCATTTCTATACATGTTTCCTTACTTTTCCCCTAGCTTATCTTTGCTTGAAATTTGTACAAAAAATATTAACTCTTGGCTTGCCGACAATGGTGAAAAACACATCATCATATGTACATGGAAGATGAAAATTGGATGAAATGGCATCGTATATGGCTACAATAATGTTGGTACTTGCGTTAGTACCAAGATCCGGACATGTCCTTATGATCCCCTAAAGGAACTGCTTTATGGGTAATATGATGAAGCCTTGTTCTCTCCACTTCATGCAAAAAGAAGGTGAAAATTTCAAAAGAAAAATCCCTTATCTTTGTATGTCATTCCGCGATTTAAAATGACTATTTTAAAACATCCATAAGATAATGTCAATTTGATTAGTAAGACGAGGAATTTAACTAGGCTGGTGAGGAGATATGACTCCTCCCAACCCTCATGTAACGTCGTCGTTGCAGTTAACTATTGATGCAGTGCTAAACAATTTATATTGTTTAAGTTTTTGTTAACATCAGGTTATAGATTTAAATCTGGATAATCCCTTCTTACGAGCCTCGAATATATCTTATGATATTAGATGGTCAACAATGGAAAAATCTAAATTCCAACATCCTACATACACACATCAAAATTGTTTAGTCCCCTTCATGTGGAAAATGTTTGACCCATAACTTTATCCTTTTGGTCTTGGGAGAGGATGTTCACGTTCTCCCTTTGTTTCACTTTCATGGAGGGTGATATTTTACCCATTAGAACAATGAGTTCTTTAAAACCTTCAATTGACATATGGATATTGTAATAATTGGGGGTTTGCTGGTAGAACAGGGTCTTCATCCACTTACTGTTCATCCACTCTGGTCGGACAAGTGACCCAAAAATTAGGGGACACTGTTCATGTCTCTGTAATAAGTAAATCCTCTTAAGCTACACATATGGTAGAAGAATCTAGGCATTAATAGTGTTGTTGTATGAAGCACCAGCGACCAGCAAAAAAAGAGCGCTATCCCCAATCATTGTGTCACGCTGCCCTAAGCTCACATTTTGAGGACAAGGTGGTTTAGGATTGTATTATGGTCAGTTTGAAAACATGTTTAAGGACAAATCAAACTTACAATCAACAAAACGTTCAACCCTTTAGGGTTTAAAAAGTTAATTCCGACAAGTTGATTTAAGTGGTAAGTATTTTTGTATCTCTTAAGCAACTTTCGAGTTTGAAGCCTTGTGTATATAAAAAAAATCAGTGAGAGACTAACCCACCAAAATCAGGTGTGCGACGCTGGTCGATCCAGACTAGTCGTGACAAAGTCCTAAAGAACCGAAAAAACAAAAAAAAAAGTTGATAAATCAAATTTTAAATAAGGATTTTTTCTGTAAATCATAAAAAAGAAACTAAAAATTCACTTGCAATATATAGGACATAATTAAATAAATGATGAGAAATATTTCATCCATCATGCAAATGAAAAACATTATCCATCAAGCATCGTTATGGAATCTTTTTTTCAGACAACTTGGATGTAAGAATTAAGTTTATTATAGCTAGGAAGAACAGTGATGATATTTTACTCACAGTAAGTATTGATTCTGTCTACTAAAGAACACAGTCCTACTAATGTTTACTCAACAATATATATAATATTACAACTTTGTGAACTAATTTATATGTTTTGAAAAAATCGATAAGGTTGGTCTAAGTGATAAACAACTTGATATTGTTTAAGTAGGTTTCGAGTTCGAGGTTTTGTGTATACAGAAAATCCGTAAAGAGACTTACCCACTAAAATTAAGTATGTGACTCAGGTCAATCTGAATTAATCAGAACAAAACTTTTGGGAATTAGGAGGAAAGAAATATATGTTGAAAAAGCAAATACAACAGTAGCAGAGTGAGATCTAGTTGACAGCAAGTTCATGCAATATTGTTGGTTAATATTATTGTAGGATATAATTAAAAAGCTAAAAGGCATAAAGTCAAAATATCCTTCAACGTTTGAATAAATAATTATTGTGGTCCTTATTTTTTTTAGAGCAATTCAACCCTCAACGTTTTATTTTGGGTCAAAATAGCCCATCCGCGGATGAAAACTGTCAGTCAACTGACAATAAATAACTTGAAATAACGTGACAAACCTATATGACAGTGAACGCTGACATGACAGTATCATATAATCAAATGTGTTGATTTGGAAAAACGTTACATACGTTAAAATTAATTTTATAAAATTATATAAAATATAAAAATAATTTTTTCTACGGACTTATCATTCTATCAAGTCATTTTAAACTGTTTACCGTCAGTTTTCTAACAATTTTTATCTGCAGATATACCATTTTGACCCAAAATAAAATGATGAGGGTTAAATTACTTTAAAAAAATAAAAAAATAAAGTAATTATTTAATTAAATGTTGAGAGTATTTTTTTGATTATATGTCAAACTAAAATGAAATATTTCTTTTGAATGAAAAGTATACAGAATCTAACAGCAACTTGGATTGTAGGTGGACTCAGGTTTCAAGGGAGGTAGGCATCTGTGGTGTCAACTGGTGACATTGATTAAACATCTTGTTCAAAGGCTTTTCAGTGTTGTGATTACTCTAAAGAATCATGGTTTAATTCAAGGGTTATAGGATCATAATCATGTTTGTGGAGAATACTACAGAAAATGGAATAAATAAATGGATAGGTTTAAACATATAGGAATTGATTAAAATATACATGGAGTGCCAGCTCCTTATTGAATGTGTTGATGGCCTACAAAAAAAAACTAAGACATCTCTGTAAGGAATACTTCCTTAAAAGGAAAAAAAAATCATCAAATGGGGATTAAAAAAATTTCTATAAGCATTTTAATTTTAGAGTTTAGAGATTCAATCTAGGATTTACGAGTATATGTTTAAGGATTTAAAATTTAGGATTTAGGGTTAGAATTTAAGGATTATAGGTTAAAACCTACATCCTAACATATTGCCCTAAACTCTAAACTCTAACCTATAAACCCTAAATTTTAACTATAGTCCCTAATTTCTAAAGCCCTAAACCTATACTCCTAAACCCTAAACTAAATTTATAAATTATAAAACTAATGTGTTTATTAAAAAAATTATTTTTATTATCTGTGTATTAAATATAAATCTTTAACATGAAAAATTATGATCGGTTTGGTTTGACAAATTTATTCAATTATGTATTTTAAAGAAAGAAAGAGTCTTATTTATTAAGCCAAAGAAAAGAACTGACTGAATTGGGGATGTGGCCATATAGAAAATAAATTTGTCGCCTCATAGTTTGGGGCTTGGATTCAAAGACTTTGGAGAAAAGTATTATGGTTTGGCCTAGCAGGTAGCAGGTAGCGTGACGATAGCATCAGAGTTTCTCGAATATATTTTCCATAAATCTTATATAAAAAATAAAACATAAAAATTCAAACGGTATAAAAAGAATACTCTGAAATTTTCTTTTAAGTATATCATTCATAAGACATAAAATTCAACAATTAAATATATTTGTTTCTATCCAAACGCTTGAGTAACGATGTAGGAAAATTAATCAACAAAATTAACTTGCAGACTGTTTCATTAATTATTCTAAAAATATTGACAAAATGTCACAAATAAATATCTAATCATACAAGATCACCGATCTTTCTGATCAGAGACTACGTCGAATGATCGTTAGGTCAAATTATCATAAAATAGACGAGAATCGTACTTTAGAACAGACGAAAAACGTAACACAAACTATGATATTTAACAATCTTAGAGAGATGAATTTGCTTAGGGTAAAAAAAAAACCCTTTGAGCCCATCGTTTCTTGTCTCTGATACAGTGTCGTTCTTGAAATTTTAGTGGTCTTAGAGCGAACTTAAAAATTAGGCCCTAAATTAGATATTTAAATTACGGTTGCGATCGTATATTCGGTCATGTTGCGTTTATCACGGTTGCAGACATAACGAATGCTATTACTATCACTGAGGGGTATCGCAGTTGTGAACATTTTTAATAACATATGCTACTGTGGACATAACGGTTGCAGGTGTTGTGATTTTTGATGGTGTCTCTAATGCTATATAATGACCTTTGTTGCGGTTACATACCCTTATTTAAATACATGTCTATAATATCAAGTATTGAAAAAAAATAAATTTTAAGAGTACATCTATAATAACAAGTACACCAAGACCAAAGACCAGAAGATAAACAAACAAACAAAAAATATTCATTTCGTCTCACGAAGATTTCTTTTATTAATTTTTAAAAGTTAATTTTTTAAAATTTTGATTATACGTATATTAAATACTTTAAATAATTAAATTTTATAAAATATATCTTTAAAAACTATATGATTGAAGGTTTTTAAAATATATATTTTTATCAATAATATATTTTAAATAATTATGAGTTAAAGTAAAAAAAAAATTGACCAAAAAAAGTGAATTAGGGACAATCTTCGTGAGACAGAGGGAGTATGATTTCGGTCTTAAATGATGATTAAAATAAAGCCATTTGCAATATAGACCATACTCAAAGCTTCATCACCCTATGCTTATTCCATTATTTCCGATTGTTTTCGTTCCAAGGGCTTTGGAGACCAGTTAAGGTGGGGAACATATTCATATGCAAAGTTGACAATCTATTTTATATTACATCTATATTAAGCACATAGGCAGATAGGCTACATGACTGTGTTCCTCACTTAAATGGGATATCAACCAATTTTTCTTTTCCATTGTAATTTTGGGGTTTTCCTTTTTTTATTATTTTGCCAATAGACATTGTTCTAAGAGGGGGTTCGTGGACCAAGCATGTTTAGGAAGAAATGTTGGTTTGTCTAGATAGTGCTTTAGGGAAATGAAGATCTACGCATGTTGGGTGTTTATTTTTCATTATTTTTTTTGGTTTTTCCGTGGTATCTTTTGGAGAGAGTCCAATGATTAATCTTCCGTATTCTATTGGTTCATATAAAAGTAGAAGTTGACCACAAGTTTTAAAGCTTTTTCATACCCGAGACGAGAATCGAACCTTCAATCACTAGTTAAAGTAGGAAAGACCCTTATCATCTCACATAAATCCGTAGTTAATTTTTTATTATTTTTATTTAACCACCGGTATTCGACACATTGGACAATTAAGTATCGAATTCTGCAAAGGTCCAATATGGGGGTGACCCAATCAACCCAGTTTTCTCCATTCACGTCAAGATTCGAACCTTTGATCTTACTTAAGAGACCCAGATTTAATATATATAATATTTTTTGACTTAGATGGTGTGTTTTAAAGATTGGTAGGGGAGTTTGGAGGTTTTTGTTTGGACTCGTATTGCAAATACATCTAAAAAGGGAAGTGGTTTTGTAACACCCTCAACGTATATTTGATATTTGAATACACATTAAAGATGTTACTAACTAATTTACGCTGATATTCCGACTTGTAGATTTTTTTTTACTTCAACAAAATAATTCAGTGGTTGGCCCTTTCTCAGTTTTCAAACAAAACTATGTCTGGCAACCACAGCTAGTTTTGACCCTTAATTGGTTTGTAAAATACTTTAAGCGGTTATTAAAATGAGAATATAATTCAGGGTGAAAACTATGTTTTCTACCTAGACCCTTTCTTGAT
This sequence comes from Hibiscus mutabilis, assembly GCA_019671005.1. NCBI lineage: Eukaryota > Viridiplantae > Streptophyta > Magnoliopsida > Malvales > Malvaceae > Hibiscus > Hibiscus mutabilis. The sequence continues at coordinate 37,163,373 of CM033742.1, forward strand.
TTTAAAATCACTACGCGATAAACGACCAACTAAGTTTAAAATTGTTTAAAGCATCTTTTCTAATATTTTTAATTCCTCAAACTAAATCATGTTGCCAGTTTATACATCCACATTAACTTATAAGTAGAGTACAAAAATTTAGTCATACAGAATAACTACTTATTTATTATCTATGCATGCCCCACTAGACTAGGATGTGGTGATACTTACTGATAATATAGACTAACTTGATCCAATGATGTGTAGCTCCTCCTTTGCTATCTAGTCCGAAGTAACTACGTGTGATACAAAACACACGTTAAGTATAACTTAGTGCGGCATAACCATAACAATGCAAAACAATGATTATCAATAACACATCCCTGCAAACTGGCAAGCGATTTCCAATTGCAGTTGATAACAGTTTAATCATGTATAGTTCATTTAACCAATATAATATTCAAATCATAGAATTCCATCTGTCTTACCAATCTTGTGTACTTTAAGCTTTTTAGCTTAACTACTTGCATAAATACATTTCAAGTATTATAGCCAAAGTATAAAATCATGTCATCTGTAATGCAGAAATAGTCATGTATCATGACTATCTTAAAAAATCATGTCATTATTATTCTATATTCATCAGGTATTCACATAAAATAATAATTTCTTCAACATAAACATGCTTTTAATATAACTCGTATTATCTATCAATTCTATCATAGAATCATGATATCAATGGTTCATGTTCATCAAGTAGTCATGCTTTCATCACGTAATCATTTACATATCATATTCTGTAACATGGTCATACTTTCATTATGCAATCATTTGCATATCATTTTCTTTATCATAGCCATACTTTCATTATGCAATCATTTGCATATCATATTCTTTATCATAGCCATACTTTCATTATGCAATCATTTGCATATCATATTCTTTATCATAGTCATACTTTCATTATGCAATCATTTGCATATCATATTCTTCATCATAGCCCAAAGTAGAAAACTATGTGATGCCATGGTACGCGAGTCATCAAGACACCGTAGTGTCTACGACGCCGTAGCGTTTGCATTGCCGAAGCGACTGAGATGAGTACGTACTTGAGGACGCTCTTTGCTCCTCATATTCAAGTATGCTCTTTGCTCCTTATACTCGCACATTTTGTGCTATGTATCACCGTAGTGTTTGAACTGACTCCGTAGAGTCTATCTCGCACCGTAGTGCTATGACACAGTTGCTAGGACTCTATGGATATCCAACTATACCAAAGATTCTTATGTGAACCTATGGTATATGAGTCATCTCGACACTGTAGTGTCTATAACGCTGTAGCGTCTGATGGTGAGTACATACTCGAGGACGCCCTTTGCTCCCCATACTCGCACTTTTTGTGCTATGTAACACCGTAGTGTTTAAACTTGACTCCGTAGAGTCTATCTCGACCCCGAAGAGTCTATCTCGCACCGTAGTGCTAGGTGCAGCTGCTAAGACTCTTTTTGGATATCCAATTTACCAAAGACTCTCACACTAGTACTTGGGCATAACAATATAATATTTTCTTATTCAATATCCAATCCTTCAATACTATTATCCATAATTCGATAATGGGCAGTTCATACCTAAATATCTAAAATCCGATTTATCTTTGATAAATCATTATTCTATATCCATGTATTACATATACCATTTAATATTTCATTGATCAACATACATTTTCATTATTATCAAAGTTGATTTATTGCAAGTCTTCTTCACATTATATATAAACAGATAAAAATGCATTCATTCATCTCACATATATAATAAATAAATAAATAAAATACACTCACCTGGGCCATTTATTAACATGCCTCACTAAATTTTACTCGATCCTTTCCTTTATAGTACCTTGAATCTTCTTGAATCTTGTTCGGGAGCCTTCAAAATGCTTGGAGAAAATTGTGTATTTTCCCCTATTTTTCTCTTGTATTTCGAATTGGATGGAAGAAGATGAACACTTTTGTTCATCTTTTATTAATTTATGCCACATGTAGAAATTAAAAATGAATTTTTAATTCATTTTATTCCAATTTACCAAAATATCCCCCAACTAAATTCATATTTACTAGTTGTCATTCTAGTTCAATTCCAATCAAATTCCATTCAACTCTAACCAAACTAGAGTAATGCTTTCACATGGGAAATTACCATATTGCCCATGGTACTTTCAAATTATTTCAAAATTGCCATTGTGACCAAATTACCAAAACTAGTCACTTAAATCACAAATTTTTGCCATTTTGTAAAAATCCAACTATTCTAGTTAGATCACAATCACCCAATTAATAATTTATTCATAAAATAATATTTTATGAATTTTCCATGACCTATGGAACATCCTCTAAAATTTTGATTCAATCCGACTTCCCGATATTCATTTACTACTTTTACTGTAATTTTCCCATCACCGGGTTATCAAATAAATTCTAAAAATTCCTTATTTCCATATCTGAAAATAAATAAAATTATCAAATAAATGTTCCATATTTATGAAGTCAAACTTAAAATTTTGACTCGGTCCAATATACTGATAATTTACCCGAAATCTTTATCGGATAAAATTCTCTTAATAATCCTTTATCAAATATCCATACTAATAATATTAACTCGAACTGATACCTTTTTATCAGTCTCAAGTACTGACATAAGACCTTCCCAATAAGTCACCCATCCTATGCCCTAAGCACGCTTAACTTTGCAATTTGATCTAAATTCAATATCTCATACAGCATTTTTATTCCCGTAATCTATATTAGATTTTTCTCCATGATTTGTTTTATCCATGTATAGGATAAAATAATTACTGGTAAATTCTTCAACACTTGGAAATGACTTTTATAACCTTTTTCTATCATATGATAAAATTTCGTAAATTTTTTAGTTCGATCTGGGTATCCAAATTCTACTTAAACTTTGACTACAATTTTCCCAATAATTGAAATATCGGATCAAGCCAGTAATTCCTCATTCGATCCACACCTATAGGTGCTCTATCTATTTATAAAGTAAAACACCTAACTTTTGGGAAATTACAACTTTGGTCCTCCAGCTTTTCATATTTCCAATTCTATCACCCCAAGTTTTAAAACTTATCATTTTGGTCACTAAACTTTAACCTTGAATTCCCATTCCAATTTTCCTTGGATTTTAACCAAATTTTGTGAGTATTCTATTTTACTCGTTCTCTATCACATGACACCTAAAAACCTCATAAACTTCTTTTCTACTGTCCATAATTGAGAAAATCCTAACTTTTGCATTTTTGTCATTTTAGTCACTAAGTAAGCTTTTAAGTCCTTACTTAGTACTAATTGACCCTAAATTAATATAAAAAATTTTGGGATATTACAATTCTCTTCCTCTTAAGAAAATTCGTCCTCGAATTTTCAAAACGTACATGGCTCAAAAAGTTGTTGATACTTCTTTTTTATTTTCTTCGCGATTTCTTAAATAGCTACTTCTACTTTATAATTCCGCTAACTAACTTTTGCCAATAAGAGTTTCTTATTCTTTATTTCTTTCTTCATTTCACCATGAACTGGTCCAAGTATGGTTGAAACACTCTATTTATCAGATCCTTATATGCAGCGAGGCGTTTGTAAGTCCAAACGACATCACTAAGAACTCGTAGCGTCTATAACGAGTTCTGGGTGCTGTCAAACAAATCTCCAAATCCTTTGTAACGAATTATTTATTCTTTATTGTTACCCTATTTTACTGTCGATGATCTATACTTAATCATAAAGAATTATCTTTCTTCTTTACAAATAATACTGGAGCACTTTATAGTAACTCACTTGATCAAATATAACTCTAATCTAATAGCTTTTGCAGTTGAGCTTTCAGCTCCTCTAACTTGATCGGTACCATTCAATAAGGTGATATTAATACCTGCTTTATTCTCGAATTAAACGTCAATATCGAACTATACCTCTTTACATGGAGGTAATCTTAGTAATTCATTTGAAAACACATTTGGAATTTCCCTTACAATCAGAATATCCTCTATCTTCTTTTAATTATTATACCAGTTCTCTATTATACAGATAACTCATTTTGAATATGAGTTAACTATCATATATATTTCACTGTGTTGTATCCACTATGGGTTTTTTCTTAACCCTCAAAATTCGTCAACTGATTTAAATCTAACAGCTTCTTATTTTTCTTATAACCATTAAAGTCTCATTCATACTATTGAGGAGCTACATCAAGTTATGCAAGCAATATATCAGTAACATCACTTCCTAGGGGCATGTACACTTTAGCAAAATCGTATTGGACTCGGTTTAACCTCTAGAATTGGCTAAACATGTGCTCTGATACCACTAAATGTAACACCTTCAATGTATATTCGAAATTTAAATACACATTAAAGATGTTACTAACTGATTTACGCTGATATTCGGACTTGTAGATTTTTTTACTTTAACAAAATAATTCAGTGGTTGGCCCTTTTTCAGTTTTCAAACAAAACTATGTCTAGCAACCACAGCTAGTTTTGACCCTGAATTGGTTTGCAAAATACTTTAAGCAGTTATTAAAAGGAGAATATAATTCAGGGTGAAAACTATGTTTGCTGCCTAGATCCTTTCATTATTTTAAAATCACTACACGATAAGCGACCAACTAAGTTTAAAACTGATTAAGGCATATTTTCTAATATTTTTAATTCCTCGAACTAAATCATGTTGCCAGTTCATACATCCACATTAACTTATAAGTAGAGTACAAAAATTTAGTCATACAGAATAACTACTTATTTATTATCTATACATGCCCTACTAGACTAGGATGTGGTGATACTTACTGATAATACAGACTAACTTGATCCAATGATGTGTAGCTCCTCCTCTGCTATCTAGTCCGAAGTACCTACGTGTGATACAAAGCACACGTTAAGTATAACTTAGTGCGGCATAACCATAACAATGCAAAACAATGATTATCAATAACACATCATTGCAGATTGGCAAGCGATTTCCAATTGCAGTTGATAACAGTTTAATCATGTATAGTTCATTTAACCAATATAATATTCAAATCATAGAATTCCATCTGTCTTACTAGTCATGTGTACTTTAAGCTTTTTAGCTTAACTACTTGCATAAATACATTTCAAGTATTATAGCCAAAGTATAAAATCATGCCATCTGTAATGCAGAAATAGTCATGTATCATGACTATCTTAAAAAATCATGTCATTATTATTCTATATTCATCAAGTATTCACATAAATAATAATTTCTTTAACATAAACATGCTTTTAATATGACTCATATTATCTATCAATTTTATCATAGAATCATGATATCAATGGTTCATGTTCATCAAGTAGTCATGCTTTCATCACGTAATCATTTACATATCATATTCTGTAACATGGTCATACTTTCATTATGCAATCATTTGCATATCATTTTCTTTATCATAGCCATACTTTCATTATGCAATCATTTGCATATCATATTCTTTATCATAGCCATACTTTCATTATGCAATCATTTGCATATCATATTCTTTATCATAGTTACTTTCATGCAATCCCAATATCATAGAAAATCATAGCCCAAAGTGATGTCATGGTACACGAGTCATCAAGACATTGTAGTGTCTCGACGACATGTAGCGTTTGCATTGCCGGGTGACTAAGATGAGTACGCATCGATGACGCTCTTTGCTCCTCATATTCAATGCGCTATTTGCTCCTTATACTCACACATTTTGTGGTATGTATCACCGTAGTGTTTGAACTGACTCGTAGAGTCTCGATCTAGAGTCTATCTCGACCCGAAGAGTCTATCTCGCATCCGTAGTGCTATGACGCAGATTGCTAGGGACTCTATGGATATCCAACTATACCAAAGATTCTCATGTGAACCTATGGTATATGAGTCATCTCGAAACCGTAGTGTCTATAACGCCGTAGAAGGCGTCGATGGTGAGTACATACTCGAGGATGCGCTTTGCTCCTCATACTGCACTTTTTGTGCTATGTAACACCGTAGTGTTTAAACTTGACTCCGTAGAGTCTATCTCGACCCCAAGAGTCTATCTCGCACCGTAGTGCTAGGTGCATTGCTAAACTCTTTTGGATATCCAATTTACCAAAGACTCTCACACTAGTAGTTGGGCATAACAATATAATATTTTCTTATTCAATATCCAATCCTTCAATACTATTATCCATAATTCGATAATGGGCAGTTCATACCTAAATATCTAAAATCTGATTTATCTTTGATAAATCATTATTCTATATCCATGTATTACATATACCATTTAATATTTCTTTGATCAACATACATTTTCATTATTATCAAAGTTGATTTATTGCAAGTCTTCTTCACATTATATATAAACAGATAAAAATGCATTCATTCATCTCACATATATAATAAATAAATAAATAAAATACACTCACCTGGGCCATTTATTAACATGCCTCACTAAATTTTACTCGATCCTTTCCTTTATAGTACCTTGAATCTTCTTGAATCTTGTTCGGGAGCCTTCAAAATGCTTGGAGAAAATTGTGTATTTTCCCCTATTTTTCTCTTGTATTTCGAATTGGATGGAAGAAGATGAACACTTTTGTTCATCTTTTATTAATTTATGCCACATGTAGAAATTAAAAATGAATTTTTAATTCATTTTATTCCAATTTACCAAAATATCCCCCAACTAAATTCATATTTACTAGTTGTCATTCTAGTTCAATTCCAATCAAATTCCATTCAACTCTAACCAAACTAGAGTAATGCTTTCACATGGGAAATTACCATATTGCCCATGGTACTTTCAAAATATTTCAAAATTACCATTGTGACCAAATTACCAAATTACAAAACTAGTCACTTAAATCACAAATTTTGCCATTTTGTAAAAATCCAACTATTCTAGTTAGATCACAATCACCCAATTAATAATTTATTCATAAAATAATATTTTATGAATTTTCCATGACCTATGGAACATCCTCTAAAATTTTGATTCAATCCGACTTCCGATATTCATTTACTACTTTTTACTGTAATTTTCCCATCATCAGGGTTATCAAATAAATTCTAAAAATTCCTTATTTCCATATCTGAAAATAAATAAAATTATCAAATAAATGTTCCATATTTATAAAGTCAAACTTAAAATTTTGTCTCGGTCCAATATAATCGATAATTTACCCAAAATCTTTATCGGATAAAATTCTCTTAATAATCCTTTATCAAATATCCATACTAATAATATTAACTCGAATCGATACCTTTTTATCAGTCTCAAGTGTTGACATAAGACCTTCCCAATAAGTCACCCATCCTATGCCCTCTAAGCACGCTTAACTTTGCAATTTGATCTAAATTCAATATCTCATACTCGCATTTTTATTCCGTAATCTATATTAGATTTTTCTCCATGATTTGTTTTATCCATGTATAGGATAAAATAATTACTGTAAATTCTTCAACACTTGGAAATGACTTTTATAACCTTTTTCTATCATATGATAAAATTTCATAAATTTTTTAGTTCGATCTGGGTATCCAAATTCTACTTAAACTTTGACTACAATTTTCCCAATAATTGAAATATCGGATCAAGCCAGTAATTCCTCATTCGATCCACACCTATAGGTGCTCTATCTATTTATAAAGTAAAACACCTAACTTTTGGGAAATTACAACTTTGGTCCTCCAGCTTTTCATATTTCCAATTCTATCACCCCAAGTTTTAAAACTTATCATTTTGGTCACTAAACTTTAACCTTGAATTCCCATTCCAATTTTCCTTGGATTTTAACCAAATTTTGTGAGTATTCTATTTTACTCGTTCTCTATCACATGACACCTAAAAACCTATAAACTTCTTTTCTACAGTCCATAATTGAGAAAATCCTAACTTTTGCATTTTTGTCATTTTAGTCACTAAGTAAGCTTTTAAGTCCTTACTTAGTACTAATTGACCCTAAATTAATATAAAAAATTTTGGGATATTACAATTCTCTTCCTCTTAAGAAAATTCGTCCTCGAATTTTCAAAACGTACATGGCTCAAAAAGTTGTTGATACTTCTTTTTTATTTTCTTCGCGATTTCTTAAATAGCTACTTCTACTTTATAATTCCGCTAACTAACTTTTGCCAATAAGAGTTTCTTATTCTTTATTTCTTTCTTCATTTCACCATGAACTGGTCCAAGTATGGTTGAAACACTCTATTTATCGATCCTTATATGCGAGGCGTTTTAAGTCCAAACGACATCACTAAGAACTCGTAGCGTCTATAACGAAGGTCTGGGTGCTGTCAAACAAATCTCCAAATCCTTTGTAACGAATTATTTATTCTTTATTGTTACCCTATTTTACTTGTCGATGATCTATACTTAATCATAAAGAATTATCTTTCTTCTTTACAAATAATCTTTGGAGCACTTTATAGTAACTCACTTGATCAAATATAACTCTAATCTAATAGCTTTTGCAGTTGAGCTTTCAGCTCCTCTAACTTGATCGGTACCATTCAATAAGGTGATATTAATACCTGCTTTATTCTCGAATTAAACGTCAATATCGAACTATACCTCTTTACATGGAGGTAATCTTAGTAATTCATTTGAAAACACATTTGGAATTTCCCTTACAATCAGAATATCCTCTATCTTCTTTTAATTATTATACCAGTTCTCTATTATACAGATAACTCATTTTGAATATGAGTTAACTATCATATATATTTCACTGTGTTGTATCCACTATGGGTTTTTTCTTAACCCTCAAAATTCGTCAACTGACGAAATCTAACAGCTTCTTATTTTTCTTATAACCATTAAAGTCTCATTCATACTATTGAGGAGCTACATCAAGTTATGCAAGCAATATATCAGTAACATCACTTCCTAGGGGCATGTACACTTTAGCAAAATCGTATTGGACTCGGTTTAACCTCTAGAATTGGCTAAACATGTGCTCTGATACCACTAAATGTAACACCTTCAATGTATATTCGAAATTTAAATACACATTAAAGATGTTACTAACTGATTTACGCTGATATTCGGACTTGTAGATTTTTTTACTTTAACAAAATAATTCAGTGGTTGGCCCTTTTTCAGTTTTCAAACAAAACTATGTCTAGCAACCACAGCTAGTTTTGACCCGAATTGGTTTGCAAAATACTTTGCAGATTATTAAAAGGAGAATATAATTCAGGGTGAAAACTATGTTTGCTGCCTAGATCCTTTCATTATTTTAAAATCACTACACGATAAGCGACCAACTAAGTTTAAAACTGATTAAGGCATATTTTCTAATATTTTTAATTCCTCGAACTAAATCATGTTGCCAGTTCATACATCCACATTAACTTATAAGTAGAGTACAAAAATTTAGTCATACAGAATAACTACTTATTTATTATCTATACATGCCCTACTAGACTAGGATGTGGTGATACTTACTGCGATAATCTGGACTAACTTGATCCAATGATGTGTAGCTCCTCCTCTGCTATCTAGTCCGAAGTACCTACGTGTGATACAAAGCACACGTTAAGTATAACTTAGTGCGGCATAACCATAACAATGCAAAACAATGATTATCAATAACACATCATTGCAGATTGGCAAGCGATTTCCAATTGCAGTTGATAACAGTTTAATCATGTATAGTTCATTTAACCAATATAATATTCAAATCATAGAATTCCATCTGTCTTACTAGTCATGTGTACTTTAAGCTTTTTAGCTTAACTACTTGCATAAATACATTTCAAGTATTATAGCCAAAGTATAAAATCATGCCATCTGTAATGCAGAAATAGTCATGTATCATGACTATCTTAAAAAATCATGTCATTATTATTCTATATTCATCAAGGATTCACATAAATAATAATTTCTTTAACATAAACATGCTTTTAATATGACTCATATTATCTATCAATTTTATCATAGAATCATGATATCAATGGTTCATGTTCATCAAGTAGTCATGCTTTCATCACGTAATCATTTACATATCATATTCTGTAACATGGTCATACTTTCATTATGCAATCATTTGCATATCATTTTCTTTATCATAGCCATACTTTCATTATGCAATCATTTGCATATCATATTCTTTATCATAGCCATACTTTCATTATGCAATCATTTGCATATCATATTCTTTATCATAGCCCAAAGTAGAAAACTATGTGATGTCATGGTACACGAGTCATCACGACATTGTAGTGTCTACGACGCTGTAGCGTCTGCATCGCCGAAGTGACTAAGATGAGTACGTACTCGATGACGCTCTTTGCTCCTCATATTCAATGACGCTATTTGCTCCTTATACTCACACATTTTGTGGTATGTAACACCGTAGTGTTTGAACTGACTCCGTAGAGTCTAACTCGACTCTGTAGAGTCTATCTCGACCCCGAAGAGTCTATCTCGCACCGTAGTGCTATGACGCAGCTGCTAGGACTCTATAGATATCCAACTATACCAAAGATTCTCATGTGAACCTATGGTATACGAGTCATCTCGAAACCGTAGTGTCTATAACGCTGTAGCGTCTGATGGTGAGTACGTACTCGAGGATGCGCTTTGCTCCTCATACTCGCACTTTTTGTGCTATGTAACACCGTAGAGTTTGAACTCGACTCCGTAGAGTCTATCTCGACCCCGAAGAGTCTATCTCGCACCGTAGTGCTATGGCGCAGCTGCTGAAACTCTTTTTGGATATCCAATTATACCAAAGACTCTCACACTAGTAGTTGGGCATAACAATATAATATTTTCTTATTCAATATCCAATCCTTCAATACTATTATCCATAATTCGATAATGGGCAGTTCATACCCAAATATCTAAAATCTGATTTATCTTTGATAAATCATTATTCCATATCCATGTATTACATATACCATTTAATATTTCTTTGATCGACATACATTTTCATTATTATCAAAGTTGATTTATTACAAGTCTTCTTCACAATATATATAAACAGATAAAAATGCATTCATTCATCTCACATATATAATAAATAAATAAAGTACACTCACCTGGGCCATTTATTAGCATGCCTCACTAAATTTTACTCGATCATTTCCTTCGTAGTACCTCGAATCTTCTTGAATCTTGTTCGGGAGCCTTCAAAATTCTTGGAGAAAATTGTGTATTTTCCCCTATTTTCTCTTGTATTTCGAATTGGAGGGAAGAAGATGAACACTTTTGTTCATCTTTTATTAATTTATACCACATGTAGAAATTAAAAATGAATTTTTAATTCATTTTATTCTAATTTACCAAAATGTCCCCCAACTGGATTCATATTTACTAGTTGTCATTCTAGTTCAATTCCAACCAAATTCCATTCAACTCTAACCAATATTGCCCATGGTACTTTCAAAATATTTCAAAATTACCATTGTGACCAAATTACCAAATTACCAAAACTAGTCACTTAAATCACAAAATTTTGCCATTTTGTAAAAATCCAACTATTCTAGTTAGATCACAATCACCCAATTAATAATTTATTCATAAAATAATATTTTATGAATTTTCCATTACCTATGGAGTAGCCTCTAAAATTTCGATTCGATCCGACTTCCCGATATTCATTTACTACTTCTACTGCAATTTCCCCTTCACCGGGTTATCAAATAAATTCTAAAAATTCCTTATTTCCATATCTGAAAAATAAATAATATTATCAAATAAATATTCCATATTTATAAAGTCAAACTTAAAATTTTGTCTCGGTCCAATATACTGATAATTTACCCAAAATCTTTATTGGATAAAATTCTCTTAATAATCCTTTATCAGATATCCATACTAATAATATTAACTCGAACTGATTCTTTTTTATCAGTCTCAAGTGTTGACATAAGACATTCCCAATAAGTCACCCATCATATGCCCTGAGCACGCTTAACTTTGCAGTTTGATCTAAATTCAATATATCGTACTGCATTTTTATTCTCGTAATCTATATTAGATTTTTCTCCATGATCTGTTTTATCCATGTACAGGATAAATAATTACTGGTAAATTCTTCAACACTTGGAAATGACTTTTATAACCTTTTTCTATCATATGGTAAAATTTCATAAATTTTTTAGTTCGATCTGTGTATACAAATTCTACTTAAACTTTGACTACGATTTTCCCAATAATCGAAATATCATATCAAACCAGTAATTCCTCATTCGATCCACACCTATAGGTGCTCTATCTATTTATAAAGTAAAACACCTAACTTTTGGGAAATTACAACTTTGGTCCTCTAACTTTTCATATTTCCACTTCTATCACCCCAAGTTTTAAAACTTATCATTTTGGTCACTAAACTTTAACCTTGAATTCCCATTCCAATTTTCCTTGGATTTTAACCAAATTTTGCGAGTATTCTATTTTACTCGTTCTCTATCACATGACACCTAAAAACCTAGAAACTTCTTTTCTACAGTCCATAATTGAGAAAATCCTAACTTTTGCATTTTTGTCATTTTAGTCACTAAGTAAGCTTTTAAGTCCTTATCTTAGTACTAGTTGACCCTAAATTAATATAACAAATTTTGGGCTATTACAGGTTTGCAATTGACCTCCATCAAGGGTTAGGAAATGAAGTTGAATAATTATGTCTTTTGTTGAAGTATCATTTTGGGGGGGTTGGCCCTCCACTTCCTCTCTTCCCTCTTTCTTCCGTTTTCTGATGCAAAGGAAAGGGAATGAGGTGGATGAACATATATCAAAGCATAGAACAGCTTTGAGTATCCCCCACATCTGTCAAATCTTTAATTGAATGCTACTACCTGTTCTATGATGGTAGGTATGGGTTAGGGGTACCTAGACACTACCACATTATGCATCAATTTTCCACAACCTCCATACATGGATGTTGGCTGCTTTTTCTTTCCTTTTTTAACCTACAAAATTTTAGAAAAGAACTTGAAAGAATGAAATTGAGTTGTACAACACATCTTATGTTTATGGCCAAAATCAATTCCTATATTCAAATTGCTTATAATTTTGACAAGAACTTAGTTGAACTAAGTCCCAAACCTTCTCATTTTTGTAACTATTGAGGGGAATTTCTGACTCTTTCGGTCAACGGGTCGGGTTAACGGGTTAACAGGTTGAGTCGGGTCAACGGGTCAGGTCAAATCAGTTCAAAACCGATTCAAGGCGAAACCAGTTCAAGACTGGTTCAGGCCGGTCACCATCCAGGGCGGTTGGGAATCGCCCTAGGCGGCGCGTATACTCCTCGAGCGGCCAAAACGGCCAAAAAATGGCTTAAACGCTTGACTTTAACCGGATTTTGCCCCTAAAACACCCATTTCAGACCAAAACACATTAAAACATTATGAAACTGAACCAAAACTTACCCACTTACCCCAAACTGATTCGAACTCAGGTGGGGGTCTTAACGGCGGCGATTGGCAGCTGGCGGCTAGGGGTTTAAATCGCCTCAACGTGAGGAAGGTGGCTACGGCGGTAGAACCTCGAACGGAGGTCCGAGACAGTCAGAACCAACAACGGTTCGATTGGGTTTTAAAACCCTAGGTTCATCAAATTTTGAACCCCGATTGCAAGCACCCTGACGCCGGCGATGCACGGCACGGACGGAAGGTGAGGCGGCAACGAGGAGGGAAAACGAACGGTAAATGAGAGAGAGATAAAATCTAGTTATTTTGTTCTAGATAATTTTGAAATGGGGGAGAGGGAAATCCAACTGGTTTAATTAAATTTCGATATCCCCAACCCATCAATGACTTAAAACAAAGTTTTAGAAAATCAAATATTAAGAGCTCCCTAGCTTAGTGGCTGGGTTACTGTCCTCCCAAGCTGCGGGTTGTGGGTTCGAGTCCCCTCACCCGCAACCTCTTTTTTTCCATTCATTTTCATTCATTTTTCATTTCATTTTTTTATAAGGTGTTACAACTCTCCTCCCCTTAAAAGAAATTTCGTCCTCGAAATTTACCTGAGTCAGAGAAATACATGAACCACCATTCAATCCTTTCATGTACTAAAACTTACCCATCCGGTAGTGCTTGTTTCTTTTTAGAACTCACGGTCACAGATCAATCTAACAGCATCCTCAGTCACTCAAACTGACTTTGGACCCAAAAGTATCCCATCATACATCTCATACAGCTGATCAGAATATGGTATGTAAATCTATACAGAACTTCATATGGTTCCATCTAAACACTGGTCTCATAAACCGTTATTATAAGTCAACCCAGTAAGGAATAAAACATATTTCCAACTACCACAGAAGTTAATCATGTGACCCTGGAGTATCTCCTCCATTATCTGAATTACTCTGCTAGGTTGACCATCAGCTTGTGGACGATGAAATGTAACTGCAGTTTAGACAAGTACTCATGGCCTCTAACAAGGTCTTCCAGAACCAGGATGTAAGCATCGGATTGCAGTCAGAAATGATATATATAATAGTACAGCATACCATAATTTCAAGAAAAAACTTTTTCAAGCTGATCGAACATAACCAAAGTTTTGGACGAAAATTACTTACCTTCAGTAGAATTTTCAGACATTAATCATTTCAGATGCTTATCCAAATTCAGATTCATCACGTGAATCTGAAACACAGACAAATATCATGAGCATCATTTACCAGAACATATACGACCATGACGGACAAAAAGGCTTAGATACACTTATTTCAGAAATGTTCTAACATCAGAGTCCCGACGCAATAGAGTACGATAACAATCTAGGGGCATGTGTTTACTAGACACCCTGAGATAGACGATTGGCCGATCTACCCAGAATGACACAACTCTAAGCTCTGATACCACTAAATGTAACCCCCTAGACCTGGCTATACGACACACCTAAATCTAGGAGGTCACATTGGGTCACTAGAGCAACCCACAGAAGAAAAATAGAAGAAAACTCTTAAAAAATACATTTAAAAGTGTAAAGCAACATTTATATTAAAACTATATTAAAATTTCGTGTATACAAACTGAAATCCAAAAAACAAAATACAGACTCAATCATAAAATAGATCATGATAATACATGCCCATTAATATATAGGTACCGTACTCCACGCGCAACACCAAGGGAACTCCAAACTGATATCGGTCATAAATCTATAATTGAATTTATATAACCTGCAATGGTGAAACAAAGTGAGTTTAGGAAAACTCAGTATTACAAAACTACCAAATGATGATGTAGACAATACATGTAAGGTAAAACAGATACATGGTATAGTATAAAACTATCACGGTGTTCCAGGTATCCACAGGTTCCAATTACGGTTCATTTTAAATTCATATCTATCCTTCATCTGAACTCTAATAGGCAGTTTTCCAAGACTACATCTATAAGGCATTTACCCAGGCCCATTGGGCGTAGGTGCTGACCTAAAGGGGTGTATTGGGTCCAATAGAATCGTCCTAACTGAAGCATAAAAGCCTGGATGCAGAATGTATCACCCTAACTGAAGCGTAGGAACCTGATACAGTAGTTATATGGAATTACCCTAGCCGAAGCATAGGAACCTGATACAGTAGTCATAAGGAATTACCCCAGCCGAAGCATATGAACCTGATACAGTAGTCATAAGAAATTACCCCAGCCTAAAAGCATAGGAACCTGATATAGTAGTCATAAGGAATTACCACAACCGAAGCATAGGAACCTGATACAGTAGTCATAAGGAATTACCCTAGCCGAAGCATAGGAACCTTCTACGGGCGGAATTACCAACCGAATCAAGGCTGAACCTTCAGGCACTTCTCACTATACCCAAGTACCCCAGTAATCAATTCAGGCATTACCATAGTATGCAGTAACTAACATGTATAACAATAATTCATCAATAGGCTTTTAATCATATAACAGTAACCAGAGAAATAGACTGGATATAGCAGGTACTAAGGCATAAATCATGCATAACAACGAATCATAATCAAGTTCAGAAATTAGATTATATATATATATAACTAGGTTTAACGGTTATGTACACATGATCAGTTTAATATAGCGTTCAAAACAGTATATAATACAGATATAGCTCATAGGGAACACCTTAAGTATTCGTTTCTCAAAACTGACTATAGTGTATTGCAAGGTAGATCACCTTCACTAATTAACCACTGTATGAACTACGAGAAATTGAACATGTATTCAAGTGGTATTTTCCAAGTATTCGAACATGTGCGTTGCACCCGAACTCGATCCATAACATCGAAAGTACCTTGCAGAATAGATTACTCATATTAACTATGTATTTTCCTTAAATAAATCGAACCTAACTTCATATGGTATTCTTCCAACATCACATTAATATCCGAAACGACTAACAAACACGGTCGTGATTTACCACTTTCACAGCTAGTCTATTTGTTTGGTTTTACTGGTATTTCTTATTCCAAGTCTTAGACGTATTTTTAGTCATTTTAGTATTCGAGGGTATTACAGAAACTTCGATGCCCAAGGGTGTTTCAGTCATTAAGATACTTCTGATAATTCCAAACAATTCATTCATTTCAATTCTTGAGGGTTTATCCAAGATTTCAGTTAATTTGATAATTTCAGTGCATGAGGTTATTTCAGTCATTTCTATCATTCCCATCAATTCAATTACTACTGTCATTTAAATCAGTTCAAGAATACGTAGAATCTTCTAGTAAATTTATCTTCAGGTGTTTGTCCAGAGTTTGGGTGATCCAATTGTTTTGTTATCATACATATTTGAAATCTTGATACCGAATTCTTTCTCAATAGAACTAGGATTTCATATAAAGTAATCATTTATCAGACCGAGTGTAAAATTTTAGGATATTTCTTTTGTTAGGGGTATTTAAGTTATTCTTATTTCTCGAGTGTATTATAGTAATTTCTTAACGAAATATTTCAAATGTTAAATCATTTAACTCTATTTATCAGATCGGGAGATTATGTCTTATTAACCACTTACTGAACTAAAGATCCTTCGGTCTATTAAATTCATCTTTCGAATAATTTGATCTTATCCAAATTACCATTCTATTATCTCATAATTTAATTGACTCAAGCAGAGTTAAAAGTACACTTAATCGTACTCATGCAAACTTTAGCCTAGAACCAACATGTATCATAAAGCATGCAAGAGGTAGTAATGTATTACCTTAAGTCCTTGCTATATCGGTCGACCCTTGAAACGATATTCGAACACTCTCAAACTCGAATTCGACGTCCCCCAGCCTCCCAGATCCAAAGATATACGAATGCTTTCAATTAACCACAATCCAAAATCAGTCCTTAATCACATTGCCTTTAAACTGAGTAATGAAGTGTAAAAGCATGTTCGGGTCTAATATCAAATTTGGAGGCTTTCGAGTTAAAATTTCACAAAACCGACTTCAAAAATGGACTCCAGACGTCAAAAAACATAAAATAAGAATTTTCAATTTTTTTGACTTTTTGATCAAAGTCAACGCTGACGTCATCAGGCAACAGGTCAGCGGTCAACAGCTTAACTCGAGTGAGTTGACTCGATCAACAGGTCAAGTCGGATCAGTTCAGAACAGGTTCAAGGCAGAATCGGTTTAGGTCGCTCACCGTCCAGGGTGGCCAGGAATCGCCCCAGACGATGCGTGTACTCCACGCGCGGCCAAAACGACAGAAAAAATGGCTTAAACGCTCGACTTTAACCGGATTTCGCCCCTAAAACACCCATTTCAGACCAAAACACATTAAAACATTACGAAACCGAACCAAAACTTACCCACTTACCCCAAACTGATTTGAACTCCGGCGGGGGTCTTAACGGCGGCGGTTGGCAGCTGGCGGCTAGGGGTTTTAATCGCCTCAACGTGAGGAAGGTGGCTACGATGGTGGAACCTCGTACGAAGGTCCGAGACGGCCAGAATCGTTAGATTTTGAACCCCGATTACTGGCAAACAGGACAACGGTTACGCGCGTAAACGGAGGGGTTTCAATCGATGTTTAACGGCGAGCACCCTGACGTCGGCGATGCACGGCACGGACAGGCGGTGAGGCGGCAACGGGGAGGGAAAACGAACGGTGAAGGAGAGAGAGATGAAATCTGGTTATTTTGTTCCAGATAATTTTGAAATGGGGGGATGAGGAAATCCAACTAGTTTAATTAAATTTTGATATCCCCAACCCATCAATGACTTAAAATAAAGTTTTAGGAAATCAAATATTAAGTGCTCCCTAGCTCAGTGGCTGGGTTACCGGCATTCGCAAGCTGCGGGTTGTGGGTTTGAGTCCCTTCACCCGCAGCCCCCCTATTCCATTCATTTTTCATTTCTTTTTTTTTCATAAGGTGTTACACTACAACTTTTATATAACATAAGGAATGATAAAAGAATTCGACCATGAACCGCTATAAGCCAATAACCCAAAGAAAGATGGATCAAAAAGTGCTTATTCCAAAGCCTATAACATTAATCAATGGGTCTATGGCCAGTTACCAAATGAATTGGACCTAACGGTTAATGATTGTGGCATTCCTAAATGGGCCTGTAATTGTAGATTTATGGGCCAATGTTGAATGTAAATGTGATGATGCTTAGCATTAGCAATAATCACTAAACATATTTTGGCTATTATGTGCATACACCTTGTAGTGTTACAGTGTGTGTCCACAATTATATTAGACATTACTTTTCCCGGCTGCCCCATGTACCTACTCTTCATAAACGTAAACAACTTTAATCAGATGTTTATTCTTCACATTTATATATATTTTTAAAAAGGAGCAATTATATAGCAACCCTTTTCTTTTATTTAAGTAAATTATAAGTTTCCTTTTTTATTGATGCAAAAATGAGGTCATGCTGTGACCCTTGGCCTAAGAAACTGACACATGTGCCCTAACCTCCACACAAAAAAACTTCTTGGACTATAATATTCTTCTTACAATTTTGCAGCAATGACTGCTAAATTATGGTACCTCATGGGAGTTGTGACAAGATATCTCATTCATTGTCTTCCAAGTTCCAATGAAAAAAAGGGGTTATTTATAGTGTTTGGAAGTAGAGATGAGTATTTCATCCCAATGAAAAAAATGAGTATTCATTGTCTTCCAAGTTCCAAGTTTGTGTCTGTCGGGTTTTTTATTACGAGTAAGGCCGGGCCGAGTTTAAGTTTACGATGAAAAATATTTGACCTGATCCGACAAGGGACTAATAATATAATTTTTTTATATAATTTAGTAGGGATATTTGCAATAACGTTTCTCTTTATATTTTTATAATTAGATTCTTAAAATTGATTTTTTTATAATTAGGTCTCTAACTTATTATTTTTACAATTGGGCCTCTAAAATTGTTTTTTTATTGATCAAGTCAGTTTGGGTTGAGGTATATAATTTCCAAGTCAGGTGGGGTCGAGTTCGAATTATGGTAATTATTTTTTAGTAGAGTTCGTGTAGGCAAAAAACTTAACTCGTGTCCATCCCTATTTGGAAGAGATAAATCTTAAATTATTGAATCAATGTTCCTTCGATTACAATTTAACACACCCAAGTTATAATTTCTATCTATGTTGTCATTTATTATTTGAAACAGTTAGTATCGCATATGATCTGAACAACAATTCAATTAAAAATGATAAAAATACGAACAATCAGTTGGTCTAGCGGGATGAGACACTACGTCTCTTAAGAAATGTCTCTACAAAACATGATCTGGATTAGTTGGCCAATGAGAAGGATATCGGTGATTAAACAAAATAATAATAAAAATATTTTTAAAAAGAATAATTAATATTATTATAAGGGTTTTCATTTTTATGTAATTTCTAAATAAAATAATTAAAATAAACTATTTAAGGATTGAACACAAAGTTAATGAAATTATATACGACCCTTTTATCATCTCTCTTATAGTTATTCATTGAATGAGTAATATAATTGGTGCACTCTTTTTCTTCTTTCAGTTCGAGTTATTTTTCATACTGAACTGATTACGAAATAGATTTTTAACTAGATATCTCTTTCCTTTGAAATTATAAGACGACAAACAATGAAACAACTTTCAACTCAAGTATTTGAAATATTGTAAGATTGTAATAGCAATGTTGAAGGTGGAGACCAATGCAATGACTAAAACAAAATTCAATTTCACACACACACAAAAAAGAAATAGAAAGAAGTGAAAGAAATGAAAGGGCTAAAGGAATGTTTCATCAAAGAGGGTCAAGATCCATGTCAACCCCACCAGGTGGGATGACTAATTACGTGACAAGGACGCATGCCCACTAGTACTCAATTTTGTTTATTTTTGCACATCATCTTTGTATTGAAAACATCAGGGACCTTTGACTTCTTTAAAATATATTTTTATGGTGGAAATTCAAAGTACAAATTTCAAACCCCATGAGAGTTTCTAACAAAGTCAATGAAAAGAAAGATGATCTTTTAAGGTACAACTCTCTTAAATCTTACATTGAGTTTTAAACTAGTCTTGTTTTTAATTTTAAGGTAAACTCTTAATATAGTCAATGATGCTTTCAGTTTTTGCTTGATTTTATTTTCTTCATTGAGTATGTTACTAATAAGAGCATAATCTTTGATATATATAGTTTTTATTTATTAAATGGTGAAAAAATAATATTGTTCTTTTTAGGAAATTTAGGTTCAAGCAGCTTTATCTGTAAGGTATTCATAAATTTATTAAGGGTTTAAACAACTTTTTCTGTAAGGTGTATTTTGAATGCCCTCTTCTTCTATAATGTAGATAAGCAAGAGTTCAGATATATTTCGAATTGCATATAAGTTTATGAAACTTGGAAAATACTTGAGTAAGCAACAAAAACTATAAATTAGTTGTTGGGACTTATTCCAACTTCTCATTATTCTAGTTTTTTTTATAGCATATGCATAATTTTTTTTGGTTCTCGGGGCTTTGCTCTAACTAATTCGGACCGACCCGCGTCGCATACCTGATTTTAGTGGGTGAGTCTTAATTTTTTTTGAACAAAGTCTTACAAATATAATCTTTTATTTATTTTATTGTAATATTGTTACCGTACTTATTTCAACTATAGTAAATGTCTAACGGATCATAAATTATAAGTCACAACTAAGGACGTGCATAAAATTTTATGTCACTATAACATTTAAAGTTTTTAGAGAACACGAGAACACAACACTTATGGCTTACTGCATTAGGTCATCAAAATAACTTATAATCCAAACTTTTCCACCAACAAGTTTCAAAATAATTAAATTTTGATTGTAAAATAAAATATTGTTTTCCTTGTATACATAAAAAAATTGAGTCGGTATAATATTTCATTACATATATTTATCGTGTACATTTTAATATTTGAAATGAAAGCCTAAGCTCTATCATAATTCATATAGTAGTAGTTTTCTACCCATATATTTAAATTGAAATTGAAAATATTGTGCCTAAAAAGCTTAAATGATGAGATTATAGCTTTAGGGAGTTGGTAAGGATAATTAGAATTTGGACATGTCACAAAGGTGGGATTCATTAATACAAATGGTTGATTAAACAATGTTCATTAATACAAATGGTTGATAAAACAATATGTATACTTCTTCTTACTTTATATTAAAATTTATTAGCAAGTATATTTAGCCGGTTGGTCAAGCTGCTCATTTTTGTACCCTCATATTTCCTTAGGTCATGGGTTCTAAACCCACTAGGAACACCCCCTTCCTTCCCTTATAGTCTCCTCTTTCTCTCTCCTCTATGTAGGATTAGGACTAGAATTAGCATTTGTCAAAAAAATATTTTGTTTATATAATAGATTATGTTTCCATTAAATAAGATGTTACTAATCAACAATGTTGAGTGCAATGACAAGGTACAATGCTCTCTTTAGGAGAGAATTGGGGTTCGAACCCCGGAAATAATACTATTAAGAGGAAGAACTATGAATCTCGAACATGAACCATAAAATAAAAATGTGTTTTACCAAAAATAAGATGTACTTTATCTTCTCTATTTTTTCCTGCAATAATTAAATAATAAAACTGGTTGAATTATTTTCTAGTTATTATAAAATATTTCTATCCATAGCCTCTTGTTTTTATAGTTCAATTGGATTATTGGCGCAGTCCAGATGTTCATCAAAGTGGAAATATGACTCATGATGAGTGGGTTGTAACGGCTATATTTTATTAATATTTCAAAACAAAAAACATATTTGCAAAATGAGTGTGTGTACATTACATAATTACATTTGACTTGGGCTACATTATTGATTCAATGAAGGATGATGTCGTCATAAAAAAAGTTTTTTAGTATAATTACAAAGTGGTTTTGTTTGTTTTATGATCTGGGTATAATTTTATTTGAATCGATAATTTTAAAATTTGAACTTAATTTAAATGTTTAGAAAGGTCTATTTTCAGTTTTTTTAATCATTTGTCACGAGGTCATTAACCCGAAACATATGCTTAATAAGATATACAGTGTATTATTTTTATATCTCATGATCTCCTTTTTTCTTTTCGATGTGAGATTAATATTTTTGTCACTCTCATACTTAACATTCTTTCCCACTCAATCTCGTAACGTCTTCGTTACAGATCACGTCACGGTTGTTCACTCTGCCTACCTCACCCACAAAGACGCTCGGTGTGAAATTGGACAATGAAAAGATCACTCTAATATCACTTAAAATAGGACCATTACACTTGTAACGACTCGGATTTCAGAATTTGTGGGTCGGCTTAACCTGGACCATGGGCCTTGTTCTTGGGCCAAAAGTTTGGGCCCTTGGGTGCTCATGGATGTTTTTGTGGGCTTCATTTGGTTGTTGGGCTTGGGGTTTTAAGTTGCCATGTGAGTTAAGAAGGTGATAGAAGGATAAAGGGGTGAATCACCCCATTTTGAAGAGGGGAAAAGGGTTTGGCTCTTTATGGTTGTAGCTTTTTGAAAGAGGGTGAGATCATTCTTGTCTCCTTCATTCTTCATCCATTTTTTTCTATGGCAGTTCAAAGCCAAGATGCAACCTTTGTCTCTTTGAGAAGAAATCTCAGATTTTAGCTTGAAGAAGTTGATATCAGCAAGCAAGGATCTACATTTTGATTTAAGTTTCATCAAAAATGGTGGAGAGAGGTTGGAGGACCCATGAGAGCTTGAGATTTGAAGAAAATGGGAGAAAGCTTGAGTTGAAGCTTGGATTCGGGATTCTTGCTTAAGGTTAGTACACTACTAACTCCTTTGCCTTCATGGGTATCATAAATTTGATGGCTTTGTTGCTTGATTTGATGATTTGGTTATTTGGGTGTTTAGAGACCCTTTAATGGTAAAACTCGGATTTGATGTTAATAACTCGTAAAAATAGTAGGAAACCACTTAAACTACCTTCCATAACTTGTAGGTTCGATTTGAGGGTTTTCTATAAAAGTTTGGGAGAGTTAGAAATAATTTTAGAGCTCCAGAATTTGAATTCTGGGCTCGAGTATCGGTAAGGGATGAACCTGTATCGGTACCATGTGTTCTGATTGATGAACGCAAGCAATTATTGAAGGGTGCATCGGTACGAGCTCTAGTCGTACCAGTACCCCTATTGTGATGAGATTCCAGTAGCAAAGTTCTGTACCGGTACGCTTAGAGGCATATTGGTACTAAAGGAGTATCAGTACGCATGGGTCGTGTACCGATACATAGTTATTAGTTAACCCCTTTTTCCTGTAAAGCACGGGTATCGGTACGCTTGGGACAGGTACCCATATGCGAAGACTAAATGGAATTTCAATAGCCATTTTGGGTATCGGTACGCGTGTAGGTGCATCGGTACACTAGTTGATTTAATAGCTGTATCGATACGTGTGGTAAGGTATCAGTACCTCATGGGCAATCTGCCCGAAAAATACAATTTGAGTTCGAGGAATCTATAATTCGAGGACTATGGCCCAATGAGCTTCTAAAGTGGTAAAACGAATTGTAAAATTGAGAAATCGAGATAACACACTCTTATAGGAGCATAATATGTAATAACTTGGTAAAACCTTGGGTGACTTGTTTGTAATAGAAACCATAGGGATTCTTGGTGGATCGTATGTTGTTACGTGACAAGTAAGGGCACTTCTGTGGTTGGGCTTTGATTGATGGGATTCGGATACCCAGTGAGAGTGTTGCAACACCAAGAGACGAGACATCGAATGTATGTTCCAGAGGCTGTGACACCAGGCCTCACCTAGAGAGAGTGTATGTTCCCGAGGCTGTATGACACCGGGCCTCACTCAGAGTGTACGTTCCTGATGTGTGTGACACCGGGCCTCACTCTATGTTTGTGTTATGATGCTTATGTTTGTTGTGTGAGACTTGATGCATCCTTTGATTATCGATTGCTATGTGTTTAAGCGGCTAGAGGTAGTGTCGTATGTTTATGTATATGCTATGTTATTATTTCTAGCTACATGCTCATGTTTATGATTTGCATGAAGCATGGTTGAGTGGAAGTGTATTCACTGAGCTTTGTTAGCTCAGCGTTCGGAATCATTATTTTCGTTCGCATGTTAGTAGGTTTGGCACGTCGCTTAGAGGAGCACCATCAGTGAAGGATTCCAGCACCTCGTCTCACCAGAGTACAGTACTTAGGTTTTTGGGCTATGTATTCATAAGACTCTATTGTATATTTGTAACTTGTATTTTGGATTTTAAATGTGAGTCAAAAGCTTTTATAATGTTATTTTAAATAGAGTTCCCTTGTAACATTTTTAAAACTATTATCTATGGTTAAGTTATTGGACTAAATGGTTTTTATGGAAATTGTGGATTGGACTAATCTAGGTCAAAATTTCATGGTAGTGATTTGGGCTTGAGGCCCAAATGTGACATCCGGGTTGAGGGTGTTACGACACTATTTTCAAAAGATTTAGTCATTAACAAATGTACTCATCGATCGATGATGTGATTTAATTTGAAAGAATTTATGCATATGCTAGTTAGAGTGAATTGAGAATTGAAAGAAATTATAAGTGGTTAAATGAAAAGGCTAAGGATCTAAGCCATTAAATATGCTGATGCTGGTTTTTCAACCCATAAGTCAATCACTAAAATTATATCAGTTGACTGCTGTTAGTTGGTTTTGACTTTGCAAGCATATATATATATATATATATATATATATATATATATATATATATATATATATATATATATATATATATATATATATATGAGCCCAACAAGTATCCAAAGTGGAAAAGCGGATAATATTCATCTTACGAGATATGAGTTTAAATCACTTTGTCTACAAGGTGTATGCGCATTGTCAAATAATTAAAAATATGTATGAATAGATATTACCTTGTAATCACATTTAGATTGTTCAATATATATATATATGTATGCATAGTCTATAGCTTTGACATGTTCCATTTTGCCAACTTTTAAATCATTTTCAATTCTATGTAGATATATTTTTCGAATAAAGATTTCCATCGATATTAAAGATGGAAATTATATAAGTTTTAGTATATTGAAAATATATTACAAAAAATATATATTTTTAAAAAGGCTCTGTATAACGTATGCCTTAGTGCATAGGTTAATGTGTATTTAATAACATTAATTAAGTAGATAATTCTATTATTGTATTTAATATGAAACATTTAATAAGAATCTCGTTTAAGAGTATTCTTTGATTATTTAACTCATTTAATCTATAAAACCCTAAACCTAAAATCCTAAACTCTAAACTTAAAAATCATAAACCATAAACTCTAAATTCTAAACCCTAACCCCTAAACCATTAGCCATAAAAACCTTAAACCCTACCCCTAAACCCTTGAACCCTAAGCTTTAAATCATAAACTATAAACCTAAAAAACCTAAATCCTAAACTCTAAACCCTAAACCATAAAACACTAAAACCTTTCACCTAAAACCCTAAACCTTAAATTCTAAAAGCTAAAAACCTTAAACTCTAAACCCTTAAACAACTCTATGTGAGAATTAGTATTATTAAATGAGTTAAATAATCAAAGAATCATCTTAAATGAGATTCTTATTAAATATTTCATATTAAACACAACAATAAATTTTTTTACTTAATTAATATTATTAAATACGCCTTAACTAGGTTCGACAAATCTATTTTAAAAATAACATGATCACTTGACTTGTAAAAATAAAATACTCACAAATACAAACCACCTCGATTAATGCTTATCAGCCGCCTGATCCTAAATTATAAAACTACTAGTATAATAGCTTGAAAGAAAGAAGTAAACCTACCCATTATGATCAAAAGAGGGGAAAAACATGCTCAAATTCTTAATATATTTTTTAATACATCTAATTCATAAGTCAAAATGTCAAAGGGATTATTAGTCTTTTTGTAGATATTTTGTTTTAAAATAGAAATCATCCTAAATTAACCATTTTAATTATTTTTCTCTTTTCGAAGAAAATAAAAATAAAAATTACCTTCTATCTTTTAAACCAAACACTACCTAAATTTAATTCTAACTCATAATATTAAAGTTTTTTCATCTAATAGAAAAAAATGAAAAAAATATAAGTGGTTACAATTAGGGAAAATAAAAAAATGGATTTTTTTTTTAAGTTTTCAAATGAGATATTATTCTGGAAGAATTAAATGGAGAAAATTTTTAATATCTGTTTGCTGAATAAAAGAGAATCAAAATTAGAATTGATGGATGAATTTATAAACTAAAAAAACTTAGTTTTTCTCTGAAATCTAATTTTCTATCTATGGTCGCCGCAAGTTTTTTTTATCTCTTTTTTGTTTAACTGATGGGGGCAATCAGTCTTAGTACTGGTTGTATACTACGGGTGTTCATTATTTTTCTTGTTCTTTCATATTTTGTTTTTTCAGTTTTAATAAAAATCTTTGCCATTGTGACACGCGTTTTCTCTGCCTTTATGACACGTTTTCATTGATTTTTGTGGTTCGTTTCATCTGTCGTTTGACACGATTTCAGCATACCGTAACGGTCGTTTGGTGCTCGTATAAAGATTCTTACGGCGCTAGCTTTTTATTTGATTTTTTTGATGGTCATAGAAAAGATTGATCCCCACTCGTTTGATGATTTGTTAGCCGATGTAATCAAAATTGTGTAGCAGAACAATCTGCATGATAGTTTGGTTCGTTCACCACTCATTTTTCATCCCGTAAAACGTCTCGTTTAGCTAGAGACAAAGATTCATGAAGGTTTTTTAGTTTTGTTGGTATGTTAATCTCCATTGAAGGATTTGCTTTTTTTACACCTTTATATGAGATTTTTAGTGGACTAGTCATTTTTCTTTCTTTCGAATGTATTGAATTTATAATATCTTTTAATAAATCTAATATCGTTCATGATGATTAATAAATTTAGATGCCTTTGTTCCAAAAAAAAATAGAATTGATGGGTACGTGAAATGCACACAAGACAAGGGGCGAAGGTGGGTGGCAAATGATTAGGAAGAAGAAGGGAAGAATAAAAATTGTCATTTTCGGGGCTCTGACTCTGAGAGTGGGGGTGTGGGGTCCAGGTGTCAATGCACGCGCGCACTCCGCGTGGACCCCACTCGTTGACTCTAGTACTTCAAAGGCCATATGAAGGAAAACATGACGCACGCTTTGTAATTAATATTATGTTTAAGGGACTAAGTACTCCTCTTTCCTCCGGCCGCCTCTCAACCACCACTTGCTCAATTTTCACCTTTTTACTTTAACGTTTTTCCTCTAAATAATACATCATTATTATATTAGAGATTGTTGACATAAGAATAGAGTTTCGGTGGTTTATGAGGATTTATAATTTCTGATTTGAATGAAGAGGTACAGACAATGGTGGAGATGTAAAAAAGAAAGAAAAATAAGGCATAAGAGAGGAGGTAGAAATTTGAATCTGACTTAAGGTATGGGGATATCTTATTGTGATTATATTCGTGATTGTCTGACGAGGGTGTTAGGTAAGACTGTCATGTGTTAGAATTGGCTAGTATGCAAAAAAATATTATATTAAAATTTGTAATTATTGGCACATATATAAAATATATGATGCTATTATAAAGTATGACACAAAATTAAGTGACTAATTATGTTAGTCGTATCATAGGTATTAAAGTGTCATGGAAATAAAAATATAGATACCATAAGATATATTTAGAATTCAATGAGAAACAGAGTTATAAATATTTAATAGTTGATTTAACAATCAACTATATAAAGAGGCAGTGATACCAAGAAATAGGTTAATTTGTATTATTCTTGTCCCCGTCAAAGAGTTTTTACAGCAACGGATAACCTATTTTCTTGGAAGATCACAACCACCTTTTAGATGATATCCATCAAAAGATTCAAGGTTTTCAGTCCATCAATAAATTCATGTACGTTTTTGCTTTCAATTTATTGTTCTTGATTATAGATATTAGGTTAGTTTTCATACCTATTATATTTTGGGTATACTTTGATTTTTAACAAGTGGCATCAACGCTTCGATATGTTGAATTATTGAGAATCAATTGATTGATTTGTTATTAAATCTTTTAAATAAAAAAATCCTAAGTTTAGCGATTATTAAACCCTTCGGTAATATGGTTTAAAATCCTTATATATGGTGTTTCGATTATGAAATTAGGTTATTTTTCTGGGGTTTTATGATTAGTGACGTATGGTTTAAAATCCTCGATAATTCAGAAATTAACGAATGAATATTAGCATAAAGAAATTTTGAGAATAAGATGGTCAATTATTTAAGTCGTTTGATTTCTGATAGCTCTATTTAGACAATTTTATTATGGGTTATTTCAAAAATTTAATTGTTATCAGAAATTTTAGTTTTGACTGTTACATAATTTTAAATTTAGATATCAATATATTTATTTTATATATTTTGAGATAAATTAATTGAAGCAATAAGTTACCAAAGTGACCTCTATCGTGGAAATTATTTTATTTTAAAATATAGAAGGTTTTGTTCATGTAATTCAGTTTATGTTAGTATTAATCGGCCCAAAGGAAGGTTAATAATTAGCATTGTTACATGTACAATTGTGGTAATAAACATGTGAGATAATTATTTAGCTTTACATGTGAGCAATAAATCGGCACAAAGGAAGATTTTTGTTTGGCATGTTCTTATTATCAATGTTTGATTACTGTACAAGATATCACTTACAAGTTAATGTTTTGTCCAAAGATGAAATATTAATGGAGTGTCTGATATCTTGATATGAGGTTTACCTTTATTTAAATTTATTATTATAGTTATGTTTTAATTTGATTGAAAGATAAAATTAAAACAAATATTTTGAAACAAATAAATTCATATTTTGGCTTCAGATGTCTAATATTTTAATAGATTAATTGAAACATAATGTCACCAAAGTGACCACTTTTGTGTAGATTAATTTATTTAAAATATCAATTTGTTTATGGGTTTTTGTAATTCATGCGTTTATTAATTGTCCCAAAAGAAAGTTAATATTTGGTAGAATTACAACGACAACTGTGGTGATAAATGTGTGACAATTATAAGGAATTTTATGTGAACAATATGTTAGTCCAAAGATTAATCTATTGTTTAACACAATTTATTGTTAATGTTTGATTGCTACAACAAGAGTATTGCTTACAGTTAATATTACTGTCTAAAGACTTGATATTAATGTTGTGCTTGATATCTTGAGGAAAACTAGCCATTATTTTTGAATTTATTGTTTACCTATGGAGATTTATGCGAGCTTGTTTATTTATTTATTTTTGTTTTATATTAAGCTAATATATCTCACAATATCTGTTAATATACATTCTATACCCATGTTTAATGAAACTAATTTCAAGGAATAGAAAAGACACTTACATATTGTATTTGGTGGTTGTATGAACGTAGACTTTGCATTAAGGAAAGAACAACTTGCACCTCTCACTGTGGTAAACACACATAAAAGGTATTTTGAGAGGTGAGATTGTTTAAATCGCACGAGTCTAATGATTATAAAAAAACAATATTCTAGATGTCGTTATGAGCACAAATCTAAAGAGATTACTCATACTAAGGGTTTCCTTGACGAAATTAAGAAATATTTTACCCAAAACATTAAGGTTAAGATGACATCACTTATGCCTTATTTGATGTCTATAAAGTATAAGGGTCAAGGAAATGTGAGAGAGTACATTGTGAAAATGTTTAATATTGCTCCAAAATTTAAGACACATAAGATCAAACTTTCTAGCAATTGTTGTTCTTATGATTTTGGTATCGCTTCCTATATAGTTTAACCAATTTAAAATTAGTTACAATTGTCAAAAGAAGAAGTAGGCTCTAACTGAGCTCATTTCTCATCGTGTTAAAGAGGAAGAAAAGTTGAAGCATTATAAGTGTAAAAGTACTCATTTGATTAGTGCTTATTTAGTTAGTGTCTCTAAAAATAAGAGCAATAAAAGAAAAAATTAAAATAAAGTTGTTAAGGGTCATACTCAAAAGAAACAACAAGTTACAAAGTGTTGATTTTTTTGTATAAGTTAAGAATTATTTAAGGAGATCTATAACTTTTTTAAGATGTTGAGTTTAGAGGGAGAAATAAAGTTTGATACATTGCTTTTGAGGATGAATTGAATTATAATTTAATTCCTACTATCACTTTTGACGATGCTTAAGTTTTCACACCTATCATTGATCAAGAGGTGAATCCAGAACCTCAACAAGACAATGTTGAATAACTTATATTCAAGATAAGGTAATTGTTTCAGAAGAACAAACTCAACAACCTCAAAAATAAGTGTCATTAAAGAGGTCCACGAGAGGAAGAGAAATTATTATTTTCCATTTATACAATAAGAGTATAATTTATTCGTTTACCAAATTGTTCCCATTTTTATTACTTTGTTTTAGCTATCTTTTAAATTTAAATTCAAAACATTTTTAAACACTTTTGTTCCCCTCTAACAAGTAAATATTGAGCAATTAAGTTCTTGGTCAATCCCTATAGATTCGATA
Source organism: Hibiscus mutabilis (assembly GCA_019671005.1). Taxonomy (NCBI): domain Eukaryota; kingdom Viridiplantae; phylum Streptophyta; class Magnoliopsida; order Malvales; family Malvaceae; genus Hibiscus; species Hibiscus mutabilis. The sequence continues at coordinate 37,194,321 of CM033742.1, forward strand.
CTCAATTTACTGTTGTATTACTTGCTGACCGTGTATACTTGCACGCAAAAGACCTATACTTGATATTATTATACTCGCATAATTATACTGAATTATCAATCTTTTGCCAAGCGTTAGCACAATCGACAGCTAACCCATTGATAATGATCAATAACAATTTAAGAAACTTAAGTTACGGAGGTCAGTAATAATTTAGGAAAATAACTTGTGATCCCTCGTAGTGGTTTGGCAGTATAATTTCTAACCTATTGATTGGCTAACCCAAATTAGGTATGGCAGAAGTCCATTATGAAGGTGACTTTCGCAATTTAATTTTCTTATTCACAATATTATAATTTAACTTTCTGACCTAATATCTCAAACTCGCTTCTGAACTAGTACCTTATGTTAAACATCAATATGAATCATTTTGAACTATAGGTTCTTTGGTGCAAAATATCTTCATTGACATGTACCAACAGAAGTCTTAATCGATGGATAATAAAACAAACTTTTGGAATGACATAAAGAAAATATGGCAATGGAATTTCAAAACTTTTTTTCTTGACTATTAAAAAGAAGAAAATTAGAATTGGAATCAGCATTATTTGACTGAAATTGGGATACGCCATTCACTTACGACAGAAATGAAGAAATGAATGCAAATTAAAACAGAAAAGTTAAGGTAAGGTAAGAATTTTAAGCATTTACTGCATTCCTATACCGGAAACTGGTTCATTCACAATTACCAAAACTATCTACCTAAATGCTCCATAACATAATTGCTCTGTTTGACAATTAGCTGATAGCGGATTATATTAGCTGGTTGCATTAACTGATTTGACTATCGGATTGTAATAGCCGATTGTATAAAAGTGTTTGGTAAAATTATCTGATAGCTGTTTGATTAATTAAACAAGTAAAATGACATATATGAACATGATTATATTTAATACTTGTTTGAATAGTTTATTAGTTATCAATATTTTGTATCTATTAATATTATTTGGATTATGAAAAATAATTTTTTAATATAATATTACTAAGCATATTTGAAGGATCTATATATTAATTTGTTATTTATATAATTATTTTAATATAATTAAATATAAATATAAATATAAATGTGTGAGAATAAAAAGAAAAAATAACAAAAAATATTAGTTTACAAATGTCACAATGTAAATATGTGAGAGTGAAGAATTAAAATAGAAAAGATTAAATTTAGGTTATTTGGAGAATTTTGATAATTGTTAAGGGTAAAAGGGTCTTTATAGCACTTATGTCAAAACCTCTAATTTAAAAAAGCTCATATTAGCAGTTTTTTCAAAATTAGAGGTTTCACCCCAATTCGTTATTTACCAAACATCTAAATTAACAGATTTGACAGGTCAAACCTCTAATGTTAGATCAAGCCTCTAATTTTAACTCAAATTGCTATTTATCAATCATGGCCAATAATTAGGACCATTTTACAATTTCAAGTTAAAATTTGATTTGCTTTAAACATTCAGCTCGAGTGTCCCAACAACATTTTCTTCCATTATTTTAGTCAGCCTCTTGATAAAAAGATTAAACTTAAATTACATCATTTTTAGAGGACTAAGCTATAGTTTTATCATTTTCTTAACTTTATAACTTAATAGTTTATAGGGACTGAAATTGAAATTTTACTATTTAGGGAGACAAAAATCCATGTTGCCCCTACCTCTGCCTGTGTTCTATGATCTCTTATAACCAAAATTTTCTACCTATTAAGATATCTACTTCATCAAATAAATTTATAAGTCTAACCAATAGAATTATATTAAATTTATAAGTCTACCTATTTAGGGAGGGTTGTTTTCCTAGGAGATCCGAGTTTTCGAACAACATTGTCTGCACAATGTGTATATTTTCAAATGTTAGAAGTAAAGGAAAAATACTTCAATGTAATAGTTAATTGCACTATATGTCCCCAAACTATGGCCCTCATTTTAAATTGGTCCCTAAACTTTAAAATATTTCAATTTCATCCTCAAACTATGACCTTCATTCTAAATTGGTCCCCAAACTTTTGAGCATTCCAGTTTCATCCTCAAACTATAACTCTCAGTCTAAATTGATCCTCAAACTTTTTGAATGTTATAATTTCATCCTCAAATTATCGTTTATATCACATCATATTATTACATAATACACATAAGTGTTTCATGAAAATTAACAATTTTTGTAACAGTTTTATTAACAAAAGATATGATTAGCATATATTAATAATTTGAGGATGAAATTAGAACGTTCAAAAAGTTTGAGGACCAATTTAGAATGAGAGTTAAAGTTTAAGGATGAAACTGGAATACTCAAAATTTTGGGGACTAATTTAGAATGAAGGTCATAGTTTGAGGATGAAATTGGAATACTTTAAAGTTTAGGGACCAATTTAAAATGAGTGTCATAGTTTGGGGACGTGTGGTGCAATTAACTCTCAATGTAATTACACAAAAATATTTAAATAAAAAATGCTACATATCCACCCACCGGGTCATCTACCCAGCTGAGGTGGCACATGACATGGCTACTAATAAATGTAATACAATGTATTTTCAATAAACAATAAATGCAATACAATTAATACATCTTTTAGCGATAAGCAAATTTCAAGACTATAAATACAATACAATTAATACATCTTTTCAGGGCGAGCAAAACTTGACTCGACTCTAAAAAATTGAATTATTCGACTTGTCTCAATTTAAAAAAATTGACTCGTTTTAACTCGACTCATAATTTCATAAACTTGACTCGAAATTTTTTTAAATAAAGTTTGAGTTGTAAAATAGAAATTTGAATAACTCAAAATTTTCATAATTAGTGGATCGATTTTTAAGTTTGAGTCAAGTCTCTCAACTATGTCTAATATATGTATATCACATGTGAAAAATATGAAAAAATATATAATTATATCGTACATAGATATAGAAAATTGTTTAAATTGTAAACAATTTGTACTATAAAAGAATATAAATAATTACAATTAAATTTGTGCAAAAACTCGAAAACTCGACTCGACTCGAATCGAAAAATTTCAAATAAAATTTGAGTCGTAAAATAGGACTCGTAAACTTGATTAACTCGAAAAAATTTTATTCGACTTGATCGAATGCTCTCCCTAACATCTTTCCCAATAAAATTTTTAAAACTATAAATGTAATACAATTAATATTTTATTTTTTAATATAATAAGAAGAGAAACTAAGTTAACTCAATGAGACATTTAGCATGCCGTACTATCATGATACAATTCCTCCAAAATTCCAACAGAAGTCTCTACAAATTTATAATAATCGAAAGGAGTGTCTTTTTATAGATGAAGCGAATTGACCTGTCCCTCTTCAACAAAGCATTTAGGTGGAGAAGAAGTGAAACTCTCATATTATTATCAATATCATAATATTTTTTTCCAGAAAACAAACCATTAAAAAATTATTTAAGGTGAATGCATAAAAAATTTGAATAAAACTCATTTCATCTTAATACTATATTCTCTCATCATAAAAAATAGGAATCTTAATACTTATTTTTTATACCAGAATTTATTAAGGTTAATACCAAGAATTTATTAAGAATAATGTCAACAATTTATTGAGCACGCAACTTAAATAGTTTTTTCTACCTAAACTGCTATATCAGCTGGGTAGATCACCCGGTGAGTGTATAAAGTTTTTTTTTTTTGAAGTGTGTTGCTCTTGTTGAGATTTGATTCTATAATCTCAAGACATTGATCAATTTGGGTAAAGGACAATAACTAGGGTTCTAATTTTCATTTGTTTGAATAAAAAATAAGACAAATTCATTAAATATAAAAGTTCAACAATAATGGGTTTTAGACAATGATAGTGAAAATACATACTATATTTAGTGATTTGATTGGTGTGTTTGTGCACATGTTGTTGTAATGTAGCCAATATTTTAGTTTGTATTTGGTTTTGAGGATTTGAATTTAATATTTTCTTTTCTTTTTGGTACAATGACCATTCGTTCGACCGGTAGCTATAAACACAATGATGCCAAGTTTGATGAGATTGAAATAAATAGCAGGGAATCAATTAGGTCTTAGCTCAATGAAATTTAAACAATTAGTTATTATAATTTCATCATTACTGCTTTATATATATAATTTCTAAATTATTCATAAATCCTCCAAATCTCTTAAACACATTTAAATAAGTTTGAATATGCGACCTTTAATATTTGAGATGGAGTAACAAAATAATTTAAACGGTAATATTTGATGCACCGTCAGTAAAGTTTTTTTTCCACAAACGGACTTTAAATAATATCACATGTCATTTTAGGGACATTAAACTCTACACGCTAAAAAACAAACTCTAAACCTTAAAAATTGACTCCAAATCTTAAAATATTAACCATAAACTTTAAACTCCAAAAGTGCATCGCTTGCTAGTACATCAAATAATTTTCCATAATTAATCATAAATTATGAATCACATATAAAATCTTTTTTATCCTTAAATTATAATTTCATTCGCAAAAATGAAAAAAAAATACACTTTTCTAAATTGAAACATCTTACAAATAAGAGTTAATTGCGCCACACGTTCTCAAATTATGATCTTTATTTTAAATTGGTCCTTAAACTTTTAAATATTTCAATTTCATCTTCAAATATTCCCCAAAACTTTTGATCATTCTAATTTTATCCCCTAACTATGACCATCATTCTAAATTGATATGAAACTTTTGCACATTTTAATTTCATCACCAAACTATCGTTTATATCACGTCATATGATTAGCATATACTAATAATGTGAGGATGAAATTAGAATGTTCAAAAGTTTGAGTGTAAATAAATATAAATGTTGTTCAAAAAAAGTTTGAGGACCAATTTAGAATGAGAGTCATAGTTTGGGGATGAAAATGAAATATTTAAAAGTTTGCCGATTTAGAATGAGAATTGTAGTTTGAGGATGAAATTGGAGCATTTAAAAGTTTGAGGATCAATTTAGAATAAAAGTCATAGTTTAAGAATGTGTATTGCAATTAACTCTACATATAATAATAATAATAATAATTTTTTTTGACATGAACACTAGATTAATTTTAAATTTTCTATAAGTTATAATCTCATATATTAGTAATGCTTTTTTTAAAACAAATAAATATAAATGTTGTTTAAAAAGAGAAAAAAATAAAAATTCTATATTATATATATTTAAAATAATTTCAACTCAAGCAGAAAGTTAAAAGCATCTAAAATATTAAAATCCAAAACAGGAAGGAAAAAAAAGAGAAAAATTCATTTTCAAAATGACCTTCTCCTTGTCTTATCACCCCCAGAAATGTCAACCACACCCTTGTTTTAACCTGTTTTAATCCTTTGGCTGCTTCATATTATATATATATATATATATATATATATATATATATATATATATAACATGAGATGCAGCAAATCGTTTTCTATCAATTTATTCAACCATAAAACCTTCCCTCAGCACACCCAAAGAAAAATCTCAAAGTAATTCACATTCACAATAACAACCATAAGGCAACAGCAGCTTAGCTTTTCCGCCATGGCAGATGAGTTTAACACAGCAACAAATTGGTGGGATTCATCCAGGAAAGCCGGTTCTTCTTCTTCATCTTCTGGATTCAGCTTTGGTTGGGCGACCGAAATGGCTGATGTCAAAACAGAAAGGTCTCCAATGGATTCGGTTTCGGGTAGTTCGGTTGTTTTCCAGGAGAACCCGAAGCTTCATCAAGCTATGGATTTACAAATGATGGGTTTGGGGCTTTCTTCTCAAGCCTTGGATTGGAACCAAGCTTTTCTGTAAGTATACTCGAAACATTGATTCTTTGTGAACTTGGAAATTGTTGGTTTAAAGTTTAAAGCTTTAACCTTTGTTGAAACAGCCGTGGGGAGCCTGAGTTCAAGCAAATAAACAGAGGGTTTTCACTAGATCAATCTCAGTTCAGTCCCCATGGAAGTTCCGGTGATAGCACCGTGACTTGTCATAGTTTGGCGTCGAGTTTTCTATCTGAAAACTCGACCGCTTTATACGGTAATCCTTCGACGATTCTTCAAGGGCTATTGGGGTCTGAAAATCATCATCAACAACAACAATTGTCTTATGCGAATCGTTCGATCAATTATCAATATGGAACAACAAAACAAGAACAACAACATCAGCTCCATGGCCAGTTACATTTCTCAAACAATGCTCCTTTTTGGAACCCATCTGCAGCTTCCATGGCTGATCATGTTAGGCCCGGGTTTTCCCCTTCATTACAACCCCGGTTTCAAACACGAAATTTCGATGAAAAACCAAAGGCAAAGGAAGAATCTTCTACTACCAGATTTTTCTATATTAGGGTTTGGAATATTTTTCAATTCAAGATACATATTTTTTTCATATGTCAGAATATATCCGAAGTTCGAGACTCGAGCACTGTGGTGAAGAAAAGTGGAAACGAATCTAAAAGGCCCCGAAATGAAACCCCAGCAGCCATGCCAGCTTTTAAGGTACCATCAGTTTGATAAAACATTTCACAACAAGATTTGATTTTCTTTGAAACCCTTGTTTTTTTTCCCGGAATTTGTTTTTAAATTCATTAACTTTGATGGAAAATCATAGGTGAGAAAGATGGGGGACAGAATCACTGCACTCCAACAACTGGTTTCACCTTTCGGAAAAGTGAGTTTTCTGATCATCTTTTTTTAACTTTGGCTTTACTTTCTTCAAGAAACACTGTTCATCTTTTCATTTGCAGACTGATACAGCTTCAGTTCTCTCAGAAGCCATTGAATACATAAAATTCCTCCACGAACAAGTCACTGTAAGTTCCCATTAACACCTACTAATTCCTGTTACAAAAAAATATATATATATTCACTGTTTTCTGACAAGGGTTTTGTTTTGTATCAGGTTTTAAGTACCCCATACATGAAAAACAACGAAGCTGCCATACAACACCAGCAGGTATACCAATACAACATCATATTTTTCCTGCTATATATAGATATATAGTTCATAGTTTCATAATCGATTAAGCATTTTTTATTGGATTAATGGCAGAATCCTGAGAAATCCAAGGACCCTGAAGGGTTAAAACAAGATCTAAGAAGCCGAGGACTGTGCCTGGTGCCAGTCTCCAGCACTTTTCCATTAACACACGACTCGCCTGTTGATTTCTGGACACCAACATTTGGAGGAACTTTCAGGTAGCAAGTGAAGAGAAAAAAAGGGTCTGATATATATATATATGGAACAGATTCTCTGCAACTGTTGGTGTATATTCTTATCAGGAAATCAAAATCCTAGACAAGTTGTTTGTGGGGAAGAATAGAAGAAATTCACATTATGAGTCTTTGCAGTACCTGATCCGAATTATTCAATTAATGCGTCGGAATCCGATAGTTAAAAAGAAGGTGAAGTCTCATAAGGAAAACAAAAGGACTCTTCAAAGAAGAGGGGGCCAACAACGGGCAAAATGATGGGAGGATTTGGGCACTGTTGGGGGACCATATAAGATAAATTAATTTATTTGTGTAATAATTGAAGAATAATTATTACGAGATCAAATGTTGTTTTATTGGCTTAGGAATATTGATTGATTCAGAATTAATAGGAACATACTTTCAAGATTAATTTAGAAAAAAAAGGTTTTTTGGGTGTTATCTACAACATTGTGAATAGAGGTGCCACTACTAGCTTTAATTTACGAAAAAAAAGGATGAAATTGAAAATAAAATAATTGAATTGTGGGGATATGTCATTTGATTGGAAATCTCACTTTGATTTCCTTATTTGTGTGGAATATGTTAGTGGAGGTCAGAAGGTGGCCCACTCCAGCTCCTACTTTCAGCCTTAATTTTATTTTATTTTTCATTCCTTTAATTTTATAATAAAATAGAGTTAATTGCACCACACGTCCTCAAACTATAACACTCATTTTAAATTGGTCCCTAAACTTTAAAGCATTTCAATTTCATCCTCAAACTATGACCTTCATTCTAAATTGGTCCCCACACTTTTGATCATTCCAATTTCATCCTTAAACTTTGACTCTCATTCTAAATTGGTCCTCAAACTTTTTGGACGTTCTAATTTCATCCCCAAATTATCAATATATGCTAATCATATCTTTTGTTAATAAAACCGTTACAAAAATTGTTAATTGTCAAGAAACACTTATGTGTATTATGTAATAATATGACGTGATATGAACGATAATTTGAGGATGAAATTAAAACATTCAAAAAGTTTGAGGACCAATTTAGAATGAGAATTATAGTTTGAGGATGAAACTGGAATGCTCAAAAGTTTGGGGAACAATTTAGAATGAAGGTCATAGTTTAAGGATGAAATTGGAATGTTTTAAAGTTTATGGACTAATTTAAAATGAGGATCATAGTTTAGGGACGTGTGGTGCAATTAACTCAATAAAATATAACAAATTATGGGATATAATGCGGTGATTGTTCACCTCATCCTTTAGTTATGAGATTATCAGTCCAATTTCCACTCTTAAGGATGATATATATTTCATGATCAACCGTTTACCCTTCGATAAAAATACCCAATAAAAAATTAGTCACTATTATCACTAACAGTGAATAATTTAGTTTTAAACACTCCTATTTTTTTCTCCTTAAAAATCTCCTTATTTTCAACTTTTCATCTCAATCATTCATTCTACCTATATATATATATATATATAAAGTTTACGGATTTAGAATTTATAGGTTTAGATTGTAGAGTTTAGAACTTAGGGTTTGAAGTTAAAAATTTAGGGTTTATATATACATATAATTTGAAGGAATGTATGTACAAATACTATCATTCATGCTTTTGTGCTTTTTGAGTGGTCACATTGAAGAGCTTCTATTGGAAGGTAAAGAAATGAGAATATTATTTTATATTTTGAAATAGTATGTTAATTTTTGTATCCATGAGTTCCTTTTAATACTTTCAATGGAGACCTTTGAGGGAAAATATCCTAGATAATAACTAGTTACTATTGAAATTATAATAACTTTAATCCAATGCTCTATTATTATTATTATTATTATTATTATTATTATTATTATTATTATTATTATTATTATTACAAAAAATCTTGATAATGGATAAAATTGGGTTGAAAATCTGGATTTAAAAGAATGATTGGATGATTGAATTATAATCTAGGTTTAATTTACATTCACTTTTTAGAAATCAAATATAATGATTATCAATTAAGTTATATTTATAAAAGGTTGGTGTATTATCCTTTTATTTTAATTGGATTAATTTATGAAAAATGAGGTGGTTTTAACATGAAAATGGAGATATAACAATGATTTTTTTTACATAATTGAAACTTATAATATTATTTATAAACTATTTGGAACAAAGAAGAGTTATTTGACACCTTTGAACCCAAGTGGTCCAAGTGAAAAAACGAATGATATTCATCTTTAGAGACCCAGGTTCACATCGCTTTTACAAGGTGTATGTGCATTGTCAAAACGTTAAGAATATGTATGAACAAATACTACCTTATAATCATATTCAGTGATGGAGGTCCCCCCACCCCCAAGAATTTTTTCCAGCTTTGTCCTATATAAATTTCTTTACATTTTTTTTTGAATTTGTCCCCCTCCCTTACAAACATTTATATTTTGTTTCCCAAACCCTAAATTATGGCTCCGTCCCTGATCACATTAAGACTATTAAAAAAAATTTATGCGGCACCTTTGTAAATATGGTTAGAATTTGGTAATTACGAAACAAATTGGGTGTAGTTTATTTTATTTTTAAAAATTCTATAGCTTCCTCATGATTAACAAAGATAATTAAAGATTTCCAAGAAAACCCTATCATTCATAAGACAAAAGAATGAAGGAAAAAGCTTGACATCTATAACAAACTAATCATGAACAACTTTATGAGATTCTACAATCTAATAATCTTCTTTTTGTACTCCTTTTCTTTTTCTTCAAAGTAAAGAATCAAATTCACCAAGAAACTATAATAAAAATGTATATTTAATCTCAAAAACCAATTGAATTATATATAGTTTACTTGAGTCTCCTAATACATCAATGATTTTACGAGATAGACTTATAAGGAATTTAATTTAATTTCATATTTTGTTCGATATTTTGAATGTGTTCTCGTAATAACATCTGTTCAATTTTAATAGTTGAGAGACTCTCAAACCCGAAAACAAGCCTAAAAAGAAAAATTCCCACATTTTAAATCAAGCCAGATTTAGGTAAATAAAGTGTTTGTTCGTTAATATGAGATATAAGTTCAATACAAACTCAATTAAACTCGAACTATGAATACCTCTACAATGGAAATTCTAAATATATAGCACAAATCTTCGCATATACCTAAATAGTTGGGTTCTTATCGGTAGAGGTGACAAACGGATCATTCGGTTCGATTTCAGTTCGGGTCATTTTAGGTCTGATATCATTCGATTCAATTTCGTTTCACTTCGATTTTAGTTCGGGTCTATGGTGATTCAAGTCATATCGGGTCGGTTAATATCGAGTCAATTATTTTCGGTTCGGGTCAATGGGAGATTGGTCTGTTTTAATTGGGATTTTAGATCGAGTCAGATTTTTTACACACTGTATGGGCTTTATAAAGCCAATATATTTGACTTTTTGGTGAGTTGAGTGATAGTTCACATCTTTTCTTTCTTTATTCCTTTTAATATATATATTTTTATTTCGGGTTGTCTTCGGTTCATGTTGCTTTCTGTTTGGGTCCATTTAATTTGGGCCCATTTCAGTTCAATTAAAATTCGGGTCAGTTTTAGTTTAGTTTATTTCGAGTTTCGGATTATGTTCGGGTCGATATCAGATTTCGGGGTCACATTTGTCAGGTCTACTTTTCAGTCATCAAGTCCAAACTTTGATAATTCTGTAGCAGAATGAAAATGATAGGTGGATATAGGTTTCAAGCACGAAGATTGGTAGACATATCCATCGATTTGGTCCAACAAAAGCTCCCCAGAAAACTAGATACGGTTCCCAGAAAAGGTAACCACTTCTGATGTACTTGAAAGTGGGGAATATAATAGAACATTGCAGTTTCCAATTGGAATGTCCGTAAACAAAACTGAGGCTTGTTTTTCCTTGCTTTTCAAATTAATTTTTGGCTTTAAAAACTAGTTTGAGGCCAAAAACAATAAAAAATAGGTAAGTTTTAACTGCTTTTTAGTTTGGTTTGAAAAGTACTATTCAAAAGCTGAATTTTTTAACTTTTAACTTTTCTAAAAACATTTTTAAGTAAAATTACTTATATATTCCCGTTTAAATCACCAATTCTTTTATATTTTCAAAAAAATGTCAAAAAAAATATTTTATCTACTTAAAAGAACTTTTTGATAGAAATATCAAACAATCTTATTTTAAACCAAACAATCCAAAAATACTTTTTAAAATCACTTTCTCACCGTATTTTCCAAAAGCAATACCAAACTGGTCCAAAGCCACAGTTCCGAACAGTTTAGGCATTTGAAAAATCAGCAAACTTACCATAAATCGAAATCAATGCAAGGTGTAACACACGTACAAGCATATACCAAGACTTTAAGAATTATTCATGTTTTGCAGATTTGTAAAAATATTGGAAATTGAAATTATTGAGAAAATAAAAAAATGAAAAAGACTGTGTTGGGGGGGGGGGGGTTGTAGTAAATTGAAATCAGGCAGCTGTCTTGAGTTTCTTTGTGATTCCGGCGATGTACTTCCCTTGGTGGAAAGCTTGTGCCAACTCGAGTTCGGATGGCATTCTCGATCCATCTCCAGCGTAGGTACCTGCCCCGTAAGGGCTTCCGCCTTTCACTTGCTCCATCTCGAACATGCCAGCACCAAAGCTGTATCCGATGGGAACGAATATCATCCCGTGGTGAACAAGCTGAGTGATTGCAGTCAACCTGTGATTGATTAGGAAAAATAATTAGATGCAAGTTAGGTTTCCGTTGTCGTTCCATTTAATATTTGGTTGTTGCAAGTCTATTGTATGATGTTAATGTAAGAACTTACGGTGTAGTCTCTTGTCCGCCACCCTGTGATCCAGTGCTATAGAATATCCCGGCGGGTTTTCCTGCAAGTTGCTGAGTTCTCCATAGACCTCCAGTTGCATCCATAAATGCTTTGAATTGGGCAGACATCATTCCGAATCTTGTCGGGAATCCAAAAATAAACCCATCAGCCTCGGCAAGATCATTTGGTGTAATAATCGGTACATCACTTTTCGGTGGTGCGCTCATCTTTCCAAGAATCTCTTCCGATAGTCTCAGGGACCTGTACCGAATATATACCACAATTACTTCAATTACATTTTCAATCCTATAAATGTTGTTCAACAAATCAATCCTGAGTAGCTTATCTATATGAATTTGAAACAGCAGGGGTTAACAAAACTTGGTTAAATAAATGAAAGGCAATGAATCAAATCAAGGAATGATTTCACAGATAAAAAAGAGCTCAATCGAGAAAATTTTAACCATTACATTGCATTTTAAAATATTCTCCACCTTTCTGAATCCATAAATAAATTAGGTTTTTCAACCACGGCAGCATGGTGCAGATTATTACCTGCCATAGTGTGGCTTCAACACCTTCAACAGATGCAGCTCCTTTCTTTATTTCTTCTGCAAGTTTTTCCACATGTCCATACATGGAATAGTATCTATAACATAAGTGAGAAGATTTGATCAAAATGTATCCCCAAAAGAGAAGATTTGGTAAAAGGAGTTCACTATATTCACAAAAGAACTAAGCACAATTAAGGTTACCGGAACAGAAAAAGATCATAAAGAATATAATAATAACAGAACATGACTGAACCAAAGAAGTATGTTTCTAGGTAATACAAAGGAAGGTAACAGTTTTCACGAATTATATTACACATTATGGTCATGAAATTTTGGCCGGTAACAAGGTCAGTTGGCTATCATCATGAAACAATATGGTCAGAAAGTTTAAACTGAATTTCAGACACCACTGGACCACTTGGTTCAATGCCCGACTAACTGCCAATCACAATATGTTACAAATTGTGAAACGTGATGAACAAGATACAATCAACCAATAATCAGCAAGTGTTGAAGTCTGAGTTGAAATCATAGAAATATCATTGTAACAATCAAACAAGAAATCTATTATAGTTCAAAATTTAGCGTGCCAGCCCATAAACCAACACTTTGAGAACTATTTTCAGGACAAATGGATGCAAATATATGACTCAAAAGTGGGGGGAGCTTGAAGATCAACGCCTCGATAAGGTGCAAAATAAACAACAGAACTATATCATTACTCATCTACAAGACTACAATAACACGGGGCACAGGGCTATAAGGTTAATGCTGCCATAAACCAGGATATCAGAATAGAACTAAAAATATTGAACCAACAAATATTAAACTACAGATTTAGTGCATAATAATAATTGCATAGTATAGAACTAATCTAATCACTCCTACAAAGAACGTGCTATGGGCTTACATAGACCGTGTTACACGGGATAAATGTTTTAGTCATTTCAAGAAAAAATTAAATGTCAGATGTTGCTTGGAAATGATGCCAAGAAATTTATCTTATGTCAAATTGTCAATACCTACGGTTGTCATTGGTTTTCAAATTCCAGAAATCAGATGGGCACACAGTAAGTGTACAACTACAACGAAAGCATCCAAAGGTCTACAGAGTGCAAAAATCTACAATAACATAGTAATTCTGTAACATTCCAAATGTAAGTCTAACATGTGGTACTTACTAAAACATGACAAGTATTTTGTTGTTCAAAACAATGATGAGGAATTTAATGTCCTTAGTCCCACCATTCAGATAGGTTTAATATCTTAAGAACTTGCTCTGGCCCTAAGAAATAAATTCCTGGCTCCACTTGAGTCCTGCTTAACCTTGTTCTTGGAGGACTCACACATATGGAGCAATTAAGTCACAACAAACAAGTACAGAACATGATAGCAGCAACATGTGATAGTGACTCAAGTACACATATAGGGAATAGTTGTGATCTTAAACTCAAAAACTTGTCAGCAAATAAAAGAAACAGACTCCTCTGCCTAAAATCGACAACCTGCCTTCATCCATATTATCGTTCAACAAATTCAAGTTCCTTACATAGGTAATATGTCTCACTTACCAAGTCATTGAGAGAGTAGTACACAAATCCCTTGATTACTCGGATAGCATTATAATTTTAAAGCTAAACTCGAAAGAAGAACATAGCCTTTCTCAACCCAAATCTATATGCAACATGCACAATTTCCAACAAACAATTAAATCATGGTTTAATAAAATATGCAAAACAGATCCAGTTAAGATTTCATGGTTTTCTACACTCGGCTCATTCCATTTTCTACCATCTAATCGCTTCCCCTCCATATTTCAAACGTATCAATCCAAGCAGACATAATCGAATTGAAAACTAAACTTTACCTTCTTTATCATGCCTTATAAAATAGCTCAATCCCAATACATCTGAAACTACGGGAGTCCGTAACTCCTAAGGTTATTTCTAAACTAACTGACTACAAAAAATCAATGGCCAGGAAAAAAAAAAGAATTGATACTGCATTTCTCTAGTATCCAACTCGAAATTAATTTCGAACTTAAAACAATTAAAACTCTCATTTTTCCAGCTCCAGATATTCTAATTATACGACAGGAAACTAATTTTTCACTCTAAATATTCTAATATTAACTGAAATCCCAAACTTTCTGTTAAATTATAAACACAGAAAAGAAACAGAGTTCAGCAGAGTCAGAACAAATCAGATGAACTAATTTAAAAAAATTAAATCAAATAAAAGCTAAAAGAAGATAGAAAAACAATCACAAATCTCAAACTCAACCAAAGTAAAAAAAAAAACAGTCAAGCATCACAATCAACAACATTTCACACAGAAAATAATTAATAAAAAAAGGGAAAATAGAATTAATAATACATACACAATATACACTTTGGTTGCCATTGGTGAATTCCTCAAAAATCACAATCAAATTATTCTCTTTTTTTTAAAAAAAAATCGTTCTTTTTTAAATTATCCGATAACAATGGTTGACGAGTGTGGACAAATGCGGAGCCCCGAAAGCTGTATTTATAGTTGAACAATGGGATTAATTTAATTAATCGCTAATTTTGTGATTTGAAAAAACGCCGCCGTATTAACGGGTTTTGGAAACGGGGTTGGTGGATTTATTTAAAAAATAAAAAATATAAAAGTAATGTTTGGTAAATAGTAATTTGAGCTAAAATTAGAGGCTTGACTAGTCAAATCCATTAATTTAGATATTTAGTAAATAACAGATTAGAATAGCGAATTGTCTAATTTTGAAAAAACTGCTAATAGAAACTTTTTAAAATTAGAGGTTTTGACATAATAGTTATAAAGATTATTTTACCCTTAATAACTATAAAAGATCTCCAAACAACTCAAATTTTAATATTTTGATTTTTAATTCTTCATCCTCACGTATTTATATTGTGACATTTGTAAACTAATATTTTTTATTTTTTTGTTATTCTCATACATTTATATTTGTATTTAACTTTAATAATTAATTAAATTATATTAAAAATAATTATATAAATAATAAATTAATATATAGATCCTTCAAATATGCTAGTAGGAGCCTTTTGAAATTAGAGGTTTTGACGTAAGAGTTATAAAGATAATTTTACCCTTAATAATTATAAAAAAAAATCTCCAAATAACTCAAATTTTAACCTTTTTTATTGTTAATTCTTCACCATCACGTATTTACATTCTGACATTTGTAAACTAATAGTTTTTGTTTTTTTCATTCCCACACATTTATATTTGTATTTAAATTTAATAATTAAATTATATTAAAAATAATTATATAAATAATAAATTAATATATAGATCCTTCAAATATAGTTAATAATGTTATATTAAAAAATTATTTTTCATAATCAAATTAATTAAATAAGTATCGAATATAATCATGTCTTTATATGTCAGTTTGCTTGTTTAAATAATCAAACAGCTATTAGTTATCAGTTAATTTTACTAAACACTTTTATACAATCAGCTAATACAATCCGTTAGTCAAATCAGCTAATGCAATCAATTATCAACTAATGTAATCTGCTATCAGCTATCCGCTAATTGCCAAACAATGCCGAAATAATAAGGTTACTTTACTACTTACCTAGAAACATTTATTATATTTTCTTTTTATCAAAGTAAGATCATGACCGTTAGATTTGGATTATGAGTTATGGGTTTAAATTTGATACACATGTTGTGTAAAATAAATTTTATATAAGCCGGCCTATTTTTACTATAAATCAAAATTAAACCTAAATCTTGAATCGTAAATTCTAAACACTAACCTTAAATTTTAAACCCTACAACCCAAACCCCTAAACTAAATCCTTAACCCCTAAAACTAAAAGGTCTGTGTAAACTGTATATTGAAGTTTTTCTCATGAGTTATTGCGTATTTTTATTTTTTGGGGAGGATTAATGGAATTTGGTGTCCATAAAAAAGGATGAACTAATCGGTGGTAATTGCATGACACTTTTTTTTTGTAACGTGCATATTCACCGTCCTATCTAAGTTTGAGGTAGGAGATTGCCCCTCACAATAATGTCATCTTCAAGATTTGAACTCGCGTTCTCTCTTTGGGAGTACAATGTGACTTACCAATGCACCAAACACTTTTTGGTAATGGCATTTTTATGTTGCCAAAATTTGACTATATTATTATTTGTATGTGATTTAGATTCGAGTAGTTTATCTGTATAATCTGTATCTTACTATCAAACTAAAAATAATTAATATATATTATCTTGTAATTAGACTATGATATTAAAAAATTATAATGATGAATAGAAATCAAAATAGAAAAGGTTGAACTACCAAGTTCTTTATAAAAAAATGTTTAGCTCGGCAATATTATGAAAGAATAAAGCTTAGTTTTTTTAACTAAAATATCTTATTATGTCTATAATTAATACTTGCGTTATGTAAAATAATTTTAAAAAACCTGCATGTTTACTCATTATAAAATCTAAATCTAAATTTTTAACTTTAAAATCTTAATCCATAAACTATAAACTTTAAATTTTAAATCTTATAAACTAAATCCCTAAATCCCGAATTTTATCCTTAACCCTAAAATAAAAAAGGTTGTGTAGTCTTTAGACTATACATTATGTGCATTGAATAATTTTTCTGTAAAAATTAATCTATTTAAAATTATGACTATTCTTGTTAATAAAATTCTTTTCAAATTTTGAATATAAATTTTCTTTTTATATATGTATTTTACAGCTACACCTGTAGTTTATTTGAAAGGTTCAAAGAAAGTTGCAAAAGTTCATGTTTGAATTAAAATATTATAATTTTCATTCATGGTTAGCTTTTTTTCCTTGACAAGAATTAAGGAATTCCACATTATAGATTGCACTACACACCATTGAGAAGCCAATTCAGCCTCTCTTTTTTCAGTCAACAAAATCCAACACCCTCTGTCATCCATTTCATGATATATTATATACATTTGCATGGTGCAATGGTCCATCATCAACGCCGACTACGACAACAACAACAACAATAATAATAATAATAATTCACACCAGATACCAATTTATATCATTTTATATGTCTTAAAAAAGTTGAGCTAGTTTTCACATGATTAGGGGTGCAAATGAATAGAGCGTTCGGCGAACTGTTCGTATAATGTTTGTTTATTAAGCTAAATAAATGAGTATGAATAAAATTTTTAAGCATAATGTCAAAAAATGCCCCAACGTTTGGCTGAATAGTCATTTTAGCCCCTATTATTTTTTGAAGCATTTTAACCTTCAACGTTTTATTTTAGGTCAAAATGGCTCCTCTACCTCTACGGATGAAAACAATCAACTGACGATAAATGACTTGAAATGACGTGACAAACCTACATGGCTGTACACTCCGCGATAGCAGTGTCATATAGACAAGTATGCTAACTTTACAGAATGACACATGAGTCAAAAAATAATTCTAAAAATTGTATAAAATATAAAATATTTTTTCCTTATGACGTGTCATTCTGTCAAGTCATTTCAAGTTGTTTATCGTCAGTTGGCAAATAGTTTTCCCGCAGAAGGGTCATTTTGACCCAAAATGAACCGTTAATGGTTAAATTGCTTCAAAAAAGAGAATAGGGGCCAAAGTGACTTTTTTCAATCAAATGTTAGGGGCATTTTTTGGCATTATGCCAAATTTTTATGTTCGTTTAATAAACAAATGAACACGAACAAAGGTGTATTCGGTTTCTTTATGTTCACGAACAAGCTCGTTTATCGGCTTGTTTATAAGTTCGTTTATTTGCTTGTTTAATTTTAAATATTGATGAAGGTAGGGACTAAATTGAACTCAATTTGAACTTTGAAGCCTAAGGAGCTTAAGGACTAATGGATTAATTTCACAACTTTGGAGTTCATTTATTTTTATTTGTTTAGTTAATATTTTTGAACGTATAAACGAACACGTTCGCGAACACTAAACAAACGAACACGAACACTTTCAAAAATAAATAAACGAACACGAACACAATATTAAAAATTAAAACGAACACGAACTGAACATAAATATCTTTAAAAATAAACAAACGAACATGATATAGTCTTATTAGTTCAAGCCCGATTCATTTACACCTCTACACATGAGTTTTTTTATGGTCTTTTGGTGCTCTCTCACCTAACTATAAACCATAATTAAGGGCTCATAAGAACTTCCTCCGGTGAAAAATTTGCATTTCATCCTGGCTTTGTGAAACCCTTTTCGGGGTAAATTTTAACTGATAATATTATAAATAAGTATTGGGTGTAATGGTAAAATATTAAACTTTTAAATGAAAATTTTGATTAAAAATAAGGGAGAGCTCCAAACCTGATCATGGACTCTAAAACAATCATATAAGATAAAAAAATGAATTAATACCACTAATCCTGTGTTAAAAAAGAGCTTGAAGTTTAGAATCAAACAGTTAATTGAACCCAAATATGTGGGTCAAATGGCAGCATTTTGTTGAAGATAGAAAAGTAAAAATATAGAAAGTCAATATTTTATTACCATGATCTCATTAGGATTTTAAGAGTTCAATTCAAACCCTATTGAAAAGGGGATGGAGATTTGATTCTTCCAGAATCTACACGTTTCATTGGAAATTTTTTATGTGATTTGATTTTTTGTTCAAAACTTTTCACAATGATCTTTGTCAATTTTTAACTGGATTTTTGATAAGTTAAATATGAATTTAGTAACTACGAGATGTGATGTGGCGGTTGTTCAACTCATCTTTAATTATGAAATCTAAGTTTAATTCTTATAGAAAGAATGTAGTACATTTCTTGGTTAGTTGTTTACCTTTCATTGCACTATAGAACTGTAGTGTGTTATGTGTTAATAGTATATCTACGACTTAAATTCATCCTGCAATAATACATTTCAGTGATCCCCTCAGGCTCCCATCACCCCTTCCATAATATTTCAATCTTTTATTTTTTGCTTGTTTTCTATGCTCCATGTTCATAATCATGTTGTTTTATATATCTGTGGCTTTGAAATCGGTACTGTATTGTTCGTTTCGAATCGATCATTTTGAATTTTTGTTCAAGAAAATTTCTCACCGGAAGGCATTTGCAGGAAAAAAATAAGAATCAAGTGTGACAGAAATTGTTACCGACAGTTTGGAGCATAACAGATTGAACGACCATACAACCTTTTCTTATCGAGCCTCTAACACAGACATACTTATTTCGTTTCTCGAAGACGGTCCATCATTTCCGGGTGAAGAATTTGCTTCAAAGGGTTCATTGTAAAACACGAAACCAGGTTGTTTAGGCGAAGGCAGTTCGTTACGACTTACCAACATCACAACCACGGATGACATGCTAGGTCTTTCCTCAGGATGCTTTTGTACACATAACAGGCTGATGTGTATGCAACGTAACAACTCCGGCAGATTGCCGGTCTCGACTAAGAAATCACCAGCAAGAACCAAAGGCTTGTCTTCTTTCCATAACCTCCAAGCCTGCATCCAAAATTTAAAACATCTTAGCATTTGTAGTTTAGGTGACAAAATGTAATGATAATACAATCTGATGAGGTTTACATGTTCAATGAGGTTTCTGCTTTGGTCTGCAAGATAAAAACCTCTATTCTTTCTTCCACTTATAATCTCCAACAATAAAATCCCGAAGCTAAAAACATCCGATTTTACCGAAAACTGTCCATCAATAGCATATTCTGGTGCCATATAGCCACTGTAGAAATTTGTCGGGTAAAAAAATGAAGTTTGTTTGATGGGGATTAATGGATCAAACAGTATGACAATGCCATAATAGTACACTTACTAAGTTCCAACTACTCTGTTCGTATTGGCTTCTGTTTGGTCTTTTCCAAAAACTCTTGCCAAGCCAAAATCCGAAATTTTCGGGTTCATCTCACTATCAAGTAGCACATTACTAGTTTTCAGATCTCTATGGATAATCCTCAACCTCGAGTCTTGATGAAGGTAGAGTAGTCCCCTCGCAATCCCGCAGATAATTTGGAAACGCTTGGACCAGGTTAATGCTGCACGTTTCGTTTGATCTGGAAAGCACGCTTTCATGTTAGTCCTACGTCCTATTCGATCATTGAGGAAGCAAAAGTGATAATGTTGAGAGGTTTTTCTAATGATTTATCAGACCAAAAATGAAAGAGTCAAGACTTCCATTAGGCATGTATTCATAAACCAGCATTCTCTCATCTCCTTGAATGCAGCAACCAAGAAGCGTCACAAGATTCCGATGCTGAAGTTTGGCAATCAACCTTACTTCATTCTTAAACTCGGTCGGTCCTTGTCCAGAACTCTTTGAAAGTCTCTTCACTGCTATTTCTTGTCCATTTGGTAGTGTTCCCTGGAAAATTTTACAGTATTTCAATGAGCTTTCGATAAAATCGTATACTTAGAGATCACTATACTAAAATATAAAATTTACCTTATAAACAGGACCAAAGCCTCCTTCACCTATCTTGTGACAAAATGAAAAACTAACAGTAGCTTGAGCTATTGTACCAAACTCGAATACTGCAAGCTCCATATCTTCATTCTCTTTATCACTAAGGTTCTTGTCTTCAACTTCATCTGAAAAAAATTATAATTCGTGTAAAATGATTACATTTATGAGAACCATAATTAGTGTTACCTTTTATCTTTCTCCTGCTTCTGCGAATGTAGCAAACAACTAACAGAAACCCGAAAAAGGCAGCAATTACAGTTGTAAGTATGATGGCAAGCTTCACCTTAGAGTTTTTCTTCAGTTCTGAAATTATCAATATTGGTCAGGATGCACAAATATTAATTATTTATTACACAAATCCAAAAAACATTACCACAAGATGTAATAAGAACATGTTCTAGCTATGTAAACTAGTACCTGTTTCTGAAGCAGACACTCTGATGTAAAGATCCTGACCGTCTGATTGCAATTGTTTGATATCAATCAGATCACCAAACCACATCACGCAGCCGCTACCGCCTCTTGTAACATCAAAATTAGTGTATGCCATGCAAGAACAGTTCCTCAAGCACTCATCCCTACATTCCTTGAGATTCATAGTTGTACTTACCCAAGAATTTGTGGTGTCTGGGGTTTTCACATTCCTAATTCTGATAAATCCATCTCCTTTCTGGCAGTCCAATGGCTTACTGTGTATACACCCTCCGGAGTAATCCGATGAGCTCCATCTTTGGGGCCATTTTGGCATGAACCCTGTCAAACATTGACAATAAGCTGGAAGGTTATTGTTATCACAGTTCCCATTTGGACCACAACGTTCATATCTGTCACAATAGTCAGTTGGGATGACTATAGTCTGCCGCCAGGTTTGAGTTTCTGTATTCCATGTGTACCTTTCTCTTCCACTATCAGTTTGGTTCAAAACAACCCTGGACAGCACTGATTGGTTTTTGAGGAAATATATGTAGTAAACCTCATTTTCGTTCCACACAAACTCATAATCAAATACCCGACTTGACCTTGAATTTGGTGCACCACTAAATCCAGTGCCAATCCATAATCCACTCCGAGAGTACTTCTGTAAGCCTTTCCATAGCACCATTTCAGGGCTTCCTTCAAGTTCTACACCATAAGTAAGATCACCTGGAGATGGATCACCCCAGTTCTTCCAGGCGGAGAGTCTTCGATCAATGCCGGTTCTTAAATCAACACCAATTTTCATCCCTGGTAACATTGTATCTGTTGGATAATCAAAGCTTTGCCATAGGTAGTTCTCCGGATTACTATTCTTTCCATCTCTAACAACAAGATTACCATTGTCCAGGAGCTGCAATACTGGATTACGAGCACTTCTTGTCGTATTAGTCGACCAAACAGCTGTTGTGTTCTGAACTTGAAGCACA
This sequence comes from Hibiscus mutabilis, assembly GCA_019671005.1. Taxonomy (NCBI): domain Eukaryota; kingdom Viridiplantae; phylum Streptophyta; class Magnoliopsida; order Malvales; family Malvaceae; genus Hibiscus; species Hibiscus mutabilis. The sequence goes on from CM033742.1 coordinate 37,216,756, forward strand.
ATTCTGCCACTAATTTCTATCTTCAACAAGCCAGTGGAATCGTTTATTGGGTTCATCCTGTTTGCCACCCAAACAACAGTTTGCATGGGGATGTTGTTGTACCAGATTCCCAGGTAGCGGTTCTTGGAAGTGCCTGGAGAGAAGAAACCTAACACAAAGGTTCCACCATTGGAGACCAAGGTCATGCCATCAGTGAGTGACTCTACCGGAGAAATAGTGTCGATTGCGGTTGAAGCTTTCAAGAAGATGATGAGGAAACAACAAGCACTGTAGAAATAGAAAGCCATTTCCATTGATGTCTAGTCTGATAGCACACTGCTTGCAGAATTAAGTAGGCATTCCATTTTATTGAACACTTTAAATGCAAGCAATGACTATAAAGACAGAGATTACAAGTATTTTATATTCAACTGACTTTGAAGATGCTTATATTCTTCTTTTAAAAAAAGGAAGTTTACAATTGGTCGTGCAAAAATAGAAACTGTATTCAATTTAGAATGCAAGGACAATGAGTCTGACCAAGGACCGTTCAGAGTACAATTAAAAAACATGCATTTCTACTTGCAAATTTTCAAATCAATAATTATTAAGTGAAGATGGTTAACCAAAAGTCAAGTCTTTCATCAGACTTTTTGCCAAACTTCTGCTTATTTGATCAGAAACATAATTTACAGACTAAATCAAAACTTCAAGGTATGTCTTCTGAATTTACAAGAAATTTCCGACACATATGTCTAAAGGGTCACATAAGATTTGGTCTTGTTTAAATGTGTTATATCGGAGATATACCGGCGGCGAACAATAACGGTAAAACAACAAAGTTGGTGATCACAAAGGAAACTTGCATAGAAAGTATTCTATTCAACATAGGTTTCCTACTCTTCGTTGAACAAGGAAGAATTTTAGTTCCACTTGGATTTAAACTCCTTCATAACGCGGAGAATATATATATATATATATATAACAAAGAATCTTAGTCTAAAGAGAACTTCAGTCTACGAAGGATACCAACCCAGAAAACACTAATTAGTGGAGAACATTATCTCTCCCGGAATAAATTTGGGTCACAACTCTAACAAGATGCTAGTATTAAATTTCACCAACTTGCACCCTTTTCAATTTTTTTGTTCTTTTTTTTGAATAGCATATAAAGAACCACCAGTTGAATTAGCCTTTGTAATATCACCTACACGATCTGTTTAAATTATGACCGTATTATCTGGCTATTTACATTGGAAATTTTAGATGTTATGGGGTTTAGCGCTAAATTGCAGCAACTAAACTTTTAATGTATTAGCCCTGTGTCATATCAGGTATTGGTCAACGGAAGTCGAACGGTAAGTTCTTTCCGAAGCAAGGACTACGTCGGAGTGATCCACTCTCCTCTTATCCGTCTGTATTATGTCAGAATATTTTATCCTTGGAGCCCCTAAAGGCTGAAGGTGACCAAAAGTTATAGAAGATCAAGCATAATAATCGGTGTTCACCAATTTCTCATTCGTTGTTAATACATGACAGCTAAATTTTCTTCAATGCTACAGAACACTCATGCCGAATGTATAAATCTGAACTTTTTCTCAGCCCTAGTGGCAAACCCGCACGTAAACTATGGTTTGTAGGTTCTTGGGGGTTAAGCAATCTTTGAAACTTGGTAAGTATTTTATATTCAACTGACTTTGAATATGCTTGCTTGTTTTCTTGAGTTCAGATTGTTGAGAAACATTCCTTGATCAACTCCAGGAACAGGAACTGATATTAACTTTGCAATAGTTTAACCTTAAAAATCAATATTGGGATGAAGTTAATATAAGTCTACTTCTAGACTACAAGAATTTAAAACTATGAGTTTGACCAAGAACAATTCAGAGTGCAACTAGGTATGTCTTCTGAAATTCCAAGAAACTGCAAACACATTGTTAATGATAGTTTGGAGCATAACAGATTGAATGAACCATGGAATCCTTTTTTTACCGAGCCTCTAATAATGATAAACTTATTTCGTTTCTTGAGAACCATCTGCCGGTGAAGAATCTGCTTCAAAGGGTCTCTTGTTGAACAAGAAACCAGGTTGTTTAGGCGAAGGCAATTCATTATGACTTCCCAGCATATGAACCACGGATGACATGCTTGGTCTCTCCTCAGGATGCTGCTGTACACATAAAAGGTTAACGTTGATGTATCGTAACAGCTCGGATAGATCTCCAGTGCCTACTACGAAATCATCAACAACATCCAAAGGCTTGTCTTCTTTCCATAATATCCATGCCTGCAGCAAAACTTAAACCTTTAAGCAATTGTAGTTGAAGTAGCGAAATATAATGATAATAGTAGCATTTGATGTTTACATGTTCAATAAGGTTGCCTCTTTGATCTGCATGATAAAATCCTCTATTCTTTCTTCCACTTATAACCTCCAACGATAGAATCCCAAAGCTGAAAACATCTGATTTTACTGAAAACAGAGCATCGGCAGCATATTCTCGTGCCATATAACCACTGCATAACGTTGTCAGATAAAGAAAATGAAGATTTTATTGGGATTTATGGGTCAAATTGTATGGAAAAGGCATAAAAGTCCACTTACTAAGTTCCAACTACTCTATTTGTATTGGCTTCTGTTCGGTCTCCTCCGAAAGCTCCTGCCATGCCAAAATCAGAAAATTTTGGGTTCATCTCACTGTCAAGTAGAACATTACTAGCTTTTAAATCTCTATGAATAATCCTTAATCTTGTGTCTTGATGAAGGTAGAGTAGTCCCCTAACAATCCCGCAGATAATTTGTAAACGCTTGGACCAGGTTAATACTTCACGATTCGTTTTGATCTTGAAAGTACGCATTCAGGTTAGTCCTACGTCATATTCGATCATTGAGGATGCAATGTTTAGAGGCTTTCTAATAATTTATCAGACCAAAAATGAAAGAGTCAAGGCTTCTATTAGACATGTATTTGTAAACCAGCATTCTCTCATCTCCTTGAATGCAGCAACCAAGAAGCCTCACAAGATTCTGATGCTGAAGTTTGGCAATCAACCTTACTTCATTCTTAAACTCGGTCAGTCCTTGTCCTGAACTCTTTGAAAATCTCTTCACTGCTATTTCTTGTCCATTTGGTAGTGCCCCCTGCAAAATTTTGCCATATTTTAATGAGCTTTCAATAGAATGTATACTTAGAGATCACTATACTAAAATACTGTAAATCTTACCTTGTAAACAGGCCCAAAACCTGCTTCACCTAACTTGTTACGAAATGAAAAACTATCAGTAGCTTGAGCTATTGTACCAAACTCAAATACTGCAAGCTACGTATCTCCATTTTCGTCTTTATTCTCTCTATCACTTATATTCTCGTCTTCAACATCATCTGAAAAGAAGTATAAACATAGAGCTTAAATTCCCATCGAAATAAAAAAATCCCCAAGCACCTGGTTTATGCACTATGGCCCTCTGTGTTTCTTTTAGAAAATGGGGCGAAGATTAGGATTTGGCATTTGTAGCAAAGAACAAAATGATTACATTTATGAGAACCATAATTAGTGTTACCTCTTAACTTTCTCCTGCTTCTGCGAATGTAACAAACAACCAACAGAAACCCCAAAAAGGCAGCACTTACAGTTGCAAGAATGATGGCAAGCCTCACCTTAGACTTTTTCTTCAGTTCTGCCATTATCAATATTGACCAGGATGCACAAATATTAATTATTTATTACACAAGAACCAAAAACATTACCCCAAGATGAAATAAGAGCATGTTCTAGCTTTGTAAACCAGTACCTGCTTGTGAAGCAGACACTCTGATGTAAAGATCCTGTCCGTCTGATAGCAATTGTTTGATATCAATCAGATCACCGAACCACATCGCGCAGCCGCTACCTCCTATTGTAATGTCTAAATTAGTGTATGCCATGCAAGAACAGTTCCTCAAGCACTCATCCCTACTTTCCTCGAGATTCATAGTTTTACTTTCCTCAAGAACAGTTTCTCAGTACATTCTAGAGGGTGGCAACAAGGTTCTCAACTCTGAGTTTGTTTCATACAAACAACAAGACAGTGCGTTGTGTTCGTGGCTTCTTTCTTCTGTTGGTCCCTCGGTGTTGCCTGCGTTGGTCAATTTCAAGACAACATTAGATATCTGGGAAAAGATTCATCTTCTTTTTTCAGTTTCTTCGACTACGAAGATTATGCATCTTCATTGTTCGTTGAAACGCCTGAGAAAGCGTGATCAAAGTATGCGTGAGTACTTGGCTCAAATTCAGGCGATCTGTGACAGTTTGGCCGCATGTGGAAACCCGTTAACTGACACCATGCACATCTCTACGATTCTTTCTGGCCTGCCACCGGAGTATGAACCGGTGGTGGCCGTCATTACCTCCAGCCAGCAACCATACAAGATTGACGGTGTGTGTAGTGTACTTCTGGATACAGACGCTTGACAGCAAGATTTTCTGGCTCAGGTTAATATGGCTCAAGGCCCAGCAGGTAGTACTTCTAAGCAAAGCCCACATTTCTTTGGTTTCTTGGGTCAGGGTTATCAGAATCTCAACACTGGCGTTAGTCTGCATCCAAGATCTTTTCAAGATCAGGGGTACTCTCAGAGAAATGAGGGGTACTCTCAAAGAAACGTTCAAGATCAGGGGTACACTCAGAGAAACTTTCAAGATCAGGGGTTTCGATCCCCAGAAACCTTTCTTGTGTTTCAAGTCAATCGTTGTGGTTCGTTTCGAGGACGTGGAGGAAGACATTTTGGAGGAAGATCATGGGTTCAATGTCAAATTTGCGGCAAGATTGGTCATTTAGCCAGCCGGTGTTATTTTCAGTTTGATAAGATGTATGAGGGGATTGGTAATTCCTTAGCCAATCACTGTTTTGTATCTGGAGAAGTGATGGAAGAACAAGTTGATTCTCAAAATGAAGAGTCAGTCCACTTGGTAAGTTCTGAATTAGGAGTTTCTTCTGTCTCGGATGGAGTTGTTACTGGGTATGGTGATACTGCCTGGTATCCAGACTCGGGTGCAACGACTCATTTGACCCCGGATGAAGGTATGATTACTCAATCTATTCCTTATTTTGGGTCTGGTAAAGTGTCTGTCGCGAATGGTATGGCTGTTCCTATTGCTAAAGTTGGTAAGGCTTCTGTTCCCTAATGTTAAATAATTTGTTGCACGTACCTACAATTAAGAAAAACCTACTTTCTGTTTCAAGGTTTACCAAAGATAACAATGTGTCTGTTGAATTTTATCCAAGTTTTTGTGTTGTGAAGGATCTAGCAACCCATCGGGTGATTCTGCACAGTTTGGAAAGTGAAGGATTATACAAGCTCTCGTCTGTTGAAGGCTTAAAACATGCTTGTTCAGCTGCTGATTGTTGTCTAGGTTCTGATGAGTCTATTTTAGTTTTAAATTCATTTGCAGAAGATAATGTTTACTCTGTCACTAGTTGTTTAGGGCCTAGGAATGCTTCTACTTCTGATTTGGATGTTGTGGTGACTGAATGTAATTTTGTTTCTGATAATTCTGTAGAACTTTGGCATAGAAGGTTAGGCCATTCTTCTAATGCAACGCTGAATATGATGTTGGATATCTGTAACATTTCTTCTGATAATAAGATGTTCTTTTATGAAGCATGTCGCCTTGGAAAAAGTCACAAACTTTCTTTTCAACGATCTTTGACTTCTTATGATCAACCTTTGCAGTTAGTTCAAATAGATCTATGGGGGCCTGCTCCCTTAATTTCTAATAATTTTTCTTATTACATTAGTTTTGTTGATGCGTGTGCCAGATATACCTGGATATATTTTTCGCATCGAAAGTCTGATGTTTATAATGTAGTTGTCTCCTTTCATAAGATGGCTGAAAGGCAATTTAACTGTAAGCTACAAACTGTCCAAACTGATTGTGGGTCAGAATTTAAACCTTTATCTTCATATTTTACTCAGAGTGGAATTATTCTACGCAATACTTGTCCATATACTTCAGAACAAAATGGTATGGTAGAGCCTAAACATAGGCATATTGTTGAAATTGGCCTTACGCTAATGGCACAAGCCTCAGTTCCTTTCAAATTTTGGTCTGATGCTTTTTATACAGCTGTTCATCTTATTAATAGAATGCCAACTAAAGTTTTGCAGGGTCAAACTCCTTAGGGGAAACTTTTTAAGGAAAAACCTGATTACAATAGCTTAAAAGTGTTTGGCTGTCAATGTTTTCCTCTGACACGACCTTATAATCAACACAAGCTGCAGTATAGATCACAAGCTTGTGTCTTTCTGGGTTACAGTGCTCATCAGAAGGGTTATAAATGTCTCAATAATGAGGGTAAGCTATTTGTATCTAGACATGTTCAATTTAATGAGACCAAGTTTCCTTTTGCAGATAAGTCAAAAGATTCTAGTGATAAAGGTGATGGGTTTGCTGCTGTTTCAAAGTTTTGTAAACCAAGACTTCTCACAAGAGCAATTGGTCAATCTGGTGGTTCAATTGCGTCTATACAATCTGATGGCTCAAGCAGTAACGGTCAAAGTTCGAGGCATGAGTCAGCAACTTTGGACAGACCCTTAGCTCAACCTAGTAGTTCTTTGCCTCTGCCTTTAAACAGCCCTGACCAGGGATCAGTAGGCAGAGTGAACTCAAAAGGGTTAAACAGATCCTCTAGTTCAATGGATAATGAAGATGTTCATGATGGCTTGCCAACTGTTGCAGTTAGTCCTATAGAAAATATAGAGGTTCAAGATCCATACATCAGAGTACATCCTGTGGCTAATACAGAAGATCAAGTACATCATGTGATTAATACCGAAGATCAAGTACATCCTGTGATTAATTCAGAAACTCAAATCTGTCCATCAGAAAATGCTCAGTTTCAACTTAATTCAGAAACTCAAGTCTGTTCATCAGAAAATGCACAGTTTCAACCTTCAAGTGATCAAAATTCTACTTCAAGTGGTCATCAAAATGTCACAAATGCACAGTTTCAACCTTCAAGTGGTCAAAATTCTATCAAGTGGACTTCAAAATGTCACTTCTGCTTCTACTTGGAAGAATACTCATCATATGACTACAAGGTCGAAAGCAGGAGTGTTTAAGCCCAAAGTTTTTAATGTTGAAGTTGCAACAGTTGAGTCGACAGATGTTTTTCAGGCTATGAAGGAGGATAAATGGAGAGAAGCTATAGTAAAAGAGTTCGAAGCTCTAGTTAGCAAAGGCACATGGGAATTGGCTGTTCTACCTACTGACAGAGTTCCAATAGGATGTAAGTGGCTGTTCAAAGTTAAAAAGAATCCAGATGAGAGTGTGGCTAGGTATAAAGCAAGGTTAGTGGCCAAAGAGTATTCTCAAAAAGCAGGGTTTGATTACAGTGAGACTCATAGTCCTGTGGTTAAGCCTGTTACAGTAAGAGTTTTATTGAGTCTAACTCTCAGTAAAGGTTGGGTGTTGAGACAAATAGACGTTGACAATGCTTTTCTAAATGGGGATCTTTTAGAAGAGGTTTACATGGTTCAGCCTCCTGGGTTTGAACAACAAGGCAGTGACGGCAGTCAGCTAGTTTGTCGATTGAAGAAGTCCCTCTATGGTCTAAAACAGGCCCCTAGGGCATGGTTTGAGAAGTTTCGAGCATATCTTGTGGATAACCTCAAGTTCAAAGAATCATTAGCGGATGCTTCTTTATACTTCCGAGAAGCAAGTGGCAACAAAGTATATATCATGGTGTATGTCGGTGATGTTATAATCACAGGAGATAATGCAGCAGAGGTTGGTTCTGTCATAAAGGAAATTAACGCAGCTTTTTCACTCAAAGATCTGGGAAAGCTGGATTTTTTCTTAGGCATGACTATTCAACGTGTTGAGCAAGGAATAATTCTAAGCCAAAAGAAACATATCTCGATAAGGTGAAAATGGCCAATGCTAATCCAGCTCCTACACCTATGGTAACCACTCCTCATTTAACTGCTTCTGATGGAAATCCATGTTCAGATAAGACCTTGTTCAGACAAATTGTTGGAACATTGCAACACGTATGCACAACCAGACCTGATATACAATTTGCAGTGAATAAAGTTAGTCAGTTCATGCAGTCACCATTAGACAAACATTGGAAGGCTGTTAGAAGAATAGTCAAATATCTTAAGGGCACCATGAATCATGGGTTGCTTTTCAATATGTCGCCAGCTCTCACAACGTTGGTTGGCTACTCAGATTCTGATTGGGGATCGAGTCCAGATGATAGGCGTTCAACAGCAGGGCATTGCATATACTTGGGAGGTAATTTAGTTGCCTGGAGCTCTAAAAAGCAAGGAGTTGTGTCACGTTCTTCAACCGAAGCCGAGTTCAGAAGCTTAGCCAATGCTATGTGTGAAGCCATGTGGTTCAAGTCTCTCCTTACAGAACTTGGACTATCTCTCACTTCTTCACCCACTCTTTGGTGTGACAATACAAGTGCAATTGCGCACTCTTCAAATCCTGTTCATCACGCGAAACTTAAACATGTGGAGCTTGATTTATGCTTTGTCAGGGAGAAAGTAGCAGAGGGATCTTTCCAGATCAATTATGTTCCAGCAATAGATCAGGTTGCAGATATTCTAACCAAGCCCTTATCAGCTTCTTTTTTTGTGCTGCTCAGAGAATGTCTAAGGGTATTTTCTCCCGAGGAATTAAGTCTGCAAAGTGCTAATAGTGTGTTGTTTCATCAACAATCAACAGAATAGGAGAAACATGGAAGTGTGTTAGATATCTCAACTCAAGAACATGAAGAAGCATGGAAGTATGTTAGATGAAGTTATAGAAGATCAAGAAATTATAAATAAGTTTCTGTTGTAAATAAGTTTCTGTTATAACAGCTGTCAAGGATTCTATCTAGGAAACTCTTGTATAAATAGACTCTATTCTTTAATGAAAAGTACGCTGGTTTTTACAGAGACTGGATTGAAAACTTTAGTTAGTACTATATTCAAACATTACTAACCCAAGAATTTGTGGTGTCTGGGGTTTTCACATTCCCAATTCTGATAAATCCATCTCCTTTCTGGCAGTTCAATGGCTAGCTACGGATACACCCTCCGGAGTAATCTGATGAGCTCCATCTTTGGGGCCATTTCGGCTTGAACCCTATCAAACATTGACATGCTGGAAGCTTATTGCTATCACAGTTAGCATTTGGACCACAAAGTCCATATCTGTCACAATAGTCGATTGGCAAGGCTACGAACTGCTGCCAGGTTTCTGTTTCCGGGTTCCATGTGTAAGTTGGTTTCAAACTTTCGGTTTGGTTCACAACATCCCTCAACTTTGCTGATTTGTTTTTGAAGGAAAATATGTAGTAAACCTCATTTTCATTCCACACAAAGTCATAATCAAATATCGGATTCGACCCATAATTTGGTGCCCCACTAAATCCATTGCCATTCCATAACCCACTCAGGGAGTACTTTTCTGTGCCTTTAAAAAGCACCATTTCAGGGCTTCCTTCAAGATCAACACCAGATGTAAGATCACCTAGAGATGGATCATCCCAGTTTTTCCAGGGCGAGAGTATTCGCTGGAAGCCAGTACTTAAGTCAACACGAAGTTTCATCCCTGGTAACATTGTATCTGAGGGATAATCAAAGCTTTGCCATAAGTAGTTGTCCGGATTACTATCGTTTCCATCTCTGACAATAAGGTTACCAGAATCTAGGAGCTGCAATAATGGATTCCGAGCACTTGCTGTCGTATTAGTCGACCAAACAGCTGTTGTGTTCTGAACTTGAAGCACAATTCTGCCACTACTTTCTATCTGCAACAAGCCAGTGGAATCGTTTATTGGGTTTATCCTGGGTGTGACTGAACTCACCCATATCATTCAGCTGAAATGTCGTGGGAAAGCCACGCTTGGGGCTTTTAAAACTGATATATTTAATGGTTTTGACCGTATTAGTTGGCAGTTTACTTTGAAGTTTTAGATGTGATGGGGCTTAAGGCCGCTAAATTGTTGCAACTAATTATCTTTAAAGGTTTTGACCGTATTAGCACTGTATCATATCAGGTATTAGTCAACGGAAGCCCAACTGGGGCTCCTGGGGGTTAAGCAATCTTCGAAACTTGGTAAGTATTTAGAGAAACAAGAACAAGAAGAGATGTAATGTTGGGGATATTTTATATAGGAGATGAAAAGATATTGCAGGATGAAAACCCGCTCCTCTAGGACATGGCACATAGTAGCAGAGGATTCATTATTCATTTGCTCCATAGCCTCTTGCTTTTGCGAAACAACGAAGCTAACTACTTCCATAAGGTGTTTTAATCTCAGCTCCGAATAATGGATTGACCCTAGTGCCAACCGTGAGTGCTATGCAAAAAAAGACAATAATAAAATACATCATATTTCATAAAGTTAATAGGCAAACTAATTGCGAACATAGCTAACTAACACACCTGCTGGAATTGTGCTACCAAAGGCAGAGTGAGCATCAGTATCCTTATCCGGAATCAGTGGGGCATCACTGACAGTAATTACTTCAGATGCTTCTGCAGCAGGGGCAGTGACCCTACACATCTTCTGCCTTAAGGCCATCATAGGCTCATCGATTCCCAAAGAGAGACTATCTCAAACGACAGTTGCAACTCGTTTTGCTTGGAATGTTCCTCGCTTACTAAGTTCACCTAATAAAGGATCCATTTTAGAATCTGCACATGTATTTCAAGGAGATTGTCACAACATTTAATGTAAATTAACCTCTAGCAACAGTTTGAAAAATGTGCCAAATATGCTAAGTGTCAGAATTCACTTACCAAAAAAGGATGTCTCTGATATGGTCGTGTCCACAATCCTCTCGCTTGTGCCAACATCAGCGGTAATAGGGTTATTAGATTGTCCATAATGGCATTGCTTTAACTCGAACGAGGAAAGCTATAGACTTGGTTCTATGTTTAGCATTTTGGTTTTCAAGTCATTTGGGAGCATTACAAGTCCTCCACTCCTCTCTCCATCTTAGAATTAACAAAACATACCCTCCTTGTTAAATTTAGGATTACGATAGAACCTTATCCCATCACACCACACGTCCTTAAACTATAATCTTATTCTAAATTGGTCCCTAAACTTTTAAATGTTCCAATTTCATCTTCAAACAATGACCCTTATTCTAAATTGGTCCCTAAACTCTTGGATATTCTATTTTCATCCCCAAACTACGATCCTCATTCTAAATTGGTGTAGCGATGTCCCTCTCGCTAAAAAAAAGAGGTGTTTTTTGTTTTGTTTGTTTTACTTTATTTTGAAAATAATGTGTTCCGTGGGATTTTTATGAAACCCGTATTTTATTTAAAAATGGAGTCGCCACCGGCCACTTAAGGTGGACCGGACACCGTAAAAACCAAAGATTTAAAAAATTCGAGTTCGGGAGTTGGTTACGGATGGGGAAGGATTAACACCCCCACACCGCCCAAAATTGGTACTTTAATAATTACCGCTTTATTATTATTAGACTTTCCGGATTAAAGTGGCGATTAATTTAAAATTTGGTTATAAGTGCGAGTATATTTTAAAGGCCCCGTTATCTGAGAATAAACGCCCAACCACTATCACTACGCCTGATACTGGCCCCGTTTACGCTCGGATAAAAGGGCACCGCATTGACAATTAATATATTCCGAAATGCAAACTTAAAAAAACATGGCAAATATAAATAAATGCATTGCGATAAAATATAAATACTAACATAATAAAATACTAATATGACATAAATAAAATACTAATCTAAAACATACATACATAACTATTAATCTAACACATAAATAAAAACAAAAATAAAATACTAATCTAAAACATACATACATAAATACTAATCTAACTCATAAATAAAAACAAATCTAACATAAATAAAATATTAATATAAAATATAAATTTAAAATATAATAAATACTAATCTAAAACATAAATAAACATACAAACTAAAAAACACAATTTTAAATTAACTACTACTTCATTAAATCATAAAAATTACAACACAAGTAAAAAGGAAAGAAAATATACCTAACTAGGAGTTCGAATGACGAACCCCGACTGAACCCCACCGAGATCTACCACGACCTCTCCAAAAAATTAACTAGACCGGACCCAAAATAGGACTCCGATCGAACCGGTTAGGACCGAGGGGACTGCCCCTTGGCCCTGGGCTAGCCGAGAGCACTGCTCTCTTATTCGGCCAGCCCCCATTTTGCCGATTCTTGCTTCAATTGCATGCCTATTTATAGGCAATGTGAGGGGTGAGGTGGGTGACGTGGAACCTTGTGCTCCACTACCCTCCCCTTTTTTTATTTTTTTTGTTTTTGCCTCTTTTTTTTACACTTTAATCATTTTTTATTTAATAATATTACTATTACAATAATACTAAAAATACTAAAAACCCGAAAAAAAATGAGTGATTACAGTTGCCCCTATTTGCTTGTTCTTGTGAAACGAGAACAAAGCAAATATCAAAAGCACTCATTTTTGTCTTATTTGGCTGAACTTCTCTCCTTTTGACGCGTGTCTTCTTTCTTCGGTAGATCTTCTTTCTCTTCGGTGCATGTCTTCTTTTTTGTCTTGATTGATCCACCTTGTCACTCTTGGGGAAACAAAACCTTTAAAATGGGGGTTGTCTGTTGGGGAAGCAAAATTAGTTCCACTTGCTACATTATTGACGGCGATAATACCTAAAGAAAACTTGACCCAGCTGTAACACCGACGAAGAGGCAGGGTCTACAAAATTTGATCCAGCTGCGACACTGACGAAGAGGCAGGATCAGAAAATTGACAACTTTTTCTTCTTTTTTTTGTTTCTTTTTTTGCTTTTTTGTTTCTTTTTTCATCATGGTAATGCGAGAGTAAAAATGACCTAGCTACAACACCGACGAAGAGACCGGGTCGAAAGATAGATGTTGGACCCCACTACTCCATCAACGGAGAAGTAAGACCGGAAAACGTTGGTAACATGGATTCAATCACCCCATCATCGGAGGGACTGGATCGGATAATGGCGACTTGGAACCGGCTACATCATCAGCGGAGAGTAGGATTAGAGGACGACTGTAACTTGGACCTAGCCACTCCATCAGCGGAGGACTAGATCGGGCGATGAAAGTTGATAATTTTTTTGATTTTTTTTCATTTTTCTTTTCTTTTCTTTTTATTTTTTCTTTTTTTCATTTTTTACTTCTTTTGATTTTTTCTTCTTTTTTCCCTTTTTTTCTTCTTCTTTTTCTTTTTTCATTAATAAAAAGAACTTAAAAATCAGTAAAGTTGGATCTAACCTCGCCATCAACGGAGGGGTAGAACATTAACTGGAACTCTACTACACCATCAGCGGAGAAGCAGGGTAGCAGCAACTTGGACCTAGCCACTCCATCAGTAGAGGGACTGGATCGGATAATGACGACCTGGAACCGGCTACACCATCAGCGGAAAGTAGGATCCGAGGACGACGGGAGCTTGGACCCGGCCACTCCATCAGCGGAGGACTGGATTGGACTATGACGACCTGGAACCGGCTACACCATCAGCGAAGAGCAGGATCTGAGGACGACGGGTGCTTGGACCCGACCACTCCATCAGCGGAGGACTGGATTGGATAATGACGACCTGGAACCGGCTACACCATCAGCAAAGAGCAAGATCTGAGGACGACGGGAGCTTGGATTGGATAATGACGACCTGGAACCGACTATACCATCAGCGGAGAGCAGGATCTGAGGACGACGGCAGCTTGGGCCTAGCCACTCCATCAGCGGAGGACTGGATTAGATAATGACGGCCTGGAATCGGCTACACCATCAGCGGAGAGCAGGATCTGAGGACGACGGCAGCTTGGACCCGGCCACTCCATCAACGGATGATTGGATTGGATAATGATGACAGTTGATAAATTTTCTTTTGATTTCTTCATTTTTGATTTTTTCGATTTTTGATTTTTCGATTTTTGATTTTTTCTATTTTTGATTTTTTTTTCAATTTTTCAATTTTTTAAATTATTTTTTTGATTTTTTTTTTATTTTTTGATATTTCTTTTTTTCAAAATTTTTCAAATCTCTTTTTTTGATAATTTTTATTTTTTCTTGAACTATACAAAGAAGTAAAACTCGAGAAAAATTAGGTCTGGTTGCACCGTCAGCGGAGAAACAAGACCTGAATAGAAATTCGATCTACTTGGGGAAATGTTCGGATCTATTACACCATCATCAGATAAACGAGATCTTCAGGATGTCTATACTGTTGTACCATCAGCGGTAAAGCAAAATTTAGAAATGTTGGCCTATCAACAATGACGAAGGCAAGATCTGAAAAAGGCTACTTCTGCTGCTATACTGGCGAAGAGGTATGACCTGAAAATGAAAAAAAACATTAATCAGTAAATGTTCACAAAATTTGTCACTGATACCTTTTATTGATGTTTCAGCATCCTCTTTATGTTTGGACTCCTCTAAGACTAAGGTTGGTCGTCGTGTTGTTGCCCCCGTGGCTGAGGATCTTCGGTCTCTTTCATAGACCTGTCATGTACAAGCAAGATTGCATGAATGTATCTAATTTTATGTCTAAATGCATGTGTCTCCCTAAATGCATGGTGATTTTGGTGTATGCATTTAATCTAAATGTATGATTTATGAAAAAATGGTTTAATGCAAGATGAATGCAATCTAAATGCATAAATGTGATATGATTTTTTTCGATCCTCAAAAGGATGCCCCTGACTCCTCACTGGTCCCGTCAGGATCTTGGTTTTTTTATGCGGCAGTGCCCCGACTTTGTCCTGGGTTCGATCAGCTTTCATCTGAGTGAATGCCCCAAAATTTTGTTCATTACATGACATCATCTGACACTGCTCTTTGTAGCAAATTTGAAACTTTAGGGTGATTCTGTTGCCCCCTAAGTTGGGTTCATAAATTGTGTTGGTTCATGGTAGCTCATTATTTTTGGATTGGGTGCAGTTTTACAGACTGTGGTCAATGTAGACATTTCAGAGGTGCAAGGGTTTGACTCGGCAATGAAGGTTGGACCTTGGCAAAGAATGCCCCCGATTTGGGACCTTGTTAGAGGCACAATATTTGTAAAATATGTGGAGGGTGCTTTTGGACATGCCTCAAGATCAGGCTCTTGTAGAGGTTCTGTAAGGTGCTAGGTCGACCAACTTTGTTGTATGTAATTGGGCAACCCGGGGACCGACTTTAAAATTTTCAAAATGTATGCACGTAAATGTGAGGTGCATGTCTTAGATGCGAAAGTACTGATTCAAAAATGGTTCTTGTGGCACAACTTCCGAACTTACAGGATTCATTTGCAACTTTGAATATTGCCTCGATATCTAGAGTACTAGATTTTCTCCCGATGATAATTTTTTAAATTGAGAACCAGTCGTGAATCAGCATTTCATGCTGGTAAAATGCAAAAAATTAAAGTGTTATGATATGTCATGTAGTGAATGCCAAAATTAGCAGATATAATGTGATCACAAAAATGGGTCAATTGAAATTAGGGTAAAAATGACAGATTTCTGATCGGGTAAACCACTTGAACCAATACCCCAATGTAATGCAAGTGCAATGATGTATGCAAAAAAGGGTAAAACAAAAAAGAAAACGAGTCAGTACCGGATAAGATCAATAACACATAAATAGAAGAACAATTTAGATAAGGTAAACAAACAAAACAATTTACATCCCGTCTAAAACACCTAGGTTATCCGCATGGCTCTAAAAGGGTATTCTGGTGCCATATAAACGATGTATTCTGGTGCCATATAACCACTGCAGAACGTTGTCGGATAAAGAATATGAAGTTTTTATTGGGATTTATGGATCAAATTGTATGGAAAAGGCAAAAAAGTCCACTTACTAAGTTCCAACTACTCTATTTGTATTGGCTTCTGTTTGGTCTCCTCCGAAAGCTCTTGCCATGCCAAAATCAGAAATTTTTGGGTTCATCTCGCTGTCAAGTAGAACATTACTAGCTTTTAAATCTCTATGAATAATCCTTAATCTCGAGTCTTGAAGAAGGTAGAGTAGTCCCCTAGCAATCCCACAAATAATTTGGAAGCGCTTGGACCAGGTTAATACTTCTCGATTCTTTTGATCTGGAAAGTACGCATTCATGTTAGTCGTAAGTCGTATATGATCATTGAGGAAGCAAAAATAATAATGTTGAGAGGTTCTTTAATGATTTATCAGACCAAAAATGAAAGAGTCAAGGCTTATATCTAGCACACACTCGAGTTTGAGTAACATAGATGAGTAAACTGGTTATTGTTTATATTTTTAATTTTTGGAAGGGTTAATGGAATTTGGGGTCCAATAAAAAGATTGAAATGTTAATAAATAAGTGGTAACTGGTAATGGCATGGCATGGCATGGCATTTTTTGTTGCCAAAAATGGACTAGTGCCTGCTGCATGACACATACGGGGGTGATGTCTCCCATGTTATATGTTGATCCAATTATTATGTATGTTTCACTAGTAATGATAATTTTAAACACGAAAAAAAATCAGAACTCAATATAAAATTTAGAACATGAATAAGTAATATAAGATGTATAATGGTAGAAAAATCATCAAGTATTAACCAGAGAAGAATCATCTGGCATAAAAACAAAAGCAAAAACATACATCACAAACTGGTTAGAAACGGACCAGGGAAGAATCATCGACAGGCCAAAGAGAGAACAGGGCATGAGAGACAACAAAAACAAAATAAGCACAAGAGCAAGAAAAACAGGGGAAGAGATAAACAGAACCAAACAAACAAATGACGGCTGCAACCGAGGAAATTGCGATGTCAGCAACCAGATTCGCCAGACTGCATGTCATTCTGAGGGTCACCGGAGCGTGAAAGCGGTTGGGGATATGTAGTAGGAACCACCAAGAACAACATCGCTCAAAAGATATGAGGTCGAGGTTGAGGCTTCTGGAAAAGAACAGGCCGAAGACTAAAAAAACAGGCAACAACCGGCAAAAATAGAAAAAAACGACGACAGAAAAACCAAAGGGCACCACACCGCCCTCACCATTCTTACAAAACACCAGGAAAAGAAGAAGGGAACACAAAGACAAAAACAAAATAACAACAAAACACCAATGGAGGAGATGTCACCAGATCTCCGATCCACTGTGAAAAAACCACCCAAGCAAATCCCGGCCAACAGTTTTCGACAGAAAACATTCCCCTCAAAACTGCCAGAGTATGGGGTGGAGAGGGGAGCCCCGAGGGCGAATCCATCGACCACCCAAAGAGTCTAATGACCTAACAACGGTAGTGGAGGTTATTATCCGGAGGAGAACTGAAACTAGATCACCGGTGACTGGTGGTCGGTTGAAAACGACGTTGAACTAGAGTTTTACTACTTTAGAGAGGAGGGAGAGTGTTTTTTAACTATCATTTAAAACTTAGTTTTATTTGAAAGGCTCAAAGAACATTGCAAAAGTTCATGTTTGATTTAAAATCGAGAAAATATCTCATGCGCTAGCGGTATAAACAAAATGTTTTCACAAGCGCCTTAGTTTTAAAGATTAGAGTCTCATGTTAGGGTTTAGGTGTACATGTTTAGATTTTAGGGTTTATAGTTAGAATATAGGGTTTAAAGGTTAGTGTTTAGGTTTTAGGATAATATGGTTAGGGATTTAGGTTTTTACTTATAAACTTAAATTTTAACCGCACCCCTTAAATTCAAAACTCTTACACTTAAATCCCTAAACCCTAAATGGAGTCTCTAAACTCTAAAATCGAGACACATTATTTTCACAAGAGCTTGCGCATAGAATAATTATCTTTTTAAAATATTATAATTTTTATTAATGGTTAGCTTTTGTCCTTCACATGAATTAAAGAATTCCACATCATAAATTGCACTACACACCATTTTGAAGCCAATTCAGCCTCTCTCCTTTTCAGTCAACAAAATCCAACACCTCTCTGTCATCCATTTCATGATATAATTATATACATTTGCACGATCCAATAGTCCAACCACATAATGATGATAATTCACACCATATACCAATTTATATCATTTTATGTGTGTTAAAAAAGTTGAGCTAGGAGGTTCAGTAATTGATCGAATAGTCAATGATGTTTATGTTATCTCATCTTGTATAGATTCGAATTTCAGTATTTATCTTAAAAATATAATACCTTTCTATTTAATGAAAAAAATTGAGCTAATTTTCACATGATTTTTGGGTCATTTGGTGATCTCTTGCCTAACTATAAATCATAATTAATGGCTCATAAAAACTTCCTCCGGTGCATTTCATCTTGGTTTTGTGAAACCCCTTTTCGCTGTAAATTTTAAGTGATAATATTAAAAATAAGTGTTGAATGCAGTGATAAAGTATTATAATGTTAAAAAAATAATCTAGATTCGATTTTTGAAAACAATATTATTGAGAGGGATAGCTCCAAATCTGATCATAGACTCTAAAACACCACTAATCCTGTTTAAAAAAGAGCTTGAAATTTGGAATCAAATAGTTAATTGAACCCAAATATGTGGGTCAAATGGCAGCATTTTGTTGAAGATAGAAAAGTAAGAATATAGAAAGTCAATGTTTTATTACCATAATCTCATTAGGATTTTAGGAATTCAAACCCTTTTGAAAAGGAAGATGGAGATGTTGATTCTTCCAGAAACACCGATTTATTTTAGAAATCTTATTTGATTTGATTTTTTGTTCATAACTTGTCATTTTCAATTTTTTACTGGATTTTGGATATGTTATAAAAATATGAATTTAGTTACTATGAGATATGAAGCGGTGGTTGTTCACCTCATCTTTTAACCGCTAAATAGAGGCCTGTTGCTCCATGTTCATAATCATGTTGTTTTATACATCTGTGGCTTGAAATCGTTATTGTTTTATTCGTTTCGAATTGATCATTTTGGATTTTGGTTGGAAGAAAATTTCTCACCAGTACGCATTTGCAGGAAGAAATAAGCATCAAGTTTCAAGTGTGACAGGAATTGTTACTGATAGTTTGGAGCATTACAGATTGAATGACCATACAACCTTTTCTTATCGAGCCTCTAATACAGACAGACTTATTTCGTTTCTCGAAGACGGTCCATCGTTTCCGGATGAAGAATCTGCTTCAAAGTGTTTATTGTAGAACAAGAAACCAGGTTGTTTAGGCGAAGGCAGTTCATTATGAGTTACCAACATCACAACCACGAATGACATGCTAGGTCTCTCCTCAGGATGCTGTTGTACACATAACAGGCTAATGTGTATGCAACGTAACAACTCCGGCAGATCGCCGGTCTCTCCTAAGAAATCACCGGAAAGAACGAAAGGCTTTTCTTCATTCCTTAATCTCCATGCCTGCATCCAAAATTTAAAACATTTTAGCATTTGTAGTTTAGGTGACAAAATGTAATGATAATACTATCTGATGTGGTTTACATGTTCAATGAGGTTGCCGCTTTGGTCTGCAAGATAAAACCCTCTATTCTTTCTTCCACTTATAATCTCCAACAATAAAATCCCGAAGCTAAAAACATCCGATTTTACCGAAAACTGCCCAGCAATAGCATATTCTGGTGCCATATAGCCACTGCAGAAATTTGTCAGATAAGAAATGAAGTTTTTTGATGGGGATTAATGGAACAAACAGTATGATAATGGCATAATAGTACACTTACTAAGTTCCAACTACTCTCTTTGTATTGGCTTCTGTTTGGTCTCTTCCGAAAGCTCTTGCCAAGCCAAAATCCGAAATTTTCGGGTTCATCTCACTATCAAGTAGCACATTACTAGTTTTCAGATCTCTATGAATAATCCTCAACCTCGATTCTTGGTGAAGGTAGAGTAGTCCCCTCGCAATCCCTCATATAATTTGGAGGCGCTTGGACCAGGTTAATACTGCACGTTTCGTTTGATCTGGAAAGTACACATTCATGTTAGTCCTACGTCTTATTTGATCATTGAAGAAGAAAAAGTGGTAATGTTGAGAGGTTTTCTAACGATTTATCAGACCAAAAATGAAAGAGTCAAGGCTTCTATTAGGCATGTATTCATAAACCAACATTCTCTCATCTTCTTGAATGCAGCAACCGAGAAGCCTCACAAGATTCCTATGCTGAAGTTTGGCAATCAGCTTTACTTCATTCTTGAACTCGGTCAGTCCTTGTCCAGAACTCTTTGAAAGTCTCTTCACTGCTATTTCGTGTCCATTTGGTAGTGTCCCCTGGAAAATTTTACAGTATTTTAAAGAGCTTTCGATAAAATCGTATACTTCGAGATCAGTAGACTAACATAGAGTAGTAAATTTTACCTTATAAACAGGACCAAAGCCTCCTTCACCTAACTTGTAATGAAATGAAAAACTATCAGTAGCTTGAACTATTGTACCAAACTCAAATACTGCAAGTTCCATATCCTCATTGTCCTTATCACTTAGATTCTTGTCTTCAACTTCATCTGAAAAAAGTATAAAAACATAGAGTTGGAACACCTAAAACCAAAACACCCCAAGCACTTGGTTTATGCAGTATGGGACTCTGTGTTTCTTAGATCATATAAAAAGTTCAAAACCACTCATTATCAGTTAGTATTTGAAGGTTACAAGCTTGTAAGAAGTTTAAGTTAAATGGCATAAGGATCAATATACTGTTTAATTTCTTTTAAGAAAACGGGTCGAAGATTAGGATTTTTTTTATCATGAACAACTTTTGACTCTTAGTTTTTCTTACAGTATCGATGTTCGACATGTTCTCAGACATACTTGTATCCAACACACTCGAGTTTGAGTAACATAGATCAGCAAAAAGATTTTGGTATTTGTAGCAAAGAACAAAATGATTACATTTATGAGAACCATAATTAGTGCTACCTTTTATCTTTCTCCTGCTTCTGCGAATGTAGCAAACAACTAACAGAAACCCGAAAAAGGCAGCAATTAGGCTAAATTGCAGCAACTAATCTTCTAATGTATTAGCCCTGTGTCATATCAGGTATTGCTCAACGGAAGCCGAATGGTAAGTTTTTCCTAAAGCAAGGACTACGTCGGAGTGATCTACTTGTTGGGAATCAAAGTGCGGAACAATTTCCCTTGAAATTAACCAGCTAAAATAGAGAAATAAACTAGGGGTAATATACCCGATATTTTGGGGGCTTTAAGATTAATGATAGGAATTTATTTATTTTTAAATTATTTATTAGTTTTCAAGCGAGGGAAACTTGGAATAAACGACAGATAGGGGAGACGAGAAGACGATGAGTGATGACACGTCTGAGTCATTAAAAATACTTTTTATAATTTTAATTTAAAAAAAATATTACGTGGAAAATAAATATAATGTGGTTTAATTTAATTAGATAGACTATGGATGAGGTGGTAAGAATATTTTTTAAAATATTTTTTTTTAATTTTATTTTAAAATATAATTTATTGCATGTCGAGCCTTTGAGATTTTTAAAAATCATTAAAAATTTAATGATATTCAGTGTTATATTATATTAATGGTGTTTAGCGGTATGTGTCACCGTTCTAAAATTTTCCTATATTGAAAGGTTACGATCGTGTTAGCTGGCCATTTACTTTGGAAATTTTGGATGTTATGCACCAAATTGCAACAACTAATCTTCCAATGTATTATTAGCCATGCATTATATAAGATATTATTAAACCTTTAAGTTTAATATTAATTATACCATTTAAATAATCAATACTATTTTAATATTTAACTTTAAGTTAGACTTTAATTATATTACTGGGCCATTAAAATTGATTACGTGGATAGATGTTAATAGTCCACGTGTAATAATATGAGAATATTTTAATGGTCCAATAATATAATTAAAGCCTAAACCAAAAATTTAATACTAAAATAATATCAATTTTAAGTCAATAGTATAGTCGAAACTAAACTTAGAGTTCAATGAAATGCAGTGTAGTTTACTCTTATATTAATAGTATATCAAGCTTAATGATCAATGTATGCGGATTTCTCATTTATTGTTTCTAGATAACAGCTACATTTTCTTTGATGCTACTGTACACTCATGTCTAGAGAAGACAACGGGACAAGACAGAATTTTTGTTTGTTCAAACAAATTATTAGATATCCAAGAAATAATTCAAATAAATTATTAGATATAATCATATACTTGTATGATATTTTATTTGTTCAAATAAATAAACAACTATAAGTTATCGATTAATTTTATTAAATATTTTTATACAATTAGTTAGGATAACTATACTATGCACTGATGGTGGAAGCTTTTTGTGTTCACAACAGCCACACTTTTAAGGTTTATGGATTTAGCTTAGGGTTTAGGGGTTTATATTTATATGGCTAGAATTTAGGGGATGTGGTTAGAACTTAAGGTCTAGGATTAGAATTTAATATTTATAGGTTAAAACCTAAATCCCTAACATATTATCTTAAAACCTAAACCCTAAGCTCTAAACTTTAAATTCTAACTCTAACCCTAAATTCTAACCACAATTCTTAAATTCTAAACCATTAAACCCTAAATTATATCCATAAACCCTAAAACTAGAGCTCTTGTGAAAACAAAAAAAAAATCCACTGCTAATGCATGAATATTTCTCCAATCAGTCAGTATAATTTAATATTAGCTATTCACTAATTGTCAAACAAATAAAGTAATTTTTTTTCAAGAGCTCCAGTTTGCTCAATTTCAACCCGATCGGAGCTAAGAGGTACTTAAAGAATTTTCGTTACTTTTTTGGCATCATTAGATTATCCATGATGGAATTGCTTTGACTCAAACAAGGAAAGCTTTGGCTTGGCTCTATGTTCAACATTTTGGTTTCCACGTCATTTGGGAGCATTACAAGTCCTCCATCCGTCTCCCCATCTTGGAATCAGCTTGTTAAATTTAGGATTATGATAAAATCTTATAATCAGGAATGACCGAAGGGGCTGGGAAGCAGATGTCTCTTTAAAAATTTGAAATTTGTATATAATTTAAATTTTTTATTAAAATTTATTTTTATTCTTTAAAATTTTATAAGTCCGCCTCCTAAAATTATAAGTTCACCTCAACATAAAATCTTATGTCTGTAATCTACATTGGAACGCGTTTTACATAATTCTAACCAAGAATATAGAACTATTGAGTTTGACCAAGAACCATTCAGAGTATAATTAAATAACATGCATTTCTACTTCCAATGGGGGAAAACGACGCATGGTAGAAATTTTCATACCAATCATTATTAGTTAAGTGAACATCGCTACCAAAAGTTCAAGTCCTTTTCATCAGACTTTTCTGTCGAACTTTTGCTGATTGAATGAAAAATATAATTTATAGGCAGTATGACTTAAACGACAAGGTATGATTGTTAATAATAGTTTGGAGCAGAACAGATTGAATGAACCATGGGATCTTTTCTTTACCGAGGTTCTGAAAATGATAAACTTATTTCGATTCTTGAGGACGATCGATGTCGGGAGAAGAATCTGCTTCGAAGGGTCTCTTGTTGAACAAGAAACCAGGTTGTTTAGGGGAAGGCAATTCATTATGACTTCCCAACATATGAACCACGGATGACGTGCTCGGTCTCTCCTCAGGATTCTGCTACTGCTTGGTTTGATCGCCAGTGTCTACTAAGAAATCATCAGTAACATCCAAAGGCTTGTCTTCTTTCCATAATATCCATGCCTGCAGCAAAATGTAAACCTTTTTAGCATTTGTAGTTCAATAAGGATGCCGCTTTGATTTGCATGATAAAATCCCAGCCCATCGGTAGCATATTCTGGTGCCATATAACCACACTGCAGAACGTTGTCAGATAAACAAAATGAAGTTTCTTATTGGGATTTATGGATCAAATTGTAAGGCAAAGGCATAAAAGTAGACTCACTAAGTTCCAACTACTCTATTTGTATTGGCTTCTGTTTTGTCTCTGTAGATAATAGAGGTTTTGTAGCAGATAATAAATGTTTTCTCTGTTTTAATTCATGATTTACAGAAAATGAGTGAGTCCCTTTTATAGGACTAAATTACAACAATCCTAGCTAAGTATGACTCTATCTCTATCTATTATTTAAAAGATTAGAAATTTAAATTTAGATAAGATTTAACTTATCACTAAGTTAGATAAGACTTAGCTATTTAGTTATTTACTAGGACTAAAATACATAAAAATATATTTACAATATACACTCCCCCTCAAGCTGGTGAGTATATGTTGTAGAGTCCCAGCTTGGATGTAAGCTCATCAAAGGTGGTTCTTGGAAGTGCCTTGGTGAGTACATCAGCTAGCTGTTTGTGAGTTGGAACAAAGTTGAGCTTGACTGTTCCACTAGTAACCTTTTCTGAGATGAAGTGGCGGTCTAGTTCCACGTGTTTGGTCCTGTCATGGTGAACTGGATTCTTTGCAATACTGATTGCTGACTGGCTATCACAATGAAGTTCAAACTGATCACTGTGATTCATTTGTAATTCGGTCAAGAGTCTTTGTATCCAAATTCCTTCACAAATCTCAAGTGCCAATGCTCGAAATTTAGCTTCTGCACTGCTCCTTGAGACCACTGATTGTTTCTTGCTCCTCCATGTCACTAGATTTCCCCAAACTCGAGTACAATATCCACTAGTGGATCTTCTACTAGTCAGTTCTCCTGCCCAGCTTGCATTTGTGAAGACTTCCACTTTTCTGGACTCATTCTTAGAAAAAATCAGTCCATGACCTGGTGTCATCTTTAAATATCTCAAGATTCTGGTTACTGCCTCTAAGTGTTCCTCTCTAGGGTTATTCATAAACTGACTTACAATGCTAACAGAATAAGCAATGCATGGTCTTGTAAGTGACAAGTAAATCAGCTTACCTACCAGTCTTTGATAGTGTTTTTTGTCCACTGGAATTCCTTTGTCATCAATTCTATATTTCAGATTATACTCCATAGGTGTCTCAGCTGGCTTGCACCTCAACATTCCAGTTTCTAAAAGCAAGTCTAGAATGTATTTTCTTTGATTGATTACAATTCTGGTGCTTGATCTAGCCACTTTCATTCCTAGAAAGTATCTCAAGTAACCCAAATCTTTAGTTTCAAATTCAGTTGCCAAAAACTCTTTTAGCTTTCTGATTTCTATAGAATCATCACATGTGATGATCAACATAGACTATTAAGATAGCCTTTTTGTTATCATGATAAGTTTTGACAAATAAAGTATGGTCAGTTTGACATTGTAGGTAGCCGAATTTTAGAATGGCTTTAGTAAATCTATCAAACCAAGCCCGAGGTGATTGTTTGAGACCATATAATGATTTATGTAGTTTACATACCTGACCAGAATTTGAGTCTTCATTTAAACCAGGTGGTTTTTGCATGTACACCTATTCTTCTAGAGTTCCATTCAGGAATGCATTTTTGATATCAAGCTGGTGAAGTGGCCATTCTTGATTTGCAGCAAGAGATAATAAAACTCTCACGGTATTAAGTTTTGCCACTGGTGCGAATGTCTCATGGTAGTCAATTCCATAAGACTGAGTGAACCCCTTCGCCACCAGTCTAGCCTTGAACCTTTCTATGCTCCCATCGGCATTATATTTGACTGTAAATACCTATTTATAGCCCACTGCCCTTTTTCCAGGTGGTAAATCAATCATAACCCAGGTTTTGTTTGCTTCCAGTGCCTTGATCTCATCTTCTACAGCTTTCTTCCATTTTGGATCTTTCAAGGCTTCATGTACAAATTGAGGAATATGCACCTTATCAATTCTGGAAGTGAAGGCTCTAAATAAAGGCATCAGCTTCCCATAAGCCACGTACTTTTGTATCGGATGACTGGTACATTTCCCGACACCTATCTTTTGAGCAATAGGTAGATCAGATGTATCAATTGAAGGGATAATAATATCATTACTCACAGATTCCATACCTTCTTCATCCTCTAGGGATAATGGAATTGGTTCCAGTTGTTGAGCAGTCCTAAGCTGTGTAGTTTTCTGTGAAGTAAGCCTTTTCTTCCTTGTATAGACACTTAGTTCCTTTGTCCCAAGTTGAGTTTCTGAAGAAGGTTTTTGTGGAGTTTTAGGTAGTGAATCTAGTATTGGAGATGCGGGTTTTGCACGGAGTATTGGAGGAATAAGATCTGTTATGGATGTAGGAACATTTATGGTGGATAAAGGAATGTATTTGGTACATATAGGACTGTTTATGGTGGATGTAGGAATATATATAGGTAGCTGGACTGGTTGTGGCTGAAATTCATCCAAACTCTCCCCCTGGATTTTAGAATTTGAGAAAAAAGGTTGTAATTCATGAAAGGTAACATCCATATAAACATAAAATTTACGAGTGACAGGGGAATAACATTTATAACCCTTATGGAGAGGAGAATACCCAAGAAAAATACACTTGACAGCCCTTGGATCCAATTTACTTCGAAACTGCTTATGGATATGAACAAAAGCAGAACACCCAAATATTTTAGCAGGTAATGTACAAGACATAGGTTTAAAAGAAGGAAACTGTTTAAGAAGAACTTCCTTAGGAGTTTGAAATTTTAATACTTTACTGGGTAGTCTATTAATGAGGTATGTAGCAGTAAGCAAGGCTTCCCCCCAAAAATGCTTAGGAACATTAGAAGAAAACAACAATGATCTAGCAACCTCTAAAAGGTGTCTATTCTTCCTCTCAACCACTCTATTTTTCTGTGGAGTATCCACACAAGAACTAATGTGTATAATACCTCGCTCTCGAAGAAAATTTCCCAAAGTAGTAGTAAAAAATTCACTCCCATTGTCAGTTTTCAAAATTTGAATTTTACTACGAAATTGAGTTTCAATCAGCATATAGAATTTTCTAAATATACCCTCAGTTTCAGATTTATCCTTCATTAAATACGTCCATGTAGTTCTAGAATGGTCATCAATAAAGGATACAAACCACCTACTCCTAGTAATATTCTTAACTTTAGAAGGGCCCCAAATGTCACTATAGATGAGGGAAAATGGTTGAGATGGTGTGTAAGACGATTGAGGATAAAGGTTTCGAATATGTTTTGCAGTCTGGCATATATCACAAGTAAAAGATGATGGATTTTTATGAATGAATAATTTGGAAAACAGTTTTTGGAGATAAGAAAAAATTAGGATGTCCAAGGTGAAAATGCCATAACAAAATTTTATTGGAACTTAAACTAGAAATTTGGGAAGAAAAACAAACAGAATTGAGAGTGCAACTTGGTAGGACTTGTCCCTTGGGAAGTGCTTGGCCTTCAATGATGTATAGTCCACTACACAGCTTAGCACTGCCAATTACTTTCTCCGAATCCATTTCCTGAAAAATACATCCATGCAAACTGAATTTAGTATAGCATTGCAAATCGCTACACAATCTGCTAACAGATAAAAGATTGCATTGTAAATCAGGAACATAAAGGACAGAGTTTAGCACAATATCCTTATTAAGAAAGACTGTTCCAGTCCCTTCCACCTCAGTCAATGACCCATTTGCAGTCTTCACTTGCTTCTTGTGATGTTGTTTTGTAAGAGTAAAAAACACATCTTTGTTTCCTGTCATATGATCAGTAGCACCAGAATCCACTATCCATAGAATTTGAGTAGTGTTGGAGAGAAATGAAATACTACCATGCGGAATACTGGATGTTGTAGGCTGATCAGCAAGACAAGCATTCAGTTCAGATCTTGAACTGATTTCTAATGTGGAAGTGGTATGCATTGCGCAAGATTTTAGAGGATCTAAAAAACCCAAACTGATACCATGTAAATAATAGAGGTTTTGTAGCAGAGAATACATGTTTTCTCTGTTTTAATTCATGATTTACATAAAATGAGTGAGTGCCTTTTATAGGACTAAATTACAACAATCCTAGCGAAGTATGACTCTAGCTCTATCTATTATTTAAAAGATTAAAAATTTAAATTTAGACAAGATTTAACTTATCACTAAGTTAGATAAGACTTAGCTATTTAGTTATTTACTAGGACTAAAATACATAAAAATATATTTACAATCTACAGTCTCCTCCTCCAAAAGCTCTTGCCATGCCAAAATCCAAAATTTTTTGGTTCATCTTGCTGTCAAGTAGAACATTACTAGCTTTTAAAGCTCTATGAATAATACTTAATCTCGCGTCTTAATGAAGGTAGAGTAGTCCCCAAGCAATCCTGCAGACAATTTGGAAACGCTTGGACCAGGTTAATACTTCACGATTCATTTGATCTGTAAAGTCCGTAAATGTTCGTCCTACGTCTTATTTGATCATTGAAAGCGAAAGTGATAATGTTAATAGGTTTTCTTATGATTTTCAGACCAAAAATGAAAGAGTCAAGGCTTCTATTAGGCATGTATTCGTAAACCAGCGTTCTCTCGTCTCCTTGAATGCA
Source organism: Hibiscus mutabilis (assembly GCA_019671005.1). Taxonomy (NCBI): domain Eukaryota; kingdom Viridiplantae; phylum Streptophyta; class Magnoliopsida; order Malvales; family Malvaceae; genus Hibiscus; species Hibiscus mutabilis. The sequence goes on from CM033742.1 coordinate 37,245,078, forward strand.
GCAACCAAGAAGCCTCACAAGAAACCAAAATACTCCAAGCACTTGGTTTATGCACTATGGGATACCTAAATACTCCAAGCACTTGGTTTATGTACTAAAAAATACTTGTGTTGGGCACACTCGTATCCAACACATACTTGAGAGTTTGAAAAACACAAATGAGCAAAATGATTTTAGTACTTGTAGCAAAGAACTATGTGACTACATTTATGAGGACCATACTTAGTGTTACTTTTTAACTTTCTTCCGCTTCTGCCATTGTAACAAACGAAGGAAACCCAAAAGGGCAGCAATTACAGTTGCAAGTATGATGGCTAGCTTCACATTAGCCTTTTTCTTCAGTTCTGCCATTATATCAAGATGCGCAGACACTGTGATAAGAACATGTTCTAGCTCTATAAACCAGTACTTGTTTCTGAAGCAGACACTGTGGTGTTAAGATCCTGACCGTCTGGTTTCAATTGTTTGATATCAATCAGATCAGTAAACAACATGGCGCAGCCACTACCACCTCTTGTAACATCAAAATTAGTGTATGCCATGCAAGAACAGTTCCTCAAGCACTTACCCCTGCATTCCTTGAGATTCACAGTTTTATTAACCAAAGAATTTGTGGTGTCTGGGGATTTAACATTCCCAATTCCGATAAAATAATCTCCTTTCTGGCAGTTCAATGGCTTACTGTGTATACACCCTTCAGAATAATCCGATTAGTTCCATCTTTTGGGCCGTTTCGGCCTGAACCCTGTCAAACATTGACAATAAGCCGGAAGCTTGTTGCTAACACTGTTCCCATTTGGACCACAATTTCTATAACTGTCACAATAGTCACTTGGGAAGGCTACAAACAGCTGCCTGGTTTGAGTTTCTGGTTTGCATGTGTACCTTTCTCTTGTACTTTATGTTTGGTTCAAAACAACCCTTGGCATCACTGATTTGTTTTCATAATATAAGTATGTATTAGTGCCCCACTAAATCCATTGCCAATCCATCTCTGACAACAAGATTACCAGAATCCAGGAGCTGCAATACTAGATTCTGAGCACTTGCCATCGTATTAGTTGACCAAACAGCTGTTGTGTTCTGAACTTGAAACACAATTAGTGAAGGTGAAGAAGGGTGTAATCTTAGAGTTTCCTTGATTACTAACTTCAAGTATTTCAATTCATTGACATCCCCTGTAGCTGTTGTATTATAGACTAGCCTCACCTCGGCTTGTGCTTTTTCCAGGATTCTAGGATTTTTCATCAGTTCCGTCATTGCCCATTCTACTATAGTCTATAGTTGAAGCTGTCTCACGGGCATGTCCTGAAATGCCAAAAGTAGTTTAACTTGGTTAACTTTTAAAACAGCTTTATTAAATATAAAAAAGCTAAAGAAAACAACAACAAGTCTCGTTGCTGTGGTGTAGTGGTTATCACGTTAGTCTTACACACTAAAGGTCCCCAATTCGATCCTGGGCAGCAACACATCTTTTTTTATTAATTTTTAAGCAGCACAAGCAGGCCTCGACTCTTGGGCAGCAACACAGCTTTTCTTTATTAATTTTTTAAGCAGCACAAGCAGGACTCGACTCTTGCCATTATTTGTTTCGTATAATTGCATGGATGCTTTTAGACAAGCAAACGTGACCCGAGACCTAAAATTAACCCGAATAGAATGCTCGAATTTGACCCAAATCTAAAACAAATCAAACCGAAATGATTCGAATTTTAGTTGACCCAAAAATAGACCTGAACCGATTTTTAACCGAATCGATTTTACCCGAACCGAAAGTTACCCTAACAAAAGACAACTTGAAATAAAGAAAATATATTAAAATAAAAAAAGAAAGATGAGATGTGAATTGTCGCACAACTCATGAAAAAAGTTAAATATACATACTGTATAAAGTGATATATAGGGTATAAAAACCTAATTCGGCCTGAAGATTCGACTGAAATCGGTCGATCTCCTATTAACCCGATATTGACCTGACCCGAAATCTACCGATTCGATACTAACCGAACTGAAAATCAACCGACCCGACTCTAAATCACCATAAACCCGAACTAAAACTGAACGTCTGAACTAGACTCGAACTGAAATCAAACCAAATATAGACAGACCCAAAATAACCCGAACTAAACTTGAACCGAATGACTCATTTACCACCTTTAGATGCTTTTGATGAACTAAACCTAAAGAGACCAGCCCATGACAAAATCGATTTTTCCTTTTTTAATGGCTATATTACAGGAACCATGAACATTAATGGAGTAAAATAGCCATGTGAGGATTCTTTGTTTGATTAATTATCTTTCCACATCCCTGTATCAATATAACTTGATTTAAATCTATAATCATATGCATAATCTCTTCCGTTCTGGATACATGGATTCCATGGACGTAATTAGTGCCGTAAATGAGACGAGACAGACCGCGAGTTACTCGAGTTCGACTCGGTCAAAGCTATGTCAACACTGGACTCGAGCTCGAACTCGGTTTGAGTTTTTAACGACTTGAGTCGAACTACTCGATATCCAACTCGAAAAGCTCACCAGCTACTAAAAATATAATATACTAAAATTTTAAATATTTTAAATTTAAAATATAAATTCCTAAACCTAAAACACTAAAACATAAACCCTAAACATGACCCGAAATCTAAAACAAATCAAACCGAATTTGACCCGAAATCTAAAACAAATCAAACCGAAATGACTCGAATTTTAGTTGACCCAAAAATAGACTCGAACCGATTTTTAACCAAATCGATTTTACCCGAACCGAAAGTAACCCTAACAAAAGACAACTCGAAATAAAGAAAATATATTAAAATAAAAAAAGAAAGATGAGATGTGAATTGCCGTACAACTCATGAAAAAAGCCAAATATACATGCTATATAAAGTGATATATAGGGTATAAAAACCTAATTCAGCCTGAAGATCCGACTAAAACCGATCAATCTCCTATTAACCTGATATTGACCCGACCCGAAATCTACCGATTCGATACTAACCGAACTGAAAATTAACCGTCCCGACTCTAAATCACCATAAACCCGAACTAAAACTGAACGTCTGAACTAGACTCGAACTGAAATCAAACCAAATATAGACAGACCCAAAATGACTCAAACTAAACCTGAACCGAATTACTCGTTTACCACCTCTATATGCTTTTGATAAACTAAACCTCAAGAGACCAGCACATGACAAAATCGATTTTTCCTTTTTTAATGGCTATATTACAGGAACCATGAACATTAATGGAGTAAAATAACCATGTGAGGATTCTTTGTTGATTAATTATCTTTCCACATCCCTTTATCAATATAACTTGATTTAAATCTATAATCATATGCATAATCTCTTCCGTTCTTGATACATGGATTCCATTGACGTAATTAGTGACGTAAATGAGACGAGATAGGCCGCGAGTTACTCGAGTTCGACTCGGTCAAAGCTATGTCAACACTGGACTCGAGCTCGAACTCGGTTTGAGTTTTTAACGACTTGAGTCGGACTACTCGATGTCCAACTCGAAAAGCTCACCAGCTACTAAAAAATATAATATACTAAATTTTTAAATATTTTAAATTTAAAATATAAATTCCTAAACCTAAAACCCTAAAACATAAACTCTAAACATACATCCTAAACCCTAAAATCTAAATCCTAAATTCTAAACCCAACAACCTAAAACTCCAAACCCTAAACTAGCACCCTAAACACTAAAATCAACAAGCTTATGTAAACTTGAGTTTATACAACTTGTGTATCAAAGTTTTTTGGCTTTAAATGAGACAAGACAGATCGCGAGCTACTCGAGTCCGACTCGGTCAAAGCTCGGTCAACACTCGACTCGATTGAACTCGACTCAAGCTCAAACTAGGATTGAGTTCTTAATAAGTCGAGCTCATATATATTCATGCTTGTTAAAAACCTACTCAAGCTCAAACTCGACTCGAATTCTTAACGAGCTGAGTCAAGCTCAGCACTACTAGAGCTCGATTCGGCTCGTTTACACCCCTAGGCATAACTATGAAGGGACTCCATGGGCGAAACTATGAAGGGACTAGTGGTGGTCACAACCCACAAATATTAAAAATCAGAAAAATACTATAGTAAAATTATTCTTTTAACCCCTAAAAAGTGTAAAATTCATAGTTGGTCACCTCTAAGTTTATTTTTTAAAAGAATTTCTCCTTCAAATAATAATATTGAGTTCCGCTAATTATGGATGTCAAGAAAACTACCTAAAAGACCGCTATTGAAATGGGAGTAAAAATTTCTCAACGTCTAGAATGAAATAAAAACTTATTTTGGAGTACAGATTTTCAACGTTAGATATTGAACATGAAATTTCATCTTAAATTTTCTACAAAACTTGTGCATGATTTATAAAAGAAACACAAGTGTTGAATATTATATTCTAAAGGATTCAATGGGCGTGACTATAAAGGGACTAATGGTGGTCACAACCCAAAAGAAATTAAAAATTAGAAAAATGCTATAGTAAAATTATTCTTTTAACCCCTCAAAAAATATATAATTCATTGTTAGTCCCTCTAAGTTTATTTCTTTTAAAAAATTTCTTTTAAATAATAATATTGAGTTCCGCTACACTCTTTATGTTAAGGAAACTGCCTAAAAGGCCGCTGGACTCTTTCAATGAAACGGGAGTAAAAATTTCTCAAACTCTAGAATGAAATAAAAACTCATTTTGGAGTAAAGATTTTCAACGTGAGATGTTGAACATGAAATTCCATCTTAAATTTTCTACAAGACTTGTACATGGTTTATGCAAGAAAAACAAGTGTTGAATAATATATTCTAATGGGGCCAATTGTAATTACAAGATTGGAATCATCAGTGGGAATTAAAGGTGGGAATTGAGTGGGGAATATTCAAAAATTATGGAGATTCGAACCGACGAAGACGGAGAATAACCGAAATTTTCACCCACGGGAACGGGGACGAGTGAAGTTTTATCACCGAAGCTCAAATGGAGATGGAGACGAGAATTGCTATATCCGAACCGTGGGGATAACCGAACCATAACCATGGGGATCCCCAAAAAATATCCTCAAGGATCCCGATATTTTACAAAATTTTAAAATATATATATATATAATTAACTCTCATTTACATGTATATCTACCTATCTTATTATCAATATTTCAATCCATCAAGATATTTGAGCCTTTTGTTTAAAATTATTTAAGTTTGGATGACCTCTCTAGTAATTTACCCTCTTTTTATGTTAATTAAGAGTATATAATATATTTATCTCCCAATTTACCTTATTCTGCTTTGATCACATTTTTAAGTGTATTGAATATATGATTTGTAAACTAAAATTGACCATATATTTTGATTAGTAAAAACAATAAACTTTGTTTGATTTTGTTGAGGATAGGGATTCGCCGAAAACCGTGAGGATCCGATAGGTATGGGGATGAGGACTGAAAAATCCTCGAAACATGTAATGGGATTCTTCGAAATCGTCCATACAAGTGTTGGGACAGAATGGAAAATACAAAACCGTCATCGCACCGCCTGATTCCCACCCCTAGTGGGAATGTGGAATTGCAACGAGCTTTCGGATTTGATTGAGACATATTTGAGCCAAGTTGTCTTCTTATCGTTTCTAAATGGTTTTATGATAGTTTTAAATTTATAATGGTGTTTTTATATTTTATTATCGACAATAATATTTGTTCGTATCTATTATTTTTTCCTAGTTGATTGGTTGAGTATTTAAACTTTTCTTTATATGGTTATATTTTATTATTCAACGGTTAATTTATGCGCAATGAACGTGATTAGTTTACTATAATTTTTGTAAATTATTCTTACCATTTTATTGCATTTTAATCTTTATTTAATAAAATAATTAAAAACAAAAACAAAAACAAAAGCTAACCTGAATTAATCGAAAGACTGTTTAAAACAGCAGACCAGCAGAAGAACCAAACCAAGAGTTGCAACATGCGTTTCGTCTCTAAATTATGACACAAAAAATTTTAGAGGCATAAAATCAAAAATTACCTTTTAATGTTTAATTAAATAGTTATATTGGTCCTTATTTTTTAAAGCAATTTAATTTTTAAAATTTTATTTTAACTCAAAATGACCCATCTTCAGATAGAAATTATTAATCAACTAACGATAAATGACTTGAAATAACGTGATTATTTTACATGGCAGTGTCATATAAATAGACAAAGATGTTGACTTGAAAAAACATCACATCAGTCAAAAAATAATTTTATAAAATTATATAAAACGTAAAATTATTTTTATTGATAACGTGTTATTTTATCAAGTCATTTCAAGTTGTTTATCATTTGTCGACTAACAAAATATTAAAAATCTGAAAAATGTTAGTAAAATTATTCTTTGACACCTCAAAAAATATAAAAATCCATTGTTGGTCTTCCTCAAATAATAATAGGGTAAACTACCTAAATGGCCACCATACTATGAGTAAAGTCGCAATTTGGCCATAATACTTTTTTTCGAAGCAATTAAGCCACCATACTATTAATTTGAACTCATTTTAGCCACCTACCGTTAGAACCTAATGGCATGGTGACGTGGTAGTTAAAAATAAAATGGTATAATTACACATTTAGTCTCTACTATTTACACATTCTTTTAATTTAGTCCTAATTTTAAAATAATAAAATAAATAAATTACTTAATTAGGTGGTGACACGTGTCAACACCTTATTGGAGGACTTTAATTATTTATATTTGATTTAATAAATTTATTTTCCTCCTCCAATAAGTCACCACCTGTTTAGAAGAGAAAAAACATTTTCAACACTCTTGTGTTTGGGGGGACTCAAACTCGGGTATACTTAGAGTTAAAGCAATGGCTTAGCCAATGCACCAAACAAAATTTTGTGCTTGAAATCACTAAACTCAATATATATGTCTTACATTTATTCTTTTAATTTCACATATATAATCATAGAATTAATTTCACATATATAATCTTAACCCCTAAAACCCAAACCCTAAACCCTAAACCCCAAGTACTAAACTCCTAACCCAAATTATTAATCCATAAACCCTAAACACTAATTTCACATATATAATTATCGAATTAATTTCACAAATATAACCCTAAACCCCAAACACAAATGCTAAAACCTAAACCCCTAAAACCTAAACCCTAAACCCCAAACACAAATACTAAGCCCTAAACCTTATACCCATGAAACCTAAACCCAGGATATCAAACCCTAAACCCTAAACCCCAAATACTAAACACTAAACCCTAAATACCAAAACTTAAGTATTTGTGGTTTGGGGTTTGAGGTTTAGGGTTTAGAGTTATATGTGTGATTAATTTGATGATTATTTATGTGAAATTGATGTTTAGGGTTTTGGGTTTAGAATTTAGGGTTTAGTGGTTAGGGTTTAGCATTTAGGGTTATAAATATGAAATTTATTCGATGATTATATATGTGAAATTAGTGTTTAGGGTTTAGGGCTTATTGATTAGGGATTAGGGTTTAGTATTTTGGGGTTTAAGATTTGGGGTTATATATGTGAATTAATTCGATGATTATATATGTAAAATTAGTGTTTATGATTTGGGGTTTATATATTAGGGTTTAGGGTTTAGTATTTGAGGTTTGGGTTTTGGGGTGTAAGGTTTAGGGGTTAGGATTATATATGTGAAATTAGGTCTACGATTATATACGTGAAATTAAAAGAATAAATGTAAGACATATATATAGAATTTAGTGATTGAAAGCACACAATTGTGCTTGGTGCAGTGGTTTAGCCATTGCTTTTACCCCAAGCAAACTTGGGTTCGAGTCCTCCCAAATGCAAGAGTGTTGAAAACGTTTTCCTCTTCTAAATAGGTGGTGACATTTTAAATAGGTGTTATAGGCGTCACCACCTAATTGGAGGAGGAAAATAAATTTATTTTATTAATTTAAAATTAGGATTAAATTAAAAGAATGTATAAATAATGGAGACTAAATGTGTAATTATACCCTTTTGTTTTTAACTGCCACGTCCCCATGCCGTTAGGTTATGATGGCCATTTAAGTAGTTTACCCATAATAATATTGAGTTCCGCTATGTCAAGAAAACTACCCAAAAGACCGTTAGGCTCTGAATTTCGGGTACAAGACGCTTGTCTTCTAAGTAGAAATTTCTCAACCTCTAAAATGAAATAAAAACTTTATTTCGGAGTAAAGATTTTCAACGTGAGATGGCATGAAATTCCATCTTAAATTTTCTACAAGACTTGTGCGTGGTTTACGCAAGAAACACAAGTGTTAAATATTATATTCTAATGGGGCCAACTAGTAATTAAATCGTCAGTGGGGATGTGGAATTGCAACGAGCTTTCCGATTTGATCGAGGAATATTTGAGCCGAAGTAAAATGCATTGACTAAAAAAAATATCACATCAGTTAAAATATAATTTTATAAAACCATATAAAATATAAAATTATTTTTTATTATTGATATGTTATTCTATCAAATTAATTTAAATTGTTTATCGTTAATAGATTAATAATTTTAACTATAAAATAATTATTTTAATCTAAAATAAAATTAATGGTTAAATTACTTAAAATGTTAGAAGTATTTTTTGGCCAATTTTAAACAAATATTTTTATGGCAGTGTATGGCGTTCTAAGAAGGTGAAGTTATTGACCGGCAGTGAAGTTTCTACTCTCCCATAAAACGAGTGATCATGTCTTTTCTTTTTCCAATTAACTCCTTTCTCTTTCTTTAATCACACCTTTCAATGTCCAGCTGGTCTATATATATATATATATATATATATATATATATATATATATATATATATATATATATGTATTTTAACTCATTTCGTGTTTCTTTAATCACATCTTTCAATTTACATTTTGGTCTTAGGTTGACCAGATATTAGAGATATATCAGTGTATAAATATAAATTTATTAGCTGACGACACTTAAATTTTTGGGAGATTAAAACATTGATTTCAAGTTTTAATACGACTTCTATTATTATAAGTCTGCTATAACTCCACCATCTATACATCTATTGAATTATTTTTTATAAATATTTTTTTTCATTTTATTCACATATATACGTGTAACAATCTAATATCATATTAATCATATATAAATTTCTTATGAATTATTGTCCCATGCACAGGCGGTGAAATCTTTTTGTTTTCACAAGCGCTTTAATTTTAGGGTAAAAGCAAGGATTTAAATCCCGGTCGCGTCGCGGTTATCACGTTTTTGAATATAACGGAGGCTGTTGCGGTCACTGCGGGTGTCGCGGTCGTGAATTTTTTAAAATTTTGCACAATTTATTCTAAAACATACTAATTATAATTATAAAAACTCAATTTCAATGATTTTTAGAGTATTTTGTTAACACTTATATGAACTTTTATTAATATGAATTTGAAAGTGAAAGTGATTTTGTTTAAAGAATTCTAGATTGTATTGTGATTTTGTTTTGTTTAGTTTGGATAATAAAATCATATGAATATTTTAAATTAATAATGTGCACCAATAAAAGGACTAAACATGTGAATAAATCTAAACAAAAAATATTAGTATAATAAAAATTAAATAAACATATTATAAAAACTAATAATAAACAATAAACATATTATAAAAAAATAAATAATTATAATGTTATTAATAAACAATTATACCACATTAAATATTCTCATTTATTTTCCAATAGTTATATTTAATATATACTCTAATTTTACTATTAAGTAAAAAGAAAAGAAAATTAATATAATATTTAAGGACTAGATTTAACAAAAAATCAAATCTTTAAGGACTTAATTGAGATGAAATAAAAATTTAAAGGCTTAATCAAGAAGTTTTGAAAGTTTAAGGGATCAATTTGAATACGGGTTAAAGTATTGAGGCCAAACTAAAAAATTTAAAAAGTTTAATGTCAATCCATGCAATTTATCCATTTTCCAAAAATTTAAACCCGCGTACTTCTTCTTTTTCTCCTCCGGCAGCCGCGTTCTTTTTCTTTTTCCTTCTCCGACAGCCACGCGAATGTTCAGAACTCGGGAATATCGGCCCGTTATTGCCATTATCGACCGTTTCAACGTTAAATCTCGGCCGCGACGGATCGTTATCGACGTGAATCCGTTACCCACCGTGATTTTTGCCAAAACCGGTTTCAAACGGCGGCGATACCGAGATTTCTCGGCCGAGATCTCAGTTTCGGTCCGAGATTTAAAACCCTGGGTAAAAGATTTTGGTTTGGGGTTTAGAGTTTAGGGATTTTAGTGTAAGGGTTTAGAATTTAGGGGTTTTAGTGTAAGGGTTTAGAATTTAGGGTTAGAATTTAAGGTTTAGGGTAATATGGTTGGGGATTTAGGTTATAAACTATAAACCCTAAATTTTAACCCCAAACCCGAAATTCTATCAATAACCCATAAATTCAAAACTAATACATTTATACCCGTAAACCTTAAGGCGCTTGTATAAATAAAGTTTTTACAAGTGCTTGTGCATGAAATAATTATCCAATTTATTATATTGAGTTTGTTATACTATTTTTGTATTTGAAATGTATGGTGCTTGTGTTGTATTTAAATTCAAAACTATAATAAAACTATATTAAAACTATTTTTTAATAGTTATAATGAGGTTTTGATTTAATGATATAAAATTATTTATTTAATTTAAATCTATTATCGTGAATTAATTATTTGGTTTAGCGTAACTTCAATATGTATATATATAAATCATTGATATTTGTAACATCAAAACTATTTTTAAGGAAAAATTGTGATATGACTACTCATCACGTTATTTATGGTCTCATTCACTAAAAATCAGTCAATCTTTTTTCTCCATCTCACTTTTCTTAAAGATGAATATTTTTTTTTTGCCATATAAATAGGGAGTTGGTGATTACATAAAAGTTAATTATGAGTGGACTAATTATACAGAAAAAAAAAATTAGTTGACTGATTTTTAGTTGATGGACAATAGATAATATGGTGAACTGGATCCATATAACAATTTCTCACTTATAACTTTTCCACATATTCAAGTGAGAGTGCCTGCTCAGGACCATTCATGCCTCTTTATTTCCTATCAACAAATAATTTTAAAGCACATTATCAATAATCCATTGGTCTAGTGAGACGAGGCGTTAGATCTCCTAAACAATGTCAGAAGTTTAAATCTTGATATTGTGAATGAAGCAATTAGGTTGGGAGTGTCGTCCTATATCAACCCTCTGCGATACCTGATCAAAATTATCCAATTAATTGATTGGATACGGGTGTTTTATCAAGTTTGTGTTTGAAGAACCATAGTGTTCATTATGTCTTTTCCCCTCTTTTTTCCAAACCCCAGGCCAGTTTTGACTCCGTTATTGATACAGGAAATATTAATATCTTTGAAGAAATCTTTCAACGTCTGAAAATACTAGAAGTGTGAATACCAGACCTATGACAAATTTCTATAGTTTCACATAATCCCTGTAACTACATATACCATTCTTTAAAAACAAAAAACCAGTTCAATAATCTTTGGGATAGAATTTAGGTTCGAACATTGTCGTAAAAAAAATCTAGTTAAAAAATCTTAAAGATAAAACTCGAATTTGATTATTGAAAGAGACAACTTAAAACCTCAAAAAAAATTAGTTTTCGACTTTTAATAAACCGTAAAATAAAAATAAAAGATTTCTTGATTGTATAAAAAAAATTCAGTCCTACCGGCATTACATTAGCAGTTGTAGCAACAAGTTTCTACAAAATTTTACTAATATTAAATGCTGCGTTCAAAGGACAGTTGTAGTTGAGATTGTCGGATAGAAAATAAGGATATATTAAGTAAATCATCATTTGATTTTATTATTAAATTTAGTTTAGACGTTGAAGTTTTAAAATAATTAATTTATTCACTGGTAAGGCTGTAAACGAACCGAACGTTCTGCAAACCGTTCGGTGAAAAGTTCGTTTATGTATTAAAAGAACTAACATGAACAAGATTTTCTGTTCGTTTAATTAAATGAACGAATACAAACAAGAGGCTTGTTCGTTCATTTATGTTCGTGAACGTTCGGTAATCCGTTCGTTTATATTTGTTTAAATTTATTCACATATTTCTATTTCTATTTATTATTTTTCATAACAAAAAATATTATATTTAAAAAAAATTAAAAACATATATTAAAAATATAAAAGAAAAATAAAAAATTAAACAAATACTCAATGTACGAGACTTCAGATTTCTTAAGAAAAAATAAGCAATACTCAATGTTCGTTTGTGTTCGTTTATTATTTTAACAAACGAACACGAACAAGAAATTATGTTCGTTTAGTTGTTCGTGTTCGTTCATTTGTTCAGTTAAAATTAAACAAACGAACATAAACATGCCCTCGTTCGTGTTCGTTCAGTTCATTTACAGGCCTACTCACTGAAGTTTAGACATTAAACGTTGTTGGTCATTTAAGTTTAGACATTGAACGTTTTTTGTCACTCTTAAACCCCCAAACGATAATAGATGGTGGCCGTTTGGTCTCGAATTTCACTAGTCACTTTGTCTCAGCCCCATGAGTCTGAATTCGACCTCCATTTTACTAAAAATGCTTAAAAATTCACTAATCAGTCAAAAATCTTCTGGTTTTTCTCTTGTCGATCTTACTCATCTGTCGTCAGATGGAGCCCATTTCTCAGTATGTTACTTCTCTCGTGGCCGATGAAGTTTTCCACTATTTGGATTTTGGAGAAGTTTCTTCATTTGCAGGTAAATAGATTTTTTCAAAAAGTTAACGAATGAGTGACAAAAAAATTCAATGTCTAAACTTCAGTGAGTAAATTGAACATTTTGAAACTTTAATAACTAAAATAGATTTTAGAGTAAAATTACTTGCGTTACTTATCTAAAAAAATAATTGCTGACGCTGCATTATTATTTTAGATTATAATTCTTTGTTACTCAGTATTTTTGGCATCGGTCAGAAAAAGGCTCCTTAGAGCTGAGGTTTTCAAGTTTGACATTATGGAGTTGTCATATGGGAAAGTGTGATTATAAGCGAGCCCGGCCATGGGCAGAGACAATAAGGGAGTCCGTTTAAGGTCGTTTAAGAAAGTTACATATTTTTAATTTTATTCGAATTATATTTATTTTTAATAATTTATTTTTTAATATTTATTATTAGCTGTTTAATTTTTTAATATTTATTTATAAATATTTAATTTTTTCTCAATATTTATTATTAGGGGTCTATTTTTAAAATTTAACTTTTTTCTAATACTTTTTATTAGGGGTCCCGATTTTTTTAATATTTATTATTTTGGGCATACTCTTAAAATTTAATTTTGTTATTAGGGGCCCAATTTTTTAATACTTGTTATTATGGACATATTCTTAAAATTAATTTTTTTATTACTTGCTACTAGGGACAGAGATTTAAATAACAGTATGCAACCGCAACAACGACCGTTACATGACGATAGCAGTAGTGGCGGAGTCAGAATTTTCTTATAGTGAGGTCATGAGTGAAATATGAGGTATTGAGGATTTCTATACCACTAGAATAAGCATTGTTGACCCATACCCCAACAAATTAAGTGGGGTCAAATTTAATATTTCTTATGAAAAAATCTAAATTATCTTTTTGAAAAACTCTATACCTCAACAAATCAAGTGGGATCAATTGCCCCCAATTTATATGCTACATCCACCCATGGGTAGCGGCACCATCTGAAACCGCGATATTCGCAACTGTTATGACCACAATAACATATGTTATTAAGAGATTTTATAACCGCGTACTAGCAGTGATCGAAATATCATCTATAATGTCCGCAATTACAATAAAATCTTATATGACTGCAAATACGATCACAACTGTAATTTAAACTTTTAATTTGGGCTCTATTTTTTATATTCGCTACCAAAAGTCTACGACCGACCCTAATTATAAGTAATGTGATCTTTAAAAGTCTTCAAAGTTTTCTAATCTCATCAATGGCGGACTTTATCTTGTTTCTATTCTGCACCCTTCTGTGGTGGCCTCGTGTTTCATTATCGGTTACGGTGGAAAGCTTAAATGTGACTGATTCGATCCGAGATCGTGATACCTTGGTTTCGGCCGGTGTAATATTCGAACTTGGATTCTTTAGCCCTGGTTCCAGCACCAAAAGGTACTTGGGAATATGGTATGCGAGTTCCAACACGACGGTTCCGTGGGTGGCTAACCGGGAAACGCCTCTCAATGACAGCTCGGGTGTTTTACATGTGACCGCCCAGGGAGTTCTTATCCTTGTAGATGGTACTGGCAACAGTTTTTGGTCTTCCAATGCTTTGGCTTTGCCTTTGAGGCCCGTTAGTAGTCCGGTCGTGCAGCTCTTGGACTCGGGAAATCTCGTCGTTACCGATGGAACTGTTGTCACGGATTCGGGGAACTTCATCTGGCAAAGTTTTGATTATCCATGTGATACATTCATTGCAGGCATGAAGATTGGGAAGGACTTCAATACTGGCCTGGAATGGCACTTGACATCGTGGACTAGTCCTGATGATCCTTCACCGGGTATGTACACGTACCAGTTTGAGCTATCCGGTTATCTGAGGTTTCAGTAAGAGACAATTCCACCATACTATTCCGGTCCGGACCTTACAATGGCCTACGGTTAAGTGGGTTGCTTGAAACAAAAGAAAACCCTGTTTATCCGTATGATTTCGTTTTCGCTGGACAAGAGTTATCTCTAAAATTCCATTCACCCAACAATTCAACTCTTTTAAGGGGAGTGCTAGGTGGTGACAATGGATCCATAGTTCCCTTCACGTGGAACGATTCGATCGAGGTTGGATTCCAAATCTTCCATTTTTCACTGAAAACTGCGACCGATATGCACTGTGTGGTACAAATGCCATATGTGACAACAACAAATCCCCTGCTTGTAGTTGCTTGTCAGAGTTTTCACCAAACAACCCCCAGGAATGGGATGCAGTACCAGGGTCAGGTGGTTGCGTGAGAAACACTCAACTAAACTGTTCCGGTGATGTATACATAACGGTGTTCGATGTAAAAGTGCCGGAAACTAAACATTCATGGTATAATACAAGTATGAACATACAGGAGTGCAAGGACCTGTGTTCATCTAACTGTTGGTGCACAGCATATACTAGTTTGGACATTACAAATGGAGGAAGTGGATGCCTGCCCTGGTTTACTGACCTTATCGACATGAGATATATAACCAATAGCGGTCAAGATATATATGTGAAGGTCGCCGCGTCCGGAGTAGGTACGAAAATATTCCTCGATCCTTAAAAATTAAGAAGTCCTTTACGCATACTTTTTGAAGCTTATGTTCAATCTTTCTGTTCCATACAGATTTAAACGATTGCTCGTGTTAGACGGTAAAATATCGGATTTCCTTATTCTTGTTTCATTGATTTTATGCTATTTGCTTTCCGTACAGCTCAAAATGGGAGCACTAGACACAAAGCAAATAACAGAACAACGATCATCGCGACAACGTCTGCACTATCTGCAGGAGTGCTGATTGCGGGCCTAACCGTAGTCTTGTTTTTGCGAAGGAAGAAAAATCTGAAGGGTAAAGCAAACTTTTCGTTTTCTGAATCATTAACAAAAATTATAGGAAGTTGTTCTTTGTTACAGCTACAATAGGTTGCACATAATATTTACTCAACTTGGCTATTTCACAGTATTGCTGACACACCACCACTCAGATAGCTTTTCTGATTATCCAAGTAGCAAAGAAGATCTAGAGTTACCATTATTCGATTTACGAGCTATTGTTGCTGCAACCGTTAACTTCTCGATGAGGAATATACTTGGAGAAGGAGGTTTCGGATGTGTCTACAAGGTAACTATATGATAAAATCCCATAAAAAGTTACTATACCATAAAACGGCCTTGATTAATGATTATATGCTTTCTGTAGGGTGTTTTGAAGGACGGACAAGAAATCGCCGTGAAGAGGTTGTCATCGAGTTCTAAACAAGGAAACAATGAGTTCACGAATGAAGTTAAACATATTACTACAGTTCAGCCCAGGAATTTAGTGCAGCTCCTCGGATGTTGCATCGAAGCAGATGAAAAGATGTTAGTCTATGAATACTTGCCCAACAAAAGCCTGGACTTCTTTATCTTTGGTATGTCTTTTTATCTGATCCATGATGTTAATCTATTGTTAACAATATTCAAAGACCTAACAAGCAATAAAAATGGCTTTTGAGAAGATAAAACTCAAAGCATGTCACTGGATTGGCTAACACGGTACCAAATTATCAACGGGATCAGTCGAGGGCTCCTTTATCTTCACCAAGATTCGAGACAGAGAATTATACATAGAGATCTGAAAGCTGCTAATGTGTTATTAGACTATGAAATGAATCCGAAAATTTCGGACTTCGGCTTGGCTAGATGTTTCAGAGAAAAG
This sequence comes from Hibiscus mutabilis, assembly GCA_019671005.1. NCBI lineage: Eukaryota > Viridiplantae > Streptophyta > Magnoliopsida > Malvales > Malvaceae > Hibiscus > Hibiscus mutabilis. Next base: position 37,261,510 of record CM033742.1, read on the forward strand.
GAAACAACAGCAAACACAAAGAAAGTGGTGGGAACATAGTAAGTACAGAAATCGAAAACCGAAATACCATAGTTTAAACTCATAAACTTCGAAGCTTGTTTTCTTATATTTCAAGTTTTTTTCTTCCAGTGATTACATGTCTCCAGAGTATGCAATCGATGGACTTTACTCGATCAAATCCGATGTTTTCGCCTTTGTGTTTTAGTTTTAGAAATAGTGAGTGGGAAAAGAAATAGAGGATTCTTTCATCCAGACCACCAACATAACCTTCTTGGATATGTAAGCGTCGAACTATAAAACTCTTTATATCAAAGATGTTAAGCTCTGTAAATGTTAAAACAGCTTTATTTGTATAGGCACGGAAATTGTTCCGTGATGGGAATTTGATCGAATTGGTTGCCGATACAATTCAAAGGATCTGCAATCACTCGGAAGTTCAAAGATCGATTCAAGTCGGCCTACTATGCGTGCAACGCAGTCCTGAAGATAGACCAACCATGTCAAATGTTGTTCTGATGTTAAGTAGTGAAGTTCCATTGGATCGGCCTAGACAACCTGGATTTTTCAACGAGAGAGATCTGATTAAAGATGCTTCTACCTCATCAGATGTTCAAAAACATGCTTGTTCTAATGATTCCGCAATCACAGTAGTCGAGGCAAGATAATGCAGATTCCATGTAACTGTTGTGTGTTATCTTTTCGATATGATGGTTGTCATCGTAATTATATATACGACTTTGACATTGAACTATGGATGGTATACTAAGACAATTTCATTGATTTTCATAAATAGAATATAATGATTTTGTAGTTTTTTTAAGTCCTGCAATTTTATTGGTGGATGAATATTGAAAAAGCACTGTAATTTTATCATATTCTATAAATGTAGTTCAACACATAAGAGATTCTATCGAGGCTCTAATGCGGTAATGGTAGATTCGTCTAATGATTCTTGGTTGCCTACAGCAGACTCGGCTTGAGGCAGAGGCCTTTCCAAGAAAAAACCAGGCTGCTTTGGATGAGCCAATGGACTCTCGCCGCACAACATCAGCACCACCGATGACATGTTTGGTCTATCTTCAGGACGTTGTTGAACACATAAGAGAGCAACATTGATGCATCTCAGCGCTTCAGCTATGTTGTAAGAGCCCCCTAACGCATTATCGATCAGTTCTAGTGGCCTGTCTGCAATCCACAAACTCCATGCCTGAAAAAATTGGAACTAAAGGTTATATATTAGTCCAAGAATATGAATTAAACTATTATGTCTTATCTCTTACATGTCCAAGCAGATTTTGGTCGTGATTCGAATCCGAAAATCCCCTGTTTCGCTTCCCTGTTACTATCTCCAGAACCAATACTCCGAAACTGAAGACATCAGATTTCGTTGAAAAATGTCCACGAAAAGCATACTCTGGAGACTTATAACCACTGGGAAATAATGCTGAAAATGAGAACATTAGAAGCAACATGGAGAAGAATTTATCAAGTACTAACAACGTCTAGGAATTCGTATACGTACTATGTTCCGACCACTCTCTTAGTCTTGGCCTCGGTCTGATCTCCACCGAACTTCCTAGCCAAACCAAAGTCTGAAATCTTCGGATTCATACTATTATCTAGGAGGATATTACTTGCTTTGAGATCTCTATGTATAATCTTCAATCTCGAGTCATGGTGAATATAAAGAAGCCCTCGAGCAATTCCATCGAGGATGTTCATTCGCCTATGCCAGTTGAGTTCTTTGTTCCTTGTTCTATCTGCAATGTTTTAATCATGCATAATATGACTTACTTCGTCGGTCACTTGAATAGTCAGATTCAAAAAGCATTTCAGATATAGTGAGTGCTAACCAAAAATAAAGCAGTCCAAACTTTTGTTGGGCATGTATTCATAGATTAACATCCTTTCATCTCCCTTAATGCAACAACCTAAGAGCTTCACAAGATTCCGATGCTGAAGTTTCACGATCAATGTAACTTCGTTTTTGAACTCTTCAAGGCCTTGGCCGGAATTCTTCGAAAGTCTCTTTACTGCTACTTCTTGTCCCCCTTCTAATATACCCTTGAATTCGTAATGTACGAAAAACGTTAAGAAGCGTCATATCTAGTTAAAGAAGAGTAACAAATTTCACACCACCATATTGCTTTACTACCTTATATACATCACCGAAGCCACCACGACCGAGCAGGTTGTTCATTGAGAAGTTATTTGTTGCATTAGCTACGGCTTTAAAAACCATCATCGGCAATTCCATCTCTTCCGTCTCTTCGTCTGCCCATTTCTTCCGCACGTACAACACAAATACCAGCATCAGCAATCCGGTAGCAACTACAGAGGAGATGGATATAATAGCTACTTTTAGCTTTTTCTTTGGCTTCGTTTTTCTTTGAATCCGATCTGATATATATCAACAATAATCAGTGAACAAGGTTCTATAGGCTCGGATGAACATATATATCATAAACCATTAAGATAACAAAAATTCAAACATTTAATACAAAGGTTCTCTTACCTAGCTCGGAAGCAGCCAACCGAACATAGAGGTCTTGTCCACCCTCGTCGAACTCTGTCATGTCAATTAAATCATTAAACCAGATCAAGCATCCTGTTCCTTTCAAAATATCTAAAGTTGCATATGCTGTGCAGGAACAATTTGTCAAACATAGCTCCTCACATTCATGAAGGCTCAGGCTATTGTTAGCCCAAGCATGCGACGTATCAGGCAATTTTAGCCGAGTGTGCTTAAAGAACCTATCTTTACCATCACAATTCAAGGGTGTCATCCTAACACATCCATCAGACGAATCTACAGAACCCGGATCTCCGGAAGTATTCGATTTGGCAACATAGCCTTCAAGGCATGCACAAGGAGGAAACTTATTGGCTGTGCAGGTAGCATATGGTCCACAAAAGGCATAGGCTGCACATTGTTCAGACGGAGCCGTCGAGAAAATCTCCCAATCCTGTTTCCTATTGTTCCATATCGAATGCTGCATTGAACCAAGTGGATTCAGCTGGAACCTTGAAACAAACGAATTGTCCCTGTTCTTGTATTCGCAATAGACCTCCTTGCTATTCAAGACAAAGTCATACGAAAACACCGGATTTCGTTCGTTACGAGGGTTCACCGTGAAATAAAGACCATTCCAGGATCCTCCTCTAAACACCACTTCCGATCCTTTCTTAAGAACGAACTGCGGATATCCGCGAGCGTCGATTCTTATCGAATAGTCACCGGGAGCAGGGTCTTCTGTGCTTTCCCAGGACGATATATACCTCTCGAAACCGGTGATAAAGTTCCTCCCGATCTTCATTTCTGGTAAAAAGTTATCACAAGGGTAGTCAAAACTTTCCCACAAAGTTTTCTCCAAGTTGTTATCATTCATTTCTTTCACTACAAGGTTTCCGGACTCCAGGAGCTGCACAACCGGACTCCGCGCAGGTTTCAACATATTCGAAGACCAAACAAGACTGCGTTTGCCATCCAGAAGAGTAAGGATTCCTTGACCGGTAACACTTAGAACTCCCGACTTATCGGAAACCGGAGTCTCCCTGTTGACAACCCAAACAACGGTGCCGTAGGATACATTCTTGTACCATATTCCTACATATCTGTTCTTGGAACTTCCCGGACTAAAAAATCCCAGTTCAAAACTTCCACCAGCCGATATAAGAGTTTCACCATCTTTTATGGACTTCCCTGGGAAAATAATGTCTTGTGCGGTGGAAGTTCTGATAATCGAAAAGATGAAAATAAAGAAGCTCCATTCAGAGCCGGCCATTGATTTTCTCAAGTGAAACACCCTGGTAGTCTTATCATTGTAATGTCGTTGATCCGACGTCGAAAATGAGTGGAAATTGAAACTCACATTAGTGTTTCTGATGTGAAACTTTGTCTGAAAGCATTTATCCAGAGAGTCGTGAGCAAATTGAACACTCAAAGAAGCTTAGAAAACTTTGAATGCATGTCTGAATGGGTTGACTTGGACAATCTAATATCATAATAATATTCGTGTAACACGTGTCTACTATACATACCATTCAACTTTCATCTTCTAGGCAAAGTTACTGCTGTTGTATAAACTTAGATTTTGTTTATAGACAGTTGTACAAATTTTTTTATAATTATTCAATATGGACAATCTTTTCTATTTTAGGGTTAAAAATTTAGTTTAAGAATTTAGTTTATAGAGTTTAGAATTTATAGTTTATGGTTAATATTTAGTATTTAAATTTAAGAGTTAAAATTTTTATTTTTTATTTAAAAAAAATAAATATGCATATTTATATTTTTTTATACAACATGTGTATAAAAAAATTACTCATCATGGCACAAGTATTATTTTAGTAACAAGTAAGGAAAAAATAAATTGGATAATTATTCTAGACATGGGCGGTGAAAAAAAAATTTACCAGTACTTTAGTGTTAAGGTTTAGGGATTTAATTTAGGGTACAGGGTTTAAGGGTTTAAAATTTAGGGATAGAGGTAAAAATTTAGGGTTTAATGTTAAAACTTACACCATAACCTCTAAACCTTAAATTAAAACACTAAACTCTACATTCTAACTACTATCCCTAAATTCTAAAATTCTAAACATAAACCCATAAACTCTAAACGTAAACTTAAACCAAATCCCTAAATCTTAAAACTAAGACGCTTGTAGAAATTTTTTAGTTTCCACCGTCTGTATATTGAATATAAATCCAAATAAGTTTAGAAAAAGCTTTCATACACAAGCTTGTTAATTTTAGGGCTTATGGTGTGAGTTTAGGGGTTTAGGTTATAAGGTTTAGAATTTAAGATTTATGCTTATAGTTTAGGGTTTAGTTTTTAGGGTTTTAACTTTTATAAATTTAGATTTTAGATTTTAAAGAAGGTTGTGTAATATTTTTTATACAGTTTATGTACCAAAATATGAGCCATAAATTTAAGGAAAATAATAAGATACACAAGTTTGTGTAAATTTCAGTTTATACAAACCTTTCATTATGATGGTTTAGAGGTTTTATGTTATAGGGTTTAAAGTTTAGGGTTTATGGTTAGAATTTAGAATTTAGGATCTAGTGTGTTAGGAATTTAGGTTTTAGATTTTATAGTTTAAATTCGAAGGGTTGCATAATTTTTTTACACAACTTGTGTATTAAAATATAACCCTTCTTTGATACACAAACTTTTGTAAAACAAATATTATACAACCCTTCTTTAAATTCTAAAACTCTAAGACCAAAACCTTAAACCAAAATTCTAAATCTAAATCCTAATAATCTAAACCCCTAAACCTTAAACTCTAACTTAACACCTTAAACCTTGAAATTAACAAATTTGTGTAAACTAAAGTTTACCAACTTATGTATCAAATTTTTTTCCAAATTTAATTATTTAAGTATTTTTTAAAAGAATTCAAAATAAATAAACATTAGTAATTAAATATTTCAAAAGAATGTTTTGGTCCATCAATTTTAAACCTGTTGGACTTCACACTTGGGTACCTGAAAAAAAAAAAGAAGATGAATGATATACATAAAGGTTTCAGTTGTCAACATTGTGGACCAAAGACTAGTCTTCTTCTTCTTGGTCTAATTCGTCGGCTTCCCAGTCATCATTCTCAGAAGAATTTTCAATTGGTGACAATTTTCAATGCCAAACTTCTCTTGAATTTTGACTTCTGAGTAATATAGAAGCATTGTTGCAGACATTTTGGACTAAAGTTTCATTTCATTGCATGAATGAAACAAGGCCTAATTGAATTATCCAAACATATCATAAAGGTATCTGTGAAGCATCTATCGTGGCACTAATGATGTAATAGTAGACTCATATATGGATAACGTTTCGTTTTCGACTAATATTGCGTCAGCCGTAGGAAGATTTCTTTCGATGAAAAACCCGGGCTGCTTCGGTTGGGGCAGTATACTCTCACCGGACAGCATTAGCAGCACTAATGACATGTTTGGTCTGTCTACGGGGAGTTGTTGCACGCATAAGAGAGCTACATTGATGCCTGAAAAGTTGGAACCACAGCTGATGTATTAATGTGTGAAACATAGAAATCCACAAACTTTTATAGTTCCGTCTCGATGTTACATGTCCGAGAAGATTATGGCCATGTTCCGGGTGGGAATATCCCGTTTTTCTTTCCTGCTAGAATCTCCAGAACCAAAACTCCGAAGCTGAAGGCATCGGATTTCATCGAGAAAAGCCCATCCAAGAGATACTCGGGTGACATATAACCACTGCAAGAGAAAATGTTAGATTAGAAGTTTAAGAGCAACCTGGAATAATGTACCGGACAGGTCTTGCTTATGTACAAACTATGTTCCAACCACTCTTTTAGTATTGGCCTGAGTCTGGTCTACTCCAAACTTCCTAGCCAAACCGAAATCCGAAATCTTCGGGTTCATGTTACTATCAAGTAAAATATTGCCTGCTTTGAGATCTCTATGGATGATTCTCAACCTAGAGTCATCATGAATATAAAGAATCCCTCGAGCAATTCCGTAGACGATATGCATTCGGCTATTCCAGTCCAGTAGTTTGCTTTCTTGTTTTATCTCAACCAACAAAAAGAAGTTACAACATGAGCGACACAAGACCCGGCGCGGTGTGGGGAGGACAAAAACAAGTGCTGAGAAGGTTCGAACCGAAAATAGAGTAGTCCAAACTTTTGTTAGGCATATGCTCCTTATGTCTCACTCAATATGTCCAGTATTAATTTTTTTAAAGTCAATTTTTTTAACTTTGACTATAATTATTTTAAATATTTTAATTAATTAAATTTTATAAAATATATATTTTTAAACTACTTGATTGAAGGTTTTTAAAATATATTTTTTCACATTTTTATCAATAATAAATTTAAAGTAATAATGAGTCAAAGTTAAAAAAATTTGACCCAAAAAAAATTAATACTAAACATATTGAATGAGACGGAAGGAGTATTTGTTAGTACCGTCGAACTACAGCCATGCGAATACCCAGTCACAACCCTCTGCAAGCATAATAGTAGCATCAAAGTCATTTTATTGCGGACTGGACATACAAACGCTACCCGAATCACACACATAGTCACGTGATTTACATCAATATTCAAGTTACGGCAACTCAGCTCACCAATACACTTGTCCTCTTTAATTAACACATGTGCACACTCTTTCTAATTCTTTATAAAAAAAACATCCACCTCTGAAAGAAGGGGATCTCTCCTCTCTATCTCTCCTCTTCCTTCTAGTCATGAGACCAAAAAAGGCCAACAATTCTCTCATCCCCACAGCAATGTTAGTCACAGATCACCACCAAGGAGTGTTGAACACATTCGTGATCAACAATACTCATAAATTAGCATTCTTTCATCCTTTTTGATGCAGCAACCAAAATCTAAAACATACGAAACCTCAAATTAGAATATCCTATGTTTAATCTACGTGAAATTAAGATATGCTTCTCATTTCTTTCTACTTCATCTTTCCATCGTTGGATTTGAAAGAAAATGCTTCATCGTTAAAAAATTAAATGAAATTTGAAACAACGAAGTTTTTTAAAATAAAAATAAAAAAGTTTTAGGGTCATTTTATAATTTTTAAAAGACAAATGTTCAATCATAACGCCTTTAGTATTTAACAATAAAGTGAATAAAATAAAAATGAATCAAAAATTTAATAATTAAATTGATTTTTTTAAAATTTAAGTAAAAAGAAAATTGAATGATAAAATTTGTAATTTACCATTTTGAGGACTACACGGCAATGTTTGTGTGTTACATTAATTAAACAGGGTAGCGTCCAAACTATCTGGATTGCTACTTCCGTAATTATTCATGACAGAGAGCATTCATTCAGTGGGTCATAATTTAAAATTAAGTCCATTTTCGTAACTTTGTAAAATATCTATGACAAGTCATGACTTAAATGTAAGCGTGAGGTACTTTAACCTTCTTCACGCGCAACTCACTCTTGAACTTAATTTCTAATTCAATTTAGAATACAAATCGCTAATTTTTTTTTTCAAATAAGCTTCAAAAAACTTTTAAAAATAATGATTTTGTAGTATTCAGTCGTACCCAATTTGAAAAGATCGATAATGACTTCAATTTTCTAAAATGTATTTTTTTTCAGAAAAAACTTTGATACACAGGTCGTGTAAACTTTAGTTTACACATGCTTTTTACTTTTAGGGGTTAGGGTTTTAGTTTATTGTTCAAAGTTTAGGGGTTTAGATTGTGTGGTTTAGAATTTAAGGTTAGTGTTTAGAATTTATTATATATGATTTAAGGTTTAGGGTTTAGTTTTTAGGGTTAGGGTTAAAATTTTAAGATTTAAGTTTTTTTAGTGTAAATACACAGGCTTGTATAAAATTAATTTTATCCAGCCTGTGTATCAAAGTTTTACCTTTTTTTCAAGTCAAATTTTCTCGAGCCTAAAAGGCTTTCGACAGAGCTGTTGAGACGATTTGGCTCAATTTTGGAGACTTAAAGTGTAATTTAGGAGTGAAATTTTTGAAGTTCAAGGCTTGGTTTTGATACTAGTTATAAAGTTATTGAAATCAGACATTTCAATATTCATTTGAGTTTCGATACCTGGTTTAAAGTATGGAAACCTTGCCATTGGTTTCGATATTAAGGTTGTTGGACTGCTTAATTCAAGTTATTTTGGGCTTTTAACAATGCATACATATCGTACACACATAACATTCGAACTTTAAGTATCTGAATAAAATACATCATCCTTTCTCACAAGATTAGTTAACATGTTAAGCCCTCAAAACCTACATTGTACCTAAACACCCTCGTCAGACTAAATCTTCTCGTGAAGTCAAATAACTGAATCACTTGAGAAATGACGAAATTACCCCAATGTGTCAGAATACTAAAACAACAAGATAACCTTAAAATTCATTGAATATATCTTGAGTTAGGACATGTTGAATAAACCGTTTTTTAATTATTCGTTTGGAAAATCTATACGACTTGTAATGATTGTGATAACAAAACAGGTATGATATGATATTTTTGGTATATGGATCGCTCTTATGATTCGAATATAACTTTATAGATCTCTTCTACCTTCCGGACCAAATCTAAGAGTACTTACACATCTATTTGATAGTGTTCTTATGAATTTAGGGTCATATCCCACAAGCTGGAGGTCTATTCATGCACCTAGAAGAGTATCTCATTGCTGCATTATTGGCTTTTGAAAAAGTAAATAACTAAGGGCCAGTTTGACATTATCTTAGTGCTTAATATTACTGTCAAAAATTATTTTTTAAGTAAATAAATTGTTTATTTTAGATATTTTTTTTGAAAATATAAAATGATTAATGATATAAACGAAGATATATGATTAATTTTAATTAAAAATACTTCTAAAAAATTAGAAACTAAAAATTTTAGCTTTTGAAAAATATTTTTCAAATCAAACTGAAAAATATTATTGACCTGAAAAATTATATTTTTTTTAGTCTCAAACTAATTTTCAACTCTAAAAGCTAATTTGAAAAAATAATGCAAAACAGGACCAAGTCATCAATGGCTTTAAATCCATTGAATGCATGGGCAAGTAGATAAAGTCTGCGTTGAATCCATGTGGTAGTCTAGAACGTTAATTAATGCTGTTTTGTACACGTGGGTCGATATTTTAACCAAGGGTAAACTATATAAATAGTAATAGATATTTGAGTAATTTTATATTTTCATCACTTAACTTTTGAAAAATTACGATTGGTTCACTAATATTTTTGCTTTATAATAAAACAGTCACTCGACTCTCTTAACTAAGAAATAACAGTATGATATGATAATTGATGTGACTTTTTAATAATTTAATACCCTTCAATAAGATAATGACGCATGTTATCATCTTATTAAAGATAAAATGCTTAAAATGTGGTGAGAAAATGATTGAAAAGATGAAATGCAAATTAAAGTATTAAAAATTAGGGTCAACAACCTCTACAGCAAGTGGTTAAAAGCTCTCAGTTTACATATTTCTCTCTCTTAGGTTGTGGGTTATAAAATCAGTAGGAACAAATTTTTTCTCCCCTCCTCTTAGGTAAGAATTGTTAAAAAAATTTATTAAAAATTTGAACCTCTTTAAATCTAAATCAAATGCTCAACCACTAAATCAGATTGAGCACTTGGTATACTTTTGACAAAAGTAATTTAGATTGAAAATTAATTATATTTATTTTAGAAAACATATATTAATTATAACATTAATTATAATATCAATTATAACCTAAATTATAAATTTTTATAATAATTTAAGTTATAGTTAATAATATTCGATAAGAAAATATTTATAACATGGATTATTATAGTAATGATATATTAATTACAATCTAAATTATAAAATATTAAAAAAATAATAATTTATGTTATAATTAATAATAATGTATAAGAATATATTACCATGAATTGAAATAATAGTAATAATAATATATTAATTATAGATTAAATTATAAAATGTTATAAGAATATTTATAAAAATGATAATATAGGTTATAGTTAATAATAAATTATAAGAATATATTATAAACATTAATTTAAATAATATATTAATTATAACTTAAATTATAAATTATTATAATAATATTTATAAAAATAATAATTTATAAATATATTTTAATTGATGCTACATTTAATAAGTTTTCTTAAAAATAAATGTAATTAATTTCTGTCACGGTTTATTTTTTTTGTCAATAATTTTCAAGTATTTAAGTTGGATTAGTGGTTGGGCATTTTATTTAGATTTGGAAGGTACTCCCAAGCCGCTAGACCTGACTGCTGTTACTCAATTCAAGTTATTGTGGTTTATCCTTTAACTAAATGCCTTCTAGTCCAACTCTTTCAAGTTGGTACTCTTCACAGTGAACATAAATTCCAGTATTGTTTCAATTGCTGAACTTTTCAACCCACATTTCTCAATCAATGTCTGTTCAAGCTTAAAAGCTCGTGGTGTGTTCGGCTAGTTCGGGTTAACATATGCAGCTCATGCTTTGTTTAGAGGCATTGTAGATTCAGATTGAATTATGGAGAGAAAATCAACTGCAGATTTTGGAATGTCTTTTTTGTTAGCTTGTATGCTGGTATTTGTCTTGGCAGTCTCTGCTGCAACAGATAATATTACTCCAAGCCGATCTATCATCGATGGGGAGACTCTAGTTTCCAGTGATGAAACTTTTGAATTGGGATTCTTCAGTCCAGGCAGCTCAACAAAACGTTACCTAGGGATATGGTACAAACTTTCTCCGGAGACGGTCGTTTGGATAGCCAACCGAGAGGCTCCTCTTCTCGATCGTTTTGGAGTTTTAAATGTCACCAAGGAAGGTACTATCATTCTCATGCATAAGAAAACTGAAATTACTTGGTCATCAAGTAGAATAAGAACAGCTGAAAATCCAGTTATGCAGCTCTTGGACTCCGGAAATCTTGTCGTAAAAGATGGAAACGACAGTGGCTCAGCAAACTTTTTATGGCAAAGTTTTGATTATCCTTGTGATACCTTACTGCCAAAGATGAATCTTGGGAAGAATTTCATTACTGGAATGAATTGGTCACTATCATCTTGGAAGAGCCCGAATGATCCTGCTCCAGGCCAGTTTACGTTCTTGATAGATCCCAAGGGGTTTCCGCAGCTAGTTGTGAGGAATGGAAGTGGAAAAATTTACAGAGGAGGGTCCTGGAATGGGCTACGTTTTACGAGGAACGATCTAAAACAGAATGATCCATTGAATGCATTTTATTTAGAATTTGTGTTTACTAGGGAGGAGGTGTACTACATACATGTGCCCTATCCTGGATTGATTTCAAGGTTAACTGTGACTCAATCTGGCTTTCTGGAGCGCTCTGTGATATCGAAACAAGTGAAATCTTGGTTAGAGCTCTATCATGCTCCTGGCGATGAATGTGACTATTATGCAGTATGTGGTGCATACGCTAGCTGCAACACCAATTACTCTCCTCAATTGTGTGCTTGTTTAGATGGATTTGAACCAAAGTACCCTGAGGAGTGGGATCATTTGAAATGGTCTGGCGGATGCACTCGAATGACTACATTGGCTTGCCGTGATTCTGTCTTTACAAAGTATAATGGGTGAAATTGCCTGACACGTCGAATTCTTCTTTCAACGTAAGCATGAGCCTTAAAGAATGCCAAGCAGAGTGCTCAAAGAACTGCTCTTGCATGGCCTATGCAAATTCAGATATTGGAAATGGAGGGAGTGGATGCTTGCTTTGGTTCGGTGACCTTATCGATATGAGAACATACAACGAAGGTGGGGTAGACCTCTACGTACGGATGGCTAATTCAACTTTAGGTATCATCTCGAAAAATAAAACTGAAGCATTTTTTTATCCGAAATTTTATATAAGCTAATTGTTTACTTACACTTTTGATGTTTCAGGTCACCTTGCTGTAAGAAAAAAGAGTAAAAACAAGGAAGTGGCAATTATTGTCATCCCAATAATATTAGTAGGACTGGTTTTGGGAGGAATTGTCTTCCACTTGAGACGGAAGAAACTTGCAAAGCGAGGTAGTATCTTTACAGACTAATGTTTTTCGATTACTAGATATGAAGCTCTACTCATTTTTGGTACATATTCATTATTCTTTTATCATTTGGTTTTGATAATAGAGATTTTATTTCATGTTTCTTAATGCTTAAAGTTGAAGGTGGAAAGGATGACATGGAGTTACCAGTATTTGATCTAGACACTATAGTGAAAACCACTGATAACTTCTCAGCCAATAATAAGCTAGGACAAGGTGGATTTGGACCTGTTTACAAGGTAAATTTCAGAAAATGGTATCCGGACTAGCGGTCCATTTTTTCCGATAAGAAAAACAATACGAGTGTTAAGTCTTTCAAATAATGATTTCCAGGGTAGATTGCCTGAAGGGCAAGAAATAGCAGTAAAGCGACTTTCTAAAAGTTCTGGACAAGGACCAGAAGAGTTTAAAAACGAAGTCGTATTGATTGCGAAGCTACAGCACCGCAACCTTGTGAGGCTTCTCGGTTGCAGCGTTCAAGGAGATGAAAAGATGCTGATCTATGAGTACATGCTGAACAAAAGCTTGGACTACTTTATTTTTGGTTTGATCCTCGAACCACCTTTTGAAAAAAAACAATATTTCTCTGAAGATTTAATCAGTCAATGCACTAATGTTTATGTTGGTGAGCAATTAATCAGATCAAGCAAAAGGCAAATTACTAGACTGGAGAAGGCGAATGCATATCATCGACGGGATTGCTCGAGGGCTTCTTTATCTTCATCAAGACTCTAGACTAAGGATTATTCATAGAGATCTCAAAGCCAGCAACGTCTTACTTGACAATGATATGTGCCCCAAGATTTCAGATTTTGGCCTGGCAAGAACAATTTGGGGTGATCAAACTGAGGCAAACACGAACAAAGTTGTTGGAACTTTGTAAGTTGTACAAACATACTCTTACTTGTTCTCTTAAGCCTTTAACCAATGCCTTACCATGTTATAACTTTGTTTCTCATTGCATTTTCCAGTGGTTATATGCCTCCTGAGTATGCTGTAGATGGACTATTTTCGATAAAATCCGATGTGTTTAGTTTCGGTGTGTTAGTACTCGAGATCATAAGTGGGAAGAAGAACAGAGGATTCTTCCACCCAGACCACAGCCATAATCTTGTTGGACATGTAAGAAGGACGAACAAAACATTAGTACTAATTACTATGTTATCTGTTGATTACGAGATATTTGACATGTTGGTTCTAATGTTTTCAGGCATGGAAACTGTGGATGGAACTGAAGCAATTACAGTTCGTTGACTGTAACTTGGGAGATTGTTTCGTGGTATCCGAAGTCCTAAGATGCATTCATGTGGGTCTTTTATGTGTTCAAAAACGACCGGAGGATAGACCGAACATGTCATCCGTGGTTTTGATGCTAGGCAGCGAGAATCCCTTACCTCAACCGAAACCTCCCGGTTTTTTCACCGAAAGGAATCTGCCTGAATCGGAGTCTTACTCATCAACCCACCATGAATTAGCTTCTGAAAATGGAGTTACCATTTCAGAGTTAGACGCACGATAGAGAACACGAAATAGCCTCCAAACTCTTTGGTATACCACCTAGTCTGTATTAAGACCTATTGTGCTTTCTGTATTACTTATCGCGCAAGCAAGCAAGCGGAAAGGTTTGTATTTTTCACAATAACTACACTTACCGTATGATTATTTGAAGATATGGAATTTTATTGGCAATAATGAGCTAAGAAGTTGTAAACTGACTGTTGATATCTGCTAATCTCTTTCTGTAAAATCACCAGTAGAAGTTAGCTTGTAATAGTTAGCTTATGGTACCTGCTAACTTCCCATTACTAGTTTCATGTTAGTTTGAGCTCTTTGTAAACTAAAATGAGATTACAATTATACAGTTTTCCTAAACTAATTACTAAAAAGATATTTTACTCTTGAAAAAATTGTTTAATTTTGTCCTTGATGCGTAGGAAGTCATTATTCATGATGTATTGGTCTAATTTTCATTATGGTCATCATGTCTTTAATTAATTTTCTGGTATGGCAATAATATTATAATGTTATGTTAGCAGTAATGTTTTCATATTAATACTGTTTTCATAATAATATGCCTTTCGAAACCAGTGACAAAGTTCCTTCCAATCTTCATTCCTGGTAGAAAGGTATAGCAAGGATAATCAAAACTCTGCCAACAGAAACTTTTTCTGATCACTATCGTTTCAGTTTTTCACTTCGAAATTTCCCTAATCCAGGAGTTGTGCAACCGGCTCCTTTGCTTCATTTCTTGATGTATATGATGACCAAACAATGCCTTTGGTGCCATTCATGATTGAAAGAATTCCCTTCTCATTTATACTTACAACTCCTGAGGCATCAGAAACTGGAGTTTCCCTATTGGCAACCCGTACAACAGTCCCAGATAATACTTTCTTGTACAAAATTCCCAGATATGGACTCTTTTGATTTCCGGGACCGAAAATTCCGAGTTCAAAGGTTCCACTAGCTGACTCAAGAGTTTCACCGTCATTGATGGACAGCCCTGGAGTTATAGTGTTTGGTGCCAAAGTTGTTGCAAAGAAGAGAAGCAAACACAGAACAATGGAATGGATTACTATGGAATGCGTAGCCTCCACTGGGCAAGGTACTATATTATGAGGGATAATCTACCTCAGCTGGGGGCCTCGATGCAGCCCTCTTTTCATGTTCAATGGCGCCGTCTCTAATGCTTCAGGTAATGGCCGAATAGTTGGCCTTGCTCGTGGCTCCACAGGTAACTGGATCGTGGGATTTATGAAATCCATTGCTAATACTGATGCATTATAAGCAGAGCTTTGGGCAATCAATACTGGGCTGCATCTCTCCTGGGAGCAAGGCTTTAGTCTGCTGATTGTGCAATCGGATTGTCAACAAGGAGTCAATTTAATCAACGATCCAATGGCGAATTCGTCGTCTTCATCTTTAGTTCGGGCAATCAATAGACTACGAAGGAGATGCTGGATGATCGAGTTTGCTTGGGTTCCACGCGACGGAAATCGACCTGCCAACACTCTGGCGAAGTTAGCTGATCCTTTGGTCTATTCCACGATGATTCTGGAGGAACCACCTCGTGAGGTGCTGCTGTTTTTAGAAGAGGACAGATCTGGTCTTGATACTCATAGTATAGCCATTTAGGCTTTTTCATGTAAATTAAAAAGAAAAAAAACACAGAACAAACATCATTAACAAGGCTTCCATTTATTTCCTAATAACTGGTTTTTCATTTTACATATAACTGTTTTCCTAACAAAATCATCTTCAATATTCGAACATGAATTCTCTCCTAAAATTATATAATCTAAAACTAATAAACATGTATATATATATATATATATATATATATATATATTGATAAATAATAATAATATTTTTTAATTAGCGTTACTGGACCGAAAATACCCAAGACATTATAATTATTTCAACATTGACCACAATTAATATATTAATATCAAAACATTACTGCTAAAGTAACATTATAATAATATTGCATTGACCAGAAAATTAATAAAAGACATGATGACCATAATGAAAATTAGACCAATACATCATGAATAAGGTAAGTGTAGTTATGGGAAATTAGCAGATATCAATAGAATTAGTTTACTGCTTAGCTCATTATTGCCAATAAAATTCCATATCTTCAACTCATCATACGGTAAGTGTAGTTATTGTGAAAAATACAAACATTTCGCTTGCTTGCTTGCGCGATAAGTAATACAGAAAGCACAATAGGTCTTAATACAGACTAGGTGGTATAACATAGAGTTTGGAGGCTATTTCGTGTTCTCTATCGTGCCTCTAACTCCGAAATGGTAACTCCATTTTCAGAAGCTAATTCATGGTGGGTTGATGAGTAAGACTCCGATTCAGGCAGATTCCTTTCAGTGAAAAAACCGGGAGGTTTCGGTTGAGGTAAGGGATTCTCGCTGCCTAGCATCAGAACCACGGATGACATGTTCGGTCTATCCTCCGGTCGTTTTTGAACACATAAAAGACCCACATGAATGCATCTTAGGACTTCGGATACCACAAAACAATCTCCCAAGTTACAGTCAACGAACTGTAATGGCTTCAGTTCCATCCACAGTTTCCATGCCTGAAAACATTAGAACCAACATGTCAAATATCTCGTAATCAACAGCTAACATAGTAATTAGTACTAATGTTTTGTTCTTCCTTCTGACATGTCCAACAAGATTATGGCTGTGGTCTGTGTGGAAGAATCCTCTGTTCTTCTTCCCACTTATGATCTCGAGTACCAACACACCGAAGCTAAACACATCGGATTTTATCGAAAATAGTCCATCTATGGCATACTCAGGAGGCATATAACCACTGGAAAATGCAATGAGAAACAAAGTTATAACATGGTAAGGCATTGGTTAAAGGCTTAAGAGAAGAAGTAAGAGTATGTTTGTACAACGTACTAAGTTCCGACAACTTTGTTCGTGTTTGCCTCAGTTTGATCACCCCAAATTGTTCTTGCCAAGCCAAAATCTGAAATCTTGGGGCGCATATCATTGTCTAGTAAGACATTGCTGGCTTTGAGATCTCTGTGAATAATCCTTAGTCTAGAGTCTTGATGAAGATAAAGAAGTCCTCGAGCAATCCCGTCGATGATATGCATTCGCCTTCTCCAGTCTAGTAATTTGCCTTTTGCTTGATCTGATTAATTTCTCACCAACATAAACATTAGTGCATTGACTGATTAAATCTTCAGAGAAATATTGCTATTTTCAAAAGGTGGTTCGAGGATCAAACCAAAAATAAAGAAGTCCAAGCTTTTGTTCAGCATGTACTCATAGATCAGCATCTTTTCATCTCCTTGAACGCTACAGCCAAGAAGCCTAACCAGGTTGCGATGCTGTAGCTTTGCGATCAATACGACTTCATTTTTAAACTCTTCTGATCCTTGTCCAGAACTTTTTGAAAGCCGCTTTACTGCTATTTCTTGCCCTTCAGGCAATCTACCCTGGAAATCATCATTTGAAAGACTTAACACTCATATTGTTTTTCTTCTCATAAAAATTGGATTGCTAGTCCGGATACCATTTTCTGAAATTTACCTTGTAAACAGGTCCAAATCCACCTTGTCCCAGCTTATTATTGTCTGAGAAGTTATCAGTGGCTTTCGCAATAGTGTCTAGATCAAATATTGGTAACTCCATGTCATCCTTTCCACCTTCAACTTTAAGCATTAAGAAACATGAAATAAAATCTCTATTATCAAAACCAAATGATAAAAGAATAATGAATATGTACCAAAAATGAGTAGAGCTTCATATCTAGTAATCGAAAAACATTAGTCTTTAAAGATACTACCTCGCTTTGCGAGTTTCTTCCGTCTCAAGTAGAAGACAATTCCTCCCCAAACCAGTCCTATTAATATTATTGGGATGACAATAATTGCCACTTCCTTGATTTTACTGGAGTTTTTTCTTACAACAAGGCGACCTGAAACATCAAAAGTGTAAGTAAACAATGAGCTTCTAGAAAAATTCGGATAAAAAAACACTTATCGGTTTTAAATTTGAGATGATACCTAAAGTTGAATTGGCCATCCGTACGTAGAGCTCTTGCCCACCGTCGATGTATATTCTCATATCGATAAGGTCACCGAACCAAAGCAAGCATCCGCTCCCTCCATTTCTGATATCTGAATTTGCATAGGCCATGCAAGAGCAGTTCTTTGAACACTCTGCTTGGCATTCTTTAAGGCTCATGTTTGTGTAGAAAGAAGATTTCGATGTGTCAGGCAATTTCAACCCATTGTACTTTGTAAAGACAGAATCTCGGCAAGACAATGTAGTCATTCGAGTGCATCCGCCGGACCATTTCAAACGTTCCCACTCCGTAGGGTAATTTGGTTCAAATCCATCCATACAAGCACACAATTGAGGAGAGTTATCGGTGTTGCAGCTAGCATATGCGCCACATACTGCATAATAGTCACATTCGTCACGAGGAGCAAAATAGATCTCGAGCCAAGATTCCGATTGCTTCGTTCTCACAAAGCGCTCCAAAAAGCCGGATTGATTCACAGATAACCTTGAAATCAATGCAGGATAGGGCTGACCTTTGTAGTACACCTCATTCCTATTCAACTCAAATTCAAACTTGAATAAATTAGCTGATTCAATCTGTTTTAGATCGGGAGTCCCCGTAAAACGTTCCCCATTCCATGACCCTCCTCTGTAAAATAGTTCACTTCCATTCCTCACAGCTAGCTGTGGAAACCCCTCGGGGTCTATCAACGCCGTAAACCGGCCTGGGGCAGGATCATCGGGGCTCTTCCAAGATGATAGTGACCAGTTCTTTCCAGTAATGAAATTCTTCCCAAGCTTCATCATTGGCAGTAATGTATCACAAGGATAATCAAAACTCTGCCATAAGAAGTTTCCTGAGTCGCTTTCGTTTCCATCTTTTACGACAAGATTTCCGGAGTCCAAGAGCTGCATAATTGGGTTTTCAGCTGTTCTTATTCTACTTGATAACCAAATTTCAGTTTTTTTATGCAGGAGAATGATAGTACCTTCCTTGGTGACATTTAAAACTCCAAAACGATCGAGAAGAGGAGCCTCTCGGTTGGCTACCCAAACGACAGTCTCCGGAGAAACTTTGTACCATATTCCTAGGTAACGTTTTGTTGAACTGCCTGGACTGAAGAATCCCAATTCAAAAGTTTCATCACTTGAAACTATAGTCTCCCCATCGATGACAGATCGGCTTGGAGTAATATTATCTGTTTCAGCAGAGGCAGCCAAGACAAATACTAGCATACAAGCTAACAAAAAAGACATTCCAAAATCTGCAGTTGATTTTCTCTCCAGAATTCAATCTGAATCTACAATGCCTCGAAACAAAGCATAAGCTGCATATATCAACCCGAACTAGCCGTACACATCACGAACTTTAAAGCTTGAATCAGACATTGATTGAGAAATGTGGGTTGAAAAGTTCAACAAGGGAAACTACACTGGAATTTATGTTCACTGTGAAGAGTACCAACTTGAAAGAGTTGGACAAGAAGGCATTTAGTTGAAACTTCAATCCACGTGTACATATCAACATTAATTATCTTACAGACTCCCACATGGATTCAAGGCAGACTTTATCTACTTTTTCATGCATTTAATGAACATTTTTAGATAATGCTGATGCAAAATATGCTCACAAGAAAAAAAAACACTTTTTTTGAAAGAAATAAAAATGTCAAAATCTTACCAACTAACTGTAAACTTAATGTAATGAACCTCTATTTTCCGATAGGACAAGCATTTATTTTATTTAAAACCCTTTCAAAAGGTAGATAAAATAGTTGTTTATTTTTCAAAAGCCATTAATGCAGCAATGAGCTGCTCTTCTGGTGCATGAAAATGATACCTCCAACTTGTGGGATATGACCCTAAATTCATAATAAGACTATCAAATAGATGAAAGTCGAATTCGCAATGACACTGTTGGGCATTGGTTCAAGGCTTAACAAGGCAAGTGGAGGTCAAAATTTTATGTACAAGTTAGAGTAATTTTACACTGCTTGCTAAGTTCCAACAGCTTTTTTTGTGTTTGCCTCGGTTTGACCGCCCCAAATTATTCTTTCCATAAACATTAATAAATGAATATGTACCAAACATCTGCAGAGATTCATTTCTTGTAGTCGAAAAACGTTAGTACATAAAGGTAGTTTACCTTGCTCTGTGAGTTCCTTCCGTCTCAAGTAGAAGATCAATCCGCCCAAAATCAGTCCAATTAATATTATTTGGATGACAATAATTGCCACTTCCTAGTTTTTATTCGAGTTTTAGCTTACGACAAGGTGACCTGAAACATCAAACGTGTAAGCAACCAATTAGCTTCTTGTAAAGTTCGGATGAAAAACTTATCGGTATAAACTCTCAGAGATGGTACCTGATGTTGAATTGGACATCCGTATGTAAAGATCTTGCCCGTCACTAGTTCATATTTTCATATCGATGTGTCAAGCGATTTCAACCCATTAAACTTTGTAAGGACAGAATTTCGGCAAGCCAATTTAGTCTTTCCAATGCATCCATCAGACCATTTACCAATGATCCACTCCATGGGGATAGTTATTGGTGTTGCAGCCAGTATATGCCTTTCATTATCGATATACTCGGTTACATTTTTCAACCCAGAGCTTAAGGCTTAAGATCAAAGCATAAAAGAAAAAGGAAAAATCTAAATAACCTCTCATTGGGTTTCAAAACAGTTCTTATCTCAGAGAGAGTTAATTCAAGAATATTGTAGTTCAACTGAAAATCTGCTTTGTATTACCGAGCAACCATGACCGAAAATGTTACATCATTTACAGAGCAAATTTCGGACCTACTCGGTTGTACCAAGTTGTCTTTGGTCATACTCGTTGTATTTAAGAAAGCTAGTTGTTTAGCAGAAGGTAAGACCAAGCTTTCATTGGAAAGAATTGAGACAAAATCGGAAATGGTCGGCCTATTGTCTGTGATATCCTAGGTACCTATGACCCGACTTGTGGATACCCGGTCTTCACGGGTCGGGACACGGACATACTTTATTACTATTAGAAGACTGAGTACCTAATTATGAACACCCCTAACAGCAGCAACACAAAACAAGGGTTGGTGCCTCGCAGCAAACACTTGAAGAAAACAGCAGCAAGCAACAAACTTAATCATCATACAACATATTCTAATGCATAAATTTGCAGATATTATAGATAATCGGTCAGATTAGTTATCTGATTTTACCTAAAACTATGAACCGTAACTGAATTGAAATAATTTTAAAAAAAATAATTGAACCTGATTTCAATTCGATTAACTGGATTTTTGAATCATGTTTTCCGGATTTTTTGCATAGCGCTAATTTATCTAACATGTTTGGAAAACAAGCAACATTGATATTAACAAGCTTAGTTTGTCTAAACATGATATGCTATTATGCTTAACTTTTCAATAATGTATAAACTCCCCAAGTAAATCAGGAAATCCTATCTTCCTCCAAGCGTTGTTATAGTAACTGCATTTACTGTAGGTAACTCTGCATTATTCAATGCTGCTATATCTGCGTCCGAACTCTTTTCGGTGAAGAAACCCGGCTCTTTCGGACGAGGCAAAGTCGAGTCTCCGTTTGCCAACATAAAATTTACAGATGACATTGTTGGCCTATCTTCAGGGAAGCTCTGAACACATAATAAGCCCACCTATATGCTTCTTAACACGTCATCAACTTTGGCAGTGCAGGTGGAGTTCCGGTGAGGGTGAAAGTGAGGGAGAGGTTGACTGGTCGGAGGAATTGGGAAGATGGTTTGATTTTTTATTTTAAATATTAATATTAAAATATGTTTTTTTTATTTTAAATTATTTTTATATTTAATAAAAATAAAATATTAATAAATAATACAATTTCATACCAAAATATAATTAAAATAATTTAGAGTGATTAAAACAGAAATAATTCGAACATTCGGTTATTAAATTGAAATTTTTTTTAAATTGAGTGAACAAAATAAGAATGAGAAGAAAGTTGAGTGATAATTTGTGTAATTTACCCTTATCAAATAATTAATCAAAATATAATTTATTAGAAAAATTATTATAATAAAAAATTGAAATATGATTAAATAAATTAATATTTTAAAATCAATAAAATTGTCATCAAAACTATTTGAATTTGGATTAATTAAAATTAAAAACCTTTGTTTTCTTCTTTTTCTACTTTTGCAAAAGATAACGAAAACAATAAAAACATCGTTTTTATATCTTCAAATTTTTACTTATTTTTATTTTCAAGAAATCACTCTAATTTTCAACCAAATGTATTTTTCAATGTTTACTATTTTCAAAAAAATTATAAATAAAAATAATCAATATTTTCTAAAATCAAACGGACTCTATCTTTAATTTTTTTGTTTCACAAAATATATAAACCGAAAATCTGGGTTTTCAACGTAACCCTTAACTTGTGCAGAAAAATATTTGCTACTTCCACCGAAACCACAAGATTTTAATTGATTTTATTTGTATTAAAATCGTTCAAAGGGTTATGGATTTAATTGAAGGGAAGATTGTTTAAAGGAAACTGCATCGAAACTTCCTTTTGTCTTAAATAATGTAAACTTACCTCATATGTGCTCATTAAATAAAAATAATTTGTTCCTTTTCGGTATACTTTTTTATATCCCTTTCAGTATACTTTTTTATGTCTTAATACTAAACCATAGACCCAACCAACATCAAATGCTCGCCAAATCCAAATATTAATACTAAAATGTTTATAGCCACATGCTGAATTCTATTCAATATCCTAACTTTTATATATATATATATATTCAAAAAGCAATTAGGCAGGCTAATTAGGTATGGGTTTTTTTTTTTAAATTAAACACCAGATTTTATTAAAACAATAAAAAATACACATATAAATATACTTTAAAATATAAAATTAAACGTAAAAAAGCAAAGAGTATTAGCAAACTCAAATTTTCTTATAAAATCTTTATCAGTTTTCTTCAAATCTAATACCATAGTCATTTTTAGAGTGCTCATTGAAAGAGCACAGATCATTGAATTACTCTAACCAACAAAAGAGAGAAAACGTCTTGGTTAACTCCACGAACAACCAACCCACGCAATGTTGTGCGGCAAGATTCAATTATAACATGCACCGGGTTATAAACGTCTTCAATATTAACGTGTCATAACGACGGATGAAGAACAGGCCAAAACAGTCGACGAAAAATAAAAAAAAATCAGAACAAATAAAGAAACAAAAGTAAGAAACAAATAAAAGAAATCACTGCCTGTAGAAGGCCAAAGCCGCTACCATTAGCTTGAAAACACTAAAAAATTACTTAAAATTTTCTAATCAAAATGATAACCGCTGCAGAAAAAATGTGAATGTGAGAAAAATTAGGTATGGACTTTACTTGATCTTTAAGGTTTAGGATGATAATTTTGATATTTAAAATTTTGGTGTTATCTTGTGCTATGTGTCGAATTATTTTGGTTTTGTTTTTATTTTAGGTTTCGTTATGTATATATTCTATCTAAATTTTATTTTTTCTGTAAGTTCATATATATTTCGTATGTC
Source organism: Hibiscus mutabilis (assembly GCA_019671005.1). Taxonomy (NCBI): domain Eukaryota; kingdom Viridiplantae; phylum Streptophyta; class Magnoliopsida; order Malvales; family Malvaceae; genus Hibiscus; species Hibiscus mutabilis. The sequence continues at coordinate 37,285,148 of CM033742.1, forward strand.
AAAAGTGAAGTTACGAGCAAGCATCATGGTCCTCCTAAAATGATAAAATTATGTATGAATCTCTCTAAAATATATACATAAATCCCTTTTTAATAAATAATTTTTTTAGTCAAAATTAGATGTTTGAATTATTTTTAAAGATTTAACCAGACAAATCTGTTAATTTGGATGTTTGATAAACAGATGATTGTAAAAATAGATTGAGGGTAAAACAAGCTCCTTTTAGGAGTTTTTTGGGTTAGAGGATTGGATATAATAGTTGTAAAGATTATTTTGTCATGGACAATTACAAAAAACAAACCTCTAAATAACCTAAATTTAAATAACTAATAAAATTAAAAAATACTTTAATATATAAAAATATAAAATTTAACAATTAATGGAAATATTATTTATAAATAAGAAATCAATATATACATATAAATTTAATGATTAATACAATTATATTAAAATGATAATTTCATAAATGAGAAATTAATATATACATCCTTCAAATATGCTTAGTAACATTATATTAAAAAATATTTTTCATAATCTAATTAATATTAATAGATACAAAATATTAATAGTCAATAGAGATCAACATGCTCAATTTGTCCCATCTTGTATGAGTTCGAGTCTTGATATAAGAATATAATGCCTATCTATTTCAAATCTCAAAAATAAAATGTTCAAATACAAATTTAATGTACATATTATGTAAAAGAATGGGCTTAGTTTTTTTTTTTAAATAATCAACCTTAACATATACAAAATTATTTTTACTAAAATCGAAACTAATTCATACATAACTTTAAAACAAACTAAAAAGGAGTATATTTAATTGCTTAATTTGTTGCTATGCTAACTTTGTATCATTTTATTGCAATTATTGGGGTAAAGCATATAAGCTATAATATGTGTGATTTTGTTGCAATTATTGGGGTAAAGTATATACTAAAAAATATTTGATAGGGTCCAACTCCAATATAAAATCCACACCAAAACCATGTCAATGTTGTAACATTGGAGGCATAGAGAGAAACAGGGTGGCCAAAGGGACATCAAAGGGTACGAAAATGCCTTGTCCCTATATACACAGTGGCAGATCCACATGGCCATAAAGGGGAACATTTACACCCGCATTTTTTGGGAGAATTTTTAATTTAGTGTTAAATTGTTATTAAAAACTAATTTAATGCATTTATTAGAAAAAATGAACATTACATATCTATTTAAAAAATATTTTGGATCTTATTCTTAAATTTTTAGATTGGCCACTATATACATATATTGTCATACAATTTCCCAAATTTGCAGTCAATAATTTTTTAATATGAAGAAAAAAATCGTTAGATTTTTGGTATTTTCTATTTTTTAGAGTGTCACTTTTGGCTATGATTTTAATATTATTATCTGGTTTTTTTAGTCTTAAATAAGAGTTTTCTTTTTCTATGGCACAGTTTTTATCTGTCTTGTAGTATAATTTTTGTCTATCTTTATAGTAGTTTAGAATTTATGTAACGGTCAGCATGACACACACTCTAATCAGGAAAGACGGTCAAATATGGTTAGTTTTCCTTTTGTTGTAGCTTATCGATGTAATCAAAACCGTTTGCGAAGTAATTTATAAGATTGATTTTTTTCAATTTCTGTTTGTATATCAATATAACGTCTAGTTGAAAGAGACAAAGAGATTTTGATGATGTTGTTGGATTTTCTATAGAAGATGAACGACGTATTCAAGGAAAAGTTTAATCTTTTTTTCACGTTTCTTTTTCTTTAAATTTTTTTTAGGTAAACTTAATCTCTAATGTTTTTCTTTTATAATTGGATGTGTTGTATTTGTTTTATCTTTCTTTATTTTTAATGAAATCATATTCCTTATTCTTGTTTTTAAAATCCCTAATTCGCCCTTCAAAACTAAACTAAAACGAGCACTTCCCTTGGTTTCCAGCCAAATATATCTAGGTGAAATAACCTTTTTGGCCTCTCAACTTTACCCATATAGTCATTTCAGCCCAAAATTTTTTATTACATTTCTTTTGCTCCTTGAGCTTTTATTTTTTACCAAATTAATCTAAATTTAGCAGAACAGTAACGACATTATTAAGTTACATCATTTTTTTTTCATTTTCTATCATGTCATCAATTTCTTTTAAAAAAATAGTTGTGTTTTTTTTCACTTAAATGGTGATATAGTTAATACTTTTACAATTTCTAATAAATTTTGTTAGTTTAATAGTACATGAAAGAAAATGACAAAATAATTGCATTAATATTTCAATAAGAACAAAGTAACTTATGTCAACTTAATAGCTCGTTATTTTTGTCATATTTGAATAAATTTAAGGATATATATATATATATATGAGGAAAGAAAAAGAACAAAAAAAAAATTAAAGAATAAAATGGAACTCGTAAACAACGGCTATTATAGTTTGAATCATAAGCATCAAATTCCCAATAATGTGCCTTTCTTGATAACCGCTGGTTTATAGGAATAAAATGTATAATATATATTTTATTATATATCATATTACATTATAATATTTTACTCTTTATCTCCATTAAAATGTTACAATCATTTTTTTGTGTTAAATTTTTTTATTTTAATTATAATCATTTTTAAGTAATTAAATTCATATATATTAATATAATTATCAGTATATAATTTATTAATTAATTAATTTGGATTAAAAAATTTAGAGACTCGTTATAATAATGACCCTCTTAACTCTCTTTTTTATTCGCAATACTAAAAATTCAAACTTTGAATGTTATTAAAATATAGGCTTTCATTAAGTTGGCGTGGCTACGATCTACAAGAGACTATAATTTTTTAAGGGTAAATAACACCATTGGTCGTTAAATTATTTTCTTTTTCTGTTTTGTTCATTAAACTATTATTTTAGCAAAATCGTCACTAACATTACATTTCTTTTCCTATTTTGATCAACGGCGGTTAAAAAACTCACGAAAAAATAGTTTGATGATCAAAACAAGAAAGAGGCAATAGATTGGTGAACAAAACAGGGAAAAAAGTAACATTAGTGTCACTTTTGCCAAAAAATAATACTTTACTGACCAAAACGGAAAAGCAAAAATAGTTTAGTGACCTATGGTGTTGTTTACCCAAATTTTAGATTAAATTACTATTAGAAAATAATTTTTTAAATTAAAGATTAAGGGATTCCTAAGAACATGTCACGTCATACTTTAACTTTTAATCTAACGTCATACATCACTAACATGTGTTGTCCTAATCATTGAAAGATTCTTAGGTGTAAAAGAAATAGAAAGTGTTAAAAATCATATAGACAAATGAGAAATGAATAATTGGAAAAAAGCAAAAGGAAAAAGGGTATATCATATGAAACACGAAGTGCAATAAATTTTAAAGGTTTAAAAATATAATTGACCCACAACAAAAAAATCAAAAAATCAATTAAGTTTTTATAAAAAAAAATTTACTCAATTGAGCCATCAGAATTCAAATTACGATCAACCGGGTCTTTAAATTTTAAATTGCGATTAATTTAATCCTTCCAAAACGTTAACCGTTACAGTTAACTGTTCACTTAAAAATAATTATTATGATGGTGACACGTAACACACTCTGGACGTGCCACATCATCGAAAGCGTAAATAATTATTTAAAAATTTTGAAAATATTTAAAATTATAAAATAATATATTTAAAATCCAAAAAATATTAAAAAATCTGAAAAAATATTTAAAATTATAAAAAAGTTACTTGGAAATATAAAAAATTACTTGAAAATTCAAGAAAATTCTACTAAATATTTAAAAGTCTAAAAAATTAAATTATGTATAAAATTATAAAAAAATATTTTTTACTTAAAATCAAAAAATATAATAATAATTTTAATTATTATTAAAAAATATATAAATATTTTTAATGAAATAATATTTAAATATTGTATATTTTTTAAAAATATTTTTAATTATAAAACCCAAAATTTTAATTTTTTTTTTCAAATTGCCCAAAATTTTCAAACCCCTAACCCCAACCCTATATTTCCTCAAATCAATTTAATCGACGGTGAAAATTGTTGGTACTGTAACAGACGACGGTGCTGGTGAGAAGAAATATTCAAGGGTAACATATGGGCTAAATTGGGTGAAATTTTTTCATAAGGGCTTAATTATTTTTTTATTTTTTGTTGAGGGCCAATTTGGCCTTTAAGCCGATTTTAAATAAAATTTAGTTTAAATCTTGTAAATAAAAAATACAATTTTGAGATATTTTACCATCTTTTAAAATATGAGTTTTAAAATTTTCAACTCGTCTGGAGGCAAAAAACTCGACTTGTCTTGACTCGACTCGAAATTTCATAAACTTGACTCAAAAAATTTTCAAATAAAGTTTGAGTTGTAAAATAAAAATTCGAGTAACTCAAAAAAATAGTTATTAGTGGATTTATTTTTAAGTTCGAGTCAAGTCCATCAATTTTTCCTGATATATATATAGCAATATAAAAAATAAAGAAATATATGCAACATATGAAAAAATATGAACTATATATGGATATCTTATATGATTAGAGAGAGTCATTTAAATTGGAATCAAATTGTACTATAACATGATAAATAACTACAGTTAAATTTGTATAGGAGCTCGAAACTCGACTCAAATGTTGGAAAAAATGTGAGGAAATGGTAATTTTGAGCCATATTTCGAAAGGGTAAAGGTGGATATTTGAATAATAATTTTATTGGGTCTTATTATCTTTATAATGGTATCTCATATGCTCAAAACGGTTGAGTGGTGAATGAGAAATTGATGCTTGAAGTAAGGTAATTGTGAATTGAGTAAGAAAGTAAAAACCCTATCCCACATCGGTGGGATAAATAGCATGAGAAGTGTATAAATGCACTTACCCTCTTGGTAGTCATTGAATGACTTGATTGTAAATTGTGCCTTGTGTGTAGGCATAAGGGGGTGCAAATTGAGGCTCGTCGAACCCATTCGGGTTGGGGCGCACTCGCACGAAATGGGCGACATGAATGTCCGGACTGGTTGGGACCTATGAGGACCTGCAGATATTTTATATAACCCACTTTGACTAATTTTTCCTTACAAATGGGATATCTTTTTGAGTATTCTGAATTTAAAAGGGATAATTTATGGATTCCTTAAATTCGAATATTAAAAAGGTATCAGATTTAATTTACAAAATATATTTGTTTAAAATGGCAGTAATTGACTATTTTCGAATTAAATCGGATTGAGGGTAAATGGCCATTAATACGGAATATTTTGTTTTCTATATTTTTTCCTCCATTCCCCTATAAATACCGAACCATTTTTCAGTTTTTAAATCATCTCAAAACTTTCTTCTTCAAAATTTCTCTGGTATTTTCAATGATAGGTAAAGGCAAGGTTCTGTTCGTGATCTCTACAACCGTGTTTCTATTGAAGATCATCTTGTTGTTGTATTATGGGAGACTGACGGTCAATGAACTCAAGCACCAAGAAAGTGGTCGAAATCTGTCTTAAGGAAACTGCGTTCGCGCAGGCCTCAACATGTTTCCAACTTCGGTTAAATTGGTTTGTTGATTTTGCATATGTTGTATCGTTCTATATTTTGTTATATTCGTTTAATAATAAATCAGTATTTTATTTCAACTTCGGTTAAATTGGTTTGTTGATTTTGCATATGTTGTATCGTTCTATATTTAGTTCTATTCGTTTAATAATAAATCAATATTTTATTTTATTGTTTATTATTTATTCTTGGATTTACGCTATTTTTCTAACATCGAATTTTATAAACTCAACACAAATCGAAAAAAATTCAAATAAAGTTTGAGTTGTACAATATGACATGTCAACTCAAATAAATCAAATTATTTTACTCGACTCGATCGAGCGCTAACCCCTAACCATCAGTATCAAACTTATCGGTTGACTGATCTGGATTAGGTAATGTAGAGGAGTGTTATTGAGGCGGCCCTCTCAACCCAATTTGCTTTATTCACAACTTTATGATTCGAACCCTTGACTTTATTTAAAAGATCTATTGTTTCATCTCACTAAACCAACTTATTATCGGTGAAAATTGATTTTAGAATAAAAGTTATAATTCTATTAAGAAAAATCGGAGAAACTATGTTAAAAATATATGTCGTCTTATTAATTTCATGAATAAGAAATCTGCTATAAATTAATGAAACAAAATCCACGTTAATTATTGAGATGTGTCCTGAAACACACGTGAAAAACATGTTTATTAAGTAGATAATTTGAACAAGTGGAAGTAGCCCATTAACCGCCCAAACTTAACATTTTTTTACGAATCCTAATTTTCATCCTGATTTCACCTAGGGAGAAGGGAAAAAATACTCTAGGGAAGAAAGAGGAATTCTTTTAGTGAGTATGGATCTCATAACTTAATAAAATATTAGATAATAAAGATGAACAATTTAATCAACCAACTAAATGTGTTTGCTCAAATTTAACATAATATTACAAAAGAAACACAAACACTAACACAAAAATAAAATATATTATATTATAGGATAATTATTTGATACATCATTATTGATTTTTTTTTTTTTACAAATGGGCTTCTAAAACTGCATCGTAACTCCTTTAGACCATAAACTCTAAATTATAAAATATAAACTCCAACCTTTAAACCATAAAATATATTCTCAAACCTTAAAATCTAACCACAAACCCTAAAATCTTAACTCTAAACCCTAGCCTTTAAACCTAAAAACTAGACGTTTATGGAAAACAAAATTTTCACTGGCGGAACATAGAATATTTTTTATACTATATTATACTACATATCATGCAACTTCGAGGAAGTAGGGTATTCACATGAATACTAATGAAAAGCTACTACTACCCAATGAAAGGTGCAAGAAGCTCACCATGCCACCGTAAAAATCTATTTTTATCTGTACATTTAATTGTCTTCAATGGCCACCCACTCTTTCCACGAAAAGCCTGAATTCTCCTCCCCTCCCTTTATATACTCCCCTCCACCTCCCCTATTCACTTACCCTAAAACCGAATTTGCCCTAATGGAGCTCAACATCACCGTCGATTTCGAGGACTACTTCCCTTCGATGATGGAGCGGCTTGGCTCCGAAGGCTTCATTGATGAGCTCTGCCACGGGTTCCAGCTGCTTATGGACGGCGACCGCAGGCTGATAACGTTCGAGAGCTTGAAGAAGAACAGCGTTATTCTGGGGTTGCATGACATGGGGGACGATGAGATCGTTTGCATGTTGAGTGAAGGGGATTTGGATGGAGATGGGGCATTGAACCAGGTTGAATTCTGTATTCTCATGTTCAGGTTAAGCCCTGGATTAATGGTGGATAACAATGGTGGATAAAAGCAATGGGTGGAAGAATATATATGATTATGGTATGTATGTATGTATATATATATGGGTTAGAATTCACTTACACACAATGTAAAACTAATAGTTTTACACGTTTTTCGAATCGTTAGATTGGTAAAATTGATGGCTGAGATTAACTTCTTTCTTTTTCTTCAAGCGATAATCTTCACATATCCTACTGTTAATCTCAGTCATTCATTTCGCTTATCTAACGATTAAAAAACGTGTAAAACTGAAAAACCTCACACTGTGTGAACGAATTCTATCTCTATATATATGAAACTATATATGTATGATAATATTTGTAAAACTAGGTTCCCTAGATCATTTCATCTTATTTCTTGTTGTTTTTTATTTAATTGTTGGGTAAGCTTGAAATTAATATTTCAAGCTTAGAGAATTAAAGTATGTATTGGAGAAGAAGTAAATAAGAAATGAATAATTAACATCTTTAATTCCACTATTTTTTGCCTTCAAATTCCAGCTTTATTTTACCTCACATTACTCAAAATTATATTCTTCTCTAACACACTCTATCTTTTGTTGTAATTTTCTATTTTTATTTGGTTTTGTATTTTTCTTTCTTGTTAGAAGTTTGGAATTTAAAACTTTATGTTTGTTGTCATTATTATAATTATTATACATTGTTAGTGCATTTTTATTATTAATTACTACCATTTTAAGGACCAACTTAATAATTAAAAAGCCATTTTAGTATAAATAACATGATCCAACACATGTATTTTAATTCATAATATTTTAATTGTTTTCTTAAATCAATCATTTAAAACAAAAAAATATACATCTATTGTAATTAAACTCTTCAAAAGAAAGTGGAAGAAAATACAAGTAAAAAGTAATCACATCAGAATATGAAAGGTACTGTACATTCTTAGATTACTGCAACTAAATCCAGTAAAGCATGCAGCAACAGACAAATTTACTGCCATATGTATTATAATACATTATATTCTTATCTTTTTGACAAAGAAATATATATATATATATTCACAACTCAATAATTTGCCTCGTCTTCAACTGTTTCAGCCTGGTAATTAATATAACTACAGAATATCGTAGCAAAAAAAACAATCCTAATGATATTATTCATAATTAAGTATCATTTTTTAAAATATTAAAATTAATATTAGTTTTAAAAAATATATAATGTGTATAGTTTTGGGAGAAATTGTTTTTTGTAACAAAGGAATCGAGATTGCTCCTGTTGAAAATTAACTCCAAAACTTAAAGAAGAGCGGAAAAAAAAATGTTCCTGTAAGATTTAAAATTCAAAATCTAAGAAAAAGAAAGAAGTAGATGAGAAAACTGTGGCCACCCGACCATCATTGATTTGAGAGAAATTAATTTTTTAATACATACATAAATAAGTGAATTGATATGTCAGTAGTTTCGTATCACTTAGCATAATTAGCGGTAAAAGTTTTCAGTCTTTTAAACAAGCTTTTCGTTTTTGAATTTACAATTACAATCAAGACATTCGTATAATTATAATTAGGGTAAATTACTCAGGTGACCATCGAACTATTTGGTTGTACTTATTTTGATCATCGAATTAGGAAACTCGTCAATCAGACCATTAAACTTTTAAATTGGTCATGTTTTGACTACTGTCGTTAAAATACTAACGGAGGGGTGACCTAGCAGTTAACGAAAATTTGGAAAATTACACATTTGGTCCACGTTATTTACATAATAGATCAATTTGTTCCTAATTTTAATTTAATTACATAAAATTAATCAATCAATCAGATGATGACACGTGTCATCACCCAATTGGATAAATTTACTCAAATTTTAATATATTTTTCCTCCAACCAGTGTCACCACCTGGTTAAAGGAAAATTAAAGAGGAATGGAATGGCCTTGGGGTGGATCAAACTTGGGATACCAACACCTTTTCCACTGCACCAATCTGCTCTTGATGATATAAAATGTTCCCTTTTATATGCATATCTTATCATGCAGTAAATGTTAGGAAAAAAAAGTAAAAATTGTTGAAAGGGGGCTCGAACCTAAATCACTTGAGATGTGTAAAATCACACAAACCATCAAATCAAATAATTAATTAAAAATGAACATTTTTAAATATGTTTAAAGTAGTTATTAAAGCAAGATTTAAAATGAAAAAAATATAGGATTTAAATATGAAAAAGAAACAAATATTCAAATATTTTTAATCAAATTTCTTTTTTTAAATCGATTATTTTGTAAATCGAATATTTAATATTTTAATAAATATTTGATTTAATTTAAATATGAAAAAGGAAAAAATATTTGAATATTTTAAATCGAATTTATTTTCTTTTAAATCAAATATTTTTTAAAATCGAATGTTTAATATTTTTTATATTTAAATTAAACCGAATATTTAATAACTACTTTAAATATTCGATTTAATTGAAAAATAAAAAATCATAAATCTATTTTCATTTTAAATCTTGCTTTAATAACTACTTTAAACATATTTAAAAAGTTTTTCATTTTTAATTAATTATTTGATTTGATTTGGTGGTTTGTTTGATTTTATACATCCCAAGTGATTTAGGTTCGAGTCCCCTTTCAACCATTTTTACTTCTTTTTTTCCTAACATTTTACTGCATTATAAGATATGTATAAAAGGGTGCATTTTATATCATCAATAGCAGGTTGGTGTGGTGATAAAGGTGTTGGTATAACACCTATTGGTCCTAAGTTTGATCCACCCTAAGGCCATTTCATTCCTCTTTAATTTTCCTTTAACCAAGTGGTGACACGTGTCACCACCGGATTGGAGGGAAAATATATTAAATATTATATAAATTAAAATTTGTGTAAATTTATCCAATTGAGTGATGATACGTGTCATCATCTGATTGGCTGATTAATTTTATTTAATTAAATTAAAATTAAGATCAAATTGATATACTATGTAAATAATAGGATCAAATGTGTAATTTTACAAATTTTCGTTAACTTCCATGTCACCCCTCCATTAGTTTTTTTAACGGTGATGGTCAGAATAGGACCAATTTAAAAGTTTGGTGGTCTAAATGACGAGTTGCCTAGTTCGTTAGTCAAAATAGGTACGCCCAAATAGTTCGGTGGTCACCTGAGTAATTTACCCTTATAATTAAATCTAGATAATATAATACATAAATGAATTTATAATTACAATATGTTGGTGTAGTTTTGTCGACGTGTAACGTTGGTGTAGTTTTGCCAATGTATGGTCCAGGGTAGTGAACTAGTGACCACAATTGGCAAGCACATGTAACAAAAAAATTTAATGAAAACACGAAATTTTGTTTACCGATTTAAATGCACTTTAACCCTAACTTAACTCCACAAATCTCCCGCTAAATATTTACGTATGATGAGACTTAAATTTAAATATTCGAAATTTAAACACTCAACTTTACCAATACTATTTTTTAATTAGATAGTTGTTAAGAATAATAATTTGAAATCAAAATTCCCTTTGCATCCTTTATGAAATCATTCACTTTATTGTCACAAAAAAAAAGAAATCATTCACGTGAGAAATTTATTTAACCTCAAACGACAAATATATATATATATATATATATATATATATATATACTACTCCATATAATTTCCAGCTTCCAAGCTTGTAATGTGGGGAGAGAAATTGAAACAATTAATGCTTGCATCTGTACTATTATCGCCCAATGTAATTTCTTGTACTTTGTAACTATTCAAATGAATTGCTTGTGAAAATGATAACACAATTATTTGATTCCGCCACCACCTCCCTTTTGATTTTCATTTTGTGTCATCCAATCAAATTTATCAAATCAGATATGTAATCTCAATTCCCTTTTTCTTCATCACTCATCAGACTTTGCTCTGACTAATCCAAACCAATTCGCGTTGCACACATAGTTTTAGTAAGTGAGTGTTCTAGTAAAGATTTTTTACTATATATGGTTTTAAACTTAAGACATACTTAAGCGATATCAAACTGCTTACCAATTTGACAAACAATTGTCGTTCAATTCCCTCCTGTTTGAACTTGGAGAAAAGTACTGACAAAGTATAAATTGGTAAAAGTACTACAAAAGTCCTTGTACTAGGTGACAAGTTACATTTGGTCCCTCTACTAAAAATGAGCAAACTAGTCCCTATGCAATTTCTGTTAAGCAATTTGGTCCTAATGTTAAACACTTACTTGGAGAAAAGGAAAAAGGCTTAATTACTGAATCGGTCCATGTACACGTCGCTTTCTCCCAAGATGACACTTTTACTTATACTTGTCTCATATTGATACTTGAACTTTAATTTCTTCGAGTACTTTTTGGTAACACCGTTAAAGATTGTGTGAAATCATTCGATATTTTAAATTGAATAAAAGTTATATATTTATTTGAATGATGCCACGTTATTTTTAATGGTGTTACAAAGAAGTACGAAGGTAGTGAGCGGAATTAAGTTTTGGATATCAATATGGGACAAAAATAGGTAAAAGCGTCAACTTGGGAGAAAAATGTCTAATACATGAACCAATTTAGCATTGAGCCTTTTCTTTTTTGTCAAGTCAATGTTTAACGGTATGAATGATAGAAATTATAACAGGACAAATTTACTTAATACTAATAGTATAAGGACTAAATTACTCAATTTTTCAAGGGTCAAAATGTAATCCAGCATCTTGTACATTGATTTATGTGTACTTTTTACCATATAAAAGGCGAAAATGTTGGGCAAGCTTGAATTTAATATTCATAGATCATTTTATCTGACTTTTTGTTTTTAATTTAAGGGTAAATTATGTAAATCGTCAATGAATTTTACTCTTAAATCCGTTTCGGTCACTGAAGTTTCAAAAAGTTCAATTTACTCACTGAAGTTTAGACATTGAACGCTTTTTGTCACTACAAAGTTTTGACATTGAATGTTTTTGGTCACTCTTAAACCCCAAACGGTAGTAGATGGTGGTAGCTCGGTCTCAAATTTCACCAGTCACCTCGTCTCTCCCCCTGAGTCTGAATTTGACCTCCATTTTGTCGGAAAGTGCTCCGAAGTTCATGAATTAACCAAAAACCTTCTAGTTTCTCTCTTGTGCCGATGAAATTTTCCATCGTTCTGATCTTGGAGAAGTTCCTTCGTTCGCCGGTAAATGGACGCCATCAAAAAGTTAATGAAAGAGTGACAAAAAAGTTTCATGTATAAACTTCAGTGAGTAAATTGAACGTTTTAAAACTTTAGTGACCAAAATAGGTTTGAGAATAAAGTTCAGTGATGATTTACGTAATTTACCCTAATTTATTTGTTGGGCAAACTTGAAATTAATAATCAAGTCTAGAGAATTAAAGAAAGTGTTTGAAGCCAGCTGAGTCTTGTTCAGTTTGCATGTCACTGATACAATATATAAAAGGACGTGGGTTCGAGTATGCTTAAGTTCTCAATATCCTTCAATTTATGGGTGAAGACCGAAGAAAGATCTTATAGATATTGGCCATGTTTGGTAAACATAGGTTTGAGCCAAAATTAGAGGTTTGAACTAAAATTAGAGGTTTGGCCGGTCAAATCCGCTAAGTTAGATGTTTGGTGAATAGCTTATTGAAATAGTAGATTGGGGTTAAACCTCTAATTTTTGAAAAAACTGGCAATAGGAGCCTTTTGAAATTAAAGGTTTTGACATTAAGATATAAAGATCATTTTACCCTTAACAATTATTAAAAATTTTCCAAATAATCTAAATTTAACATTTTCTATTTTAATTATTCACCCTCGCGTGTTTACATTGTGACATTTGTAAACTAATACTTTTTTCTTTTTATTTTCACCCATTTATATTTATATTTAATAATTAATTAAATTGTATTAAAAATAATTATATAAATAATAAATTAATATATAGATCCTTCAAATATGCTTAGTAATGTTATACTAAAAAATTATTTTTCATAATGTAATTAATATTAATAGATGCAAAATATTGATAACTTTTTTGATAAAAAAATATTGATAACTAATAAACTATTCAAACAAGTATAGAATATAATCATATCCTTATATGTCATTTTCTTGTTTAAATAATCAATCAGCTATCGGTTAATTTTACCAAACACGTTTATACAATCAGTTAATACAATCCGTTAGTCAAATCAGCTAATGCAATCCGCTATCAGCTAATGTAATCCACTATAAGCTATTAGTCTTCCGCTAATTGTCAAATAAGGTCATTGTATATAAGCCTAAAGAAACATCTTTTTTAATAAAAACATAAAGAAATTGAAATCAATAGCCTCCTTGGATCCTGCTTCCATGCATGCATGTGGGGGAGAAAATTAAATCGAACAATTAATACTTCGCATGATAAAAACATCTAAAAATCTCATAGCAATCGTCCTTTGAATAAATTATTTTGCTATTTATTATTACTTGTCCCTTATAGCAGGTGTTGTCGCCTTTTTTTTCTTCTTTTCATGCAAACTGTTCAGCTCTTTGTTATCTTGTTTTTATCAACCAAGTGAGTTGATTGTCTCTCTCTCTCTTCAATTCTCTTTCTTTTCATTTTCCATTTCACAATTGCTTTGTGATTGCATAGCGTACTATTCAGCATGAGTTAATGTTGAAGATGATAACCGTTGAAATTTGCAGAAATATCAGATAGTCTTCGTTTCATTTATTTGCAATGCGACATACATAGGACATATACATGGACAGCTCGTATTTAATTCGATTAGAACCGACGCGAGAAAAGCTTGAGGAAACCAGCTTTAATTGTAATGGCAATCGACTTCTATGTGTTTCGTACGTTCATGAAAAAAACGGATTAGAAGTTACATGGATTGTTGCTTCATTGTCAAATAGAATAGAAGTCATATCAGCATTAACTCAAAAAAGATTTCATCGATGCTGAATCCAAAGTTAATTAAAAGTAGGAATGTAAATGAATAGAACGTTCGATGAACTATTCATGAAATGTTCGTATAATGTTCGCTTATTAAGCTAAATAAACGAGTATGAACAAAATTTTTATGTTCACTTAATAAACGAACAAACATGAACAGAAGTGTGTTCGGTTCGTTTATGTTCACGGACAAACTCGTTTGAAAGCTCATTTATCTAGTTCCCATTTTCCTTTTATTTTTCTACATTTTAAATATTAGTGAATATAGAGATTAAATTGAACACATGGTGAATTTAGGAGTTCAAATTGTGAAGCCAAATAAGCTTAAGGACTAGTGACGAAATTTCACCATATTCACGAACGTTAATCAATAATCCAACAATGGCTCTAGTTAGTTTAATATTAATAATACACAAATAAATTAGTTAGTTAGGTTTAATCCTTATCTTATCTAAACACGTGCATGTCTTATAAATGTGAATGAACAAAATTTTAAAAACATATGTGGTGTAATCTAAACATTGTTTATTAAATTAGTTTTCTTTTTCTCAGAGTGTGTCAAGTAATAATAATTGTTATATGATTTGACTTCTTTGTATATGATTTGTATTTTATGATAAATTTGATAACATCTTTTTAGTTTACTTTGGTAAAGAAAAAATAAGGATAATTATTTCATGCATAAGCGCTTGTGAAAACTTTATGTGCCTTAGTTTTAGGGTTTTGAGATTTTGTTTAGGGTCTAGTGTTTATGAGTTTAAGTGTATGAGTTTTGAATTTAGGGGGTGTAGTTAGAATTTAGGGTTTAAGGTTAAAATTTAAGGTTTATAGGTTAAAACTTAAATCTCTAATCATATTACCTTAAACCTAAACCCTATATTTTAAACTCTAAATTCTAACCATAAACCCTAAATTCTAAACCATACGCTTAAACCCATAAATCCTAAACCGGGTCCATAAACCCTAAAAATAAGGCGCCTGTAAAAACTTTTTGTTTTCACCTCCAGTGCATAAGATATTTTCCAAAAAATAAAGTTAAAAATATTAATCTGATCGAATAAATAATATCAACTTTTCAATTAATATTATTCATTTTTAGATTAATATTATTTTCCCAACCAGGATATTTTCACCACCAGTGCATAGGATATTTTCTGATCGAATTAACCGAATGAACAACCCTACAAAGAATACCAAATTAAAGTATAATGGTTGAATCCTCATATACAGTATAGTATAGGGACTAAATTTGATCCAAGTCTTACAATAAAGTTGTAAATTATTGGGTAATGATTACCTTTTATAATGGAGATAGCAAACAAGTTTTGAACACATGATTATCGGTATTTAGTCATAAATTATATAAAATGATGTTCTTATAGGCAACTCTTCGACTAATTAAGATTCATTAACCACTAATTTAAGCATCATTGAAAAGAACTATTAGTTTACAGCTAATTTGTTCCTTTAAAAAGTGCATATCCCACTCCCTAATCAATTTCAATAAAAGAAAATAGCATGAACAAGATATTTATTAAAGCATTGAGTTAATTAAATTACATATCCTTGAACTATGACTCTCATTTTGAATCAGTCCCTAAACTTTTGGATATTTCAATTCAATCCCTAAATTATTGCTCCCATTCTAAATTAGTCCCCAAACTTTTAAACATTCCAATTTCATTCCCAATTATGATCCTCATTCCAATAGGCCCCAAACTTTTGAATACTTTAATTTTATCCCCAAATATTATTTATGCCACATCATATTATTACATAATACGCATCAATGTTTACACGACAGTTAACAATTTTTTATATTTTTTATTAACATGAGACATGATTAACCTATATTGATAATTCGATGGTGAAATTAGAACATTCAAAAGTTTGAGGACCAAAATAGAATGAGAATGTTCAACAGTTTGTGACCTATTTAGAATGAGAGTCATAATTTGAGGATGAAATTGAAACACTCAAAAGTTTAGAGACCGATTTAAAATAAAGGTCATAGTTTTGGAACGTATGGTGCAATTAACTCTAAAACATAAGAAAAATTAAAAAATTCAATAAAAATCAAAATACAATATGAAAGAACCCAATGAGTGGTCTCAATAATAAAGGATGATGTGCTCCACCTAAGTAACCCGGATTCGAGCAGTATAGTCTATAAATGTACATAAGTTTATTTATATTTAAAATCGGAGACATATACTACCTTATACTCGAATAAAATTATAAAAAAATACAATACAAAAACAAACATAATTAAAATTTTGACTAAAGATAGACAATGGTGAGGGAGAGATGTTAGGATAAGTTATTAAAGCAAAGAAGAAACAAGTGACATGCGTAGAAAATTGTTGTGGGGGCTCACACCACATCACTCTTTGCTTTCTAAATGGGCAAATGGTTGTTTCCTACAAGTGCGTCTATATGCAAAGTACCCCTCTTATCTCCATTCTCCTCCGCACATTCCACTTCCCTATCTTCCCACATATAAAGTACCCCTCTTATCTCCGTTCTCCTCCACACATTCCACTTCCCAATCTTCCCATATATATAGAGAGAGAGAGGTCTTTTATTCTGCAAATAGATTAAAATATGGGTGTGTATTATTTATGGATTTTTTACTTAAATATTGTTGTCAATATTTTTTCCTCAAATATGATAATACGTAAATTATTTTCGAAAATATAATATTTTTTTACGGTAACTTAAAAGATGGATTCAGTTAAATTCTACTTTGAACACTTAATATATATTTTAGATTAAAATATTAAAGTCGGAGCCAAGAGAATTTAATTTTGAGCAATGTTTTATACTGAAGTCAGAGCTTCCTAGTGTCATCTTAATTTTTTTATTTAAAATATTCAAATTACTGTTTAAAGTCGGATTCAGCCGAATCCGTCTTTTAAGTTACTGTAGAAAGTATCATATTTTCAAAAATAATTTGGGTATTATCATATTTGAAGAAAAAAATATTGACAATAATATTTAAGTAAAAATTTCAATATTTATTTAACTTTTACTTTTTAAAAGATCATTTTTATGAAGTAAGGAATTGATATCGCGTGTCACATTAAAAAATTTTAAATGTAGCCGAAAGAAAAGAATCCACACGATAACAACGAAAGTGTTAAATTACAATGGGTAGAAACCCAACGACAAATTAAACAACATACATGAACAACTAAATATAACCATCCTCGATCAAGAGAGCAGAGACGGCCTCAGGAGGATCAATCAAGCGGTGAACATCAAAGTCAAACGGTTGAGCAAACTTGGCCAGCTGATCAGCGACGCGATTGCCGGTCTGGGATACATATTGTATCTGAACATTCCAGTCTCGCTTCCAATACTTCAAAATGTGTAGCAACATTATTTAAGATACATGATAATTCATTTTTTAAAACAAATACGTGATATTTTTTTGATGAAGTAGAGACATATTATATTCTTAAGATAAATATTGAGATTCAAATTCATACAAAATACGATATTATAAGCATCTTTAACTATTTGATCAATAAATAGATCTCAATACATGATGTATTTTTAAATTTTACTTATAAAATTGAAAAATTACACCACAAATACATCTAACATTTATGAATATAAATATAGTCATCAACTGTTGGCATGGTATTGACTTTGAACTTCCCAAACCCTCGCTTAATTGTGTGCCACGTAGATATCTTCACGTGAAGTTTGCCACATCATCAAGCTCCTCCTTGTTAGCAATTTTTTTAATAGTCCTTGTTAGCAATTTTAAATTAATTTAACAAACACTTGGTGAAGATCGCTCCACTCCCATGAAAAAAGAGCCCACAAATCCATTATTGCCCAAACATTTCAAAGGTTTATAACATACTCCCATTATTAATAGGATAATGCAAAATATATTTTAGGCCGTCCAATTTTCATTATTTCAATTATATTAGTATAAAATTTTGTTTGTTGGATTAAAAATTAAGTCGTTAACCGATATAAATGCTATATTTTACTGGTTAATTAAATGAATCGTTAAGACTAAAGAATTTTGATTAACTGAACTGTTAAAAAAGTTTATTGGTTAACATATAGGTTAACCGTTATTAAATTATTTATACATATATTTTGTTTACAAGATTGACTACGTCAATCTCGAGGCCCTATTATAAATTATAATATTTTATCGAAGAGATATTCTCAAAAGGAACAATGAACATGTGAAAAAAATTATAATAGGTTAGAGGTTAACCTGTAATAAAACTGTTAAAAACAGTTAACCATTAGTGGTTAAAACAGTTACCGTTCTTAATAGTTAGGTTACAGTTCAATAACAACTATAATGGTTAACCGATCATTTAGGCTAAGCGGTACGGTTAACCTACCATGAACATCCCAAATTAAAAATACATGCATTTCAAATGAACTATTAGTTGATCTAGCGGGATGAGACGCTAAGGTGATTACAAGGTAGTATATGTTCATTTATATTCTTAACCGTTTGACAATGCACATACACCTATAAATGGTTAAAATGATTTGAACCCATGTCTCCTAGGATGAACATGTAACACCCTAAGTTAAAAAAATGATTGTTGGTTGTGGGGATCGAACCCATAACCTTTTGATGCCAAGGTTGGTTACCTAGCTAATTGAGCTAAATAGCTCTTAGTGTCAAGTTTCCTTAAATTTTAATTTAGGGATGTTTTGAGCTGGGTTAACCATCAATAAATAAAACCAGCTGTAACTCCTCAGCTCCCCAAAATTTTCATTCGAACCAAATCACTCAAAATTCCCAAATCTTTTCCTTCATCTAACCCTACCGACCACCGTTCGATCTCCCTCATCGCCCGTCCGTGTCGTGCACCGCCGACGTCAGATTACTCGTTGTTAAACCCCGACCAAAATCCTTCAACTCTCTCACCGATCAGCCTTGCCGTTCACCGACAATTTGAGTTCAAAAGGTTCGACAAACCTTGGTTGAGACCCTTTCGATCTACCTTCGATTCCGGCCGTCGCACTTGCACGTTGGTGATTCTGTGGCCACCATCATCTTCCCCGTCTCGAGGTGAGCCAAACCATAACCATCGATCATCCAACCGGCTTCGTTCGAGCCTTCGCTGGAGTTAAGCCGATTTGGGTAAGTTAGGTATGAAACGGTTCAAATCCCTGGCTTAAAATCAAGTTTTGAGTTGTATAAATATGAGAAATGTGTTAAACAGTGGAAAATGGCATTTTAGGCTATTTTATGGCTAATTTTGGCCGCGCGTGGAGAACACGCGCCATCCGAGGCGATTTTCGGCCACTTTGGATGGTATCCCTTGAACCGGACCAGTTCAACATTAAACCGGCCTGGCCAGACCCATTTTAGTCTCTAAACCCAATGACCTATCCGACCTAACCCGTCAGACCCGACTCGACATGTTGTCTGAGTCAACTCGTTCGAATCAACCCGGTCTGAGTTAACCCGTTCGAGTCAACTCAATTGACTCTGACCAGATGACTTTGACCCATTGACCAATGATGTCAGCATTGACTTTGACTACTGACGTCAGCGTTGACTTTGACCAAAAGTCAAAATTTCTAAAAACTCATATTTTACGGTTTCGACGTCACGAGTCCGTTTATGAAGCCCGTTTAGCGAAATTCTATTCTGAAGGCCTCTGAAATTGACCTCAAATTTGATTATGCATAAGTATTTCAATTATACAATTTAAGAACAAAGATTTGGATTATGAATTCTGACATGAAAGATTTTTTGTTTAAGGTACTTAAGATACGTTCGACCGCTCGTCTGCTCAACCCGGTTCATCCCAACCTGCTCAGCCGCGTGAGCCCATTGTGACCCGTATGGATCCTTAGTACAGTAAATTATTTTGGTATAAAGATATTTTTTATAGTAACCCAAATACTTGTCGATCTAGGTTCCAGCACCGCACCAGAGCATGGTCTTGGTGCCCAATAGATTACCAGACCTTCTTGGCTTTTGAGGTGTGTTCCCTATATGCTACACATCTGTGTTGTATATTGTTTTAAACGTTACATTAAACCGATCATGCACATATGACTGTTAAACCTGGTTATATATATATAACATGTTTTCTGAATTTAAGCATGATTAATTGTATGGCTGATTTATGCCCTAGTACCCAATATGACTAGCATATTTTTCTGTTTACTGTTATCTGTTTATGAATACCCGTTAATAGTTACTATTATTCCTGCATATTATAGTCTTGCCTGAACTGATTTACTGAGGTACTTGGGGTATAGTGCTAAGTGCCTGAAGAGCTTTGATCCGGCTGGTAATTTCGCCTGTATTCGGTTCCTATACTTCGGCTGAGGTAATTTCGCCCGTGACCTAAGGTATCCCCTTAGGATGGTACCCTCGCCTATTGGCCAGTGTTAACGCTCGCACTCAGATCCTTAACTACGGCTAGAGTGATTCCGCCCGTATTCGATTCCTATACTTCAGCTAGGGTAATTCCACCTGTGACCTAAGGTATCCCCTTAGGATGGTACCCTTGCCCAATGGGCTCGGGTTAATACCTGTACGTGATATTGTTCTGGGGAACGGTATCTTGGAGTTTGGTTGGAGGGTAGATAGATTACATGAAAACTATGGTTGCTCTTATAACATGTTTTATGAGATATTAGTCGTTTTCTGAATTTACATTTATATACTATTTTTCTGGCACTATTGGAACACACTGAGCTTTCTACCTCACACCCCAAATCTTTCCCTTTTAGATTTTGGATAGGCTTCCGGACCTGGCACTTGAAGGATCAACACATTTGGTATACACTTGTCGTTGTAATGTTTCTATCTTCCGAATTTTCCTATTAATGGTGACACGAGCCTATATTTTGTTACTTTACATTTTATATTCGATGATGTTGCCATATATGGCCTGTGATGTATTGACATATTTTGGACATGGTTTATTTTGGCGGACTTAAACCGTTTATGATTGAACTTATTATTTCTTGATTTTGATTTCAATTCCATAAATATTTCCATAAAAAGATTTTTGGTAACAAATATAATCTCCTAGATTTGGATCTACGCATAGGCCAGTCTAGAGGGTTACATTTAGTTGTTATCAGAGCTAGGTTTTACAAACCTCAGACTGTGAATGAGTTTTAAATAAAATATTTTTGTAAAACGTTTTGCAAATATATTTTTAAAGGCCATGTCACCAAGTTTTATATATTTATCTGTGTGTTATTCTCCAGTACTAGTTTTGACCCTAAATGTTACCTTTTGTAGAGACTCTCTAATATGAGTACCCGTAGAGGTCGTCGACTTGCACGCGGTTGTGGTTGAGCTACTAGGTTTGTCGACCTTATAGATAAACCGATGATTGATCCTCTAGTTTCGGTAGATCCTCATGCCCCTAGTAGTTCTGATGTATCGACCGATCTACCACCTGCTACCAGTATCAGTATGACGACCCTGATCAGAGGACCGACAGTTTCTGGACCTGCGCCTATGGCAGGGATTTCTGATGAGACGCTGAGTAGGTAGTTCTTCCAGCTGATTCAGGTGCAGTGACAGCTTCGGGCATTGTACCGGAAGTTCTAATCTCCCAGACCTTGATTGCAAACGGGGTTAGGACCTTTTCTGCATCCCTTAGTGGGGAACCGATAGAAGCAGAAAGTTGGATTCATGATACAAAGAGGCACATGGTCCAACTGGGTTTAGAGCCAGCCAAGAAATATCAGGGAGTTGTATCTATGTTGGATGGAAATGCCCACACTTGTTGGGAATAAGTTGTGAGCAGTGTACCTTTTGAGCGTTTGACATAGGACTTCTTCAAGGAGTGGTTTAAGAATCACTTTTTGGGAGAGCGATTCTTGAGAGAGATACACCAAGCCGTTAAAGACTTGGTGTAAGGTTCCATGACCATGGCTGAGTATGAGTTGCAGTTTCTGGATCTGCTAAAATATGGAACTGGTTTAGTATCTACCGAGAAAGACAGATGTAACAAGTTCTAAGAGGGCGTTCGGATTGGGATACGTGATCGTATTGCTACTTATCATGATGAGGTATTTGAGGATTTAGTGAATCGGGCCAAGGCTGCAGAGGAGATTGAGATTTTAGCAGCCAGTCATAGTGGCAGAGATAGAGACCGAGATAGAGTCAAAGATAGAGGCGAGATCGAGATCGATCGGAGAAACATTTTATTCAGAGTGAGTCTCGTGCTCGCCCTGACAATAGGGCTCATACTGCTTCTTATTAGAGAGGTAGATCGAGTTATAGGCCTCATGACCCAACCTTTAGTCAAGGTGGTTCCTCATGGATCTCTCATATACCTATATGTGAGTTTTGTGGTAATCTGCATAGATGATAGTGTAGAAAAAATAGTGAGGCTTGCTTTCATTATAGATCCACCGAGCATTTTTTGAGAGAGTGTCTGCACTCGTCCTCTATTTGTAAAGTATCAACTCAGACCCCTTCTCATTTTCAGACTCCAGCCCGTTTGCATGTATCTGTTTAGACACCTGCCACGGGTCATTATCAGGGTAAAGGTTCAGGATCTGGTGCTAGATCTGATAGTAGAGGTCGAGCCCATCAGAGTGGAGGACCAGCCTTGTTTGAGGCTAGACAGCCTGCTTTGGTATATGCCACCAGACGACGTGATGATCAAGATGAGCCTGATGTTATTGCAAGTACTTTTACCATATTTTTTGTTTCATATTTTGCATTGCTTGACAACGGCTCCACCCATTCATATATATCAAGATATGTGTCCTGAGATCTTCAGATTTCAGTTGAGACCGTTGAGAATGAAATTACTGTTATGAGTCCAGTGGGTCAGTCAGTCAGTAATCGTGAATAAGACTTTCAGACGATATTCTCTTGAGGTACAAGATGAAACATTTTTAGCTGACCTTATAGAGCTACTGTTAGAGGATTTTAACCTGATTCTTGGTATGGATTGGTTGACTGAACATCGGGTTAATCTAGATTGTGAATCTAAGAGAGCGACCCTAAAGAATTTTGATTACCGGGAGATTATTTTGGTTAGCGAGAGACGTGGATGTCTGTCTAATGTGGTATTTACCTTGTCTGCTGACAAAATGATCATGAAGGATTACGAGACCTTTATTGCTTGTATTCTGAATACCAAGGGATCTCTGTCAAAGATTGAGGAAATACCTATAGTGAAGAAGTTCCCTGATGTGTTTCTTGAAGAGTTACCTGGTTTGCCACCGGACAGAGATGTGGAGTTTAAAATTGAGACTTATCCGGGTTCAGCGCCAGTTTCCATGAACCCATATCGTATGGATCCTAAGGAGCTGAAGACTCAGTTGCAAGAGCTTCTTGATCGAGGTTTTATTCGACCTAGCTCTTCACCCTGGGGAGCTCTAATTTTGTTTGTCAAGAAGAAAGATGGTTCACTTCGATTATGCAATGATTACCGAAAGTTGAACAAGCTGACCGTAAAGAATAAATACCCCATACCTAGGATTGATGGCTTCTTCGATCAGTTTCGGGGAGCCTCTATTTTTTCAAAGATTGATCTTCGATCTGGGTATTATCAGCTAAAGATAAAAGGGTCTGATGTTGCGAAGACAACTATTTACACCAGATATGGGCATTATGAATTCCTAGCGATGCCTTTCGGTTTGACTAATGCACCTGCAACCTTTATGATCTGATGATCCGTGTATTTCGGCCTTATTTGGATCAGTTTTTTATGGTATTCATCGATGATATTATGTTCTATTCTCGGACTGAGACAGAGCATGTAGTGCACTTGAGGATTGTTCTGTAGACTCTCAGAGAGCATCGGTTATATGCTAAATTAAGCAAGTGTGAATTTTGGCTCAGTGAAGTGACTTTCTTCGGGCATGTGGTTTCGACTCGAGGTATTCAGGTTGATCCGAGTAAGATTGAGACCATCGTAAGTTGGAAACAGCCTAAGAATGTCTATGAGATCCGTAGCTTCTTAGGCTTAGCAGGGTATTGCAAACGCTTTGTAGAGGGTTTCTCTATCATTGCTTCCCCTCTGACGAAGCTGTTAAGGAATAATGTACCCTTCATCTGGACTGATGCACAGTAGGAGTGTTTTAATAAATTGGAGATAGCCTTGACACAAGCTCAAGTTTTGACCCAACCCGAGTTAGGAAAAGATTTTACAGTTTATAGCGATGCTTCACATTCTGGGCTTGGTTGTGTTTTGATGCAGGATGGGAAGGTGATTGCTTATGCGTCACGCTAGTTGAGACTACACGAGTGTAATTATCCCACTCATGATCTAGAGTTGGCCGATGTAGTTTTTGCCTTAAAAATTTAGAGACACTATATCTACAGGGAGAAATGTTATATCTATACAGATCATAAGAGCCTAAAGTATCTTCTCACCCAAAAGGAGCTTAATCTGAGACAAAGTTGTTGGCTAGAGCTTCTTAAGGATTATGACTGTGAGATTGAGTACCACCCGAGAAAAGCTAATGTGGTTGCTGATGCTTTGAGTCGTAATGCTATTTCAGACCTAAGGCCCCTTTTTGCCAAGATGAGTATTTATGATGATGGCAATATATTGGCTGAGTTACAGGTTAAACCGACTTTGGCTGAGGAGATTAAGGCCAAACAGTTTCTGGGCAGTTCTTTACTTCATGTTATACAACAGGTTGAGCATGGATCTACATCAGTTTATGCTTTTGATTAGGATGGGGTTCTGTGCTTCAAGGGTCGATATTGTGTGCCCGACAATGTCCAGTTGAAGTAAGCCATTCTTAGTGAGGCTCATAATAGCCCTTATGATATGTATCCCGGTGGGGATAAGATGTACCAAAATTTGAGGCAGAGGTACAGTTGGGTTGGCATGAATAAAGATATCTCGGATTATGTGGCTAGATGTTTGATTTGCCAACAGGTTAAAGCAGAATCAGCATCTTTCTAGTCCCTTGCAGCCTATCAATATTCCTAAGTGGAAATAGGAACAGATCACGATGGACTTGTTATCGGATTACCTCTGACTCCTTACAAAAAGGATTTGGTCTGAGTGTTTGTTGATCGACTCACCAAGTCTGCTAATTTTATTCCGGTTCGAGTTACTTATTCTCTTGAGAAGCTGGCTAGGTTGTATATCTCTGAGATTGTAAGGCTTTATGGTGTGCTTTTGTCCATTATTTCTGATCAAGATCCAAGATTCACCTCCCGATTTTGGAAAGCCCTTTAAGAGGCTTTGGGCACACGTTTGAATTTTAGTATGTCCTTTTATCCTCAGACCGGTGGTCAGTCTGAGAGAGTGATTCAGATTTTGGAGGATATGTTGCGGGGATGTGTGGTTGATTTCCATGGCAGTTGGGAAGATTTCTTGCTCTTAGCCGAGTTTGCTTATAATAATAGTTATCAAGCTAGTATCCGCATGGCACCATATGAGATTATGTATGGGCGTAAATGTCGTACCCTTATCTGTTGGACAAAGTTGTATGACCAAAATGCCAGAGTTGATTAAAGAGACCGATAAGATAGTCAAATTGATCCGGGATCGTTTGAGGTAGGATTTTGCTAGGCAGAAGTCTTACGCCGATCGGAGGAGAATAGACATTGAGTTCGAAATAGGTGATCAGGTCTTTTTAAAGGTATCTCTGTGGAAGAAAGTTTTAATATTTGGGTGTAAAGGGAAGTTGAGTCTGAGATTTATTGGGCCATACCATATTCTGAAGAGAGTTGGGCCGGTTGCTTATTAGTTAGAGCTGCATCCTCAGCTTAGTCGAATTCATGATGTTTTTCATGTATCTATGTTGAGGAAATACCATCCGGATCCGAGTCATGATATTCAGGTTCAAGATGTGGAACTAAGGCCAGACTTATCTTATGAGGAAGAGCTTGTACAGATATTGGATTTTGATGACAGAGTTTTGAGGAACAAGCGTATCTCTATGGTTAAAGTCCAGTGGAGTAACCATAGTCATGCAGAAGCTATTTGGGAGACCGAGGAATCAATGAGGGAACATTTTCCATATCTGTTCAAGTCAGGTAAATTTTTAGGATGGAATTTCTTTTAGGGGAGAGTTGTAACACCTTAAGTTAAAAAAAAGGATTGTTGGTCGTGGGGATTGAACCCATAACCTTTTGATGCCTAGGCTAGTTACCCAGCCAATTGAGTTAGATAGATCTTAGTGTCTGGTTTCCCTAAATTTTAATTTAGGGATGTTTTGAGCTGGGTTAACCAATAATAAATAAAACCAGCTGTGACTCATCAGCTCCCCAAAATTTTCATTTGAACCAAATCACTCAGAATTCTGAAAACTTTTCCCCTATCTAACCCTACCGACCACTAATTTGATCTCCCTCACCACCCGTCCGTATCGTGCACCATCGGCCTCAGATTACTCACAGTTAAACCCTGACCAAAACCCCTCAACTCCCTCGCCGATCAGCCATGTCGTTTACCGGCAATTTGAGCTCAAAAGGTTTGACGAACCTTGGTTGAGACCCTTTCAGTCTACTTTCGATTCTGGCCGTCACACTTGCCCATTGGTGATTCTGTGGCCACCATCATCTTCCTAGTCTTGAGGCGAGCCAAACTATAACCGCCGATCATCCAACCGACATCTTTTGGGCCTTCGCCAGAGTTAAGCCATTTGGGTAAGTTAGGTATGAAACGGTTCAAATCCCTGGCTTAAAATCAAGTTTTCAGTTGTATAAATTTGAGAAATGTGTTAAACGGTGGAAAATGGCATTTGTGTCGTTTTTTGGCCAATTTTGGCCGCGCGTGGAGAGCACGTGCCGTTTGGGGCGATTTTCGGCCACTCTGGACGGCAGCCTTTGAACCGGATTGGTTGAATATTAAATCGGCCTGGCCAGACTTGATTTGGTCTTTAAACTGAACCAATGACCCATCCGACCCTACCTGACCCATCCAACCTGACCCGACCCGTTATCCGAGTCAACTCAGTCCGAGTCAACTCGTCCGAGTCAACCCAGTCTGAGTCAACTCGTCTGAGTTAACCCAGTCTGAGTCAACTTAATTGACTCTGACCAATTGAATTCGACCCGTTGACTTTTACCCGTTGATCGATGATGCTAGCATGGCGCCAACGTTGACTTTGATTGCTGACGTCAGTGTTGACTTCGACCAAAAAGTCAAAGTTTCCATAAACTCTTATTTTATGTTTTTCGACGTTCTGAGTCCGTTTATGAATCCCGTTTCGCAATATTCTATTTCGAAAGCCTCTAAAATTGACCTCAAATTTGACTATACATAAGTATTTCAATTATACAATTTAAGAACAAAGATTTGGATTATCAATTCTGACATGAAAGATTATTTGTTTAAGGTACTCAAGATATGTTTGATCGCTCGTCTGCTCAACCCGGCTCATCCCGACCTGCTCAGCCGCGTGAGCCCATTGTGACACGTATGGATCCTTAATATAGTAAATTATTTTGGTATAAAGATATTTTCTATAGTAACCCGAATACTTATCGATATAGGTTCAGCACCGCAGCAGAGCGTGGTCTCGGTGCCTTGTAGATTACCAGACCTTCTTGGCTTTTGAGGTGTGTTCCCTATGTGCTACATATCTGTGTTGTATATTGTTTTGAATGGTACATTAAACCGATCATGCACATATGACTGTTAAACCTGGTTTTATCTATATATATAACCTATTTTCTAAACTTAAGCATGATTCATTGTATGCCTGATTTATGCCCTAGTACCCAATATGACTAGCATATTTTTCTGGTTATTGTTATCTGTTTATGAATGTTTGTTAATAGTTACTATTATTCATGTTATTACTACATACTGTAGTCTTGCCTAAACTGATTCACTGGGGTACTTGGGGTATAGTGCGAAGTGCCGAAAGGTTCAGCCTTGATCCGGCTGGTAATTCCGTCCGTATTCAGTTCCTATGCTTCAGCTGGGGTAATTCTGCCTGTGACCTAAGGTATCTCCTTAGGATGGTACCCTCACCTATTGGCCAGGGTTAACGCCCGCACTAGGATCCTCAGCTACGGCTAGAGTGATTCTGCTCGTATTCGGTTCCTATGCTTCGGCTGAGGTAATTTCGCCCGTGACCTAAGGTATCCCCTTAGGATGGTACCCTCACCTATTGGCCAGAGTTAACGCCCGCACTCAGATCCTCAGCTACGGCTATAGTGATTTCGCTCGTATTCGGTTCTTATGCTTCATCTGGGGTAATTCCGCCCGTGACCTAAGGTATTCCTTTGGATGGTACCCTTTCTCAATGGGCTCGGGTTAATTCATGTATGTAATATTGTTATGGGGAACGGTATCTTGGAGTTTTGTTGGAGGGTAGATAGATTACATGAAAACTATGGTTGCTCTTATAACATGTTTTATAAGATATTACTCGTTTTCTGAATTTACATTTGTATACTATTTTTCTGGCACTATTGGAACACACTGAGTTTTCAAGCTCACACCCCAAATATTTCCGTTTCAGATTTTGGATAGGCTTCCGGACCTGTCACTTGGAGGATCGACACATTTGATATACACTTGTCGTTGTAATGTTTTTATCTTTCGGATTGTCCTATTAACGGTGACACGAGCCTATATTTTGTTACTTTACATTTTATATTCGATGATGTTGCCATATATGGTCTGTGATGTATTGACATATTTTGGACATGGTTTATTTTGGTGGACTTAAACCGTTTATGATTGAACTTATTATTTCTTGATTTTGATTTCAATTCCATAAATATTTCCATAAAAAGATTTTTGGTAACAAATATAATCTCCTAGATTTGGATCTACCTATAGGTCGGTCTAGGGGGTTACAAAATATCATCCGCTTTTCTACTATGACACGTTCTAGGATGCACATACACTCAATATAGATAAATTGATAAATAAATCAGATATTATAAAATATAAACATATGTCCAACAACTTTTTAATTACTTGTGTTATATTTAAATGTAGCGATATCCCTATCGCTAAAAAGATGTGTGGTTTTTTTATTTTGTTTTTCTGATGTCTTCCGTGAGATTTTAGAAAAACCGTATTTTATTTAAAACAGAGTCGCCATCGGCCACTCAAGGTGGATCGGACACCGTAAAAAACCAGAGATTTCAAAATGTCGGGTTCGGGAGTCGGTTAAGGATGAGAAGGATTAGCACCCCCACACCGCCCAAAATTGGTACTTTAAAAATTACCGCTTTATTAATATTAAACTTTTCGGATTAAAGTGACAATTAAATTAAAATTTGGTTATAAGTGTGGGTAGATTTTAAAGGCCCCGTTATCTGAGAGTAAACGTCCAACCACCATCATTACGCCTGATACTGGCCCTATTTACGCTCGGATAAAAAGGCACCGCATTGACAATTTATACATCTGTTATGCAACTTAAAACATAGCAAACATATATAAATACAATGCGATAAAATATAAATAAATACTAACATAATAAAATACTACTCTAACATAAATACATAAATGTTAATCTAACACATGAAAATGTAATAATAATAATAATTATGATATGTAAGCATGATTCTAACTAAAACATATGAAACACTATGAAATTAAAGACTAAGGGCTAAAATGCATGAATATTGAATTATATGGCATATATGTTAACCTACACTGGACTAAAATGAAACAAAGGTAAAACATGAGAGAATAAACGTAAATAAAAAGAAATAAGGTGCTGGAAGTTAAACAATAAGATGTAGTGACCAAATTAAAATAAAACAGAAATTAAAAGCTAAAAAAACAACGCAAAAAGGACGAAATTAAAGGCGCATAAAAACCAGAAGGACCAAACACATGATTATCCCCGCACAGAAGTGAAAACGGGACAAGAAAGATATGGCTTACATGGTAATTATCCCATTTTAAAAAGACACGGATCCTTCCAGGGTATTTGGGTCATCGTAGGTCGGGCTACCAAAACGGTGTTGTTTTAGTGGTTGTTGATTTAAAACAATAAAGTTGTTTTATTTTTTTCTTCGAACCAATTGAGAAAAACCTAAAGCTTCCCTCCATCAACCTCTCTCTCTCAACAGACGGCGACTCATCTTCTTCATGTCGCTCATCGGCACAGAGGCCTTGCGGCGGCGGAGCAACGGCGGCACTACCGATACAGGTGAGGTTCAAACCTTTTACCCTCTTTTTTTGCTTTCGAAATAGGATTTTATTTAAAAAAGGTTTTAGAGTTCAAACAAAAAAAGAAAACATGAGAAAGGTTTTCGTTTCAAAATTTTTTCTTTTGAATTTTTTGATTTTTTTCGATCTGAAAGTGCTTCCTCCTTTATAATTTTTTACAGAATAAAAGCCCCATTTCTCTGTTTTTTGGAACAAAAAAAACTCATTTTACAAATTTTGGTTCGGGTTTTATAAACCCATTTCACTAACCACTCTCATAATTTTTTTATTTCTACAGATATAATGACAGCATGATTTTCGGGATGGAGTATGGGTATGGCAGATTGGGTAGGTAGTTAGGGTATGGGTTGATTAGGGTAGGTTTAGGGTTGGTTTGAATGAGGTTTGGGTTAGGCAGATTAGGGTTTGGTTCATATTTGCTTGGGATTTCGAATGCGTCACCGGCGGTGGCGGCAGCTTGGATGAACGACGGCAGACGGAGAATGACGGCGGTGGTAGAATCTTATGACAGAGGAGGTGGCAGCATAATAGGTATAAAAGGATTAGGTTAAGTTTTTTTAGGGTTTCTTGTTATATTCGGGTCTGGTCGGGTTTTATGGGTTTTGGGTTTGGGTTTGGGTAACCCAGATGAAATGGGTTATTACAGGTCTTCTTGACGTATATCTTCTTTCTTCAGTAGATCTTCTTTCTCTTTGATGCAGGTTTTCTTTCTTGTCTTGATTGATCTACTTTTCACTCCTGGGGAAGAGAAACCTTCAAGATAGGGGGTTTGTCTGTTGGGGAAGCAAAATGAGTTCAACTTGCTACATTATTGATAATGAGTTAATACCTAAGAAAACTTGACCCAGCTGCAACACCAACGAAGAGGCAGGGTCTTCAAAACTTGATCCAGCTGCAACACTGACGAAGAGACAGGATCGATGGACGAAAGTTCTGATATCTGATCCAGCTACAACTCTGACGAAGAGGCAGGATCGAAGGATTGAAAGCTCATTTTGATTTTCTTTCTTTTTTTCATTTTTCTTTTTTTTCCTCATTTTTTTCTTTTTTCCTTAATTTTTTCTTCTTTTTTCTTTTTTATTCTTTTTTGCTTTGATTTTTTCTTCTTTTTTCTTTTTTTCTTTTTTTCTTTTTCTCTTTTAGCTACAACATTAATAAAGAGAACTTGAAAATCAGTAAAGTTGGATCTAACCTCGCCATCAACGGAGGGGTAAAACATTAACTGGAACCCTACTGCACCATCAACGGAGAAGCAGGATAGCAGCAACTTGGACCTAGCCACTCCATCAGCGGAGAGACTGAATCGGATAATGACAACCAGGAATCGGCTACACCATCAGTGGAGAGCAAGATTAGAGGACGACGATACCTTGTACCTAGCCACTTCATCAACGGAGAGACTAGATCGGGCGATGAAAGTTTATAAATTTTCTTTTGATTTTTCATTTTTTTCTTCTTCTTTTTTCTTTTTTTCCTCTTTATTTTTACTTTTTTCACTTCTTCTGATTTTTTCTTCTTTTTTTATTTTTTCTTTGATTTTTTTAGCTACAACATTAATAAAGAGAACTTGAAAATCAGTAAAGTTGGATCTAACCTCGCCATCAACTGAGGGGTATGATCGAATAATAACATTTTAGACCCTACTCGCCATCAACGGAGAAGCAGAACATTAACTGGAACCCTACTACACCATCAGCGGAGAAGTAGGATATCAGCAATTGGGACATAGCCACTCCATCAGCGGAGGGACTAGATCGGATAATGACGACCAGTAATCGACTACACCATCAGCGGAGAGCAAGATTAGAGGACGACAGCAGCTTAGACCTAGCCACTCCATCAGCGGATGACTGGATTGGATGGTGACGACTTGGAACTGGCTACACCATCAGCGGAGAGCAGGATCTGAGGACGACGAGAGCTTAGACCCGGCCACTCTATTAGCGGAGGACTGGATCGGATAATGACGACCTGGAACGGGCTACACCATCAGTGGAGAGTACGATTTGAGGACGACGGTAGCTTGTACCTAGCCACTCCATCAGCGGATGACTGGATCAGATAATGACGACCTAAAACCGGCTACACCATCAGCAGAGAGTAGGATCTAAGGACGACGTCAGCTTGGACTCGGCCACTCCATCAACGGAAGACTGGATCGGATAATGACGACCTAAAACTGGCTACACCATCAGCAGAGAGCAGGATCTGAGGACGATGATAGCTCAAACCTAGCCACTCCATCAGCGGAGGACTGGATCGGATAATGAAAGTTGATACATTTTCTTTTTATTTCATCATTTTTTTCATTTTTTTCTTCTTCATTTTTACTTTTTTACTTTTTTTTCTTTTTTTGTTGTAACTGTACAAAGAAGTAGCTTGAGGAAAAAAGTTAGGTCTAGTTGCACCATCAGCGGAGAAACAAGACTTGAGTAGAAATTTGGTCTACTGCACTATCAACGGAGAAACAAGTTTGAAAGATGTCGGATCTGTCATATCACTGGCGAAGAGACGAGTTTCGAAGGAAAATTTGACCTATTGCACCATCAACGGAGAAAAAGATCTTCAAAATGTTGGATTTGTTTGGATTGTCTGAGCTAGTCCACCACTACTGATGTAGATAAGAGCTAAAAATAAAAGAAATCATTAGTTAGTATTTGTTCAAAAATTTTGCCGTTGATACATTTTGTCTAAAGATTTCAACTCTTCTGTTTGTTTGGCCTTCTTCATGGCTAGAGGTTGGCAGTTGTGTTGTTGCCCCCATGGCTGAGGTTCTTCGGTCTCTTCCCTGGACCTGTTCGCACGTACAAATAAACGCACCATGAGTGTACCTAAATTTGTGCCTAATACATGTGTCTAAGTCTAAATGCATGACAACTTAAATGTATGCACCTAATCTAAATGTATGATGTATGCAAGAATAATTCAATGCAAGATGAATGCAACTAAATGTATGAATGCGACATGATTTGATTTTTTTGGTCTTCAAAGGGATGCCCCTAACTCTCGACTGGTCATGTCGGGATCTTGGTCCTTTGTGTGGCGGTGCCCCAACCTCCTTCGGCTTCGAACATCTTCTTTGGACTTATTTTCCTGTTTGGATACCCCCAAACTTTTACATATTGTTCTGGGAATGCCTTTGTAGCATGTTTCAACTTTGCGTTGCATTGTCGCCTTTTTGGATGACTTTCAGTGCTCTCGTGAACGCGTTGCGTTGCCTCTTAAGTTGGGTTTATGATTTGTCATGTTGGTTCCTGGCCGCTTATCACTTTCGTATTAGGTGGAACGTTGTAGATGGCGATTGGTGTTTAGCATTTGGGATGTGGATGTATGATTCCAAAATAAGGTTTGCTCGGCTTTCGGTTTTTTGAATGGCTTTGGGTAGAATGGTAGAGTTGAAGAGCTTGGTTGTCGGGTGATGGTAAGTCGAGAGTTCAAAATGACTCAAACATAAGGGTTCAGGCAGTGAAATAAGGGGTTATCTGTTTGAGTATTTTGGTCGATGCGTAGCGATGGTAGTGGGGATGAAAAAAACTTTATTGTGTTTTCGGTTGGAAATAGTGAGTGTGAATGATTTCTGAAGGATAAAAGGTGGTGGGTTAATTTCGGTGATGAAGAGTGAAGGGTGAGTGTTGGAATTTGGCGCTTATCGAGAGATGCCCCAGACTGAGTTCTTATGGAGGTTTGGCAATGGTGCTGAATTGGCCGAATTTGCTTTCTCTGGTATTAATAACGCGGGACATCCCGGGGACCGATTTTAAAATTGATGCATCTATATGCAAAATGTGTCTTAAATGCAAAATGATTTATGTGAATGCAATGCAAAATTAAGATTGTGATGATGTTGTGTAATGATGCAGATGAAATTGATGTGATGAAAATAAAAATGAAATGAGGTAGTATTGAATAAAATGATTAAATAAAACAAATGATAAATATGACAAAAATAGAGTAATAAAAAACTGTACATAAACAAAAAATAAAGCACCAGAGCCTAAATAGGGTGACCACTAATCTGGCATAGTTTCACATGGCTCTAAAGGGTTGGCTCCTACAGCTCACTATATGCAGTTTTGGTGCTAAGAGGTGCCTGAATTGTCCTTGATGTCCTCTACTAAGAGTAGCAAGGTCCCCGATCATTACCCATTATACGCTCTTTCCAACCGGGTTCAATTCAGGGGGACCCATTCGCTTATGCCTGCACGAAAGAACGATATCCTTACGAAAGCATAAGGTACTCGAGCCCCGAAGGTACTAGCTAAACCTACACGGAGGAACGATATCCTCACGAAAGCATTAGCGTTTCCCCCCACTTAAAAATGACGGGTTTATATGCCAAATTTTAAATGCGTTAAAATAAATGCGCAATTATAACCGAATGTTAATTTAATAATCACTTTAATCCAGAATTTCCAATATTAGTAAAGCGGCAATTATTTAAAAAATCTCGACTCTCTTTTATTTTTGAAAACCAAAAAAATGTCCCCAGCAGAGTCGCCATCTGTGGCGATGTTCCTCTCGCTAAAAAGATGTGTGGTTTTTTTATTTTGTTTTTCTGATGTCTTTCGTGTGATTTTAGAAAAACCGTATTTTATTTAAAATGGAGTCGCCACCGGCCACTCAAGGTGGACCAAA
Source organism: Hibiscus mutabilis (assembly GCA_019671005.1). NCBI lineage: Eukaryota > Viridiplantae > Streptophyta > Magnoliopsida > Malvales > Malvaceae > Hibiscus > Hibiscus mutabilis. The sequence continues at coordinate 37,320,119 of CM033742.1, forward strand.
CACCGTAAAAAACCAGAGATTTCAAAATGTCAGGTTCGGGAGTCGGTTACGGATGGGGAAGGATTAGCACCCCCACACCGCCAAAAATTGGTACTTTAATAATTACCGCTTTATTAATATTAAACTTTCTGGATTAAAGTGACGATTAAATTAAAATTTGGTTATAAGTGCGGGTAGATTTTAAAGGCCACGTTATCCGAGAGTAAACGCCCAACCACCATCACTACGCCTGATACTGGCCCCATTTACGCTCGGATAAAAAGACACCGCATTGACAATTTATACATCCGTTATGCAACTTAAAACATAGCAAACATAAATAAATACAATGCGATAAAATATAAATAAATACTAACATAATAAAATACTACTCTAACATAAATACATATATGTTAATCTAACACATGAAAATATAATAATAATAATAATAATAATAACAATTATGATATGTAAGCATGATTCTAACTAAAACATATGAAACACTATGAAATTAAAGACTAAGGGCTAAAATGCATGAATATTGAATTACATGGCATATATGTTAACCTATACTGGACTAAAATGAAACAAAGGTAAAACATGAGAGAATAAACGTAAATAAACAGAAATAAGGTGTTAGAAGTTAAACAATAAGCTATAGTGACCAAATTAAAATAAAACAGAAATTAAAAGCTAAAAAAACAACGCAAAAGGACGAAATTAAAGGCGCGTAAAAACCAATAGGACCAAACACATGATTATCCCCGCACAGAAGTGAAAACGGGAAAAGAAAGGGATGACCTACATGGTAATTATCCCATTTTAAAAAGACGCGGATCCTTCTCGGGTATCCGGGTCACCGCGGGTTGGGCTACCAAAACGGTGTTGTTTTAGTGGTTGCCAATTTAAAACAATAAAGTTGTTTTATTTTTTTTCTTCGAACCAATTGAGAAAAACCTAAAGCTTCCCTCCCTCAACCTCTCTCTCTCAACAAACGGCGACTCATCTCCTTCATGCCGCTCATCGGCACAGAGGCCTTGCGGCGGCGTTGCAACGGCGATGCTACCGATACAGGTGAGGTTCGAACCTTTTACCCTCTTTTTTTGCTTTCTAAATGGGATTTTGTTTTAAAAAGGTTTTAGAGTTTAAACAAAAAAATAAAATAAGAGAAGGATTTTCGTTTCAAAATTTTTTCTTCTTAAATTTTTGATTTTTTCGATTTGAAAGTGCTTCCTCCTTTATAATTTTTTACAGAATAAAAGCCCACTTTCTCTGATTTTTTGAACAAAAAAAATCCCTTTTACAAATTTTGGTTCGGGGTTTTATAAACCCATTTCACTAACAACTCTTATAATTTTTTTATTTCTACAGATCTAATGGCAGCATGATTTTCGGGATGGAGTATGAGTATGGCAAATTGGGTAGGTAGTTAGGGTATAAGTTGATTAGGGTAGGTTTATGGTTGGTTTGAACGAGGTTTGGGAATAGGCAGTTTAGGGTTTGGTTCAGATTTGCTTGGGATTTCGAATGCGTCACAGGCAGTGGCGGCAGCTTGGATGAACGGCGACAGACGGAAAATGACGGCGGCGGCAGAATGTTGATGGCAGAGGAGGTGGCGGCATAATGGGTATAAAAGGATTAGGGTTACGTTTTTTTAGGGGTTTTTTATATCCGGCTCGGGTCGGGTTGTGTGGGTTTTGGGTTTGGGTTTGGGTAACCCAGATGAATTGGGTTATTACATTAACAATCTTGATTAACATTCAAATTACATTTAGATGACAATTTTTTATTTAGAATAATTAGAGATCAAACATAATTATCTAAATTTAAAATTATAAAACAAATACTCTTTAAATGCCTCACACCTAAATTTCATCTAAAAATGTTTTTAACCTAAAAATTCATATCTAAATTATTTTTCATTTTAAAATAAATAAACAATGTTATATTCAAATTGCATAAAAAGGAGATAGATAGAGTGATGAAAATGTTTCGGTACCCCCGAAAAGACATTCAGTGCAGGCTCCTGATTGTTGGTTATTCGTTCCCAATCCTGATTGGATTCACCTTTTGGTCTCGTCGGTTCTTCCCCCTGTTGCTTTCACCACCGTAAAAATCAAATTTTTAACTTTGCATAATACTTTTTTAAACTTTTTATGCATGTCTTTACAGTTTTTGTTCGGTTATAATTGTTTTGTTAAGGCTTAAACGAAAAATAAGTGTAAATTATATATTTTTGAATTTTATGTGTTTAAAATATTTTTTTATAAAAATAGATATTTAAAGTTTTAACAATTATAATATTAGGTGTCCGATAATTAATTATTGTTAAAAAAATTCATTAACTAATGAAAATTTGACACATGTTAGATTTTAATTTATAATTTCTTTTAATTTACTTTTTGTTTTTAATGATTTAAATTTTTTTAAAAAAATAAAATTCTAAAAATTTCTAAAATAGTCTTAGATCCCTATATCTTAAATCCTTAAATTTTTACCGTTGTCGCCATCGATCGTCGACGGCGGATCTAGTCAACAATTTTCCTCAATATGTTATACCCGAAAATCGGTGAACGGTGTGCCAATCAAACATTAAACGTCGAATATTAAAAAATTATTTGATTGGTACACCGTTCGTCAGTTTCGACGATGACACATTGCGAGAAATGGTTGGTTGGGTCCAGCGATCGAAAGGATAGGGTCGGCGAAGGCGATCAGCGGTGACAACGGTGAAGATTTGAGAATTTAGGGGTTTGTTATTTTTAGGGACTGATTTAAAGATTTTTTGAAAATTTCAAGATTTTTAAATTTTTTAAATTTTAAAGTTTTTTTTTTCAAAAAATAAAAAAACAATATTCTTTCCATGTGTCTTGTTCTGATTGGACAATGATTCTTTTAAAAGGTCATTGATGGTCGAGCACTTAAAATTGTAACGGTTGAAACTTTAGGCATCTAAAGTTCAAAAAATGTATACTTTAAGTATTTATTTTTTATTTAGGCACTTATTTTTCATTTAAGCCTTTTGTGAATAATATAACTTTAAATTTTAAATTTATATTTTATTTTTAAAGAATATAATATATCATACCATTATATAAAACGTTTATCGATCTTTGCATAATAATTATATTTATAAATGAAATCTATTCAGTGGTTCCGGTGAGAAATAGATAATATTTATTTTTAAAAACTCAGATTCAATTAATTTATTTATAAAATGTATATTGTCAAATACTACCTTTAGATTATTAAAAATTATATTTATAAATAATTGTAATAAGATTTTTTTTCTGAGATAATGTTGCAGGGAATTTTATTATATGAAATGGGGTGATTGATTTTTCATATCATGAAATAGGGATGTTGAACCGTGTTATGGAAAAGTTGCCAAGAAATTCTGACACGTTTAGGGTTTTTCTTTTAAATTGCTTGAAGTCGTAAAAAAATGATTTTCTTTTCACGTATACATGCAGTTGACGTCTGTGACAAAAAAGAATGATATGTAGTTGTTGAAATTTTCTGATGACCTTTCGAAGTAGGTGTAAAGACAGGACGACGTTTATAGAAAATAACACCCCATTTCATACAATAGAATTCCCTAGAATATTATGCCAGAAAAATTCTCTAATAATTATTTATCTCTTAACCACGAGGTTGGAGGTTCGATCATAACTTATAGTAATAAAGTATATTTCAAGTCTAATTATTTATTTCTTAGCAACAACACCTACGACTACAGGATCAATCACTACTATTAACGGTGAATATCTTGACTCAAACAAAAAATATTTTTTTATTACGAAAAATGACTTGTATACTTATTTTTCAATTTTATTCATTTTTTATATGACAATTTTATTCATTATAGCTTTAAAGTTTTACAAGTATAATTATAATATATATAGCGTGAAAATTATAATAAAAATTAATCATTACATTATATAATTAAAATATATTTTAACATACATCAAAATAAAAAAAGATAAAATTACACGTGACAAGATTTAAAACTAAACTAAAATTAAAACAAAATCCAAATATAATAAAATAGAATGAGACATAAACCTAGGAATATATGATCTTAAATTCTTAAGTGCTTGAATTTAACACTTTTATACAAAATTCAAAGATTAAAATTTTATACATCTTAATTTTAAATCTTGTGAATAAAAGATAGACGAACTTCTTTCATATATGTCGGGATCTAATCCAACATAATTTCAGAATATTTTTTTGAATAGAAGACGTTAGTTTTATTAAAAAGATAAAATATTTAATATTATAATAAAGTTTATAACTATAATTGTAAATTAAATATATAATTTAAATTTTTTTTATAATATTGAAACTAGTTACTTTAGTCATATATAGATCATACATGAAAAATATTAGAAACTCAACTAAAAGATTCGAACGAAAAATAAATACGAACAAAACTGACTATATCGACAAACAAACTATAAAAGGGATTAAAATATTAAAGATCACCAAAATTTACAAATCAAAGCTGAATATCATGAAAAAACTATCCACAAACGCAAATCGCTTATACTTCGTTTGAAGGTCCAAAATATAAAATATCAAGAAAATTATAAATAAGCGTTATATTGATGGAAAAAAAAGTTCTGTGACAAGGTCGAGGGGCATGGCGGGTTTGGGCTCCATACTTTTGATTTCACAAACTTTTGAAAAGAACATAGAAATGAGGAAGTGTGAACTATGCGGAGGGATAGCTCGAATGCACTGCGAATCGGACCAAGCCAACCTCTGTTGGGACTGCGACGTCAAGGTTCACGGTGCAAATTTCACCGTGCGGCTTTAGCTACTTTCTTGGCTGAAAACTGAGCTAAGTCACCTTGAAAATTCCTAAGTAAAAATACTTAGAAACTACTGCGGAACAAAAGAAAAGCAATGGCAAAAGAACAAGAGAAAGTGAGTGAATACTGAGTTGTATTACTCTGAGTAAAAGCTTACAAACTGAAGCAAGTAATGAATGAATGAATGAAATGACCTGAGTTGAGCCTCATTTTATAGTGAGAACTCAGTACAATCAACGGTCAAGATTATAATGGATCAACGGTCCAGATAAGAGCCTATCATATTCTCAACATTTGAATTTTAAATAAGAGATAAAATGAAAATTATCTTTACAAATAATCACATAAATAATAAGTGAGATGCCTTATCGGATTTTACCATGGTAAATACTCTGCTTGCTCATTTTACTATGATAATTGGCCAGTTTACTTGGGTCATTTAGCAAGCCCAAAATGCTGTAAAAATAGGCTTGAGCTGCCATGGTTGCACTTGTCTCGGTCGCGGGCTTGCGGTCCGTAACACTAAGCACACCCGAACCCTCCTCTGCCACATCTGTCAAAACCCTACTCCCTGGCTCGCCTCCGGTCAACACCTTTCCCCCGCCGTCTCCGTTTGCGAGTCTTGCGTCGCCAACAAGGATAAGTCTCTCGATGTTACGACGGAGCCGGAAGAGTCATCGGAGGCTGAGTACGACGACGAAGAAGAGGAAGATTATGATGACCACGACAACAACGAAGAAGAAGATGCAGAGAATCAGGTGGTTCCATGGTCAGGAGATTCTTCTTCTCTCTCGATGACGAAGCCGATGGCTAGCTCGTATTCTTTGAGTAGTATTGAAGGCGGCGGTTTGGGTTGAAGAGGATGAGAAGAAGTCTTAGTTTTGGCCCAGACGTATGTTGATTTGTTTCCTTTGCTCTGTTTTTTTTTTTTTTTACCTTTTTATTATATTCATCTTTTAAAATATAAAAAATTACCTTTTTCAAGATTGCGCTTTGAATCTGAAAATGTTTAATTAAGAATCTGGGTATTCCCGTTTATGCGTTAAAATTTAAATTTTCTTTTTTGCCTTATTTTTCTTTTTTTACGAATGCAGGATGAGATCGCGTGCTCCTCATCTCATGTAGGCTCGGGAGGATCATCTAACGGAGAAGCATCATCAATGAGCTCATTCAAAGCAACCAAGATTAGCTGAAGTTAATCGTTCAGCTATTAATCAAGATCACCGTGAAACAGAGTCGATTTCAACGGCTGTCACCAGCTCTTTGGAAAGACTTCAAAAGCACATGATTATCGATGATAATGATGCATTGGCTACTATATTGGGATCTGCAGGTTGAGCGGAGATCAGAGCCGTTATATTTTACAACCCCTAATTCTCTTATTATATCCTAACCTACACAATACAATTCTTCTCTTTTTCCTTTTCTGGAAATGTCTCATTTTCATTTTCAATTTATTTTTCCTTCTTTTATTACCTTTATGACTTTAGCTTCAACTTTGAAATTGTTGGAATTTCCTTTTTATTGTTGTATTTTTTATTTTTTAATTATTTTAAGAGTTAATTACATTATATGCCCCCAACTATAATCATTATTTTAAATTAGTCTTAAATTTCTAAATGTTTTAATTTCATATTCAAACTATGGCTTCCATTTTAAAATGACCCTTCAACTTTTAAATGTTATAGTTTCATTCTCAAGTTATAGTTTCATTCTCAAGTTATGAATCAAGATATAAATTGATCTCTAAATTTTTAAATATTTTAATTTCATCCTCAAATTATTATTTTATTTTTGTGATTCGGATTCGGCTAAATGTCCCATGAAATCGAAGAAGCAACACACGATATCACTTTCGTCAGCTAAAGCAGAATACAGATGCATGGCTTCTACAGTAGCGAGCTGGTATGGTTAAAAGGGTTGATTGAAGAACAGGGAGTTGAGCATAAAACACCATCAACATTGTATTGTGACAATCAAGCAGCGTTATAAATAGCAACAAACACAATTTTTCACAGAGAACGAAACACATCGAAAAATTAATTTGCCTCTTATATAAATGGTTGACCCTTTATCATTCACTGTCTTTATTTCTTTAGCTTTGAGCCTTGATCATCGTTATCCCAACCAGGAATGTGTTTTTAAGGTATTCTTTAATGGGTAAAACTTTGATATATTTTACAGAAGCTTGTGTATTTACACTATAAAAACTCAAATTCTAAATTTCTAACCCTAACCCTAAAAAACTAAACTCCACACTTTAAACCCTAAATTCTAAACACTAATTCTAAACCCTACAACCTAAACCCCTAAACCTTCAACTAAAACCCTAAATCCTAAAACTAAAAGGCACGTGTAAACTAAAATTTACACGGCATGTGTATCAAAGTTTTTTCCTTCTTTAATTTATCTTAAACTGAATTAAATCTTTGCATTAACATACTAATATGAAATTAGATTGTTGTTTTATTGGAAATTAATTTAGCTTTAGTGTTAAAAAGCTTAATTAGAATTACAAATCAAATCAATCTTTGCATTAACATTGTCTCATTTGTGGCATGGTTGGTGATTCAGGATAAGCTCCCAACTAAGTCTCGTATAGTAAGAACGAGCTGTTAAGTGGATTCAGTGTGTTGTCTCTGTGGTTCTAAAATTGAGATCAGAGATCATCTTTTTGTTTGCTGCTCCTTCTCTAGTCAAGTTTGAAGAATCTTGTTGCAGGATATTGATGCTACTGTTGTAGTTCGAAATTGGGACGAGATGTTTTTCGTGAACCTCCATTAATGGACTGCTTGAGATCTGGTAGCTCATATTAGAGTGGGGTCTTAAAATGTACCTACTGTATACAAACATTAGGGGGTGTGATTAGGATTTAGGATTAAAAGTTAGTGTTTATAAGTTTAAACCTAAATCCCTATCATATTACCCTAAATCTAGACCCTAATCTCTAAACCCTAAATTCTAACAATAAATCCTAAATTTTAACCACAATCCATAAACAAAAACCCCATAAACCATAAACCCTAAACTTAATTCCTAAACACTAAAACTAAGGCGTTTGTAGAAACAAAAAATTTGTACCGTCGGTGCATGGAATATTTTCCATATATATATATATATACTAAACTTTGAATTTGAATAACAAAAATATATTAAAAATGAAACAAAATTTTATAAGAATTTTAATAAGTATCCACCTAGACTACTCAATGAGTTCATCTAAAGCTTTTTAACTTTTTACCATTTGAGCTAATTACATCCCTAATCAAGAACAAAATTCCTCTCTGCCATAATGGGCCTTTGAAAAACTCGATCTGATTAGTCGGTCAGTGAGTCAAAAACCTGTGGTTAAACAGAAAAAAATTCATTGCCCCTTTTTGGTTCTCCTCTCTATAAAATTTTAAGTCATAACCCTAAATTTTAAAGCCTAAACACTAAAAACACACCATACCATAATTCCCTAAACCTAATTTTTTGTCTGAGAATTGGGAACCAAAAAGACAAGATTTATATTCCTAAACAAAGGATTATGAAATTTTATATTTTTGAGGTTCTGAACGTAAATGTTTATTGTCATAATATACTTTTATAAAATTATTTTATTTTAATATTTATATTTCTTAATTAAATTCAAATGACTTATTTTTTAATTTGAATTTGGATAGATATAAACAAATCTTTACCTAAACTCAACTTTGTCCCATCAAAAAACAAATCCTGAACTACCGCAGGAACATCATAATAGGAAATCAACTTATAATCTGTAAAATCCATTAACATTGTCCTGTTATCAACCACCATATTAGCTTCACAACGAATTTATTTAACCTATGTTATCAAATTTTACGCTCGCAGCTCGCAAATTACTCGAACTAGAAATAAAGGATTATAAGCAGCATCAAGTTTACAAGTTTAAAGTTTAAAGTTTAAACTCTTTGAAATTCTCGGGAACTAAACAGCCTAAAAGTGCAAATGACAATATCAGCAACTTCGTAACAGTGTCAAAATACTTTATTAATACTAGTCTAGTTAGTATTATTGTTGCTACAACATCTCAAGGTTGTAAGTACAAAATGAGATTCAACACACATATTAGACATTTCATGTATGTTTATATTATCTATTTTTAAGGTTTGTAACTGCAATTTCAAACAATATCTTCTCCGAAGTTCGAACATGGATTCTTTCATGAAACGTAACATGAATTATGAATGCGAGTCCCAAGTGTGAAAAGGTGATGTTTTTATTCAAAATTTGCATATATCATAATATTAAAAAAAGTAATATAACAGGTCAATGAAAATGGTATGTCACATCCACCTCTTCCTCTTTATTTCTCTCTCAAATAAATTCACCATATATTTATTTTGTCCTTGTAAGTACCTACAAAGTTTAAAGATTGAAGGTGACAAGAATTTGGTTTTGCCATCAAGTAGAGAAGGACCGCATATTTTATGTTGGGCTGTTTGTTTAAACAAGTGTTGAGGAGAGGAGAAGAAAAGGCCTCAAAATTAAAGGATTTGAAGACCCAAATTACACCACGAAAAGAAATTATTAGTGTATTGGCTTGTAGGCATTCACTTGGGTCCCTTGTGAAGGACCATCCATAGGAGACCATTGAAGCCCAACTAAATTCTAGACCATAAAAGCCATTAAAATCTTTTCAAACAAAAAATTCTTATACTTGTTCGACAGCAAATTGTTTTTAAAAAGTGATTTTAAAAAATATTGTTAAATTATCTAATTTAAAATACGAGTGTTTAATATTACTATAAAAAGGTACTTTTAAATAGTTAAAATATCTATTTTAAATATTCTTCTTAAAAATATAAAAAAAATTGGTAATATCAATGAAAATATGAGTAAATTTACTCAAAATTACTTTTGAAAAAAGCTAAAAACTAGAAATATTAACTTTTGAAAAGCATATTTCAAACCAAACTGAAGCATTTTCAACCTGAAAAGCTACATGTTTGGTCTTGTTTTTAGTCCCAAAAGTGATTTTTGGCTAGTTTGAAAAATAATGAAGAACAGCCCTAAGAATACATTAATAGTTTATTAGTTTAGCAGAATGAACTGCAATAGGCAGCTACAAAGTTGAAAGGAAAGACTCTTATCTCATCATTTTGATGTTAACTTGGTTATGTGCATGTCTTTATCATATTCAAAGCAAGTACAAACAGCTCATTAAAACTAAAACCAAATGTTGACACAAGGTTTATCTCATACTCCATAAATCAAAGTACAGTAAAAATAACATCCTTGAGTTCAGTGCCATAAAAATCAAATCAAGAGCCTCATAAACCATACAACAACTTCATTGTTAAAGGATTGTACAACGACCGGAAAACCATAGGATCATTCCATTTTAACCATCAACTGACAGACACTTCTCTTCAGGCCAGCTAATTCCTAGCCTCGCCATGGCGCGAGCAAAGCAAGATGGAAAAAATAAGAATGACAGATATAACTTGAGATGGAAGATAGTTCCAGCACAAAGATACAAACCTGCTACTGATACGATATAAGCTGAAGTCACCCTAAGCATCTGCCACGAAAGAAGCATCAAACACTAGTGTCAATTTACCAGGTTGCAGTAAGTTCAAAATTCAGCAACTCACACAAATTTCATACATGAAACCAAAAGTTATAAAAGAACCTAAGGAAGCTTTGGTAGTTAAACATGCTATGGATTTCATGACAGGCAATCTCATGTTTATTACAGGATTCCACCAGGAAACCATACAGAGTACAGACAGATCTTTTTCTTTGCATGTCTACTTATTTCTTTGTACGCATACATACATGCATTTCCACATTTTAGCATCTAATAGTTAACATACAGCCACAATTAACTTCCCAAACAATATTAATCCAACCATTTCGACTACTTTCCAACAGCAATATATGAAGCATCCAGAAAGGTATGTCGCAAGGTAATATTTATGAAAACAGAAAGTCTGTTCTAGCAAACACTTAATTGCCATATCCTCTTTTTTAAAGTCCCTGAATATCAAGGGGGAAAGCATGCTTTAATAAAACTGTCCAGAGTATAGAGCACACCAAATCAATTTATCTCCCCATATTTTCCAAATTAAAGTAACTATAAGTGTAAATTGCCCAAAAATATAATAAATAAAAAAGCTTTCCTTGTAAGCTCCAATCATTCATCCGGTCCTCAACCACTAGAAATACTCCAGTGCCTTCAAGCATAAAATCGCTTCATCTTAACTTGGCAAATAACTACTCAAAACATATTTCTAATACAATCTGATAAAACCTCTTTGAGCAGGATACCTTGACAGTTCATGGTATAAGACTTCATACTTGCATTGGCACAGATTTAACAGGAAAAGAAATAGTAGCAATTGCTATCTACGGGTCTGTATCACAATTAGGCAATTATTATTCTAGCAGCAACCTGTATTACAAGATCCAACACCAAGCACACGGCACTACCTTATGCCATCCTGCTCATTAAATCATCAGTTGCATTGTAGACCACTGGTCCCCATTTCAACTAATGCCCGGAAATTAATAACCTAACATCCAGAACGGTTCAAAGCAAGACAAGAGAAACTTTCTCTCTCTCAAGGGTTACACATATTTAGTTACATTGTAACAATTGCTATCACATATCTTTATCACATTTATGAATTCTGCACTCATAATTCATTAGCAGTGACATGTACGATCAGACTATCACCAAGGAAAATAATCCTATCCACACAACAATATACAAGCTATAAGGACAGAAAGAAATTAATACATTTCTAACAAGCTGGAATAGCTATACAGATCAAGAGAGAAGAAAAAGCTAAAATCATCCGACTTTAACATTTATAGACACTGCCAAGAACCCATATTTCATCTATTCACAACCAAAAACAATCTAGGTATGTAGGATTCGCTGTATATATCATTTGATAATACTATAAAAACACACAAGCAATTAAAAAGAGGGCAAATCATCCAAATTAAGCAGCGAAAGGAGTACAAAGATCTCAAATTTCCAATCAAACTGAAACACAACAACAAAATAGAAAACCCGAAAAAGGATTAACCTTTGCCACCTTCCTCTTCCACTTCAGCCTCCTTAACCGTCACCACGGGCTTAGCTAACCCGGCATCTTTATCTTCAGGATACCTAACAACAACAACAGGGCAAACACAGTGATGCACACAATAATCACTCACACTTCCCAACTTCCCATCGCTCCCTCTTTTCTCAGCTCCAAAACCCCTACTCCCCATTATAACAGCACTCAACCCTAACCTCTCCACCTCAAGGCACAACCTTTCCCTCATATCATGATCCTTCACTATATGGATCTTAAAAGGAATACCAGCTTCCTTCAAGGGTTTGGCCAAATCCGCCACCTTCGACGCCGTGAAGGCATCGAAATCGTCTTCCAGTTGCTTCTGGGAATGCGGCGTCTCCGGGCTTTGCGGAGTGTGGGGGAGCGGGCCCCAATCGGCCCCAAAAAGTACGGAGGTGGGGGACACATGGAGGAGGACAACGGCATCATCGGCTCGGATGTAGTCCTGAACGGCCCAACGGACGGCAAAAGCGGACTCTTCGGAGAGGTCGACGGCTACGCCGATTTTGCGGCGGGCGCCAGCGGTGGGGGTAACGGTGGAGGATGGGTGGTGAGGGGAGGATGGGTGATGGATCTTGATGGTTGGGAGCTGAGGGTGGTCACTGTAATCTGAGGGATTCATTTTTTGGGGGATTTCAGATTGTTGAGGGTTCTAGAGATTGCTTAGATCGATGATTGAAAGTGGTTTTGAAGCAGTTAAAAAGTTTGGAATTTGTAGAGTAACGCTTCCATGGACTTATCCCTTTCCTTTAAAAATTCCTTTTTTCAGCGGATACTGCCATACAACGAAAGCTCAAGTCTTTTTAACCTATTGCTTAGTGCTCAAGAATAATTATATTATGGTAAAATACATTAGTGGTCACCGAAATTTTAAGACTCGTCTATTTTGACCACTAAAATTTTAAAACTTTTATTAAGGTCACTCAACTTTTAGTCTGTTTTCATTTTAGTCCTTCTCATTTTAGTCTTTCTTCCTCCATTTTTTCTTTCTTGCTCTATTTTTCTTCCATAACTGGTTGGGGATAAATGAATTTCTGATCCTCATTCTTAGGACATGGTTCTACAATGTGGCTTCCTAAAGACCACCACCCCCATTCCCCTTTCCATTTCGTTCATTTACCTTCTGAAAAAATCGTTCGAAACGTGGCAAACCGAAGTACATTCTACTTCCTTTTGTGTTCACTCTTTGTTTTTTTTTTCTTGAAATCTGAGACACTTTCTATTTGGGATATTGCAGGTATACTTTTGAAGGGAATTTATGAACGGAAGTTATCTTATTTGTGGTCTGAAAGTACTTTTAAGATCCTTCAATAACAGAATGAACGAATTGAGTGGCTCTCGTATATTCTTTTCAAGTTACGGTTAACTAATTTCCTTTGAAAATTTTAGTGCATGATTTGGGTTGGACTGCTTTCCAGCGAACTATGCTCGAGGAAGTTCGAGTTTGAGCTTGACTAGAAATTTGTGGCTTGAAGATTGAGAGTTTAATTTTTAGAGTTCAAGCTCACTTAACGATAAAGATGCTCGATTAGACTTAGTAACTTATGAGCTGATTAAATTAAGTATTAGAATATTTGGAGTTGGTTTACTCCATGGTTCATGCTCGACAATCACCGAATCGAATTTGAAAAGTTTTGAGCTAAACTTATGCTCGACAATCACCTGCCTGCAATAGATGTGCTTGAGATTATATACTTCAAACATACTTGTAACAACTGCCCTTTTCCATTCGGTTTTACATTTTTAAAGAAGAAAGCACCGTGATTTATTTCTAATCCACTCAACCAGTTATGGAGGAAAAACAGAGCAAGAAAAGATTAAAAAAATAGAGTAAGAAAGAAAGTTAATGTGCCACGTCAGCGTTTTTAACGGAAGTTAATAGAAGGGACCAAAATGAAAATAAACTAAAAGTTGAGTGACCCCAATGAAAATTTTAAAAGTTTGGTGATCAAGATGAACGCGCCTCAAAGATTCAATGACCATTGTTGTACTTTACCCTTATATTATTTATCTTATATAAATTTGAATGTCTACATTTTTTGAAAATTAGTATTTTTCATAATCAAAAATATTCTTTTTAGTCTAAGAGGTGATATTAGTGGTAAAATTAGAGAAATAACGTAAGTAAAAAGAAAATTAAGATGAATAGTGTATCTGAAAGTTTATTTAGGGATTTAAGACATTTGTTACATTATGAGGCAAACTCGTCGAACATAATTTTTTTCCATTTTTTTTGTGTCTTATGTATTCTCTAACACTAAAAACTAAGTTTAATGTTTAAGTTTTAAGGTTTAGAGTTAGGATTGAAAATTCAAAACTATGGCTTAAAGTCTAATTTTTTTGGTGTTGAAGTATACATAAGAACACCAAAAAAATGACATGAAATTTTTATTCCAAATCGTCGTATATTCATAACAAGTTTCAAATAAATTGAATATTTTTATAAAACTCGTCATGGAGCCCGACGAGTTTCTTTAAAAAAAAGTAAATTAAAGAAATTCGTCCGAACTGCAACTATCTCCCTTATTATTTTTTTCAATTACATCATTTCTCTAATTTTTCTTTAAAAGCAAGTTTAAAAGATTTTTTTTACATATGTATATTTTTTTAGGATCTATCAATTTTAAGTTTAAAATTTCAATTTTAGAATTGTAAAGTTTAAATTTTAGATTTTTAATCCTAAATTAAAAATCCTAAATAAAATATTTAAACCTTAAAATTAATAAATTTGAATAAATTTTATTTTATACAATTTGTATATCGAAATATTTTCTATAATCCAAAATGTTAAAAAATATACATTTATGTATTAAAAGTAAAAACATTCACCAATCTCGTGAACGTGCCGGAGTGCTTAAGATGTTAGATCGATGATTTAGTTAAAAAGTTTGGACTTTGTAGAGTAACGCTTCATTGACTTGTCCGTTTCATTTTTTTTCCATTTTAAACCTAAGAATTGGTATTAACAATAGATTTTTTTTCTTAAAAAAATAGGTTCGGGTTGGGTTAAGTTTAGGGTGAAAATTCCTTAATCTAACCTGACCCGACCCGGTTTATATATTCTTATATATTATAATTAATATTTTTACTTTTTAAGAAGGTTGTGTTTAGTCGGATTTTTTATCAATTTTTTAGGGTAGGTTATGTTTTTGTTATGTCAGGCCGAGTCGGGATAAAAAGATATTAAACTTCGGTCAGGTTGGTGTAAGGTCGAAATTTTAAAATTTTGAGTCGGGTCAAAAACTCACCAGGTTGTCATCCCTACCAAGAATGAACATTATCTTGGACCACTCGTTGAGTTCAATAATGTAAAATATTTTTTTGGTTACTCTCTCGGTTCTCATGGTTTTGCCCTGACTAATTCGAACCGACCCACGACGTACACTTAGTTTTGGTGAGTAAGTCTCACAGCGGGAATTTTTTGTATACATAAGGCTTCAAACTCATGACCTACTTAAACGATATCAAGTTGCTTACGATTTGCACCAACCCCGTTAGTTAATAATGGAAAATTATTTGATATATAAGTTTGTGTAACTTTCAGTTTACATAAGTTTGTTAATTTGAGGGACTAAGGTTTAGGATTTATGTTTTAGATTTTATAGATTAAATAGAAAGTAGGATTTAAAATTTTTGAACAACTTGTGTTTCAAAGTATAATTCATTAATAATA
This sequence comes from Hibiscus mutabilis, assembly GCA_019671005.1. Taxonomy (NCBI): domain Eukaryota; kingdom Viridiplantae; phylum Streptophyta; class Magnoliopsida; order Malvales; family Malvaceae; genus Hibiscus; species Hibiscus mutabilis. Next base: position 37,335,688 of record CM033742.1, read on the forward strand.
TGAGGGGTAAAATTTTGATACACATGTTGTGTAAAACATGTATATTTACACTATAAAACTAAAATCATGAATTCTTAGCCCTAACCCTAGAAAACTAAATTCTATACCTTAAATTTTAAACCCTAAAATCTAAAATTCTAAATATTAAACCCTAAACTAAACGGTAAACCCCTAAAACTAAAAAATTGGTGTAAAATAAACTATATATAAAATTTTTTCCTAATATAAGTTTTATTTTAATTGCTAAGATGTGTAACAGAAATTTACACAACATGTGTGAATTGCATCCCAAAGAACAAACTATGTGAATTGTGAAGTGATCTTTGCTCTCCAAAGAAAAAAATCATTTCGTACGGTATTAATATTAAAACATCGGCTGCAATCACAATCTTGTGGACGTGCCGGAGTGGTTATCGGGCATGACTAGAAATCATGTGGGCTCTGCCCGCGCAGGTTCGAATCCTGCCGTTCACGTTTTTCTTCTCGAGTATTATTTTTTTGCCCTTCTGGTGGCAATGCATACAATTTTCTTTAACAGTTTACCTTCATATTTTCCTACTCAGTTCCCAGGAAAAATGAGAAAACCAGTAAATTCTAACACTAAATTGTAAATTCTAACTTTAATCCATAAATTTTAAACTCATAAATCTAAACCTATAAACTTTAAAATAAATTCTTACCCTGAAACAAAGGGGGAAAAGGACAAAAAGAATTCTTTGCTGGAATCAGTAAAACCAGAATGAGAAATACAATTTTCAGCCGGGAAACAGCAATCCCTATGCACAAAAATCCAGAAGCAGTCGTGTAACACAAAGGTACTGTATCACACGCGCGAAGGAGAGGGTGAAGTTGGAGTTAAAATACAATAGTACCTAGAGACACGTGTCGGATACTGAGAACCGCTGATTAAACCGAGAAACATGATCTGAGACACAGAGGACATTACAACTCCGTTTTAAGTAGTTAGGAGTGTCAGTTTTAGCCACAAGTAGCAAACAAACATTGCGGCTTTTCATTTTCATGCGAAAAAAAATACACTTTATTTTTAGTAATTTCCTCTCTCTCTCTCTCTTTTCTTTCAATTTTATTGTAAGTCTTTTACTTAATTTATGTGGCTGTTTTAGATAAAAGATAGGAAAATTTTTTGATATACGGGTAGTGTAAATTTTAGCTTATACGTGCCTTTTAATTTTAGGGGTCAGAGTTTTAATTTAGGGTTTAAGGTTTAGGGGTTTAGGTTGTAGGGTTTAAAATTTAAAGTTAATGTTTAGAATTTAGTGTATATGATTTGAAGTTTAGGGTTTAATTTTTTAGGGTTAGGGTTAGAAAGATAAGAATTAGGGTTTTTATAGTGTAAATGTACATGCTTGTATAAAATTAATTTTACACAGCCTGTGTATCAAAGTTTTATCCTATAATATAATACTGATAAAATTATTTTTTTTTAAATTGATTAAAATGATATGATATGAATACCAAAGTTTGGAGTCACAAGAATGTGAGACTGATATTATTTGTCGATTGGTTTTGAACAATTTCTATTTAAGAGAAAGAAAAAGGAAAATTTTACCCGTAATAAGTTTAGAACTCACAACTTAAGAGGGGAGAGGGTGTCAACTGAGAGCTTTTAACCACTTACTCTAAAAATTATTAATTTATGCATGGAATTCTTTCACATATAATGGAAATAAAATTTATAAAATGATAATATTATTGATATGAAAATTTGATTTATGCATGGAATTCTGTCACAGTTAATTATAATTTGCTAATATTTTTTCGATATATATAATTGTATTGCAAGTAAAAGGTGGAAGAGCAATCGTAATACGTAAAGAGTGAGATTTGGTCATGATACTGTGAATCTGGCTAGCTATGTTGTAGGGTTGCAATGATGCCCTAATTCTTGAATGTTTATGGAAAAACCTTAAAATAAATAAATAAAGCTGATTCCATGTGGATGTGTTAGTTTACTAGTTTATGGACTGACCATATTGTTGTTTTGAGCAAAATAATAATTAATTGGCATTGGTTTCTGTCGTACAAGTAGAGATTTAATTTAAAGTTTATGAGTCTAGTTTATAAAATTTTAAAATATTTAAATTTTAATTTTTAAAGAGTAAATATGAAAATTCGTGTAACTTATATATGGGTTACTTATATTTAAAGTTTAACTATTAAATAAGTATTAAAATTATACTCGTTTTTTGAGATAAGAGCTTATATTTTTTTGGCTGAAATAAGTGCCTAATTTTTTTATGGCTAAAGTATATGCCCCAGTTGACTTTAAAATAAGTAAAAAATAAAATTTTAAGCATATATTTCAGTCAAAAATAAAATTTTTAAGCACATATTTCAACTAAAAATACTTTAGACACCTATTGCAAAAAGAAACGTACTTTAGGTACTTACTTTGTAGTTAAACCTATATTTAATGATGTTGTCTTCATTTAATTACATTCAATGTCCAAATATGTAGCAAACTTGACAACCCTTTCTTTCTTGTTGGATGCCAAAAATAATGTTTTAACATTAAAGAAATGTCAAGGACTGTGTGTTCACTTCATAACTATTCAATTAAGACCAAACATTTCACTTATATTTGTTTTTTATTACAATTTATAATTATCCCATCACAATAAAAAAATCAATGCAAATATTAACAATAGTGAATTTCCCTTTGTTTCTTTTAAATAAAAATGGTGAATTTCCCTTTTGTTTTTTTTAATATTTCTACCTGCCTTTAATTTCTTTTAAACTCGGAACTTCCATCTAATTTTACTCATCCGATGAAAACATTACACCCTTAAATACAATCAAACTTATAATTTTTAGAAGTTTACTATAACGTCAATATCAATTAAGTTAATACTTAATCAATTTTTCTATTTATAATACTAAATATGAACACATGATATATTGAGAGAGAGAGAAGTTAACCCATAAATTCTATATTTAGTGATGAAACTACATAGAATTTTTTTCAAAGTAATTTTGGCCCCTACTAATTTGAAGATCTGTCAAATTGAGTATTGTCTCTTAAATTTTGGGATTAAACCATTATTAAATTCCGTTAATCTACTCCTAATTCTATCCATGGTATAAAACTCTCCACAAACATTTCCTTATTTTGCTATGCAAGAATAACTAATATTCAACCTAACATTTCAAGCATTTATTTTGTTGCCCCTCCCGGTTTTTCAGGGTTTTGCCCTTACTAATCTAGACCGACATGCGTTGCACGCCTAACTTTGGTAGGTAAGTAACCCAACAGAGATTCTCTGCATACACAATGCCTCGAATTCGAGAGATGCTTAAACGATACCAAGCTACTTATCACTTAAACCAACCCGTTGGTTCAAGCATCTCTTTGGTTTCCCATGTGTTGTATTCAACTCTTCAAACTACTATCTCCAAAAATTTTAACACAATCAAATGTCGCACACACATACATGGAGTTGTTACAAGGCCATAATAATAATCAAAACAAAAAATTCTAAATATCCGATCACATGAAACATCTTCGTACTATCTAGGTTGATACTATAATGTCCCTATACCATAAAACCATTTTCATGGCACCAAATTCATGTGTTACAAAAGCTTAAAACGAGTGCAGAAAAAAAGAATAAGAACCGCGTGACTAACCAAAGATGTAATTTTCAGATATGATTCTGGTTGAAGATCTTTACAATCATCCCATGCATCCCCATCCCTTTCACACAAACAATTGCATGCAAGCTGAACCAATAATCACCTGCCACGTAAGTAAAACTGCTTAATCTTTTGTAAGCCTTGATCTAGTACACTAGATCCTAGGCATGCATATGTATGGTGTGATGAAGTTTTATTTCTTCATACATGTAGTATATACAAAGAAGAAAGAATCTTCTAAAAGGGACATTGGTGGGGGTGGTCCCATCAACGGCCACCTTGGGTATTGGGATATAGGCGGGTACAAAATTGTGAGATTTGGCACTTGTGGAAGCTGGTTTAGAGCCTTGGCCACTTGTGTGAAACCAAAGGGTTTAGGGTTTTCTTTCTTTTGATTGTGTGTGTTTTGGGGGTTTAGACATAGGGAAAAGGGTTTGCTGGGTTTGGGCAGACATGGGGTTTGGGAAGCAGATTGTGCCCTGCATTGACTCAATATTTGGGTGGGATTTTAGGGCGTTTATATGCAAAGGGTGTCCTACCATTTGGCAGCTTTTGATAGAGATCATACTTATTTAGGGCTATGACCCTAACCATGGAAATGGAACCTCCTTTCTTGCATGACAATGGGGGACCGTGTTTCTATTACCTAAAAGACCAAGAAAGTGACATCAAACTAACTCAATTTCTATCCTATAGTTAATTTGCATTAGTGTCTTAATAATCTATCATAAATTTAAAATAACTTAGATCCATGTATAACCTTAACTTTTTTTAAAAATATGTTAAAAAAAGTCTAACCATTTCAAGCAATCAAATAATAATCTAACTCTTTCGAATCTACTCAAATAAGAGTCTAACGTTTTCATCATCGCTTTTTCCTTTATTATTTGAGCAAATTCGATACCAGTAGGTAACCATTTGGTTTGAACTCCAAAGGGTATCTTAAAGGTTTGCTGTAAGGAAACTAAAGGTTAGAGTAACTGTTGGTTGTAGCATTATGCAACTTGTGAAAGGGCTTACTCTTTAAGGTTGAAAAAAAGAAAAAAAGAAACAAAGAAGCCCTTAGCAAAGATCAAAAGATCCTTTTTTTTTTCTCTCATTTCAGTCCCCTTTCCATAAATGAATAAAAGGCTCATAAATTATATGGACCACAGTCATATATGTGTATATATATGCATATAAAAACAATAATAATTACTCAGATCTCAGCAATCTGAACTGAGATTTTGTTTCTCTTTGCTGTTATCTTTCTCCCTACATGACTCCTTTTCCAAGTTTTTGTTACCTGCTTGCCCAACATAGTTAAAGAAAAAAAAAACATATTGTCTTTGGTCCTTTGAGATTTTTATGGAGGAACAGGATCTGCCAACAGAATAGTTTCAGTGTTGTGTTGGTTTAATCTTAGCCATCCAAAAGAGGGACCCCTAGAAATATGTATAAAAGGACTGTGAAACATAATATTTTCTTTTGTTTAGGTATTTTCAGTATTCTGCGCCCTTTTCTTTTGGTTGTAGTCTTCTAAAATTATATATTTAACTCGGTGAAAATAAATATATTTGCCACAGAAATGAATAAGGTATTTATTATACAAAATTTGATATGAAAATCTCAGTTTTACATATCAATCTATTTACACATTTAAACTACATTCTGCAAAAGCTACACTCTTGGGAAGGATAAAAGATGCGCATAACATATATTTTCCGGGTGCAACAAGGCGTACCCTACGCATATCCACATTAATCGCAACTTCTTGCAAGGCGATTCGTATCCGCTGCATTAGCAAGGAACATGAAAATCAATATGAAATGAAGAGACAGGAAAATAATGGCAACTAAACTAGCACTGGTCAAATGGACACAATATAATGGGATTTTGGCACCAGACCTCGTGAAAATCAAACTCGGGGTCTCGAGCTTTAGAAAATCCATAAACATGAATTATCGGGAAGTTGAATTCTTTATCTCTAGGTTGATCTCTGTATACTCCCCTGAATGCATCTGCTTGTCAAGGCCAAAACATAGAAAGCAATTAAACATCAGCCACCATGAATTTAGAAGGCTTTCTGAAGACACTTTAACAAAAACTTTTAGTCAACATCCCGGAGAACATTGTTTGTCAGCTAAGAAACATCATCTAATACTGTTTTAAACTAGTAGAACATGTTAGAACCTGAATCCTAGTTCGTGATATAAGTCTACGGTGGTTTCATTCACATAACTGATGCAATCTTATCTGTAATTCCTTGAATAACGGGTAACAACCACAATCAACTAGTTGATCTTTAACATGCAACACAAAGAATTTTACAACAGCTTATGGAAAACAACTAGAAATAACTAAATAAGGTAAGCAGTTCACAGGCTACAAAGTACACTAAAGATAATCTTAATCATTCGAGAACAGAAAATGCACCGACTTACCTAGAAATTCTGCAGCATCTTTCGGCAAATTCATAACTACATGTGTGATGGAATGAGCTTTCTCACTACAAAACACAGCATTGATGAACCTTCTTCCATCCATGTTAAAGATCTTGAGAGCAACATAAAACATCCTTAGTATGAGGAATATGATTCCATTAACTCGCAAAATGGTGTATATATATTACTAGGCTCAAGGTCACATCAGTGATAACCACTATTTTCAGTTCCGTTTATTATTTTATATTTTATTCAAACATGGCCTCTAAACCTATCTGCTACAAGATTAGTCATTTCTAGGCAACCTGTGAAGTGTTGTCCATAAAGCAATGTTCAAAGAATTAAATGTAGTATATTGATATTCCTTCAGTTAACTAAATCCACTAGCACAACGTTACCTTAAGCTTCCTCTCAAGTTTTGTTGAGGACACTATTTCTTTCTAGATATTCAACCGCAAAAGGGTTCAAATCATTAGCATAAACACGTTTTACTATCTTAGCGGCAGAAAGAGCAATTGGACCAACCCCAGAGAATACATCACACCTGTAAATTATAAAAAAAAAAAAATGAACATTTGAGACCTGTAAGCGTTTTGCTATGAATATTTATAAAATTTATAACCAGTACAAAATTTGTGGAGATTAAAAACTCTTACGGTGATTATAATAACGATTATTTGTAATAGATAATGCCAAACAATGTAAAGTTGAAAGCATACATATGACATCATTGCGATTGAAGCCACTTAGAAGCCTCTGCCTCTCATTTCCAAGCCTTGAATTCCAATACCTGCATAAAAGGGGAAAAGAGGAACATGAATACCCTGTCACATAAGTTAACTATCTTATTGTTTTGATGAAAGCAGCGCATACACTTTTGCTAAATCAACACGAAATTGCAGTCCATTCTCAACTACTGTAGTCACCAAGGAGTGATTCCCGGCTAACACCTCAAGCTGCATTGTTTGGTAGTCATTTTGAATGACGTCAATCTTATTTACAACTGTTTGTATTTTTGGCTTGTTTTTGTCCAGAACCACCTGATAAAGTGGAAAACAACCATATCCTGTCAGAAGACAAATGATGAGTTCACCTTCAGAGTTGTAGACTTGTATCTTCAGTATGTGAAATATACTAATTTCTGTAATAGGCACCTTCGCTATAACGTTCTTGTATGGTAGATGTTCATCTTTCAGGTTCAAGTGTGCAATATGACCGACCGTCTCAAAGGCTGAAGGGATAATCATGCCTTCTGCTAGCAGGATCTCCAAGATCTGCAAGGAATGCATAAGATTTAGAGTCCCCAATGATGTTGCAAACATTGATATCCGACTCTGATTAGTTATAGTTAGAGGTGGGATCAAAAGAAAAAACTACAACCTACTCCCGATGTTTCACCCTTAATTTGCTTTCCTCTTAGCTTTTCTTTTTGGAAAAAAAAATTGTGGCCCTTGTGTAATAGAATAGCATATGCAGCATTTTCATGAAATAATTTAAAATTGATAATAATTACACGATGTCTATGTATTTGATTCCAAAATCTTGCTTTTTCCATTCATTTGCAAATTAAAAGCTCTTCCATATCTGCCTATCATGCTCCCAGTCTAGCTTCTAACCTTATTAAAGACAATGACATTCGAAATGGAGTGAACCAGATTCCTATAAATTTGTGTTCCAATCTTTCAAAGCATTAGATAGAAAATGACAGATAGAAGGGGAAAAAGATGAGAGGTGGGAATGGTGAAACGAGAAACGAGGAACATTTTCTCTGGGCAAGACACCCTAACTTCAAGAGTTACTTAAATGAATCTTAGACGCCTAGGATGGCTTTCTTAAAGCGATAACATAAGTTTGAAATCAATGTTGTTGTCCTAAACTATACTAGTAAGTATAGGCTCAATCGTGGAGACAAGAATAGGAAACATAACCAAAGCTAAAAAGTGGACTTCACTTCATAAATCTGCCCCCCAAACAAACACAATTATGATGCTATCGTGCGATGTACCTCATTCATCTGCCAATAATCATAGAACAAAGACAGCTTACATCTCACAAGCTCTATAGTCGAGGAACTATTCTCTCTAGTTTCTTCAACCAACACAGCCTGAAAAATGAGGGGGTGGCATTTCAGATATGCACAAACGTGAACAATCTGTTTTAATAGAAATCATACCATAGATACAGCATCAATTTTTCAAAAATCATATACCATAGAAAAGAGGGAAACAACTAAAGCATCCAAGTTAAAAGTACTTACAGTCCACGCATACATCAAATAAATTGAAAATTCTCCAATTTAACTCACTACAGTATCAAAGCATTTTAGGACTAAAGCTTAAGCTAAATTTCATCTCCCCAATCTTTTATAACACATTCAAAACCTATTATATACACAACATTATAACATTACAAAATTTCCAATTTAACTCACTAGCTCAGCAAAGCATTTTAGGACTAATTCTTAAGCTAAATTTCATCTCTCTAGTCTTTAGGGGATAAGAGGTTTAACGAGGGCTTTTGTTTTCTATATTCTTTCTGGTTTTTAATTCGAAAGGATTTTTCATTTAGGTAAATTCCGTAAATTATCACTCACTCTTAAATTTATTTTGGTCACCAAAATTTCAAAACATTCAGTTTATTTACTAAAATTTAGACATTGAATATTTTTTGTCATTGAGATTTATATATTAAACTTTTTTGTCACTTAATTGTTCACCATCGTTGAACGTGCACCATAAATAATGATCGTTCGGTCCTAAATTTCACTAGTCGCTACGTCTTGCACCTTTGAGTCCGAATTCGACCTTTATTTTGCCAGAAAATCTTTCGAAGTCCATGAATCGAGAAAAAACCTTTCAGTTTCTATCTTGTTGATCTTCCTTCTCTGTCGTCGATTGAAGCTCGTTTTTCAATATATTTTTTTTCTTGTGACGATGATGCTTTTCATCGTTCGAATTTTGAAAAAACTCTTTCGTTTGTCGGTAAATAGACGTCGTTAAAAAATTAACCGAAAAGTGACAGAAAAACATTTAATGTCTAAACTTCAGTTAGTAAATTAAACGTTTTAAAACTTTAACGACAAAAATAAATTTAAGAGTAAAGTTCCATAGCGATTTACGAAATTTACTATTTCATTTATTTTGGTCATAACTCATAATAACAAATAAATAGTGTTTTTTACTTGAATTTATAAGAGTACTTGATAGAACTGTTAATATCTTGGTGATGCAGGATGAATTTGGTTCATTTGGTGTGAATTTTATGTTTAGATCAAGTCAGCTTGATTTTGTGATTAAATTAAAAAAATGGCTATTAAAATGTTAATGGTTCAAAAGTTGAATGATCATTTACGTATTTATTTTATGATATATATAAATATGAATTAAAATATATGTTTTTTATATGAGTTAAATGAAAATTTTCACGTTAAGATTGTGCATCATCTTCATTTGATGTCTAGGCTTTTTTAGTTCAATTTAACTCTTGAATTTTCAGTTGTAATACACGTTATGCTAATCTATTTTTCTGTTAAAAGAGCTTAACGCTGTTATAAGTCCTTAAACTTTTAAAAAAATCAATTAAGTTGTTAAATTATTTTACACTCAATTAAGTTATTAATCTATAAATTGAATCAATTTAGCCTTTTGACCAATTTTAACTATCAATTTATAACGATTTTTTTCTTAAAATATTACTATCATGTGACGCACTATAGTTCTGTCATGTTACATTTACATATTTTTTTTAAAAATTATTTTTATATTTTTGTAAGTTTTTTAGAATTTTTATAACTTTAAATAATTTTTTAAATTAAACAAAAAAATCTAAAAATATCAAGTGACTACACTGTAACACGACATGTTACATCAACTGATAAAAATTTGTTAAATTTAACAGTCAACGTTAGTCAAAGGGATGAATTGATTACATTTTGGAATATAAGAGCTCAATTGTGTGCAAAAAAGTTCAGGGACTTAATTGATTTTTTTTTTCAAAAGTTCAGGGGCTTATGATATCCTTAAGCCTAAAAACAATTACGTGACACTAATGACACATAATATATATTAAATTTGAAAAAAATATAATAAAAAACTTTAAAATGAGAAGAAATTCAAAAGATTCTCATTTTTTAAATTATCATAAAAGTTTTCAAATATTTTTCTTCCAAATTTTTAATGAATTTTCTTTAAAAAAATCAGGAGAACCTATATTATATGGCATGTTTCTAAAAATGTCGCATAAATTTTTTTGTAATAAAAAGTGAGTTATCATAATTAGCAAATATTTTTAGTAAAATACATATTTATTTTATAGTTTATGTTCGAAATTTGTAGTTCTTCTTTTTTATGATGTCGTTTTTAATCTTAGAACCTGAATTAAACCTGAACTCTCTCATTAAGAGAGCAGTGTGTCTTGTCATTGTACAGCATAACCTTTATTGGTACATAATTAAAAATTTCAATAATAAATTGAGTTTGCAAATCAAGCCGGACCAAAAACAAACGTAACCAAATAGCTATTCAACTCAACCTTATTATCGGACTATTTTTTTATTGAGTAGATAACTTTTATCACTAGACCAATTAGTGGATTTCATTGTTAGATACATTTAGTATAACATATAAGTTTTTTTTTTCAAGACTTTTCAAAATTCCATACTTATATTTGTTAAAATTTTATTTAAAACAAAATTATAATATTTCTAATTCAAAATGAACTTTGAAATGTAGAACTTTAAGAAAATAAAATACTTTTTACTTATTATACATTTCGAGTATGGTTCCTTTCTAGCAATCCTTCCATGATAATCTTCTTCCGGTAAAGTTTCGAATCAATCTCGAGTACACGACGGTCGACCGCAACGTTTTCCAATGGACCACGTTTAACCAACATGATCCACCGTTTCACAAATGCGAGCGCGATCGAGGTGCAGAAAATTGCACAAACTTTACCCCAAATGACCAAAACCAATAGGCTCACAAGGAGCAAACAAGAAGAAACAATGTTGGAACCATGGCGACTCTTTTCATTTCCCTTCTCAAGCATTTGATTGTTTCGCACAGTTTTAGACAATGCCGGCTTCGAATTACAGGAAAGTGACGATGAAGAAGAACGGCTAGATGATGTCGTTGCCGACGACCTCAACGACGATAAAGTTGAAGATGAATTTTTCGATAAACAAGATGTGATCTTAGACGAATTGCCGCTCGTCAAGTGATCGTTGGTAGTCGGATTGGAAACCTTCTTCGGTTTCGATTCTGATTTGAATTTGGATTTGAATCTGTCGCCATTGTAAATCCGGTGCAGCTTCTGTCCCAGTTTCTTGTTTCTCATTTTCTTCATCTATCAAATGGAAAAAAATAATCTAATTATTTTCTATTCCAAATTATAACTCTAGAATTCGAATCTTAATATATACAATTCTCTTCGATTCTAAATTACAAACTTTATAATCAGAATCAAAATTTTACTATAATTTTTGAATCAGTGAAGCACATGGAGATTGAATTTCCAAGAACAGTACGTGTCCCCATCAAGAGTATACAATTGAATTGATTTGGTTTCAAGTGAATTTCTATTTTTAGTTTCAAATACAAAAAAGAACAGGGGAATATGAAATTATTATATACTACTATGATTAAACAACAATGACATGAAACGGAAAAAAGAAAAAACAACTGACCAGGGAAGTTTCAACGAGGACGGCATTGACAAAACGAAAGAGACCCCGGCGACCAAGTTTGTTTTTCCGACCAAAACAATTACTGGAATGCGTCGTGTTCTTCACCGGCGAAAGGGCTGGTTTAACTTCCAACGACGTCGGCTTCGATCGTTTCCTGACCATCAAACCGTTATCTGAAACAACGGGGAGGAAACACATGCAAAAACTAGTACTATTTTTCTTCATTTTTACGCAAAAAAGGTTGTTTAAGTTCATGCAACGGGTAAAGAAAAGAAAGAAAAAAGAGATGAGAAAATTAAAGATATTTTGAATGAATTTTGTTGGTTTTGTGGATATGGCGAAGATTTAGGGGATAAAGTGCTTGTTTGGACAGATAGAATCAGAAGGAAACTGAGAAAACGAGGGAAAATGTTAGTAGTAGTTTTTCTTTGTAATGGGGGGAGTGACGATTTTGCTTCTTTGTTCCGTTATAATAGAAGATTGTATAGTATAGTAGAAGTTTTTATTTTTTATTTTTGAAAAGAGAGGTTTTTATTTTTTTGTAATGTAATTATATATAATATAAAACTAATGTCTAGCCTTAAAATACAAATTTATATCGGCCCTGTTTGGTAAACGACTTTTTGAGTTGAAATTAGAGGTTTAAAGTATTTTTAGAGATTTGACCAGTCAAATCCGCTAATTTAGATGTTTGGTAAATAGAAGATTGTAATAGTGGATTGAGGTGAAACCTCTTATTTTGAAAAAGCTCCTTTTAAGAGCTTTTTGAGTTAGAGGCTTGGATAAAAGACTTGTAAAGACTATTTTATCCTTGTTAATTATAAAAAATTTCTCTAAATAACATAAATTTGATTAACTAATAAAATTAAAAAAAATAATTTCATAAATAAAAAATTAATATATAAATTAATAAATACATATAAATTTAATAATTAATAAAACTATATTCAAAATTTAATTTCGTAGATAAGAAATTAATATATACATCTAAATTTAATAATTATTAAAATATATTAAAAAGATAATTTCACAAATAAAAAATTAATATGTACATCCTCATATATTCTCAGTAATGATATTAAAAAATTAATTTTCATAATATAATTAATATTAATAGATACAAAATGTTAATAACTAATAAATTATTCAAACAAGTATCAAATTTAATTATTTCCTTATATGTCATTTTGTTTGTTCAAATAATCAAACAACTATCAGCTAGCAGTTAATTTTATCAAACATTTTATACAATCAGCTAATGTAATATGCTAGTCAAATCAGCTAATGCTATCATCTATCAACTAATGTAATTTGTTATCTGCTATTCGCTATCTGTTAATTGTCAAAACAAGGCCATTTATTTAATTTTTTATTTTAACTTATTTTTCTTATTTACGTCCTTTTAAGTTTGTGTCTCTAAATCTTTAAAAAATAATTTTGGATTATTGGTTTTTGAGATCTTATAAAAAGAATTCAATGTAACGTCTAAATTTATTTCGAGATCATTACATTATTGATGTTGTAGTTAATTATGGATGATGACGTGATATAAGAACTTGATTAAGTGTTTAAAAAGTTCAATATTTTATTTAATTTTTTTATTGGAACCATTCATTAAGATCAAATATTAAAATAATTTTTAAAAATAAAAAGTATGCCATATTAATTTCAATAACCTGTAATTTTTCATAATGATACACTATACTTTCTCATATGTTGAATATTTAAAACATAAATTAATCATGAAATACATAAAAGATTCATGAAGTTAAAATATAATTAGTAATTTTCTTTAAAAAAGAAAGAAAGAAAGTTCACTTAAGTGCTTTTTGGTGATATGAGAACAGAGAACGTAATATGTTAAATACAAGGTGAACACATACACGAAGTTCATAATAATCGTAGTAGCAATAATAGTTTATTCAAGGAAATGACACGTGTTATCATTTTATTAATAGACATTTTCTTATTCAAAAAAATGACATGTAGACACGAGGTGGCGTGCTGACTCAAACATCATTGAATATTTAACGGTTAAGTGATCGAAATAAAAATTTCATTAACAACATTGACAAAAAGAAAATTTTTAATTTTGGGTGATCAAAATACTTAAACCCTAAAAGTTGAGTGACAATTGGTGTAGTTTACTTTAGAATGGTATGTATTTTTTAATTGTCTGGTATAATTATAAGATAATATAGATTTATTAGTTTTTTAGTCTTTTAACAACTCATATATACCATGCAGATAAACTATTCGAACTCGTATCACTTAAGAATAACAATATTCTCTTTTCCATTGAGATCGTTGATGGGTTCTATTTAATACATATTTTTATATTAATATTTTTTTTATTGTCATGTATGGTGTGTTTGTGCTTGTTGCTATTGCAAGAGGTTGCTATCTAAGTCTGGGTAATGAGAACTTTAATTATATTCCAATCAAAGTTTTCGGCAATTGGGTAATTCGGGCCGACTCAAATGAGGATAAATAAAAGATTTCAATAAACTTTGGGCCCATAAATGCTTCTAATTCTTATATATATATATATATTATTTCATGCTAGTGTTTAGGGGTTTAAGTGTACGAGTTTTGAATTTAGAGGATTTAGTTAAAATTTAGATTTTAGGGTTAAAATTTAAGGATTATAGGTTAAAACCTAAATATCTAACCATATTATCCTAAACCTAAACCCTAATCTCTATACTCTAAATTCTAACCATAAACCTTAAATTTTAAACACATACACTTAAACCCCTAAATCCTAAACTAAATTCATAAACCCTAAAACTAATGCGTTTGTGAAAACTTTTCGTTTTCACTACCAGTGGATGAGATATTTTCTCATAGAGTGAAAATGCTTCTAATTCTAATCTATGCATCTTATATTTTTAATTTGTGCAACTTGTACTTTAATTTCGTTCATACTAAAAATATACATATACATGTATATACACTAATATCAAACCAATTCATACTAAGCAACATTTTTATAAAATTATTAGAGTGCACAAATTAATCAATGTAAAAATGACATAAAAAATATTAAAAATTCAATTAAATAACTCAAAAAAATTATAAGATACAAACAAAGACCTCTATTAGCGGTTAAGGATAAATATTGTAAATGCTAACATAAAAATGCAAATAACAACGATGATAGGTTGACAACTTAACTTTATCAGAACTCAATTGTGACTTATCATTGGTGATAATGTGACTCAAGTATGACTTATCTTTGATGATAACGTCAATTTAACTTGAAAAATAGATAAAAATGCTACAACAACAAAGAAAATGTGCTTTAAGAACAGAAAAAATGTGTTACAAAATATAAAAAAATCCATAATTTTTATTAAAAATGAGAAGATTTAATAAAACAAAACATCACAAAACATCAAATATGCAACAAAAAAGGAAATAGAAGATAAAATAAATTAATAAGGATTATGATAAAATGTGTATATGTAAAACTAAAGGGCGACAATATCACTTTCTTAAATAATAGCGGAATAAAGCGTTAGGTTTTTTATGCAAGGTTATGAGTTCGAATCATGAGGTTGTGAATAGAGAAAATTTATTGGGATAGTCGTTCTCATATTGTATCTCTATAAAATTCGATCAAGATTAGTCGGTCAATTAATGAGATATTGATGGTAAAAAAACTCTAAAAAAAAGGAAGAAAATACCAAATTAGTTTTTTCTTTAAAAGAAAAGAGGAGTGATGACGAATTACATTAAAGTTACGTTCACCGCTTAGCTTGGACGGCCGTATCAACGCTTTGACTGGTTCCACGAGAATCCGACCGTGTTTTTTTTTTTTTTTGAATAATGAAATAAAATGTGAAAAAATAACTTGTTGATAATTTGATAGCTTCAATATCCTAAAAAGAAATTAAAAGTCTAAAAGTTTAAACTAGCGATTTTATCACAAAATGATCACTGAGCACTAATGCCATTGAATGGGGATGACATGCAGTTTGGGTAAAATTATTTGATAGCACAATTAGTCCTCCATATTTATACATTCTATTAATTGGTCATAATTCGAAAAACAAACAATAACTTTCTTCTCATTATTTACAAATTCCATCAATTTAGTCCTATTTATATTAGAAATAATTTAATATTTTTTACTACAACCAGCTAGTGAATATTTAATAATATATCAATACATTTAAAATATATTCATTTAACGGCTCAATGACCATTTTATAGCAAAATTAATAGTTTAGTGAAAATTCTAAAATTTAAAGTTTAGCGACTAAAATAAACATTGAAGCATAGTTTAGTGACCTTTTATGAACTTTATCCTTAATAATTTGATTTTGTTGAGGGAAAAATATTGTATACAGAGGTTCAGAGAAAATTCATAATTTTTGTTCTTATTTTCTTCTACTATGTAATAAATAGTACTAAACAAAAATAGGAGAAGATTAACCTATGTATAAGCAGCGTTAATTTTTTTTTAATTTTTTTTGCTCATATTTTGCAATGCTGTGGGGTCCAATGAAATGATGCACACCTAACAGCAAATAATATTGCTGCCTTAGTCAGCTGGTCATATAGCTAGAAATATAATATATAATTATTTGGCAAATGTCAATTTCAACAGCATAACTTCAACTTTAACCCCTTGAGAAATTTGTACCAATAAAAAAAGAATTTAAGCAATGTAATAATTCAACAAAAACTTCTATGAAAAAACAATATTTAAAGATTTCACATAGATGTTATAGAATACAAATGCCCTTAGTCAAAATCCAAATAATTAGAAAAATAAACACTTTTAATCTAACTTTAGTGTTTTTTTTCAAAAACATTACATGCACCCATTGACATTTAATCCATTACGAACATCGAACATCAACATGTTGCCGCAGTAACTGTCTCTTTCGATGTCTTCGGTAATGCTGCTGGTGGTACCGTTGTTCACATACGTGTTCGACGACGAATTCACCGGCGTCCAGCTCGAAGACAGTGTCGATAAAAGCGATCCCAAGGGATTCAGGCACGGAACGTTGTTTGTTAAACACGCCGGATTTTGATCAGCTGAAGAGGCGATGATCGACTGATTCGAATCGTGGTAGTAACCATAGTTTTGCACGGGCAAAAAACCCTTTGAATAGTTATTGACATTATCGACTAATTGCCACAGATTTGGTAGGGTATTTGCGGTGGAATTTGCAGGAAAATGGCTCGATGATGTAGGGCAAATTTGAACTGGATTCTGGAATTGGTTTCCCTGGTAAGATTCGACCTGGTTTTGGCACTGGAAACTGCCTATCTGGTTTTGTACTTGTATATTTTCAGGGTTACTAATCTCCATGTTTTTGTAAGGGGCCGACATGAAAGCAGTGGCTAAGCTGAGGAGATTAGGGTTGAACATCGGACCGGTGTTCCCGACCAAACCGGTTGGATTTAGGACAGAATTGTACAGAGATGAGCCGAGAAGCGATGAGAGTTCGAGAAGATCGAGCCGAAGAGTATGGGTCACGGGGTCGATCCCCATTCTCAATAGTTTCTTCTTAATGTGAGTGTTCCAATAGTTTTTGATCTCGTTATCTGTTCTTCCCGGCAACCTAGCAGCAATGGCAGACCACCTAAGTTTAAAACAAAAGAAAAGCATAAAATCAGACACAGTCAAGGACAAAGTTATGATCAAATAACGAGTGGAATAAAAATTTATTAAGCCTTTAAATCTAAAAGTTAAAAAAATATTTTTTAATTAATATTTAAATAAAAAAGATCTAAAATACTATTATGCCAAACAATTTAAGAGAGGCAAACACAGTACCATAAAACAAACTATCATGTTTCATTGACTTTGCTGATATCTATAATCAGTCCATAGGTAGTAGTTAAATCATTCCTAATACTTATAAAAAATACTAGAAAACATTGAACTCCTTACTGCTCGACTTAGTTTAATATATCATTAGTAATAAGCATTTACTTGTTCCCTAAAACACTGTGCAATTGTATTATAATTTCGTCTTCCTCGAGTGAGAACTTCCCCCTCTTGATATCAGGCCGTAAGTAGTTAGTCCATCGAAGCCTGCAACTCTTTCCGCACCTCATTAACCCTATGAAAGAAACCGAAACTCGATCTGAATCGCGCTAACGAAACAAAAATGAAACACGAATTTGAACAATCGATGATGTTTCCGATGTACCTGCATTTTTGGGGAGGGTACGCCATCTGCCATGGCCATGTTTCTGAATATAATCGAGCAGTTTTTGATCTTCTTCAGCAGTCCATGGACCTTTCTTCAACCCATTCTTGTCAGAGCCGGGAGATTTCCCCATTACTAAATATATCTTTGAAGACAACCTTAAAAGTTCCCCTTTTTGTTTGAGAAAAAAAAAACTTTTAAGAAATAAATGTCAAAAGCTTGGAAACCGAAGTCAGATAATGCATGGAGAAAGGGAATATAAATAGAGGGGAAGACAAGGGAAAAATACAAAGGGTGGGGGGGGAAGTCAATAGGGTTTGGTACCGCCCAATTGAACGTGTCTTCTTACGAGGAAAAAGAACACATGGCACGTAAAAACATTCAAACAGTAATCGTCTTTGTACCCCCTTTATTACCTTTGTACTACGTAAGAACAAACCTACGGGTTTGGACGTTAAATATCCACACGAATTTGATGTAAAAATATATATTTGATAAATTGAAAAAACCGTCATATTTTCTTCTTTTTTTAATTGTTACATACAAATTGTTCATGTGGTAAATACATATGTATTTAAAGTTTGATTCATATGTTTTGAATACATCAAATTTGATGTAAAATAACCCTTATTTTTACATTTTGTTATTATTTTAACCCCTGATTTTTAAAATAAATAAAATTATATCATAATTAAATAATAAAAATTTTCAAATATCTGCGTGTACTAAAATATTATTATATTTTTAATTTTAACTCATTATTACTTCAAATTTATTATTGATAAAAATGTGAAAAATATATTTTAAAAAATTTTAATCAAGTAGTTTAAAAATATATATTCTATAAATTTTGATTAATTAAAATATTTAAAACAATTATGATCAAAATATATTCGATATTAATTTTTAAAAAATTAATATCAAATATATTAAATAAGACAGAGGAAATAATAAATAGTAAACAATAGATTTTTGTCTCTTCTAAATTTGGTCAAGGGTGCTTGTTTTTGTCTCCAATCCTAGAACAGGTAGACAGATGTTAAGATAATAGATAAACAAATAAATAATTTTTTCTTCAAATTGATTATTCATTTATTAATTTACTTTTAGTCAAGTATTATAGCTGTATCCATCATTTTCTTGCCACGTGCTATATACAGGAGATGGATGAAGCGGAGACACTCTCGTCACTCGTTGCATGGCTCAGTTGAGAGGCTCATTTACTCCAACCGGCTCAGCTCATCCTAATTTCATCTCACTATTCTTAATAACATATATAACAGCTCGATTAAGTCGTGCGTTCGAACATATTTAAACGAATATAAATCTTCAATTTAAGATTAAAAAGGAGATTATAAATATTTAAACATTATATATATATATATATATATATATATATATATATATACACACTATATTTGGTATCTCCTAATCTTGATATGTAGATAGGGAGGGAGGTATATAATGCCCTGAGGACTGGGTATCCCACAATTTTTTTATTAAAAAATATAAAGGGGTTTATTATCTATTTAGACTATAATTTTATTAAGAAAATCGTAATATCTTCAAATGAAGACCGATGTTTTTATACAACCTAGTGAACTGTCAAGTCAGTTAAAAAACAGTCTTAACAAATTCCTAACCTTTTTTTACCAGATTCAACATCTTACATTACAGGTGTAGAACATAAAAACAATCTAACAAATTCCTAACCGTTTTTTTCTAATTAATTCGAAGTAGGTAAAATATTCGCAGGTCCGCCGGACATTATCGTGTGCGTGTATGGGATCCTCATTGGTTTAACATTATGGAGATACAGAGGAACTCGATATCATTGGCTGGCTGGTGCATGTATCCTAACTTTTCCTTCGTCTTGATAAAAGAAAAAAAAAACCCATCAAAATATTACTTTTATAATAATTTTAAAAACTATCGTTTTTATGAGATGAATTTAATTCGGTTGATGAGACATTCATTTAAAATATAACGTGACATTTTTAATTAAAATGGCACGTTACTTGACTGATTGAAAAAAGTTGCATTTAATTTGATTCAATATTATGTTCTATTCATCGGTTAAATACAACGATTTAAGTTCTTAAATTGCAACAAATCAAGTGATTATGTCACTTATTTAATTAAATTCATTATAAAAATTAATAGCTTCTTATAACTGTTATAAATTTATAAGTGGGATCTGAGAACGTTTCCAATGGTATTAAAATTCAATCAAATTGAAGTGGAAACTGACTTTGATGCGGCGATAATTAAAGAGTCAAAGATTTTATGTAGACTAAAAATGGCGATGTAGTTGTCATTTGCTATCACGATGTGAAATGAAATAAATGAGTTAGGTAAATTTAGAAAATAAATTAGTTTGATTTTATCGATTACCCTGTTAATTGAGTGAGATGAAATGTAAGGAAGTATTTTAAATAAAGTCAGAGATTTAAAATTTAATATTTATAAAATAAATAAATTGATTTTCATAACAAATATCTATAATACACGATCTAAATTAATCTATCAGTATATTGAATGTTACTTTATATAACTCGATGTGAATTTTTCTATTTTGCCTTGTTCTCCCGCCGTGATCGAATAAGAATGGATAAGAGGCTCATGGGATTGATTTGAGGGGTAGAGATGGCTATATTGCTGGGAGCGAACTCCAGGCGAATATGAAGCGCATGGATACCAGTTATGCGTTGGAATAAAAGGTAGTTTCGAACCGTCTTTGTCTACGAATAAGGAAGTTATAATTAATGCAACTATGAATCTCATGAAAAGTTCGATCCTGGCTCAGAATGAATACTGACGACATGCTTAATACATGTAAATCGGATGGGGAGTGATACTTTCAGTGACGGATGAGTGAATAATGCGTAAGAACCTGCCATTAGGAGGAGAACAACAGCTGGAATTCATGAACAATTTTAAAATAGAGCATTCATGAAAAATAAAACTCTTTATTAAGAACCGTTTCGTTTGATGGGACCGATTGATTTTTGACTAAAATTTGGATTTTGTATTCATTTCATTTCTAAAGTGATGAAATTTCAATTCTCTAATAATCCAATTTACAGTTTTAATAGGCGATAATGACATTCAATTCAAGGAAAATGAAAATCAGCTTGAATTGACTGATAACCAATATGATTTGATTCAATTCTCTGTTTTTTAGGCCAATTCTTCCTTTATGGTACATTGTCCATTGCCTGCTTCTAATTTTTGTAACAATTTGGAACAAAGTGCATGAACTCTCACAAAAAAGGAAAAAGGCTACTTGTTGATTAATTTATAAATGGTTAACATATAATTTGAAAAAATAAGGGTAAATTACATTGGTAGTCATTAAACTTTTAGGGTGCTTTCACTTTGGTCACTGAAATCTAAAAACTTTCATTACAATCACTAAACTTTTAATTTATTTTCATTACGATCATCGTCGACGTTAAAAAATGACCATGTGACACATTAAAGTTTTATTTGGAAAAGAACCTAAATTTTATAAATTTAAAGCCACCACCAAGACCGAAATTCCAATGAACAAAACGGTTGTCATTCAATCCCAACTGTATGAAAATCCATTTTGTCATAAGATTAGCATAGTTTAGGTCTAAGTTGATCTAACGATTAACAATGATGAATCTGAACTAAATATCTCAATGAAACTATTAAAACTTTTCGATATGTTGTTAACCGTCAAATCAACTTGAAATCAAACTATATTAATCTTTTGGCCAAACGAATCATTCCCATCGTTGGGATTGACCGATGACGACTGCGTTCATCAGAATTCTAGCCTTGGTGTTAGAGGGTTTTTCAGGGAGGAAGACTTAACATGTTACGTCAGCATTTTTTAACGATGGTGACAGTAATATTAAACGAATTGAAATTTTAGTGGTTGTAGGAAAAGTTTTTCAATTTAGATGATAAAAAATAAAAGCACCCTAAAAATTCAATATTGATCCGTGTAATTTACCCAAATAATAAATATACAAAAAAATCAATTGAATAACATCAGAATCAATTACTACAAGCACCTATTAAATTCAAACCGACAAACTAATCATGAGATCCAAACATCAATCTTAAAATCTCAAGACTTATCTTTATCATCAAATTAAAATCTCATCAATTGAAATAATCAATATTTAATACAGGAACAATGTGATATAACGGGAACCAAGTTGAACAGTATAAATGTGAAAAGTTGCTGTTAGATTCATACCCGCAGAAAGTGGGTCTATAATGTCCACGTTATGTGGATTCAAAATTGTTCATGTTCATTCATTTTTTAGGTCCCCACATATCATTTTATCGTCAGTAATTAATGAGCTGTGTTGAATTGTCGACTGCCGGAAGTATTTAATTTTGGGAATTCAAAGCCACTTTGGTTTGGCCGTCGTTTCATAGAAAGATTAGTCACAATTTTTCACGTGCCCAAATGCCCCATCACACGACTCTTTGCCTTGGCAACCTCTTGTTCAGACAGTGAATATGACCCAATTTCAAAGCACCCCGTTCTCCCAATTAATGCTTTTAAATGTTTTGCACATGTTACAACTTACAACCATGAAATTATGGTATTCGGCGCCATAATAATAATAATAATAATAATAATAATAATAATAATAATAATAATAATAATAATAATAATAATAATAATAATAAGGGTAAACTACAATAGAAGACACTTAATTATGGGTAAGATTACATTTGGGTCACCAAATTATTAAAAGTTATATTTGGGTCACTCAATTATGGGTAAGGTCACATTTGGATCACCCAATTATTAAAGGTTACACTTGGGTCACTCAATTATGGGTAAGGTTAGGCCACCCATCATATTTAAAAAATATATATTAATTAATGATTTTAAATGAAGTACTTTAGTGTTAACAAGGGTATACGAGTGATTTGGAAGAAAAAAATGACTAAGTTGATATATTTTTTTTAAATATGAAGGGTGACCTTGTAACCCCCTAGGCCAGCCTATGCGAAATGACCAAGTCTAGCAGGGCTCATCTTAAATTTAAAATCCACGTAGAAAACATGTTGAAAATGTAAGCATTAAATTTGAAAATATATTTGCGTAAACCGATATAAAATGATAAAACCACATATGAATAAACATATCAGATAATAGTTATAAAATAAGTAATGTCAAGTATGGCAACAAAATACTCATAACATAAACTCCATACATCCCCAAAATATAGGCACATGTCACCCTGAGAGAACAAAATGGTGGATGGAATCATTACATTCTAAACACAGAGTAATGAATGTGTCGATCCTCCAAATTCCAAGTAAGGGTAGCCTATCTAAAAATATCTGAAAGGGAGAAAATGGGGGAGTAAGCTAGAGAGCTCAATGTGTTCCATTAAGTGTAAAAAAATTAAATAGTTCAGATATGCTAATATATTACATCACGAAAACATGCTATAAGGGCAACCAAAGTTTTCATTCAAAACCTAGTTACCCTCCAACCGAACTCCAGTATGCAATTTCTCAAAACTGCATCTATAAAGGCGTTAGCCCAAGCTCATTGGGCGAGGGTGCCATCCTAAGGGGTTACCTTAGGTCCAGACGAAATTACCCTAGCCGAAGCATAAGAACCTAATACAGGCGGAATTACCCTAGTCGAAGCATAGAAATCGAATACAGGCGAAATTACCCTAGTCGAAGCATAGGAATCGAATACAGGCGAAATTACCAGTCGGATCAGGGTTGAACCTACAGAGACTTCATATATATTATCCCAAGTACCTCAACAAAACAATTTAAATAGTAATAACAGTATTTAGTAATAAGCAATAGTAGCCGAAGATATAAAGCATACAATTATTTTCAAGAAAACAATAACCAGAGAGCATGCTATCAAATCAGGTGCTTATGCATAAATCAAACATATGAAATAATCATGCTTAAAATCAGGTAACATGTTACATTTGTAAAATTAGAAAAATATCATTCATGCGTACATGATCAGTTTAGTCAAAACATTTAAAACATATGTGTAGCACACAAGGAATACACCTCAAAAGATCTGATCAGTCATATGGCTTACTGAGCACCAGTGTTATGCTCCGATGTTGTGCTAGAACCTAAGACACCACGGATCTTAAATTAGTACGAGAGAAATTTTTCTTCTATGATAATTCACAATGTATCTATACATATGGGTCACAACGGGACCACGCGGTCGCACGTATTGAAAGGAGCTGGGCTGGGCAGATGCACAATCGGGGGAGTCTCTACTACCTTTAAACAAATAACATCATATGTCAGTCCTTTTATTCAATAACTTCTCTTAAATAAATTAACTTAATACATATGTATGTTCGGGTACAACGTCAAATTCAGAAGCTTTCGGGTTAGCATTTCGCAAAAAAAACTTTAAAAACAAATTCAAGACGTCGAAAAACATAAAATAGAGGTTTTCAAGAAAAGTTAACTTTTTGGTCAAAGACAACGATCAACGATCAGAGTCAAAGTCAACGGTCATAGTCAAAGTCAATGGTTAACGATCAAAGTCAATGGGACAAAGTTAATGGGTCAAAGTCAACTCAGTTGACTCGGACAGGTTGACATAGACGAGTTGAATCGAGCAAGTTGACTCAGTTTGGGTCAAGTTGGACATGCTCTAATCGGGTTAGACTCTGGTCAGTTCCGCCAGACGGGTTTGAATCGGATCGGACGAACTCGGGTCGGGTCAGTTCAATCAGTTTCGGGCTAAAGGTCATTAGGCCTTAAGTAGGCCAGCCCCAAAAACATTATTAATCATATTGGCTTATTAGACCGAGTTAGTCAAACCAGCCCAAATTAGTGGCCAAATCGGGCTCAAGTCAGATCGGGCTCAAGGCATTTAATTATTATTAGATCAAAACTTTCACACCAAAAACCAAAGAAATTATGGTATAACACAAAACACAAAGGAGTGCCTAGCTCAGTGGTAAAGCAAGGTGCAAGATGGGGCAAAAGGTCATAGGTTCAACTCTCACAATAACCACTTGCCTATTTTTTTATTTTCAAGCATGAATTTATTGGGGATGTTACAGACCTAAATGTAACCTTACTCATGATTGAATGACCCCAAGTATAAGCTTTAATAATTGGGTGACCCGAATGTAACTTTACCCATAATTGAGTGACCTAAATGTAACTTTTAATAATTAGGTGAACTAATATAACCTTACTCATAGTTGAGTGATATTTGTTGTAGTTTACATAATAATAATAATAATAATAATAATAATAATAATAATAATAATAATAATAATAGTAACAACAAGGGTTAGTATATGTAATCTGGTCGAGTTTTATTTCGCATGTTTTATTGCAATTACCATATGTTCTATTTTTCCTCCTACTAGGCTTAGAGGCATTTTAATGGGACACATGATGATACTTATCTTTTTTTATCAAAAAAAAATATAGTTAATTGCATCAAATATTTCCAAACTATGACTCTTATTTTAAATTGATTTTTAAACTTTTAAACGTTCAACTTCATCCTCAAACTATGTTTGTCATTCTAAATCAGTCTCTAAACTTTTGAATATTCTAATTTCATCCCCAAATTATTCTCTCATTATAATTTGATCACCTAAACTTTTAAATATTCTAATTTCACCCTCGAATTATCAGAATATGCTAATCGTATCTCATGTCAATAAAACAATTATAAAATTTGTTAATTTCCATGTAAACACCGTTGTGCATTTGTAATCTTGTAATATGGACTAAATGATAATTTAGGAATAGAATTGGAACACTCAAAAGTTTGAGGATTAATTTAGAATGATAAATATAATTTAGATATCAATTTAAAATGGGGTTTATAGTTTTGGATGAAATTAGAACATTTACAAATTTAAGGATCAATTTAGAATGCTAATTATAGTTTGAGAATATGTGGTGCAATTAACTCTAAAAAAATATATTTAAAATTTTCCCTTATATGATCATATCGAAACACATGCTTTTAATCCATTGGTTCCGATCTTGAAAATTATGTATCTTTTATATTTTTTAAAAAAGAAAAAAATTGCAAACTTGTAAAAATCAATTCAAAACTACATATTTTACTAATATTGAATAATTATGTCCACCGAGTACTATTAATCGGTTGACATTGATATTATTACATATGGTTAGAGGTCACTGGTTCAAGGGGACAGAGAATCTCAATGTCTTATTCATACGTATAATCAATTAAATGTTAGTTTAATGCACAATTTGTCCTTTAATGTTTATTACTTTTTTTCATTTTGATACTTAACGTTTTTTCATTTTAATATTATCCAAAAATTTATGACATCCAATAAAATATGCCTCATGTCATATTTTTATTGAACAAAAAAAAGAATAATTGAAGTACCACATATCATAAATTTTGTTAGGTATTTAGGAGAAAATAATATAATTTAAGGGTCAATATTACAATTAAGCCTGTAGTACTTTCCCCTTATTTTTATTTTTATAAGGCTTAAGGGTTCAATAAGCCCTAAAATTTTGCAAAAAATAATTAAGCCCCTAATTTTGTTTTCAATTAATTAAGCCATCAAACTCAAGAAAAAAATAATTTGGCCCTTTGATCAATGTTGATCGCTAACTTTAACGGTTTATTTTTTGAAATTTTTTGACATGTGTCGCAACAAGATAATGCCACTTGTCATTTCTATAATTTTTAAATTTAAATTTTTAAAAAATATATAAAAATCAGGGGGAAATCTATTTTAAAAAAATATGGAAAATTCTAAAATTATTTTATAAATATAAAAAATATTTTTTAAAATTTCAAAATTTATTCAAAAATAATAAATAATATTGTTTTCAAAAGATTAAAATATTTAAAAAATTGAAAATATTAAACATTATTATAAAATTATAAAAATAAATTGAAAAAATATAAAACAATAAAAGTTGGTTTGAGTTTTAAAATATAAAACAATAAAAGTTATTTAAAAAACTAAAACTACTTTTCTTGTTTTATATTTTTTATAACTGTATAATAATATTTAATATATTTAATTTTTTAAAATATTTTAATATTTTGAAAAATAATATTTATTATTGGGAGGGATAGCCAAAAATCTCGAACATAGACTATAAAAAATAATTTTATATTTTTGGAGAAGACATTATTTGGAGGGAGAGCCACGAATCTCGGACATGGACCATAAAATGGACATGTAATTTACCCAAAAATAATTTTTATCGTTTTTATATTTTTCTAATTTTTATATATTTCTTAAAATAAAAATTTTTAGAAATAAAAAAGTAACATTATCTTGTTGCGACACGTGTCAAAAAAATTAAACAAAAATAGTTAAAGTTAATGGTCAACATTGGTCAAAGAGCCAAATTAATTTTTTTCTTGAGTTTAAGGGCTTAATTAGGTAAAAAAAATTAAAAGACTTAATTAATTTTTTATAAAAATTTAGAGACTTATTAAACTGTTAAGCTCTTTTATAAAAATTTTATATTAAAAGAAAAAGGTCATGGCGGCTTGAGCAAGTATTTGGCTAATGTCTCGGCTTCTTTTGGCTTTGGTAAATACGTAATCGTATTGACACAGCATTTGTAATAAATAAATAATAAATAAAGTGGAACTGTCAACAAAATAGAAATTAGGCAAAATTTCTCATTGGCTTTGTGTGGTCCAAATTTAATTTAAATCATATCATGAAAATGCAATTTATTTAATCAATTAATATTTTCTAAACACCTACCAACATTAAAATATAAAAAAACAAAAAGTACCGAAAGGGTCCCCACAAATATAAAACCACAATCTTTGGGTCAAACATCATTCAATCCCCATAACTAAGATTTGCAGTGCTTCTTCTTCTTTTCATTATTTTTTTTATTTTTTAATTTTCGCAGCCATTATAATGCAAATTTCAACATTTGTTTTAATAAAGAAACCATTATCTTCTTTTGCCTAATTTTCCTGCGATAATCCTCAAGTTTTGGGTGGAAAATATTATTTAACTGATATTTGATTTATGAACAAAAAATTGATAGTAAACTTTAATTTATGTGTCTTTTTAGTTTTAAAAGTTAGAGTTTTAGTTTAGGGTTTGAAGTTTAGGGGTTTAGAGTGTAGAGTTTAGAATTTAAGATTAGTGTTTAGGATATAGGATTTAAGGTTTAAGTTTAAAAATTTAGGATTTGAGTTTTATAGTGTAAATATACATACTACATAATCTGTGTATCAAAATTTTACCCTTGACCTAATGATTATATTTATTGTTGAAATGTTGGATTAGGGTTGAAAAGTGTTTTTGAAGCTAAAAATAAATAATTTTTTGCACCAAAAGTAAAGAAGAATAAAGAGCTTTTAAAATGAAAAGTTAGATTTTCAACGAGAATGCAAAGTCTCGTCTCGTTGTATCAATTGATAATTAATGTTAAGATAACTATTAAACAAATAAAATCTATGCATGTATGTATGTATGCAGTGACAAAGTCAGGATTATCATATAAATATTGTTGACCACATACCTAAATAAATGGGGTACGAGGATTCCCATAGCTCTACAATATAAATATTGTTGACCCCGTACCTAAATAAATTGAGGTCAATCCAAATATTTTCATAAAAATGGTACACTAACTCATTGAAAAACTATTTAACTCTTTGAAAATCTTATACCATAACAAATCAAGTGGGGTCAATTGACCCTTAACCTACATGTGGCTCCGCCACTGTATGTATGTATTCTTAGACACGAGAAGGGCGAAAATGACATTTTAAGTGCCTCATTGTTTGAATGATCTCATAAAGTTTCAAAAAAGTGGCTTTGAGAGAAAAAAATATTGTTAATCAATGGTACCACACACATACACAACCTCATTTGCTTGCTAAACCTTCTCAACCCATTTCTAAAATATTGTCTTCATTTTCGCTTTAAGCAATTTCTAGAACATTGAAACTATATCCGACCCAAAATAATTATTAATAATTAATTTTTTTTAATTGAAGTATTAAACCCTTCTTTATACAAAATTACTTTTTATTAAAACCTTTTTCATTAGCCATAAAGTTATTGGCTCGTTCTAGTAAGGAAAATTCTAGTTTAGGATCAAAACTTTCAATTAATACTTGAAAAGCCAATCTATTTTTTAGTTTTTCAATTGTCCACTAGAACGTGACTAATCATTTTGTGTTTTGTTGGCCCATATAGGGAATAAACGTTGACCACAAGTTTTAAAGTTACTTCATGTTCACCGAAACAGAATCGTGATTTAGGGTTGAGAAGCAAAACATAAATGTTTAAAAGTGGGGAATGGCAAATTCATAAATAACCTGATTTTTTTAATATATATATATAAGAGAACGAACAAAGGTAAAAAAAAAATTTGAGGGGCTGGGAGGCAATTGCCCCTCCCACAACCTACACAACTCCGTCATTGCATGCCTAGAACGAGGATCGAACCCTCGATTACTTATTAAGATAAGAGTGACTTGTATCATCTCACATAAGCTATGGTTAATTTTTTTTTTTTACTTTAGTATTTGTTTTTATAAACTTTTTTTACACCTAACCTCAATTAATTTGGTGTCCTAATAAATAAATATTAGTAATATACTAATATTCATTGTTATTTGATTGGATAACAATTTCAATCCTTGATAACAATATCCCTTGGTATTCTTCAACTAAAGTAGATATAGCTAGATATAAAAATAATATATAATAATATTTAAAAATTTGATAAATGTAATTATTTTTTATGATTAAATCTAAAAAGACAACACACGAATTGCAGTATTTGATTGTATAGAAAATACCATGCAATTCAGGGTTTGTTGCTTGCACCAAGTTTTCCCGACAAAACATCCGGCGGTGTATGGAGTTGACTGAAATAATATCGAATAAAGTAGCTAGACTACCTAAAAGGATTAAGATTATATGAAACTTTATAATAATTAGTATATGGTTTTTATATAGTAATAACTAACAATAAATAACCAAGAAACTTAAATTATATGTAGTCACAGATCTTAGCGGGATAGTTTGAGGGTCTACTTAAATTTCGAAGCTTTTAAAATCTAATTAAATTTTTTGAAATGTTGAAGGATTTAATGAGTCTTTTTAAAAAGTTCTGAAGGTCTAGTAAAATTTTCAAAAAATCTGAATTGTTTAATGGAACTTATTAATAATTTTGAGGGGCTAAACTATGGAATTTAAAATCTGAACTTACTAATAATTTTGAGGGGCTAAACAATGCAATTCCAGCCAGAGCGGTATTGACCCCCCAAATTTTTTGACAAATTATATTTGGCCCTTCAATTTTTAAATTTTTTTAATTTGACCCCTCAAATATTTTAAATTTCTCATTAAATCTTAATTTTTAAAAAAAATCTAGTTTAACCTTTTAAAATTTTTAAGTAAACACCCCAATTTGTTTTGTCGAGACCGGTCCCTAGGCTCCTTGACTCTTGTTACCGTCTGTCTCTGATTTTCTATATAATTATTTCTAGATTTTGCTGTCGTAACATACGTGCATGGTTCATATATTTTAGGGTTTATAAAATATGCAATTACGTACGCCAGATTTGGAGTAGCTGTGGCCCTTGCCACAAGCTTGTGGATTGTGACGATCCATATAAATTATTAATTCGTTTCTCCTTTTCTGGATAAATTAATTTATTTATAACATATGCTCTCCGTAACGATAGGATAAGATTTCATTAAAGTTCATTTTTTTACAATAATTCAGTGTATATTCATGAGATATTATTAGTAATTCGAACCGTAAAAAATGATTGCAAACCAACAAATCAAACACAACTCAACAATTAAATCCAAGAAATTTTTATGATTAATTCGAAGTATATTTTAGAAGGAAATCTCCCGGAAAGACACTTGGCATAATGGCTTTGCTTTTGAGCTGCAATATTTCTTGAAGTTTCTCGAGAAAATAATGGTTTATTCGTGATGATTATGGCATCAGATTTTTTTGTATATATCTTTATGTCGTGAAATCGTGGAGATTAACAAATGAAGGCCAGCTTTGGACGCTATAATTAATTATGCAGAAATTAATCAGATAATTTGATCTGATATACATATCAGAGGCTAATATTTTATACAGAAATTTTCTGTAGGTGAAATCTACCTAGAAGGGTGAAGACTTTTGATAACCAAATTAAATGTAATTGCATGCGAATATCTGAAGAATTTACCTTTTTTACTGACACAATTTGGCAAGAAAATTAAGTTATTGATTAAGTTTTTTGGCAAGAAACTCTTATTGGACTAGCACTATTTTAACTTTTAAAAAAAATCAATTAAGTTATTGATTTTTTTTACTTAATTAAATTTTTGAACAAAAAAAATTGAATCAATTAAGTCCTTTGATCATCGATTTTTGACCTTTTTTTGAGATACTCATTTCTATCATGTGACATTTACAGATTTTTTAAAAAACTATCTTTTATAAAAATTCTGGAAATGCCAACTCACAACACTGTAACACAACACGTTGATCCAATTGATCCAAAAAATATTAGATTTACAATCAATGTTTGTCAAAGTGATAAATTGATGAAATTTTAGAGTATAAGAGCTTAATTGGGTGGAAAAAAAAAGTTCAAGAACTTAATTGATTCCCACCCCCCAAAAAAGTTAAAGGGCTTATGATACTCTTAAGTCAAAAAAGAAAGACTTGTGGCCAATATCTACCCTCAATGACCAATAGAACAAAAATGATTAATCATTGAGTTCGTTTAAGTAGATACTTTGGGAAAAATCATATATATATGTATAATAACAGTAATCGATGCCAGAGTCATTTTTAAATTAGGTGTGTCTGTTGATGTTCTAAATTTTTTAAATATATATATATATACTATGTAAAATTAAAAGAAATAATATTTAAAAGAATTTTGACATCACCTAAAAAATAATTAACACCGTTTAAAAGAAATTGACACTCACAATTTGTATGTACCCACATAAAAAGTTCTATTTATAAAATTTTATACATTTTAACAACTTAGTTTAAATTTTCCTGACTCCATCCTATAATTCTTGTATCTTTCAATAATTTATATAATATTTAAACATATAAAGTCGTAAATGAAAATAAAAAATACAATAAAACCACCAATAATTTTAAAAGTTTAGATTTTAGATTTTTTCCGTTGACTAAATGAATGTCGTAAATCTAGCCTAGGGCTTGGTTTGTGGTTTACCTTTAACTGCCTTATTAATTATATCAATGTCTATTCTAAGTTGACATGCTGAGACTCTCAATTAATTAAATTTAAAAAATCCCTAATTCAATATTTAATGGCCAATTATTGTTAATTCATGTTTTCAGTTTCATTACCAACAACATTGGATGTTAATAGATTTTGCAATATGTTTTTCTTTTCCTAACAATTTGCTATTGGTTGAACTTGGTTCTTTTTCAAGGTTAATGTCCCCTTTCTTTAATGCACCAAAATAATTATATTAATTATGAATTACTACACTTAATACAAATAAATGTTATAATTACTAAGTTGGTAAGTATATGTCAATTGAATTTTTTTGAATAGTCTTAATGTGATTAAAATGTAGTATCTGTTCATATTTTTATTTAACCTTTTGATAAGACACACGCCTTACAGATAAAACTATTCGAACCCGAGTCTCCTAGAATTAACATGATTCTCTTTTCCACTGAGGCTACTCCTTGGGTTCAAGTGTGGTTGAAATTCTTGTAGAGTTATACATTTGTGTACTGATAATTCATTTATTATTTTTTAAAGTTCGATCTTTTCTTTACACGAATCATACAAACAAGAGAAAACATGAATTAAAATTAAAGAGTTTGACCCAATCATGTGTAAATATTTCGTAGCAACCTCATTAGATCATATATCTTTCTTGGTATATCCAGATAATAAATAGAAGTACAAATTGTAACATTCTAAAGCTATGAAGATAATTATTAAATCGTTAGCACTGCCTAAAAGTATTCCTTCGAAAAATAGTTGTTAATATGAATAACAAGAACTTTGATATAGGCCCAGTTTGATAAACAATTTTTTGAGCAAAAATTAGAGGTTTGGCCAGTCAAATCCGCTAAATTAGATGTTTGGTAAATAGAGAATTATAATAGGGGATTGAGGTGAAACCTCTCATTTTGAAAAAGCTTATTTTAGGAGCTTTTTGAGTTAGAGGTTTGGATAAAAGACTTGTGAAGACTATTTTGTCCTTGGTAATTATAAAATTTCTCTAAATAACATAAATTTGATTAACTAATAAAATTAAAAAAATAATTTCATAAATAAGAAATTAATATATAATTTAATAAATACATATAAATTTAATAATTATAAAATTATATTCAAAATATAATTTCATAGATAATAAATTAATATATACATCTAAAATTAATAATTATTAAAATTATATTAAAAAGATAATTTCACAAATAAAAAATTAATATGTACATCCTCATATATGCTTAGTAATAATATTAAAAAAATTAATTTCCATAATCTAATTAATATTAATAGATATAAAATATTAATAACTAATAAATTATTCAAACAAATATCAAATATAATCATGTCCTTATAAGTTATTTTGTTTGTTCAAATAAACAAACAACTATCAGCTATCCGTTAATTTTACCAAACACTTTTATACAATCAGCTAATGTAATCCGCTAATGCTATCAGCTAATGTAATTCGCTATCCGCTATCAGCTATTCGCTAATTGCCAAACAGGGTCATAGTCATTTCTAGACATTTAGGGCACTCTACACAACTAAGCTTTAACAGTTTGATACAATTATGGTACTCTACACATATAGTTTTTTTTTAACTGAATTTGATATTACGGATTAACCGAACACTAACTCAATTAATAAAAGATCGAGTTACTAAATTAAATATAAAAACATCAATTTATATATATAGTTTTGCTTATTATATGCAAAAACAATGTCAAAATCAAACTGTTAAAAGGTTAGCTGTTTCCTTTAAGACTAAGCAAGATAGTTAAGTTTGTCAAGTGAGACTTTGGGATAATTGCAAATCACCAAATCAACCTTAGTGCAAACAATTTACTCATTTTTAAAATGAAAAACTTGGCTTTATGTCTCTATTTTTTGGCACATAAACATTAATTATTGGTTAGAGAAAAAAGGGAATTTATTCCTATATTAATTATTTGTATTATTATATCCATTAGGTAAAGCTTTGTCCAATGCATGGAACTTGCTTCCTTATCATTCCTATTTGTAAACAAAGACTTGCTGATGCACATTGGCTGAATTATTCAAAAAGAAAAAAATAATTAATTATTTTCCAATGTATATAGTCTTTGATATGCATTTTCAAATTGTGATGGTTGGGTTTTAATATTATTATAATAATTCAACTGAGATTTAAAATTTTATTAAAAATAAGGATTTGGATAAAAGTTAGGAGAAATCAATTGGTCATTAAGAAGTGAGTATTGATTACTAAGAATGTATATTAATAAAGGGATAAAGCAATATTTACTCCCTGAATTTCACAAAAAATTCTAATTTGATCCTTGTATTTTTGTTTGTTTTAGTCTTTGAATTTTTCTTTTTTGTCATCTCGAAAATGTTGTAATCTAAGATTGTGTCGAGAGGTATAATATCAAAGTGTCATATCATGAAAAAGACTAACACGAGTAAATTTTAACACCACAAGTTGAGTAAAACTAAATGGCTTAATACTTAAAATGTCACTTTCGAATCGTTGATACTTTAGCTATTTGAATTTTTTTTTAATAAATAGTCATATGGCCTAATCGTCGTCGGAAACTATTAAAGGACTAAAATAATAACGAATTGAAAGTCGATAGGTTAAACTAACCAAATAATAATAAAATGACAAAAGTAATTTTTTTACTAAAATAAAGGAACTAAGGTAGATTTTAAGTCTAAATAAAATAAATGACTTATGTTAGTATTTTGTTTGAATATTTTAATATAATTATATGATAATATCTGATATTAAATTCGATTCTATCTATGAACGCCTGTATCAGTATCACACTTAAATCTTGCTCAACATAATGAAAAGAAAAGAAAAGAAAATGGCTTGTTTAACAAAATTTGTGCCTATAATTGGCCCAAATGGAAGAACTTGAAAGTTGAAAGTGACATCTGGGGTGTGCAAAATTGGGTTCGGCTAACCGTTAACAAATTATTTCGATTAACCGGTAAGTTCGGATCACTTAATTCTCGACCCTAAACCGTAGCCATTCAGCCGGTTAATCGTTTATTCGGTTAACCAAAAAATTCGGTTCGGTTCGGGTAACGAGTTTTTTTTTTTGTTTATTAAAAATATAAAATTTGATAATATGTTAGAAAAATATATATATACTTTTAAAAACCGACACATGATATTAGTATCTTTTTTAATACCTGCAAGTTAAACACTTAAACTTCATAAAATGAAATTATGGTTTTACTTTTGGGAAATGAGAAAATAAAATAAAATCTGATTTTTTTAATATAAAATATTAAAATAGCATAAAATATAATAATATATATTATATAACCGGTCGGTTCGGTTACACGGTTTGTCCCAAAACCGTAACCGAACCGGTATTCTTTTTTTAAATAAAAACCCGAACTGAAACCTAATTTTTCGGTTCGGTTAACCACTTTTTTGGTTCGGGTTTTTTAGGTATCAGTTTCGGTTTTTTTGCACACCCCTAAGTGACATTAACCTGGCCACGTCATTTTCATATTTAAGATTTGGCTTAATACAAAAATAAGGGCTTAAACTATACATTTTTGAACTTTAGGTGTCTAAAGTATTTTTTTTGATAAAAATAGGTGCCTAAAAGTTTAACTATTATAATTTTAAGCGTTCGACTGTTAAAAAATCGTTACCCAATAAGAAAATGACACATGACATGTTTCTTTATATTATTTAAAAAAATAAAAATGAATATAATTTAAAAAACTCAAAATTCCCCCAAAAAAACCCAAATCCTTAATACCCAAAACCAAAAATTCTTCAAATGGCCAGGCTCGGCGAACTCGAAATTTTAGGCTTGAGCTCGGCTCGGCTCGTCTCGAAATGGACAATTTTGCTATATTTTTTTTTATAAAAGATCGTTAAAAACCTCTTTCATAACCAATACTGAAACGAAATTCAATATCGGGAAAGGGGAAAAGAGTGCTCAATTTATTTTAGTTAATTTATTTTTAGTGAATTTTCCCCTAATTTCATTTATTGTTTTTCTTTGCTAAAGAAATTACTTTTAGTGTATATGTAGCATATATATATAATTATTTCGTGTCTGTTCACGAGCTTTTCGAGCCGAGCTTGGGTCGGCTCGACTCGGCTTATTAAGGTCTCGAGCCGAGCCCGAACTCGAGTCGAGCTCACTCGAGCCGAGCTTTGACCGAGCCGAGCCCGAGTAACTACTCTCCCAAACTAAGCCAACCAATCACCTTCCCATCCTTTAGCTGACGTGTCACTCTCATGTTCTCTCTTCCTTTCAGCAAACACTAAGCCCGGCCGCACCAAATCAGTAAGGAATTAGTTCGTTGTCGCCGTCCCCCCTCCCCGCTCTTTCCTATTTTTTTGGCAGATGGCCAAACGCATTTGAAATGGTAAACTGTCTAAAAACGACGACGGCAGCCGTTGGAAACGAAAGGGAAAACTGAAGCTTCATCTCCTTTCATTGTACTTTAATTTTATTTATTTATTTGGATTTTGAGTCACACTCTACAACCGATCCGCGTTTCGGATATTTGCGATTAAAAAATTATTCGAAGACGATGAAGAATTGTTGATTTAGTTTTGAATCTTTTTGGAGCTTTGATTGATTCTAAAGGCTATTTTCCTTATCTTCCTCTGCAGTACGCTACAGTTTCTTCCTTCATCAAGTAAAGCATCACTGCTCTGTTCTTAATTTTCTTTAAATTTATTTGTATAAAGAACGTAGATATATAGCGTGTTGATTCTGTTAGGTTTATTTGAAACCAAAAGTTAGAGGAAGAAGACGTGAATTAGATATTTTCCTCTTTTTTGTGTTTTTATGATCATTGTTGAAGAGAGAAAAAAGTGAGGGAAAAACAGAGAAGCGCACATTTGAGAATTTTGAGCTGATTGTAATATCTGTTTAATAATAAAAGAGAGAAAATCGAAGCGATAGCAAGAATTTTGAATTTTTAGATATTTTAGCTTATATATTTTTTTTATAAAATCGTTTTCTGAAAGAGAAAAGAAAAAGCGTGCGAAAAAACGAAGAAAAATGCCTTTTCAGCCTCTCTTTTTCCCTTCCGTTTTTTGAATTGTTTTCTCATGAAAAACTGGAGGAAAATGAAGAAAACAAGTGCATTTTGAAGATTTTCAGCTCATTTATATATTATTTTTAGCTTATATCAGCTGGTTCAGAGTATAAGATAGAGAGAAAACTGAGGATCAAAGACGCAAAACTAAGCATTAATTCTGTGATTTATGCTTAACTTGTGTTGCATATTTTAGTTTCCCTTTTAGGATCTATTTCATGTTTGAGAAGAATGGCATTGATTAACAAAATATCATGTTTCCCGGGAAAAGGCTTGGTTGAATTGTCCTTGGGATCACAACTCGTTGCTAGTGATATTCGTAGTTTTCTATCTAGAAGGTTTAATTGTTGTTTGTTACTAATTATCATGCGTATAGTTTACTTTAATTCAATTAAGTGATGGATTGTGTTCGTTTTCTAGTTTTATGCATTGATCTTTCCGAATATTAACTATAATAGTATATAAATTAAAAGGGTAAATGATTTTCTGGAATTGGTGCTCAAAGAGTGGCACAATAATTTTTGAGCTATCGAGATATATATTTTTTAAGTTTATGTTCATCCATGTAAATGTTTATGTCGCATAGCTTTTGTTACTGATGCACAAGGTTGATATACCAGCATGATTTCTATGCACTTGGAGTAGAATTCTGATTTTTTTTATCTTTCCTAGCGTATATAACATTCAGTTGGGAGGTCATGCTGGGCGATAGTAAATTGGACCATATTTTGTGTGAATACTGCATCCCAAATTATATACTTGTTCCTGGATCAGAAGCAAAGAAACCACCGTGGGTTCCTTCTTGTCTAGTCTTAGGCCCTGTTTTTGGTTGCCTTTGAGTGGAAAAGTTAGTTTGAGAAGCCAGAAACAACCCAAAACACTCAGCTTTTGAGTGTCAAAATTTTGGTTTGCCTCCCAAACTAGCTTCTTAAACCTTGGTTTACCAAAAGCTAGCTTTTGCAAAACTTTAGTTTGCCCCAAACTTGGTTTTGCCACCACAACAAAAAATAAACCCTTAGTGTTTATCAACTCCAGAAGTGGTGGACAGCTTGGAGGGAATCTTTTTTCTACATATCGTTCTGTTCTTAACATCAACCAGGTTTTTGATTTGGGAGAGACGAAACCTGATAAGGTGCTACACCAAATTTATGCCACTTTGGGATCGCTTAAGCAGCAGGGGGATGTTTTGGCTTCAGCTATTGAGAATAATTGTGAGTTTATATGTTAAGTAAATATTTATGTTTACTGACGGGTTGTCTGTCTGTAGTAATTTACATGGACATCACATTCATACATAAATACGTACATGTGTATATGTGTGTGTCTGTTTTATACATGACACAGTTGATATCTGAATTGCTTAGACTGTCTGCTAGGTTGCGGGTGGCGATGGCACAGCTGGCTGGCTTCTTGGTGTAATATCTGATCTTAAACTGCCTCATCCACCTCCAGTAGCTACAGTGCCTCTGGGAACTGGAAACAACCTGCCTTTTTCTTTTGGATGGGTAGGATGACGCTCACTTGACTCATCTAGTTTATTTTATTAAGGGAAGACTATATAAATAGTACCCCACCTATTCCCGTGTTTGGTACCAACTATTATTTTTGGCAAAATTGTACCTAAGATTACTTTTTTGTTCTGTTTTGGTACCCGACCGTTAAAAATTAAAGAAGATAATAACGTAGCTTGGTATAATCTCAGTTTTAGTCCAAAACACTTATATATTTTATCAATTTAGACCAAAATCCATCCATTTAAAATATCATCTTAATTTTAAGAAAAAGTGGGTAATTTACAAATTTACCCCAAAATGAAAATGACGTTTTAAATGGATAGATTTTGGACTAAATTGATAAGAGATATAAGTGTTTTGGACTAAAAGTGCAATTATACCAAGCTACGTCATCATCTTTGTTAATTTTTAACGGTCGGGTACTAAAACAGAACAAAAATGTAACGTTAGGTACCATTTTGCTAAAAATAATAGTTGGGTGCCAAAACAGTAATGCGAGAATAGTTGGGGTACTATTTATGTAGTTTTCCCTTTTATTAATGGTTAATTCACATCGGTCTTGCAGATTTTTTTCTTTATCTTTGTTGCCTTTCATTTCTGACAATGTCATCTGACATGTAAATCACGAACCATTTCTAGTTGTTGGAATATCCCTTTTATAGACAAGAATGATGGTTTTCTTTTCTGCTTTTGTCCCTGTGTTGTTGTCGATCTCTCATCAATTGGTGTTGCTGTATTGGCATAAAAACCAACAAAATTTACAACGCATAATCTTTTCAAGCTGAAAATTTTACACTTATGCTGCTAATTTTGTCCCTTAATTGTTGTCAGTTATGCCAAACTGTCTTTCAATCTCCTTAAAAGTGGATGATGATAAGTAGTTGCTATAGGTTTTTGTGATCATTACTAGTATGCATTGTTTCTGAAATGTTTGCTCCAAAATTAACATACAGTACTGGAAGAATTGGTTCAACTGAGTTAGATTTTCATACCTTATATTTGGTTAATTTGCAGGGAAAGAAAAATCCTGGTACGGACAGACAATCTGTATTCTCATTCTTGGAACAAGTAAGGAACGCAAATGAAATGAAAATCGATAGGTAATGAACTATTCAACAGCTGTCCCTTTGTTTTTTTAGCCAACTATAAACATAGACACACACTTCTATTTACGTGTTACATATCTTCTACTTCCTGATAAGCAAGCAAATCATAGTGCTTTTCCCTTTTATAAAATTAAAGACTTTTTTATTTTTAGAAAAATAAAAATTAAAGAATATACCAGAATATGCTACATGTCGTGTTTGTATTGGATAACATAAAATTTTTAACCTCCGTGCGGAATGAAACGTTGGACACCGAAGTGGCCCGGAAAAATATTAGGCACAAAACTGGAAAAAATGTATAGGTTGGGCGCCTTTTTAACTATTAAGCCAACATTGAACAGTTAGATGTTATTAATAATTTAAAGTGTGTGGGCTAACTGGAAAACTAAACTAATATATTAGTCCTTTGAAAATGGTTATTGAATTTTGTAAATATTACAGAATAATCATTAAACTATTTAATTGTGAAGCATTTAGTTGCTACGAAATGATTATTGAACTATTTAATTGTTATGAAATTTTATATGAACATACAATGTATCACTTACCAACAACTAGTTGATCTAATAAAATGAGTCGATAGATTTTTAAGTACAATTAGAGATTTAAGATTATTTCATAATTGATCTCTACGGTATATGATCTAAATTGATAAAGTAAAAATATATATAACTTATTTAGGTACAAAATTAAGTACAAAATTAATACAAGGGCTTGTTTAAATAAACTATAATAGCTCAAGGGCTTTTCTAATATTTAAGCCAAAAAACAGTGAGAAGGAGGCCCACGGATTTCTTGTTTTCCATGGTTTTCGTCGCCAAAAACCAGGGGCGACCTCCGGATATCTGGCTTAAACCGCCTCCTGCTTTTGGAATTTTCCACTCTCTTCCCCTATAAAATAATCCCAACCCATTTCCCTTCACAAACTCAAAATCAAGTATCCAATACCCAGAGAAAAAAAAGAAAGAAAGATTTTTCCAGGAAAAGTTTCAGAGAAAAGAAATTTTCAACCATGAGCAGCGGAGCAGCAAGGAAAGCCTGGATCGTGGCGGCGACAATAGGAGCGGTGGAGGCCCTTAAGGGCCAAGGAATATGCCGGTGGAATCACACGATTAGGTCGCTTCATCAGCATGCGAAGAACAATGTCAGATCATATGCTCAGGCCAAAACCCTTTCCTCTTCATCTGCTTCATATGCATTGATGAATAAATCTGAAGTTAATTTGAAGAAAGTTATGGAATTGAGCTGCTTTGGTCCTAATACTATCAGATTTTGAATGCCGATAAAATGTTGTAAAATATTGTTACTACTGGAGACTTTGTAGGTGCAGAAATGAAAATGAATATAGCATGACATTGTTACACGACGTTTATAATGCATATATATATATATATATATATTAGTTCATAATGTTTTATTTTTTAATAAGTAAAAATTATTAATTCACTAACAATAAATATTTTTATATGGCGTGATAATATTACACGATAGTATACCCGTATATAACAATACTACATTTACATGTAATTTGACCTTGAGACTAAACAAATTCAATCTTTTATCAAGGATAGTTCATGCCTTAACCACTCAATGTATAATGTCATGTAGGATTATCATACCATTTTAAATTGTTTATTAGTCAACTAGTAATTTCATTCATTGAATGACCATTTTGACCTATATTCATTCATTGAAAGACTATTTTAACCCAAAGTGCTTTAAAAATAAAAATTAAAATAATTATTTAGTAAAATATTATAAGATATTTTTTTTGACATTATACCATTTTTTATGGGTTTACTATTGATTAATCTGTCTATGGTTTTGTAGTTTCCTTTATTGTCTACAAACGGTCGATTATTTAATAATCATATTAAACTATCTAAACTAAATTAATATAATTTAAATATTTTAATAGTTAAATGAATCAAGTATCTTAAAAAATATTAATTGAATCAAATTAAATTCTGTTAATTTAACCGATTTTCAAATTTATTGTCATTTTTATTTTGATTCAAAATAGTCACATTCAAATAGTAATAGATTGAAAATGAGTTTCTTTATTTTTTCTGTGAGTTGAGCTTAATATTGAAATTAAAAATTAATTCGATTAATTTTTAAAATATAATTTTTATAACAATTATTTTTTATTATTTTATTTTATATGCCAAATTTTTATTTAATTCAATTTTATATTAGAGTAACTTTCCAAAAAAAAAAAAACTGACCGTATCTATGATACCTCTTATAGAGCAAGTATAATGGAATTCTAAGGGAGCGTTTGGTTCGCGAAAAAGATAATTATCAGGGGTAATAATATTTTCCAAACTTACATTCTCATGTTTGGTGCGAGAGGATTCCCATTAAGTAATATTCTTTTCCCAATGGTGGTCATTCCCTTGCCCCACCAAATGGTGAGAATGCTATTCCTCTCAATTTTTAGGTATTACACAATTTCTTTCATTTGGACAATATTGCCCTTAAAATAATGAATTGTATTCATGTTGATTCTTTATTGATTTTTAATTAAGTGACTAATTATTTATAGTGTAAATTTATTACAGTAAATATTTTTATTTTACATTAATTTAATATATATAAGGTGTTGTATATATTTAAATAATGTTATAATATTTAATATACTTTTATTAATATTGTATTTATGATGTTTCAAGGGTTATAAGATGATATTGCATGTTGCATGAGTGTGAATGAGTTAATAGTTTTTTTAACTGTAAGTTAAGAGTTGATGTTATTAATTTTATTATTAATTTATAAGATATTTTTTACCATAAAAATAGTAGGTTAATTTTTTATCATTGTTTTATTAATTTTAAATTTATTTTATTATTTACTTTGTTTTATTTGACAAATTGTCAAAAGTAATAAAAAATTAAACATATTAAACGTTTAGCATTTTGCAATTCAAAAGAAATTAAAAGAGAATAAGGGTATATAAATATAAAATATATTTTTAAAAATTGATATAATATATTTTACAATTCAAAATAATAATAATTATGTTATACATACTATAAATATAAAATTTTTACAAATTTTAGATAGTGTAACGAAATTAGTTATATATTTTTTATGCAAAAAATTTAATTTAATAATTGAAAGTTTAACTTGTTAAAAAAGAAAATATAGCATAAGGAAAAGTTGGTAAATTTTGCTTCCAATTAATCTTATATTCATCCAACCAAACATTGTAATCTTAT
Organism: Hibiscus mutabilis; assembly: GCA_019671005.1. Lineage (NCBI taxonomy): Eukaryota > Viridiplantae > Streptophyta > Magnoliopsida > Malvales > Malvaceae > Hibiscus > Hibiscus mutabilis. Next base: position 37,378,771 of record CM033742.1, read on the forward strand.
ATTCTTACCAAATAAACTAAATAAGATAATGTACATTCAAGTAATATGTCAGATTATGCTACATTCCAATAATCTTATTCCTATAGATAATCTTACATTCCGTGAATCAAACGCCCATAGTATGAAAATAAATCTCTTGCAATATCTAGTATTAAGAGAAATTATATCATGGTTCATTCCCGCCACGTCATCTATGGTACAAACCAATCAAATGCATCTATTTCATTAATTTTTCCATCTCATCTTTTTACCAAGTGAATCTTCACCAATATTTACTTTAAATTAAATTTAAAAACAACTTTTTACCAAGTGAAATGGATGCATTTGGTAAAAGGATGAGATGGAAAAATTAATGAAATGGATGCATTTGATTGGTTGGTCCCGTGAATGACGTGACGAGAATGACCCATGATATAATTTCTCCATGGGTCATTCCCGCCACGTCATCCACAGGACCAACCAATCAAATGCATCCATTTCATTAGTTTTTTCATCTCATCTTTTTATCAAGTGAATCTTCACCAATATTTACTGTAAATTAAATTTTAAAAACAACATTTTACCAAGTGAAGATTCACTTGGTAAAAAGATGAGATGGAAAAGTTAATGAAATGGATGCATTTGATTGGTTGGTCTCATAGTTGACGTGGCAGGAATAACCCATGATATAATTTTTTCATGATATAATTTTTCCTATGAGAAATTATATCATGGGTTATTCCTGTCACGTCATCCATGGGACCAACCAATCAAATGCATCCATTTTATTAATTTTTCCATATCATCTTTTTACCAGGTGAATCTTCACCAATATTTACTGTAAATTAAATTTAAAAACAACTTTATAATGACGTTGATATTGTGATTATTGAGAGAATAAATTCTTAAAGAAAATAAAAATAAGGGTAAACTACATAAACAGTCACTGAATTTTTAGGATGCTTCTTTTTTGGTCACTGAACTTTTAAAACTTATAATACGATCACTAAACTTTTAATTCGTTATCATTGCGGTCACCACCGTCAACTACCGTTAAAAGTAACTGACGTGGCACGCTAAAGCAATACTATTCATCTTCTTCCTCACATTATCCTCCCCATTTCTTAGTTCCATCAATAAAAGAATTCGCACGTAAACTTGAGAGTAAACTTTAATATAATAACAGAATTTTAAAAAGGAAAAACCCCAAATACAAAATGATACTTTGAAAATTTTACCTTTGTTACAAACCAGATAGGCGCAATACAAAATGATATTTTTAATTTGTCAATCTCTGCTTCTTCTTCGTAGCATGATGATCGGTACTTATGAAAGCACATACTTAATCGAGTTCAAAGTTGCAACGACAGCAACCGTAATTGGTGCCGAAATAAATTTTCAAGCTAATATCACAAGTGAATTCCCAAGACGGACCTGATCAATCTAATATAAGACGGTGCTGCGAATGGAGACGATGTGTGATCTCACGAGGCAAATGTTGAAGGGCTTTGGCGCAGGATTCATGCAACCATAGTTCGCAGTTTAGACAAGTTTACTCCCAAGTTTACCTTTGAATTATTTTGTTGATGGAAATGAAGAAATGGGAAGGATAATGTGAGGAAGGAGATGAACAGTGCTGTTTTAACATGCCACGTCAGCTGTTTTTGACGGCGAACTATGGTTCGATGATCAAAATAAAAATACCCTAAAAGTTTAGTGACCATTTATGTAGTTTACCCTAAAAATAATTAGTAATCATAAAATAAATGAAAACACCTTTTCTTTATTTCTTTTCCTTGATTGATATAGAATTGGAAATGTAATTTAATTGGAAAAAACCATAAATCATAGAATGGACATATTTCCATATAAATATACTAAATTCAACAAAAATAAATGGAGAAAAAGAAAATAGTGCAAGTTGATATGACCAAAGACAAAATTATTCCTCCTTTTAACGTCAACTTAGGGAATATAGTAATTCATATTTGTTCCTTTCGAAACCTCATTAGGGTAAACTACATCAGATACCACTAAACTTTAAGTTTAATATTGATTATACCACTAAATTAAAAATCATTATTATTGCGGCACATGACTTTATTTTAAGTTTTAATTATACCACTGAGTCGTTAACCTCTATCTACGTTATAAATTTTAATGGCACAAGGATATAATTGAAGCCTAAACTAAAGTTCAGTGTTAGAATAATATTAATTTTTAGTTAATAGTATAATCAATATTAAACTTAAAGTTTAGTGATATATGATATAGTTTACAATTTATAATCCCCAATAATAAGGATAAAGTACTTTTTATTCACTCAATTTTCGAAAATAGTTTCATTAGTTATTTTTCATTAATTATTTAAGACCATTATGATATCTTTCCTTTTAAAATTTATGAAAAAAATTTTAGAGTTTTTCTATAATTTTATGGGAAAAATCCTGAAATCTTCCTCCTAAAGTTTCAAACCTATATTTTTTTGGATTTCTTTTAATTTGTTGATGTTGGAGCATCTTCTTCATAATCCCAACAATAGAGAGGTAGAGAAAATAAATAATATATTTTAATTTTACATTAATCAAATGGTGGAGATTGAAGACTAAAGTCATTTTTTTGGTTTTGTGTTAAAGTTTTTTGTATTTTAAAATGATTTTAAGAAAAGTAGGGAAAATGAGACGAGTTCAACGATAATTATCGTAGTTGGAGAAGACGTTGAAGAATGACGAGTTCAACAATATACAGAGTGGTTGAAAAAGAAGTCAAAAAATGTCGGTTACGACGACATTGTAACATAGGAGAAAAGAGTCTTAATTTTTTTTTTTGAGAAAAGATGATGGAATGAAATATAAAAATAAAGAATTTTAGGTGAATAATAGGTGGATTCCACATCAACGAAAAATAATCCACGGTAGCAAAAAAAATAGTTCGCATCACCCAAACATTTTTTACTTAACGTCTGGGTGACCAAAAAAAACAATTTTAAAAGTTAAGTGATGAAATAAAAAAAAATCAAAGTTATGTGACCATTTCGTCAAACTCAAAAGGGTCAATGCATATTTTAGTCTTGAAGTTGGTTTTAGATACCTAATTATCATTTTTTATTAAGTAATGTTACAATAATATTCTCAAGGTAAATGTTGGGATCTAAATTCATACAAATGATGAAACAGATGAGCATCTATGATCACTAGTTCAATTAGTAGATTTCATGTACCTAATTAATATTTGAATGTAGTTTTAGGTACCTAATTGATCTCTAAACTATTTTATAACTCTTTCGACCCCTAAATTTGACTTCAACTATCTATTTGATATATTTACTTATAAATGACTATCACATAAATTAATTTAAAAACCTAACTCTATAAAAATTATAGGGCTTCTTTACCAAAAAAATAATAATAATAAAGAGAGATTGTATAGTGTCAAAAATAAATTAATGATAACTTGTTTTAATTAAATTAAAATAATAATAATAATACAGGAATTTTTAAAAAAAAAAATCAAGTGTCTTGCATCCAACTATAAACGGATTCAATACATACATAAATAAATAAAATTTAAAAAATCATTCTTAAAATTAAATTAATTGATCAAATACAATTATATAAAATAAATAAATAAATATTGTAATAGTCAGTGAGAGTCCAACCAAAAAATATATAAAATCCATCTCTTATTAATTATGGTCTTAACCATAACATATATATTTTTTGTCTACAATAATTTAATTTTCTTGGTCATATAATTTTCAAGTTCTTTTGACTGACATGACCAAAAAATAATTGTAGGTAGAACATTGGACCAAACATAAACCTTACAGGAAAACAAAACTCTTAATTCCAAACATTAGATATATGTTTTACATTAATATAGCCCCCAAGTCTGTTGGAATTTTAACCATTGATATGGATGGTTCCTTTAATTCATCAATACTGGCCGGTGACCACCTCTTCGAGTATTAGAGTATTCGTTTAAAAAGATTCACTAATTGACCTAGTAATTAATGATGCTCATGTTGTTTCTTCTTGTATGAGTTTGAATTCCGGTATGACAATATAGTATTTTTTTTGTTCGGCAATGTATGATTTTATTCATGTAAAGGGACATACAAGATTACTATGTGCCTCATTAAAAAACTCTTCGCTTTGAAAGGAAAAAAAGCGCAACGTAACAATCAAATACGAAGAAAACAAAACGCCTAAAAAAACAAAACCATTCATCACACCAAAGCACAATACTATGCAAAAGCATCAATAACCGGAATATACTATCAGCACATCAACACACAAACCACACGTAGCAACCACGACACCAGCCCGTGAAGCAGTTCCAGTCATATTCAAACTTTAAACCTAATTCGATCCGGCTTGTTTTTTAAGTTTGTAATGTTTTGTGTTATTTTATTTTACATAATATGTAATTTATGCTACATAAATATAAATCTATAATAATATATATTACTATAATATAAGCTTTAAAAAATATGTTGAATTATCTCTTGATTGATTCTCTCATAATGATAGGTATTCACAGTCATCGTAATATGTCGGGTTAAGTTGTGATAAAAAATTAATAATTAACTTGCTATAATGTTGTTATTGTTAGTGTTGATATTGCTTATCTATCACTATTAACAATAGTATTAGTTGTATATTTGTTTTTTTTTTTTGAGTTGTTTGACTAAGTTTATTTAATCTTTTTTTCTTCTATAGTTATATATTTATGGTATGAACAAATTAATTTTCAATATATATATATTAACATTATATAACTATTTTTACATATTTTTTAGTAAGACCTATATTTCGAGTCTAACTAAATTAACAAACATAAAGTGTATTAATATAGCTCAAACCTAACCCATAAACACCGCTAAAATTAACCAACAAATTGTTAAATAAAGATAGTGAGACATTAAATTGTTGGGATTCAATAGAATCTCATAAATGTCTCAGTGGAAAAGCGGATAATTTTTATCTTAGGAGATACGGGTTCAAATCGCGTGTCTACAAGGGTATGCACATTGTCAAATGATTAAAAATTATTTATGAACAGATAATACCTTGTAATCACCTTTAGACTATTTAAAAAATTGTTGGGATTCAACAAACTTTTTTAACATTTTCGAAACATCTAAATCTACAAGGAAAAAAAAGCTTCAATTAGGTGTATACGTGGAAGAGTAAAAAATAAAGCATGAAAAATTGAGAATGCTGGTCATGCAATGATATTGCATTAATCTTTTACTCATCAATGTTTCTTAATCAGAAAATAATATTCCCGAATTATATTTTGAGTATAAAATAATCGTCTATTATCAACTATCGGTTGGTCTAATTGTATGACACGTTAGGTCTCACAAGCTAGGTCAATGGTTCGAGTCCTGACATTGTAAATGGTACAAACAGAGTTCGAAGAGTCGTTCCATAATAGACATATGCAATATTCATCCGAATTAGTCGATCAATAAATTAAATATCGGTTGATTAGAACATAATTATTCATAAAATTATGCTTAATTTTACATTATCCTACATATTGTACAAAAAAATACCAACTGAGTTAAACTTTTTTTTTAATAGCAACTGAGTTAAACTTAATTAGTAACATAATTCATTGTATTATTTTTTTGTTGAATTATTGAATAAGGAAGTATATGGAAACCGATATAACGTATAGGTTTTATTTATTAATTTTATTTTTGCAATAATTGTGAATTATCCCTTAGAAATACAGACAAGGACCCTTTGTTTGGTGGCCAATTTGTTTGGTAACACAAATCCCATTGCCAGGCAGTCTCAAACAAATACACCTATCCAATCTAATTATATTTCTCTAGAATGTCAAGATAAAATTATTCCACCAAATTTTAGTATTTTAAATTTAATTAACTTTTTATAATTTGACTTTTATTAAGAATTTAATTAAATTGATTTTTAATTAATATAAATATTTATATTTATATTTTACTATTTTATATTTATATGCATTACTAAGGAGATTACTTTTAGAAATTAAAATATTTTTAAATTCAATTTTATGCCGTTTAAATTTGTAATACCAGTTGAATATATTGAATGATTCTAGTAGTAAAAGATGACATTATTCTTTTTAGTTGACTCAAATTCGAACAGCGTAATTAATAGATGAGCGTAAATTTATCTAATTTAAAATTAGACTAAAATATTACATTTTAATTAAACTATAATGCTAAAATCGCTATTCCCATTTAATTACTTTTGTAAAGTTAGTACGATGACGTTAAATTTGAAATCCGTAATATAAATAAATCCAGATCGAAATTTTAAAATACAAGTTTTTGACATAAAATTTAATCATAAGATATTCACCGTTAATAGTAGTAACTAGTCCCCTTACCGCGTGTGCTCTCAGTAAAAGGTAAACAGCTGGCCATGAGAAATATTTCATTTTTATTGGCAAGAATCAAACTTCTGACTTTATGATTAAGGGATGAGGTGAGCAACTACTACACTATATTTCATAATTAAAATTTAATCATATTTTAAAGTCAGCTATTTAACTAATCCCTAAAAATATTAAAACACTTTCCTTATTTCATTGACTTTGTGTAAATAAGTACAAAACTGCGTTGTGAAAAATATTTAAAAAACCATAATATTATTATTATTTTTAGACTATTTTTTCTTAAAGAACTTTTAACAAAACACGATTGACATATATGGTTTATTATATATTTTATATTTTCCTATATATATTTTAATAATCAATTAATTAATTAGTTTAATTCACCTAATTAAAATCCTCCAACAAACAAGCCGACCTTTGTAAATGCAGCTCTTCTCTCTCTTATTACTTTCACCTAATTTAAATAATCCATAATTAATGACCTTCGAAAAAGGAAATTGAATTGACTATAGTATCCCTTAAAAGGTTTGTACTTTGAGCTCCAAATTATCCTTGAAACCTTAATAACGTGAATGCCCCCCAGGTACAGTCACGTCAGCAGCGGAGTCCAAACTGCAATTAATTACAATTAGATAAAGATATCAAATCCGACCACCGTTTAAATTCGCAGAGAATGTAGCCATTTTGCATGCTTAAAATCCACAGACAAATATACTTATATATATATAATTCATTTCGTCGGTATATATTTTAATCTTTTTTTAGCGACGATAAAAGAGGGAGAATTTTACCCCCACAGTCGACGGTTGACTTTGCGACGGCACATGGCGATCGTTGACCGGAAGCAGCGGAGCTCCGAGAGGAAGGTGTTTGGTTTCTGTCCCTTTTGGCAAACTTCGTCTACGACGAACAACTCCTCGTCTTCTTCTTCGACTAGAAATCTCAACCACAATGGAAGCCGCCATTCGGAGACGGTGCCCGTCAAGCGCTCCAAATCTGTTTCTTCCATTGCCAGATCGCTTCTTCCTCCTCGGCGCCGTCTTCGCCTCGATCCTTCTAATAACCTCTACTTCCCTTGTACTAATCCCGGCTTTGCGTAGCCTTTGACTTCATAGAGCTAAATTTCTATATCCTTTTTTGTCAATTTTTGTTTTCTAACTGTAGATGAGCCTGGAACTCAGGCGAGAAGTGCGATCAGGTTGAAGAACACTAGTAAATCTCATGTAGCTTTCAAGGTAAATTTTGAGTAACCAAGTTTTTACTTCTCGTGTCTTTTACGCCTAAATTCACTGTAATTTACACGATTCTTTTCATTTCAAGTCATGATTTGTCAATGAATTGATGCTAATTTTGGTTAAAATTCTCACTGACCATTAAGATGAGACTTCTTGCTACAGTTATAACTTATAACGGTTAATTTCTTAAGATACTAATTTTTACCGTTAATATCATAACATTTGGTGATTTCGTTGAATCTTGCTGTTTATTTGTTTAATTAACTATTTTTTATTATTATTATCTTGTAGTTTCAAACTACTGCGCCGAAGAGTTGTTTTATGCGTCCACCTGGTGGCATTTTGGTGCCAGGGGAAAGCATTATCGCGACTGGTAATAATATTTGGCAGCTCTATTTTGAGATTTTATTATAATAATTTTGTTTGATTTGGTTTGTTTGAATTTTTTTGACAGTGTTTAAATTTATAGAGCGTCCGGAGAATAATGAGGTGCAGGTGGATTTAAAGAGTAAAGTTAAATTTAAGATAATGAGCTTGAAGGTAACAACTGGAGTGGATTACTTGCCCGAGCTTGTAAGTTCATTAATTTTCATTCTTCTTCTATATTTGATGTTTTCTCTTAAAGTTAAGTTGAATAAGCCCTTGTTTATTTAGCATTTCATAAATCTCAGTGGATCTTGGATGAATTTAAATGGGAAATTTAGGATATTTGAAAATGTTGAAGTGAAAATGCTTGTTAAGTTGATTGTTCTTATTTGGGTAAAACAAAACCTGGTTAAAGGGTTTTTTATGCTCGGTAAAGTTTCTATGTTTTCATTTGGCTGACATGCGTGAGGAATTGTGGTTAGAAAACACTGCTTTAGAGAATAGTCTGATTATATTGCCCTTTTCTTCTTACGATTTCTGGACCAGAGTCAAGTTTTGAAGAATAGTTTTGTTTAGCGTAGTATAGCTTTTTTTGGTAAGGGCATTATAATTTTAGTTTTATCAAATTGCTGCAGAATAATGTCATTTTTAGTAGCAATTAATTGGATAGGTAGTTATAAGATAGAGTTCATTCATGTTAATTACCAAACAAATTTTATTGATCTGATAAATATTATATGATCATCAGTGGAATGCCGTGTCAGATGGTGTAAACATGTAAAATTGATCCTTTAAGATGTTCCATAGACTTTTTAAAGTTCCAAATATTTATTTGTATTTAATGCCTAATGTGCTTGTTGGTTGTGTTATTTCTATTATAATTTGATTATTTACCTCTATTGGATGTTAACCCCTGCTAACGTAAGAAGCGGATGCTAACACTGAATTGTTTTTTATTATGCCTTCTGTTGTATAGTTTGATGAACAAAGGGAACAAGTGACTGTAGAAAGAATTTTGCGGGTTGTATTTCTTGATGTGGGGCGGCCTAGCCCTGTAAGTAGCAAATTGTATTAGCTTTGATCTGCTTTCTACACTTTAGGGCTCCTTGGTTTAGCCTTTCAATGGTTTGATTTTCTGCTTGTTCTTTAAGGCATTGGACAAACTTAAGCGTCAGTTAGCTGAGGCTGAGGCTGCTCTCGAAACACGCAAGAAACCCGCCCCTGACTCAGGTCCCCGGGTTGTTGGGGAAGGTCTCGTTATCGATGAATGGGTAATTAACTTTCCATATATCTGAAACAATGCTCCTTTTTCCTTCTCCCCTTTCTTATTTACTTATATTTGATGATTTCAGAAAGAGCGAAGGGAAAAATACCTGGCACGCCAGCAAGTTGAAGCTGTAGATTCAACATGAAGTGTTGTTTGATTTGGCTGTAGGTGCTTTTTTCTTTGGTTGAATCCCTCAATCTGTGACCCCTTAGAGGAGGGAAGGTGAACAGATGAGTTGGCGGACCAGTTCATGTAGAGGAGAACCGCGTGTTCTCATGCCATTATCCAGCATTATGAACATTGTAATGGTCAAGGTGCCTGACTCTGGGTTAATGCCGTTTTACTTGTAGATAATGGGTGTTTTTTGGTCATGGAAATAAATGCAAGGCATAATGCATTATCATATTCGGTCCACTTTTTGAGGTTGGAGTGCTTATATATATGTTACATGTGTTTAGCCTCATTTTTCTGTTGAAATATTTGATTATAGCCATTGAATTCACTAGGATTGTACTGGGCACTGCTATTTTAGATGAACAAGCATGAATTTTGCTCTGGGTTGAAGTGATTTATCTTATTCTGTTTCCTTTTCGTTTTAAATGATCACATGGTTCTAAATTTACTTGTATGACAATTAGCAATTTCCGGCAGTGTAGGGTTTTCGAACAGCAGCTGACATCCTTTTTCCGAACTCGCATGTCATAGATTCATAAATTGCAGGTTAACTTGTTCATGTTCGTTCATGTCATTGCAACTTGTCGTGAAGATGCAGGTCTAGTTCATGTTCATTCATCTCCATTCTGGGCTGAATTTTAGATTTCGTCGATGATTGATCGATTCCTTCTTGTATTTCTCTTCTTTTCCTTTTCCATAGTAAAGAATGGAATTTAATTTTAGGAATTATCCTAGGCTTTGTTTTTTTGTTGCGGTGGCAAAACTAAGGTTTGAGGCAAACCAAGGTTTGAGAAGTTAGAAAAATTAGCTTTTGCAAACCAAGGTTTGAGAAGCTAGTTTGGGGGGCAAACCAAGGTTTTGACACTCAAAAGCTGCTTGTTTTTTGTTGCTTCTGGCTTCTCAAACTAGCTTTTCTACCCAAACACAACAAAAAACAGGGCCTTAGACTGTTATTCATGTCATATCAAAACTACCTTGTCCGAGAATCCTGAACCTGAGAAAGAAAGAAAAGAAAACCTGGACATCATCCACATTTTCCCTCAAGTTACTGTCCGAGAGCCATTATTGTTGAAAAAATCGGACCGGTTCGGTCGGCCGGTAAGAAGTCTGTTGTGGTTACAATTTGTTAACATGTAAGAGTATATTGTATGAAACCGATAGATCGTCCGGTCTTGTATAATGTACGAAATCGATAAATTGCAGTCCACAGAATTGGCCCCTTGCTTACCCTATATACGGACAGTGGCAGAGTCAGGATTATCATATAGTGGAGTCAGAGTAGACTTTGAAGTACGAGAATTCTCATACATCTACAATATAAATATTGTTGACCCCATACCCAAACAAATTAAATGAGGTTAATTCTAATATTTTTATGAAAAATAGTACACTGATTTTTTGAAAATTCTATTTAATTTTTTAAAAATCTTATACTACAACAAATTCAATGGGTCAATTGACTCCCCAAACTACGTGTGGCTCCGCCACTGTATACGGATCAGCATACAATGCCCTGTTTACATATTGGAAAGGTACTGCCATTATAGCCTCTTAACCTTCTTTCAGGCTCTACCCATCTACCCTTCATTCTTATCTTCTTTTGGATTGAAGAAGAAGATAAATTGATGTGGTGACGAATATAAAAAAATGATAAAATTATGTTTTAGTCCTTTAATTGTGTCCACGTTCATAGTTTAAGTATGCTGCAATTAATCCTTTATGAAATGAACCATAGTTTGCCTGATTTGGAGGAATGGGGAAAATGATAGTATCATCAAAGTGAAATGACTGAATACTGATAAGTGATGGGGACCAGTTCCTAGGACAATGCTAAAGCAAAATTAGCTAAATAAACAGAGGGTGGCAAAAAAGTAGGATGTTGAAAAGACAACAGAATCGACTCAGTCCATGTTCACAAAATTGGTAAAATTCCTTCTTTAGGCATTGATTGTTCATGTCAACTTAGCATCGTATCTTAAAAATCCAAATCAATTCGAATATTAAAAAGCTCAGTATCTTTTAAATAAAATTTTGAATTCGAGTCTTGTGAATAGGTTATTGTTTGAAGGGCTAATCAGACTCTATATTCCTATGAACATCTTTCATATCAGCAGCCATGCTTCAAACCATGCAGCAGGTTGCTCTTGATCTAGCTGTTCAAGCCCTCGAATTCTTTGATGTTTTTGAGGCTACCGAGATTGAGTGCTTCGTAAAAAAGATAAACACGACCTTGGTCAAGTAGGCATGATTTTCGAAGTTAAATTATGCTTCAGGGAAGTTCAAGGATTGTTAAATTCTGCTTTCTTTTCATCATCATTGCAACAAAATAAGCTCATTTTGAAACGATGGAATCCATTTTAAAGATCTCCAATTTCACTTGAAAGATGCAACAAAGATTGATACATACTTATATGTAGCTGTAGATACAAACATTTAAAAAAACAAAACAAAACTGTAGGAAGAGTCAAAGCAAACAACACTCTCGTACCAAACGTGTTCATCACAAATGGTATTAGAACAAACACGAACCCGAAATATCGGACCTTCCTCCTTTTGAACATTTTTCAAAAAATCGAAATCATCTTGATTTGACTTTGATAAAGTCAACATAGCCGTATAAAGCCTGGGCCTGTCCTCCCTTAACGAATTACTCCTCGATAACTGTCTCCGAGGTCGGATGAATGACAACGACGTGAGGGTTAACCGGTGCTTATACCGCCTCCAAGCCAACTGAATCGCGACCGCCCCCCATGTCCGCCACCCGGGAGAATAATATCGAGCACTCCTCTAGACCTTTTTCTTAACGAATGTGTAGCGAAAATGTTGCGTGACATATTTGATGTCTCTGGCTTCAGGACCGAATGCCTCAGTAGTTTCGAGCGTTATGAGTATGGAAGACGATGGGGGGAGCCTCTCGATGAACGGTCTTCGAAGACACCACAATAAGAGTTCGTCGACGCTAAAATTTTCGGGGCCTAACATGCAGCAACTTTTCACACCATCTCTTAGAACTTGGCTGCTTTGGAGACCCCCTTACTACAAATAGCATTCTTTGCATTGGGTCACCTTCTCTAGTTATCTGCATTATCCATGCCAATGAGGCCGAATTTTCATTTTTCTTAAAATATTTATATTCGATAAATATGTAATAGATCGAAATCAATACTTGTAGTTTCTCCTTTGGTGAAAATTAAAGATTTGACACGATCACAAATATTTTCGAGGACCAAATCATCCATGTGTTGAAACAATGGCACCTGAAAGAGAGGCATATATTGAGATATGTATGATTTAACGTTTATTTCTCATTATAGTGTAATTAAATTACCTAACTAAATCCAAGCAAAGGTGGTACTTGATATCTCTCCGGAGCCCCTCGGGTAGGTTTCTGGTCATCTCACATTCATCGACGCCGCGCATCGCCGCCCACCTCTGCCTCTCGTAATTTCGAACCCTTTGCCGAAAACCGGAAGGCAAGTGCCTCTTCCTCATCCACCACTCTATATTCCTTTTTAATACATGTCTATAACTTTCTCTATCATACACACACACACACATATATATATATGAAAAATACTTTGATACATTTTAGGGTTTAAAGAATTAAGTTGTAGTTTAAGGTTTAGGAGTTTACATTGTAGGGTCTAGAATTTAAGGTTTATGGTTAGAATTTAGAGTTTAGGGTTTAAGATATATGATTTAGGGTGTTAGGACTAGGGATTTAGGTTTTAGATTTTATAGCTTAACTATGAAAGGTGTAATTTTTTTTACACAACTTGTGTATCAAAATATAACCATATATATATATGGTTAGAATCCACTTACCCAGTGTAAAAGTTTTAAGTTTTACATATTTTTTGGATCGTTGGATGAGAAAAATAGATCACTGAGATTAACTCTTTACCTTTTTTTCCAAGTGATAATCTTCACATATTCTACTGTTAATCTCAGTCATCCGTTTCACCCATCCAACGATCCAAAAATGTGTAATACTTAAAACTTTTACATTGTGTAAATCGATCTTATCCCATATATATATAGTTGAAAACTACATATGGGAGATTATTGGATTATATTATGGACTTTAGTGATCATTACAAAAAAGTTTAATTATTTAAATTAAGCAAGAAAAAAGGGAGAGTTCTTGATTTAATCATCTAGCTAGGTAGTTAAGTTTTTGTTGACATTCATATTCGTTTGATTATTTTTCGTGTATAGATATTAAAATGTAATTCGAGGTATGATACAAGTAATTTTATTTAATTTTTACCGTTGAAATTTAAAAGTAGTTAAGTATTTTTATATTTATATCTTTATTAAATCTTGATTTAATGTCATTATTAATTGAGTGTCATTTCAATTATGAAAATTTTAAAATGTTTCCTACTTTGAATTATTATTAGAGATAAGTTCATTTCATACTCCTATCAATGTTGTAGCCATCTCTAACCATGTAACATGTTTTAAGTTTAAGAAAATATCTCATACACTGATAGTGAAATTAATTTTAACAATTTAATTACTCAATCGTTAAAAATAAAACAAACGTTAACTTTTTAATTATAATTGAATGCCTTGACTGTTATAGGCGATAAATGGAGTGATCTGATAATTATAAATAAAAATAGAGTGACATAGTTGTAACTAAATAGTTAATATTCGTTTCATTTTTAACAATAGAGTAATATAATTGATTCATTATGTTTTTTACAGGACGAACGTGAATTTGGAGGGTGTGGAAACTTGTAGTTCGAGATACTCTTCGATGCTTAAATCAAGACTAGAACTTTATATCGAAGAAAGTCATATAAATTATATCGACATTGTTTCAAATTAGACGAATAACGCTTTCAGATTAATATTTTAGTATAACAGTCGTCAATTGTTTTTTTTATAAATTAACAAATGATAGTTATAGTGACAAAATACATTGTATAAAAATTTGAATTCAAATTTGAATCTTGAAGATAGATTATTAAATGTAGATCACAGAACCAAATTGGTTCTATGGTGTAGTGGTTAGCACTCTGGACTTTGAATCCAGCGACCTGGGTTCGACTCCCGGTAGGACCTTGTTTTTTCAAGTTTAGATAGAAAACTTCTCAATTTTGAGTTTAAGTAAATGGATCAAGATCCAAACCCATTTTAATTGGAATGGGCCGAACTTAATCAGATAATACATACCCGATTCGATTCAGCTAGTTGGATTGCTCGGATCGGGTCGTTGTCTCCTCCTAAACTTTGGTCTCATTTGCTTCGTCTCCTTTTCTCTTTGAATTCCGCGCCGTTTCTTCTACTTCCCCAACTGCGCCAGACACCAGAAAATTTGTACACTTCGTCAAAAGTACAATGACTGACCTCTCCTGCAAAATGTGGAACACCAAAGGCCCTGCCTCTGTCTCCTTTGAAGTAAGAATTAGAATGCAGGTGCTGCTTCAACTTATTAGCAAGGGTAAAATCAGTTGCATTGGGGAAATTTGATTCCTCGTCCAGCAAAGAAAGTATTCCCAATGGTTTCTGCAAAATAAACACCAAAACAGAATAATAACATTCAGCTTTCAAATGGAAGGAAATATGAAAAGGAAATAAAAACTTTAGCAAGAACCGCATGCTATATACTATATATAGAAAAGAGTCCAGCAATTCCTTAGAAAACTTCCAAGTGAAGGTTGCTAACAAAGAACGTATTGAAGCAAATTACCTTTTCAAATAAGTCCAAGCACTCTTGGTTGTCTTCAAAATCAACTTTGGCCCAATCAATCCCATCCATCTCGTACTGCTGAAATAAAAAAAAAAAGGATGGGAAGTTGGTCAAAATAACAATTTGTGTGAAGGGAAACCACATCCAGAGATAAGAATTAACAACCAAGAACCACGTCATTTAGAACTGCAACTTCTGAAAAAAGACTAGCATGGCCAGCAATATAAGGCCGAGTATTTTAGTTACTTACCTCTTGCTCAAGTTTAAATAGATACCGGTTGAAATGTCCATGAATTCTCCCCAATCACCTTTACACACCATGAATTCTCCATGGCCTTTTGCAGCATTGGGCATGGACGTCATCGGGCAGATTCACCCGAAGGCTTCCAACGGACACCGTTTTATTTTGGTCGGTATAGACTATTTCACTAAATGGGTGGAGGCAGCGTCTTACGCCAACATCACAAGAGCCACAGTATGTAAATTCCTAAAGAAGAAGATCATTTATCGATACGGTTTGCCAGAAAGGGCCATCACCGACAATGCTTCCAATCTGAATAACAAAATGATGACGGACGTGTGCAACCAATTCAAGATAACACACCATAATTCCACAGTCTATCGTCCTAAAATGAATGGGGCAGTGGAAGCAGCAAACAAGAACATAAAGAAGATCGTAGCGAATACGACGGATACCTACAGTGATTGACACGAAAAGCTGCCATTTGTCATTTTCGCCTATAGGACGTCCATTCGCACGTCGACAGGGGCAACACCCTATTCCTTAGTGTATGGTACAGAAGTAGTACTCCCCATCGAGGTGGAGATTCCGTCACTCCGGGTCTTAAATGAAGTAAAATTGGAAGAATCCGAATGGGTGCAAGTCAGACTCGACTAGCTAAATCTCATTGAAGAAAAGAGACTAAAGGCCATTGGCCATGGTCAAATGTACCAAAAACGAATGATGCGGGCATACAACAAAAATGTGCGCCCAAGAGAATTCAGAGAGGGGGATCTGGTGCTCAAGAAAATCCTCCCAATTCAGAAAGATTCTCGAGGAAAGTGGATGCCCAACTAGGAAGAGCCATACGTGGTAAAAAAGGCCTTCTCAAGAGGAGCCTTAATCTTAACGAAAATGGATGGGGACGAGCTGAAAAGCCCCGTAAATTCTGATGTTGTTAAGAAAAACTACGTTTAAAAAAATGGAGAGCTCAGGGCGAAAACCGAAACAGGGCGTCTTGAAGCAAAGGAAGGATCCGAGTTGAAAACCCGTAAATGGCGGCTCGGATAAATTGAGAGGATGGATATCCGGAGAGAAGGGTCGTCCCCATGAACCCTGTGAAGAGGGAGCTTCAGGCAAGGATTCTACGACGGTTGACAGGATCATGTATCATTCATACTGAAGATAATGAGGGATCTTGTATTTCATGTTTGGCTTTTCCTTTTCCTCATGTGTGTCATGACTCTCTCAAAGTTGTTCCAAACCCATAATCGTAATAAAATCATATTTTTGAGCATCCATTCCCTGCCTTCTTGTTAATATCATGCAAATAAGCTAACATAGGCTTATGATAAACAAGAGATTTCTGAGCATTACTGTGATCTAACCTTAAAGATGCAGGCGATTAGAAAACGATGTTAGCCTTGCCCTCTAGCTGCTTACATAACGTCTGTTGACAAGGCAGGCAGAAGGCTTCAAGCACTAGGGTAGGATGACCAATGGCACACACCCTGCTTGTTTAAGAGAAAGCATTCGAGACAACGAGAGAGATCTCCCAGGTGAAAACCTGGAAGGGTACCTCAAAAAAATGAGGGACAAAAAACAAAAAGGAAAAAGAAAAAAAACAAAAACAAAAACAAAAACAAAAAAACAAAAAAGAAGGAAAGAAAAGAGAAAGAAGGAAAAAGAAAGAAAAAACAAGAAACCTCTAAAGCGAAAACCTGAAAGGGCACTTTAGAACCCCGAATCAGAAATTCAAAAAAAGAGAGAAAGGTTGGAATGGTTGAACCCGACAGTGAAATGGGGTATCGCCGCCAGAAGAAAAAGGAGAAAGCAAGCAACGTAAGGTCGAGATTGGCTGAGGACTAAAGCAGGCCCACCAAAATATTGACACTCATGCATCATGAATAGTTAGACATCCCTAGGATTAGGAGCATGTTAATTCATTTGTCATAGCATTTTGTCTTATTTTAGACAGGTATCTACAGATTCAAAGAGACATCGGTAGCCATCCTGGTGTGAATCCCAAATGTGAAGATAAAGGTTCTATATAGGAAAGGGCTTATATTTCCAAGCGCCTGCAGCGATAGGTTCTATATAGGAAGAATCCACCGCTCTAAGGTACCAGGAGCTGAAAGTTATGTATAGGAAGGGCTCGCAGCTCCGGGGTGAAGACTAGCAGTTCTATATAGGAAGAGCTCTCAGCCGAAAGAATTCACCCATGACACACAAGGTTTTATGTAGGGAAAACCTGTTGCGTTAAAAGCGAAGAGTCCTATATAGGAAGGGCTCCGAGCTTTACTGTCTTAGAGTGATAGATTTTATATAGGAAGAACTCATAGCTCCGAGATTTCAGAAGCTAAAAGTTCTATATAGGAAGGATTGGCGGCTCCCAGGTTTGAAGACTATCAGTTCTATACAGGAGGAACTCCAGTCAGAAGAACCCATCCGTGGCACAGAAGGTTTTATGTAGGAAAAACCAGCCGTGTTGAAGGCAAAGAGTTCTATATAGGAAGGACTCCAAGCCTTACCGTCTCAGAGTGAAAAGTTCTATATAAGAGGGACTCATAACTTGAGGCTTCACAGTGAAGGGTTCCATATAGGAAGAGCCTGTAGCTCCAAGATTGGAGGGGGAAGAAGTTATATAGGAAGGACTTACGAGCTCGAAGATTCAGCCGAGGAAAAGCGGAGAGTTCCAGAAGAACACGTGTTTCCAAAGCTACAAACAGGGAAGTCAGATAAAAATGAGTGCTTATGAATCTTTGTTTTGTTCCCATTCCACGAGAACAAGCAAAGAGGGACAACTGTAATCACTCATTTTTATCTGATTTGTAAATATTGTGCTAATATATAATTAATATTATTGTTGCACGAGTGTTAGTAAGATAAAAATGTATAGGTGTGATATCTGTGAGTGCATATATATGTATGTATTAGTAATTATTTATATGTATGCTCGTATGTTACATGTTTGAATATTTGATTAATTTGCATGTATGCTGTGTGTATATATAATGTATATATCTGCATGAGTTGGTGTGTGAGTATATATATATTGGTATACGTATGTGTCCGTATGTATATGTATGCATGCTTGTATGTCATTAAATGTTAGTGTTTTGCATGTACACGTATTGTATGTACGTGTGTGTGTGTTTGTATTATTATTATTATTAATATTATCATTATTAATGGACTAATTTAAAATGAAACCCATAAATTATAAACCAAAAAAAAAAAAAAGGTCCAATCCTTATACAAATATAAGACCCAAGAATATTTACATAGCCCATCTCGGCCAAGTCCAAACCCGTTTAATTAACTAAACTCTAATCCCTATATTCTTTTACGCAGCTAATCAAGAGCCGTTGGATCAATTTTTGATCCAACGGTCGTGATTGAAGAAGAGCGTCCTTCTGCTTACCGCGTGGGTACACGCTCGGGACTAATTTAAAATATTCTCTAGATTTGCATTTAGCAGCATCTTTGATAGATTTTCATGCAGATGTCTCTCTCAAATGCAACGCACCACCATTTATTACAAAATTTGTCTGCAATCTTAATGATTGGGTAGGTTTACTTGCACAGTCTTTCAACTATAAAACCTATTAATATGTCGTGGAAAGCAACTAATGTCCACAAAATTACTTGGGGTCGTTTTTTATTGCGTTTAGCAACTTCAAATTACTTTTTTAAGTAATTTTTTTGTTAAATAAACAAATGATTTGATGTTGAATTAGTATTTGTCCACTTAATTTAGTACTTAAACGGACGTTTGCTCACATCTGAAAAATCTAATGTATGCATAAACGGACGTTGCAGCCAATAGTTTCACCTCGACAATGACAAACGAAACTTTAATTTGACACCGACCACTAAGTTTTTCTGTGCTTCAAGTTTTCGTAACAACAAAAATTATGTACTACATTTTTATTTCGTAAAATAGTGTAGCGATGTTTTTTTCTTGCTAAAAATGTTTTGTTATTTTGTTTTGAAAATAATGTTTTCCGCGTGGGATTTTATAAAACTCATATTTATTTAAAAATGGAGTCGCCACCGGCCACTCAAGGTGGACCGGACACCGTAAAAAACCAGAGATTTCAAAATGTCGGGTTCGGGAGTCGGTTACGGATGGGGAAGGATTAGCACCCCCACACCGCCCAAAATTGGTACTTTAATAATTACCGCTTTATTAATATTAAACTTTCCGGATTAAAGTGACGATTAGATTAAAATTCGGTTATAAATGTGAGTAGATTTTAAAGGCTCCGTTATTCGAGAGTAAACGCCCAACCACTATCACTACGCCTGATACTGGCCCCGTTTAGGCTCGATTAAAAGGGCACCGCATTGACAAAATATATGTTCGTTATGCAAACTTAAAAAACATGACAAATATAAATAAATACCTTGCGATAAAAAATATAAATAAATACTAACACAACATAAATAAAATATTAATCTAAAACATACATACATAACTATTAATTTAACACATAAATAAAAACCTATCTAACATAAATAAAATAATAATCTAAAACATACATACATAACTATTAATTTAACACATAAATAAAAACCTATCTAACATAAATAAAATAATAATCTAAAACATACATACATATATATTAATCTAACTTATAAATAAAAACAAATCTAACATAAATAAAACATTAATCTGAAACATACATACTACCTCTACATATAATATAAACATGATACGATTTTTTTATGTATTATATAAAAAATACATAATAGCAAAATACACAAATGATATATATAATATGCAACATAAATGATATTTACGTGTATATAGCAAACATAATAAAGGGACTAAAATGTATGAAACAAAAATAAAGATGCTAAAAATAAAAAGGAACATAAATAAAAGGCATGAAATTAAATAACTATAAAATGGCTAAAATCTGGAAAAGGACTAAATTGAAAAAGACGGAAAATAAGAGGGAAAAAGGGTAAATAAACGTGAAAAAGACAGAAATAAAAGTTCAGGGACCAAAGGCATGATTATTCCAGGACAGAAATGAAAATGAGAAAGAAAGGGAGGGACCAATGACGTAAATTTCCCATTAAAAAGACGCGGATCCTCTCCGGGTATCCGGATCACCGCGGTTCGGGTCGCTTCAAAACGACGCCGTTTTGAGTTTAGCCCATTTAAACACCCCAAGTGTTATTATTTCTTTTATAACCGGTAAAAAATAAACCTAACCCTAAGATTAAGCTCTCTCAGTCTCCTTCTCTCAACCCAGACTCACGGCGGCCGCTTCTCAGCTTCCAGACAGCCGTTCATCGGCCCACGACCTCACGGCAACGACCGAGCAACCAGGCAAGCTTCTAACCTTTTTATTTCGATTCGAAACGAAAATAAAAACAACAAAAAACCTTAATTTTTGAAACTAAAAAAGATTTTTGATTTTGATTTAAAAACTTACAATCTTTCCTAGATTACAAGATTCTTGATCTCGAAAGTCCCTACTTCTCTGTGTTTTTTTCCGAAGTCCCTATGATTTTTTTTAGATCTCCACGAAATCCCCCCTTTTTCTTTTATTACATTTTTGGTTTCTTATATCCGGTTCCAAACTAACAAATCCCTTTTTTTAATTGCTGCAGATCTGGTATGATGGAGATAATCCGGATTTTGGGGAAATGGGTCTGAGATAGGGTATGGTTGAAGGTATGGGTTCGGCCAGAGGGTAGTTCAGATTTTGATTTTGATTATATTTTTAGATTTTCTGGATTTTGTATAGATTTTAGGGATTGGGATTTTATTTGGGGTTTGTTTTGGTTGCCGGTGAAGAGGTGGCCGGAGCATGGTGGCGGCAGTAGAGGAGGGTGGCGGCGGCAGTGGAGGGTATAAGGATTAGGATTAGGTTAATTAGGGTAAAGGTCATTTTGGTAATTTCATATTTGGGTCGAGTTAGGTTATGGATCCGGGTCGGGTCGAGTCTGAACCGGGTTTGATTTGAGTAAAACAGGTTATTACAAATAGGTTCCATGAAAGAAGAATAGGCCTCGACAATCTTAATATTAAATGATGGTTACATAATCAGTAACTTATAATATCAAGTAATTTTTGTTTTATTTTCGATAAAATTATTGAGATTATAGCTATACGATAATATATATTATATTTTAAAATCTACAACTATAATAATAATTATAGTTAATATATTTATACAACAATAACTATTATCATATAATACAGGGACAAAACTATAATTACAATTAGTACATCAGTAAAATTACGATCGAATCATTCGAATATAAAAATGAAGGAACTAATGAATATGGACCTAGATCAAAATCACTCTAAATAATTCTACACATAGTGAAACTTAAACCATAACAAATCTAAGTAGTAGTCTATGTCCAAGTAATGGATAGGCTTGGGAAGACTAGAGCGCCAACTCTAGACCCTAAGGAGCACACACTACAAACAGGATAATGGTAACCCACCGATTAATTATTTTTTTATAAATTTTATAGTAATAGAAATACATGACAGCCGAATCTCAAAGTGCACAATCGATAGTGGACACAAATCATAAAAATTATAAAATTTTAGAGTGAGCATAAATCATAAAATTTAAGGACTAATTTATAAAAAGTAAAAAAATTAAAAAGTTCAGATGGACACAGAATCACTCAAGCATATACGTGGATTCGCCACCGAGTACAACTCTCTATTGTCCCAATGCGTGCATTGAGAGGAAGTTTTTCAAGTTCCTTGAGAGTAATTGGATATTTCTAGGGATGAACCGAGGGTGCTAGGATGTAGTCCCTCTCCTAGAGATTTTAAATTTTCATATGTTCTTTGTATTTTATATTGATGATCTAATCTCGCACCCTTAAAATTTAAAATTCACTTATAATTTTACTAAATATAGAAGTTGCTGAATCTCACGTTCAAAATCAAAACCCCTGAGCATTTGAAACCACTTTTTTGAGCCACATAATGTAAGAGGGGCTGCTATATAATTATGGATCACTAACCCCTCATTTGTACATGGATACACAGTAACTGTACAAGGTGAACACCTTGACTGAGTCGGGTTGAGTTTGCCACGAACGAGTTTATGGGTTACAACTTTATGGTTTTCTCTTTATTTGGTAGAGTCATGTGGTTGGACAAAGCTTAAATCACTGAACATAATGGAAGGCAATGTGATATTTCTGACATACTCACAGGGGTATGCCCCAAAAGCAGTTATATTGATACCTACCTTCAATCCAACTCCTTTCTGTTATATATTAAAGTATCTGCCATTCTTACCGACATTCAGTTGGTTTAATAAAATGAGACACTATATTCTTCAAGCAAGATTAAATATTAAAATCCTAACATTGTAAATGGAACAGTAAGGTTGGGACTTGGGACGGTCGTTCTCATAATGGACCTCTCTGTAGTACCCTATCTGGATTAATCAATCAATAGGTTAAAAATCGACAATTAAACCCCCCAAAAATATCTGCCATTTTTACCAACATTCAGTTGGTTTAGTAGAATGGGACACTAGATCCCTTAAGCAATATCAGATGTTCAAATCTTGACGTTGTAAATAGAGCAGTTGAGTTGAAACGGTCGTTCCTATAATGAACTTCTTTGTAGTACCTGATCTGAATTAATCAATCAATAGGTTGGAAATCATAAACCCGCCAAAAAAATCTGCCATTGTTTATCCGCTTCTTGTCTTCGTTCTTTCTTCAGTTTCTCCCCAAGTTAATGGGTATTCTCATAATATTTTACTACTATTTCTCATAATATATACAGTAAATAGAGACGATGAATTTAGTGATCTTCTGTGAATTAGAAAACTTGGAGCTCTGTTTTTCATTATTCTGTAAGTAAATTTGTTCGAGACAACTTTTTTATACATATTGTAATGTCTAAACTACTCGTAACTCTTAAATCAGAGATGATTGTATTTAATTATATTCAAATTTACCTTTAATTAATACTCGATTGACATATTTTTTATTTTTTAATAGTTTAAAGGTAATTACAAGGTAATATATGTTTATAGATATTCTTAACCCTTTGACAATGCGCATACACCATGTAAACATAGCGATTTGAACTCGTATCCTAAAATGAACATCATCCGCTTTTCCATTGGGACAGTTGTTGGGTTCTACTCGATTGACATAATTAAGTATTGATATTTTAAAAAAAATCTAACATATTTGTGTTGAGTATATATTTTTTCATCTTACCCTTAGACCGTTCATGAGTAACATGATATATTCATGGAAAGTTAAATGGCTATTTATTTTGTTGCATGTCTTTATTGCCATGTTGTAATCACTCATTTTTTCCGGGTTGTAAATATTACAGTATAATAAGTAATTGTATTATTTATTAAATATGTATGCATTAATGTCTATATGTACGTGTGATAATATGTATATGTGCGTCCATGTGTTAGTGTCGTATATAAGTGCATATGGTTGTTAATATTATATATGTTGATGTGTACGTATAAATATTATCATTAGTTATTCATGCATTATATGTTTGTATAGATGTATGAGTGTATTACGTATGTACCATATGTTTGCATATGTTAATTTGTATGTTTGTGTATGTAAGCATATATTTATTATTATTATTATAGATATTAATATATTATTATTAATATATATAAGCAGATCATATTATAAAAAAGCCCAAATGTTAGTAAGAGTCCAGTCCATTTACATTTGCAAAGCCCAAAACAAATAATAAATACATATAAAACTCAAATGAATTACATAGGCCTGTTTAGCCCAATCTACATAAAAAAAACCCTAATAATATTAGAAACCTTATCTAATATTTGCCCTTATTTTGCGCAGCCAACTAGGAGCTGTTGGATCAGATTTTAATATGACGGCTATGATCAATCCAATACACCCCTTCATCTGGCGCGTATGATACACGCGAGGGCTTTTCACTTCTCACTAGCGCGTGCAACTCCACATTCCACGCGTCACGATCCGAGGCGGTCACGTCATCCTCCAGAATGCATCAGGGCCGTCGATCTTCTAATAATCCTAGCCGTTGGATCAAAATGAACATGGCCAAGATAACCTGTTAATCTTCCTGCCACGTGGACGTCTCGCCGGATTTTCCGCCACTGCCACCGTACGATCCCTCACCGGCCGTACCAACCAAGACATGCCAAAAACGGAGAAAGTCAGATCAAAGTATTGGGCAATGGCATCAACAGTAGATTAGGTTATATTTTTATATGATGCATGTACCATAACCGGATTATATATATGAACCAAACACCATTGTACTCAAGTTATCAGGATGAAATAAACAACAAAAAAAGATTTTTCAGAGGTAAATTTTTCTTCCTTTTTAGTTTCGAATAAAAGCAAAATAAAAAAAAACACAACAAGGGTTTCGAGTGTTATACCTTTCTGGACACCGAACCGTCGCCGTGCATGGCAGTCAAGGATGGTGCCGCCGATGAACGACACTACTGTTTTTCATCTTCTCCCTTTCTCGTTTTGGTAAAAAAAATATTTTGGTTTAAAAATAATATAACAACAAAGCTAATATAAAGTTTGGGGGTCACTTTTTTAGATCTAAATAAATATAAGGTTCGATTTTGAAAAGAGGGGCCAGATTTGAGTTTTGGGTGAGACAAGGGAGTTCTTTTCGGGTTTTTTTTATTTACCGGCGCTGGTACGGTGGCTGGTGCGGTGTCAGGTGGCGGAGGGTGCAGCGGTTCATGGCCGGCATCTGGGATATTGGGTCTTTTCTGGAAAATGGCTTGAGTGTTGGAGAAGGTTTGGGATTTTAGATTCGAAATACAGGGGATTTTGGGTTACTGAAAATAGGGTTTTTTAAAAAAAATAAGGGGAAAGGTTCGAATTTTGGCTGGTGGGTGCTGTTTATAGAGTTTTAATCTTTTAAAATTGGTCTAATTATCGCATAAGGACCTTCATCTTTTGCAATTTTTTACTTTGAGTCTTCCCCTTGGTCCAATTGCAATCCCAGTCCTTTTTTATTTCTTCCAATCTCGTCCCTGGATTTGATTAAATCATAATTTTAATGGTGAAATCACGCATTTAGTCCCTCTGCTCCTTTGAGTTTTTCATCTTTGGTCTGTCGCATGGGTTTTTTATAGCTTTAATCCTTTTGAGTTTGGTTCAGTTTATAGTTTAGTCCTCGAATGTCTGTTTTTATTATTTTATTTCGAGTCTTATGATTTTGTTTTTATTTCATTTCAGTCCTTTATTTCATGTTCCTTTTTTTCTATGCATTTTAAATAGCCATGTTTTTATGTTTCTTTTCTATTGTCTTAGCATGATTTGTGAGGTTCTTCATATATGTATTATATATATTTTTGTTGCCTCTTTATATCATTAATTTTTATGTGCATTTATTTATGTTTTTATAACATGTGTATTATTATGCTAATATGTCATTTAGTTTGTTTATCCATGACATATATATGTTTTAGCATGTTTATTTTATTCTTCATGTTTATTCTATATGTTGTTTTTTAGTATGTGTATTTATGTTTTTATGGATATTACCATGCTAATATATCATATAGTTTTTGTTTGTTCATGTGTTTATATGTTTAGCATGTATATTACGATCATTGTACATTTTAGGTTATATGTTAGTGTGGTGCCCTTTGCTACATGTAATATCATGATATGCTTTTAATGTATGCATATAATTTGTGTCATATGTTAAGTATCAAGTATTAGTTTCTTTATGCTAGCATGTTGCTTTGATTTGTTAGTTTAGCATCATATTTTATCTATGTCATGCATATGATGCATTGTGGTTTTTTAATATACTTTAACATGTATATATGTGATTAATTGATTCTTGAGGCATGTTTTTTTCTTACCATGTTTATATGTTTATGTTTATATTTATGTTTAAAATTGATTCTCGTGACATGTCCTTTTTATGATCATACATTTTGTCAAATGTCATGTTAATTTAGATATGTTTTTTTATAATATGTTTGTTAAGGTTGCATAACGGATATTATTTGTCAATGCGGTGCCCTTTTATTCGAGCGTAAACGTGGCTAGAATCAAGCGCAGTGATGGTGGTTTATTGGTTTATTCTCGAATAACGGGGCCCTTAAAATTTACTCGCACTTATAACCAAATTTTAATTTAATAGACACTTTAATTCGGAAAGTTTAATATTAACAAACCGGTAATTATTAAAGTACCAATTTTGGACGGTATGGGGTGCTAATCCTTCCCCATCCGTAATCGACTCCCGAACCCAACATTTTTAAAATCTCTAATTTTATGGTGTCCGGCCTACCTTAGTTGTCGGTGGCGACTTCATTTTTAAACAATACACGATTTTTTCCAAAATCCTACGAAAGACTATTTTTAAAATACCCAAAAAAACCCCAAAAATAAACACCCCAAACACTTTAAAATGATCTTCCTCTCTTTTTTAGCGAAACCCTCGTTGGGAAGGGATCGCTACACATGGCCATGCCTATGTATCTGTCATTTCATTATAACTTTATGAAGATTTTTAAGAGCTAAATTAAGCTGCTTCTTTTTTTTCAACTTTAGTATTTTTACCCATAATTTTAATTGGTGAATATATTAATATATTGTGCATAATTACATGTCAATAAATCAAATAATAATATATTATTATTTTATTTATTGACTATGCATAAAAACATACACGGATTATTATTATACCTAACGGTTTGACCGATTTAGACTGATTTACAAAATGAATCATCAAACTGTTGTGGCCAAAAGGAAAATCCCAAATTAAGCTCAGCTGTTAGTTCATTATGTCTGATTAATGATAGTTGAAATAGCTGAAGTAATTGCATTTCCACATCAATAATTTTGTCTAAACTACCACTGGATCTATCTTCTGGTTCGGTCATTTCCTAACAAATTGCACTGTTGTCGTAAGCATGCGGATGTTTTCATGGCACAAACATGTTTTTACTTAATAATTGTTTTTCGACTCTAATTATCAGTTGATCTAAAATGATAAAATGTTATATTCTTTTAAAATAATAATAACTGAATTTCATTAATAAAAATAATGGAATGAATCAGAATTACAATGCACCCAAACATAGAGAGAAAAATAGGAGTCATAATCACAAAATATCATACATAAAACAAAAATATTAAACCCAACAATACGAAGAAAAACGAAACCTTCACTTGATAAAAACTCATTGTCTTTGTCGAACGAGACGCTTTATGAAGTGATAAGGGAGTGGTGAGCGAACCAAACTATCTGACAGACTGTTTCGCTACACAATTTCGATTATATCGACAAACAATCTTTTACCCAAAAGGAGATCTGACTATACGTGACCACAGACAAACCAATCAGAAAACAAAAATTGTGAGGGTCTTTGTGTGAGCACCAAAACAACCACAAAAGTATACGAAAACCATACCAAAAGTCATAAGGAACGTACTACAAGAGCAGAGAAAAAACGTACCACAAGGACATATTCTTATTTAAAATTGAAAAAAACTAAAGAAAAAAAAAACAAAAGACATAGTTTGAAAAAACAAGAGAAACAATAAACACCAATGGTCGACAATGAATATTAAAATTAGTGTCTTCGTCTAAATAAAAATTAAAAAAAAAAAGAAAACGACACAAAAATAATGAGAAAAAACTTAGATTTGGAAAGAGAAAGGCGGAGAAATTAAAATGTTATATTTTTAAAAATATTATCTAAAATTTGAATTTAGAAATTGTGAAGTATGTTGAGAGTTGTTCATATTAATTTTTGTTATATTTGTATCTGAATTAATCGATTAATAAAATAAGTATCAATAATTATATTAAAAAAGTTATTCCCAGCAACTATTGGGCCTGGTTTAAACCCTAGAATTGATATTGGTCACTTTTGAACATTTTTTTTTGAACATTGGTCACTTTTAAACTTTGGGTTTAGGGTTTATTGGGTTCCCAATGGAATGAACCAGATTAAAGATTGTATTTAACCCTCAATAAGGTAGTTTGAATTTGGACTTTCTGGCCCATTTTCAGTTCGAAGGTTGGTTCGGCGGCTCCCCTCCTGTTTATCTCTAAAAAAAGTCCTAGGGTTTATAAGTTGAATCCTCCAATTTCTGATAATTCTCTTCTTTTTCAGTTGTCTGATCTCTGAAATCCCAAAGACATGGCAAAAAGCAGGAACAAGAAGAAGCGAAGCGGCGTCGTTTCAATGGACGTCAACGAAGGAATCGTTCCTGAGCTTCCTTCAAGGTAACTTTATTCTTTTATGTTAAAAAGTTCAATCTTTAAAGGATAATAAAGAACCAAAAGTAACTTCAATTCAGAATTTAACAATTTTTTCTTATTCTGCCTCTTATAAAAGGTTGAATTTATGTAAA
This sequence comes from Hibiscus mutabilis, assembly GCA_019671005.1. NCBI lineage: Eukaryota > Viridiplantae > Streptophyta > Magnoliopsida > Malvales > Malvaceae > Hibiscus > Hibiscus mutabilis. Next base: position 37,407,495 of record CM033742.1, read on the forward strand.
CTTTGGTTTATTTGCAGCAATGGATACTTCAGAGACTGGAATTCCAAAACCTGGTTCTGCTACTCCAAAACTGTAGGTGTTACTTTAATATACTCTAATTTCGACGAAAAAAAATAACATTTAATGAATTAATGAATCAATGGTTAAAGTATTTGTTTCTCACACACGCATATATAGTATAGATATAGGCTTGTGTATATGCAAGATTGGGATTCTAGATGGAGTGTTTTAGTTGTAATTGGTTGAAAGTTCTGTTAATTTGATCTGATAGTATCTTTGGTGATAGTATGATTTGATGGTAAATGCCATTGTTTAGCAAAATTCTGGACCGAAAACGAGGTTGCGAAGTTAATTCTATATTGATTCCTTTTTGTTGTGTTGCTTGATGAGTATTTTTATTAATGATCTCTGGAGTTTGTTTGGTATTTAGAATTGTTAGATTAGTATCCGATCAGCCGATAAATTGAAGACTGGAAAGTGACTTATTTAGGTTCGGGTATTTGCATTTCCGAGTTTAGCAGGGATTGTTAGTTGGTTAATGGTGACATTGTGTTGTGTAGATGCTTGAACTTGCTTTTCTTGGGCTGTTTGTAAGTTTTACGGGTCTAATCTTCTCGTCTTGCAAGCTTGTTTTGCATTATTGTGATTCTCGGTGTTCGAGGCTTTCTATAGTTTTGTTTTTAGTATTAGTGTTGTTTTTCTACACAATGAAACTCACCATAACATAGCTTTGTTCGCGTGGAAAAGATTCTGGCCACATTGCCTATGCCTCTTAATTGGATATTGATATTCGAAATGATTTTCTTGGCGTTCATTAATGGGTTTTTATTAGATATTGAAGAATGTAACATAACGTTTATGCACGTACAAATGAGCCCAAACCCCGGGGCTGTTGCTGTCTCTGAACACATATGTTTAAAAAGCCTTTGTCAGAATGCATCTTCCTTTAAACTTCATTATATCGTATTATTGTTAATCTATGTATTGTTTTTTCCACAAACCCCTAACCATGTACCTATCTCGAAACAGAAAGATGAAGAAGGGAAGACCGATGAAGAGATCGAAAAATGTTCGTAAGGCAAAGGCTACGGAAAAAGCTATTGCTAAGAATGAGAAGTACGCTGAGAAAAGCTCGAAGATCAAAAGTAAGAAATCGAGAATTCAATCAGCTAAAGTGCTATATGACTGAGTATTTTGAAGAATTTTATTGCCAGATGATCTTCATTGATGTCTTTTCTAATCTCGGATGATTTTTTTATTAATTTAGCAGAGCTTAGGTTCATGTATAATAGTTACAAGTTTTGCAATCACAAACTGGTTGTGCTTAGCAATAGAAAAATGTTTGGAAATCCATAGTTTTCGTCATACTCATCGGTTTGAGTTTGGATTTGTTTGTTGAATTATTCAACATATCAAAGATCTATATATTGTTTACACGAACATTGTGTAGCGGACACATGTACTGAGTAGTCATCCGGTCCCACTGGACTGGTTGACGACTTTTGATTTGCCCAAAGCCTCCCAGAAACAAAGATCAGATTCCTCCTTACTAAAACTTGTTTGGTTTTCGAGAAAAGTCCAATGATTTTGTGTAAGGCTGGGGAATTTGCATCTCTATCCTGACACAAGGGCCAAGTTAGGTCATTGATTGGTCAGGAAATGGACACGTATTTCATTCTGGGTCCTTCATACTTTTATTTTTTCTTCATGCTGCTTATTTCGCATACTAATAATACAGATTTTTTGCATGTTAATTTCTATTGCTAATTAGGTTTTCAAAGTATTTGTTCACTTATAGGGAGGAGGAATACTGGATTGATTAGAAATTTGATAATATTATAAATTGTTTGTTATTATAATAATAATAATTTCGAGAAATTTGCAATGTTAAAATACAGAGTCTTGCTACACTGACACAAAATCGATCGAGCATTTGCAATGTCCGTCACATTCTTGATCTTCATCTACAACATGACCATCCTCTTCACTGCAGTTATCTCCGAGCGTAAGATATCTATCTATCTATATATATAGATAGATATAGATATGCATACGTTGCAAGATTTCTGGGGAAAAGAAGTAACGAAATAGTCTTATGCAAAAATATATTGGAGCACTGGCAAACTAACAATCTAACATGAAAAATACGAGAAAAAGATTTTGTTCACTTGCTAGGGTACCGGAACTCGAAGTAATGCATTTATTTTAGGTTCTTTACCGTCTATGCTAGCTCTCAATCCGCATCTTTTACTTCTGCTTCAACATCAACAACTGCCCCCGAAGAACCGTTTCCTGCACAAACCATGTGAGATACTCGGAATTAATGGATCGGTGAACTTAAACTAACATCCTTATCTGACGATTGATGTTTATAAACCTCTACGAAAGATTTATGTTCAATATGTATGTATGATTTTAAATGCACAACATAACGCACTTTTTCAGAACCAGTTTTGAATGACTTGAAAACAGTTCAGGTTGATTATGTTGGATAAAATGAAACTTGACTAACTCGAAAATATACTAATCTGGTTATAGTATCGTGGCACATGACAGTTAATACTAAATCCTGTAAGAAAATAATTCCAAAACCCAAAAATATCAGGTGCTAAAGAGGGCACCTTTCTTGAAACCAGGAGAGAAGCCGTTGAATGCTTGTTTTGCTTTCGAGGCTTCGTTGGAGAACTTTACAGGTTCCTTGACAAATTTGTCGTCTACCACTACAATTAAATCAACTAGTCAATAAGACATGAAAAGCTAGTGAATCCGACTCAAAGTAATAATGAAATTGCCATAAGGTAGTCCAGATAGCTATCAGCCGGAGTATCGTGCCTACTCAATGGAGACATTTTCATGAGTCTAAAGATGAAGATTGTATCAATGGACATAAATAGATTCACCGGAAAATGGTTGACTGCAGTAAGGGCACAGCTGCAACTCATCATTTAGAAAAGACCTAAGAAATTGTCATTACCGACCGTGTCAGAATAATTACAAATTCTTCTTATAAAAGTCCATAAGTTGGCTAAGTGGTGTTTCTAGCGCTTACTTGAAAATCTGAAAATCATTTCCACAGTTTGGGCACTGCAATCATATACAATATTATTAAAAGTTGGTCAGCGGCAGATGAAGTTTCATATATTTATTCACATTATAAAGAACAAGTAAAACACAGCCGCATCTCGGAAAACAATACAGGAAGATATTGGATACTTATAAGGACACGCAAGGAGTGTTTAATGTAAACATCAGAATAGCATATACATGAACAGTCAGACAACAAGGCTCTGGTAATTTCACAGCCGCATCTCGGAAAATAAAACAGGAACATATTTGATTCTTAGAAGCACATGCAAGGAGTGTTTAATTTAAACATAAGAATGGCATATACATGAGCAGTCAGACAGGACTCTGGCAAATTCACAGCATCTCGGAAAATAAAACAGGAACATATTTGATTCTTAGAAGCACAGGCAAGGAGTGTTCAATGTAAACATCAAAGTAGCATATACATGAACGGCCAGATGACGGCTCTCGCATTTAAGGGTTTAAGTGGGTCAAATCGAAGTTTTCCCCTCATTACCCGGTTTAGTATGATTTTATAAGCAACATTAAGTACCAAGTTTGTCATGTTTCATACACCCTTGAAGCATTATTTTCCACAATATTTTGTATACACATAAACCCGTAAGCACACGAGCGCTTCAAACTAACAAGTTCAGACCATTCTTTCAATAACAAGCCTATCCAGAAAATTTCAAAAACACGAAACCGAAGATCGGAACAGCTGCTGAAGTTACCAACCACATTGACTAAAATATGCAACTAGAAGACTTCAAGCATTTCTTTGAACAAGGAACATACATAAAAGCAGAACAAGGAATCAAAAGTTAAAGAAGCCTTACACTGCTTTGAACAATATCCCGTCCCGCCCACCAAAGGAAGGCCCCCACGCCAACGATAGGAACGAGCACTGCAATGAGCTGGAGATGACAACACAGGCAATTAGATGCAACTATATGAACTAATATCAATTTTGAAAGGGTACTCTGCTTGAGATGGTTTCACAAAACAAAAAAGGTGTCACACAACACACCAGCTATGCTATGCTACCATTTTTCAGAACAAAGAAAACACGGTATATAAGAATAACATCTGATGTCACATAGTTAACTAGCACTCATTCTTTCATTGATCTCAAATGAAACACTGCACCAAAATTTAAAAGGAAAACAAAAACTATCTTAATTCACCCAATACTAGTAAACAGTAAGTTAAGCCTTTGCTTTAAGCCTAGAAAATGGAAGAGCAAAACAAACCAAGGTGGGGAACCACGGTTAGTTCTCATCATAAACCCTAACTATATCTACTGGATACTTATAATCCATGTTTTAAAAGACAGTAGAAAGCTAAACTTTACATGCATACATATGAAAAGGAGAAGGGATTAGTACCCAAATAGAGAAATAGCATCTAAAACCCAGCCAAGCTGACCAGTCACCGAAAGATAAGTCAACCCAATAGCCAAAGCAATATTTCCCAGAAGCCTAGCAGTGTCGCTATTAATTTTCCCACCACCACCGTCACTACCGCCGCCGCCGCCATCATTAAATCCAAAGCCTTGATTAAACATCACCAAAACCACTCTTCTCTTCCTCTTCCACCCTTCTTCTTTCCAAAAAATCCCATCTTTGTACCTACAAACTTCACCAAAACTCCATCTTTGCCTCCCCAAAGCTCCCAACTTGAACCTTTTTGGCTGCAGAGAAGCAGCTCTGGGACTTTTTATTGAGAAACAGCAAATGGGTTTTTCGTAAAACTCTTCATTTAATGAACTGAAGGGTGAGAACTTGAAGGTGAATTGCAGAATTGTTGTCATTGGCTAAGTTCTAGGAAAGCATTGATTTTGGATTGTGTACTGATAATTTCATGGCTTATATAGTAGTGGAAATAGTTTCCAAATCCAACTAGATTTTTCCTTTTTTATTTCTTGGACTATTTACATCCTTTTGAAAGCGGGAATTTAGGGGAAAATGGTGGTTTAGAAGAAAAATTTTTTGAAAAAAAGGGTGTGTGGAAAAAAGTTTAGGAATTTATGGTATTTTTTATGGTGTCAGAAAGAATGTTTTTTGTAGGAGGTATTTTTGGTCTAAAAAATATTAAAAAAATAGAGAACGCCTCTTACAAGAGACGTTTTCGGCCGACACTGTAAAAAATACTATGAATTTTAAAATATTCTTTAATATACTCTATATATTAAATATTCATCTTTAAACACTCCATCTATCCAAAAAAAACCCTTTGAAAGTGTGCCACGTATGTGCTCTATGTTGATATCATCTTTTTTTCTTGTTCGAACAAAAAATGTCTGATGTTTTGTGTTAATAATTAGCATATGACTTGTAGATTAATTTTAATTTGAATAAAATAAAATTATTAAAGTTGTTGTAATAAAAAAATATATTTATACTTCAATAAAATTTCTGTTTGAATTATTAAAGGTAAATTTACTTTTAAGTTATTTTTAATTTTAAAACTAGATCAATTAAACATTATCTTCAATTTATTTGGTTCAATTACTTTTTAAGTTTTAAAATTAGTTGAATCAAAATTTGAGTCAAATTACATTTTAAATCTCATAGTTTTGAAACTAGACAAGTTAAATCTTGATTTACTATTTTTTAATTTAAATATTTATATATCAATTCAAAAATTAAACATATTCAATTTAACCCCTATTTTTTTAATGGATGAATTAAGATGGACTCAACCCCCATTTTATCACATTTTATATTTGACCTCTATTTTATCCCTATTTATATTTTGGGTAATTATTTCGGCGGTAGAAACTGAAAGTTTTCACAAGCGCCTTAGTTTTAGGGTCTAAGGTTTTAGTTTAGGGTGTAAGGTTTAAGGGTTTAGGTGTAGGGGTTTAGAATTTTGGGATGGTGGTTAGAATTTAGGGTTATAATTTAAGGTTTATAAGTTAAAACCTAAATCCTAACCATATTACCCTAAAAACTAAACCCCAACCTCTCAACTCTAAATTCTAATCACTATCCCTAGATCCTAAACCTAAACCCCTAAACCTTACACCCTAAACTAAAACCCTAAACCCTAAAACTAAGGCACTTGAGAAAATTTTCAGTTTCCACAGCCAGTGTATTGAATATAAATTCATATATTTTACCGATTATTATCCTATATACTGGCGGTAGAAACTAAAAATTTCTATAAGTGCCTTAGTTTTAGGGTATATGGGCTTAGTTTAGGGTGTAAAATTTAGGGGTTTAGGTGTAGGGATTTAGAATTTAGAGATAGTGATTAAAATTTAGAGTTTAGGGTTAAAATTTAGGGTTTAGAGTTTAGTTTTTAGGGTAATATGGTGATGATTTAAATTTTAATTTATAAACCTTAAATTATAACCCTAAACTATTAATTTCAACCACTATCTCTAAATTCAAAACCCATACACCTAAATCCCTAAACTATACACCATAAACTAAGTCCTTAAACCCTAAAACTAATACACTCAGTATATCAAATAATTACCCATATTTTACTCCTATAGTTTCATCGTCAGTCCATCATTGGAGTTAGCAGAATACTCGTTCAGTTAAGGAAAAAGAACTGTTTTTATATTGTGGTAATTTTTCCCATTCATAAATGGTATAATTTTTTTTATAAAAGCGTGTCTAATCTAAGGCTAAAATTTAAAATTAAAATCTCTAACCTAAACATTTAAACATTAAACCCTAAATTTCAAACCATTAACCATAAATCTATACCTTACAGTCAAAACCCTTAACCTTTAAACCATAAACTAAAATTCTAAACCCCTAAATTAACCTGCTTGTAAAAACTAAAATTTCCACGCCAATGTATAAGATGATAATCTTTTGGGTAAACTATACCACTAGTCACCGAACTATGGTTTCTTTCTTATTTTGGTCACCAAACTTTTTTTTTTGCAAAAACATCACTAACGTTATGTTTCCTTCCTATTTTGGTCACCAGCCATTAAAAACTTAACGATTTTGCTGACGTGGAATTTTATTTTATTTTTTAATTTTTCATGTCGTTTCTTCTCTCTCCTCGTAAGCAATATATGTTATTTTATAATCGGGTATAACGCTTAACCACCAAGCTAGGTTGGAAGTTTGTTAAATTCTAACCAAAATTATATTCATGTCATGTTTGAAAACTACTCTACTCATCTCCACCGTTTCTCTCCCTAGCTGGGTCGCTATTGTAGCAACCTCTAATGGACCAGGTGTAGCATTTTCTGGAGAAAAAAGCATTTTCTAGCGAAAGAAAAGAAAATTAACGGGCCACGCAATAAGTTTAAATATTAGACAAATTAGGTTTTGTCCCATGAATTTTGAGTTTATATATTTAATAACCTTCTATTTTTGAAATTCAACATTTTGACCCATGTTAATGTTCGATCTTGGTTCCGTCTCTGTCTTTGTAAACCTAAAAATCCATCAGCATCTCTACCATAATATAAAAAGGTGTCCTTTTAAGTTTCGAAATGCTTTATTTGGAAATTTCAAATCATAATGTAATAAGCAATGAAAATTTGTTGTTGAGGAAGGTAATTCAATCACTTGTTATGTAAAAAATAGAATTTAAATGAAAGAAAGAAAATAAGGAAGAAGTGGGTGGAAATAGAAATATTTGTACTGTGTCCTTGTTATTTTTAATGTATTTTATGTATTTAAAATTATATGTTTTAATGTTAATAATTTATTACATTCATGCATTAATGTTTTTATTTCATGTTGGTTTTCTTTCGCTAATTTGTCTAATATTTATGTCATATTTCTTTTTCCAGAAAATGCTGCATCTGGTCCATTAAAGGTTGCTACAATAGCGATCCAGCTGGGGAGTAGGGGTGTAAATGAGCCGAGTTGAGCTCCAGTAGTGCTTTAAGATTTCGAGTCGAGTAATTTTTAACGAGCCTGGGAAATCTGAGCTCGACTCGGCTCGTTAAGAACTCGAGTCGAGTTCGAGCTTGATTCGAGCCCAATCGAGTCAAGTGTTAACTGATCTTCGATCGTGTCGGACTTGAGTAGCTCGCCATCTGCCACGTCTCATTTAAAGCCCTATCAAGAAAAAAAACTTTTATACACAAGTTGTGTAAACTCAAGCTTGTTAATTTTAGGGTTTAGGGTGTTAGGTTAGGGTTTGAAGGTTTAGGTTGTTGGATTTAGATTTTTAGGGTTTAAGATTTATGTTTAAGGTTTATATTTTAGGGTTTTAAGTTTAGGAATTTAGATTTTAAATTATAAAAAATAAAAAATTTAGTATATTATATTTTCAAGTAGCTCGCTAGCTTTTCGAGGCGGGTATCAAGTAGCTCGGCTCGGCTCGTTAAGAACTCGAGTCGAGTCCAATCGAGCTGAGCTTTGACCGAGTCGAGCTCGAGTAACTCGCAATCTGTCTCGTCTCATTTACAGCCCTACTGGGGAGAGAAACGGTAGAGATGAGTGGAGTAGTTTTCAAACATGCAATAAATATAATTTTGGTTAGAATTTTACAAACTTCCAACCTAGCTTGGTGGTTAAGTGTTATACCCCTATTAAAGTGGTATTTGGTTTGAATCTCTCTTGTTGTGTAAGAAGCTTGATTTTTTATTCCTTTTATTCCACTAATAGGCAGTGACACGTGTCACCATTCTATTACTGTGAATACCATAAAAAAATAAAATAAAATTTCACATCAACAAAACCGTTAAGTTTTTAACAGCCAGTGACCAAAATAAGAAATAAACATAACGTTAGTGATATTTTTATAAAAAATATAGTTTAGTGACCAAAATAGGAAAGAAACCATAGTTCGGTGACTACTGGTGTAGTTTACCCTAATCTTTTTATTGAATAGGAGATAATAATCTTTTTATATAAATATATTAACGTCTTCCAATGTTTTATAAAAAAACCACCTTAGAAATTATTTTGAAAAAAATATTATTTTTTGAAATACTATTCTTAATTTAAAAGATAAATATACTTTCTTTTTCCACATAAGTCACGGTCTCATAATCTAATATTTTAAATGATCACATTGATGTGATACATCAGAATTTGCTGCCATTAAATAACTAGACTTGTTAAAGAAATTACAGAGATAACTCCATTGGATAGCGTCAGACTGAAGATATGAAGATCATATATTTGATCTACTTTCACAGCATTTTATTTCAATATTTTTAGACTACATAAATAGATCATTCTCTAATAAGATGTATTGAAACTTTTGAAAAAAATCATTTATCGAAATTTGATCTTACATTCATTGTTTTATAATCAAGCATACACGTACTCCGAAATGAACATTTAAAGTTTGTCCAGCATCCATGAGCCATAAACAGTGATCTCAGGAGGGTGTCACGAAATCATTAGTTACTTGTGTTCTTGTTCGGGGATGTATCCGTATAGCTCGAGTAGAGTGAGTCAAGATGCTCGTATAAACAAGGAATGACAGTAAAAATGGTGAAGAATGAAAAAGAATGCCTTATTACCTCAAAATTTCCGGATCGAACGAGCTTTAATTCTGTATCTAAGCAAAATTTTGGCAGTAAACTCTGCTGATAATGCCAACCAATGTACCAACACCGATGCCGAGCTTAGAAGACTACATGCCCTTTGATGAATATCAATGGAACACATTTGCCTCGTATTTTCTCAAGCTTCGGTTTTCATATCAGAGAGATTTCAGAACATCACCCAGAACTAGTCCCCATTGAGTCCAGTGGCTACCACCCTATGTACGAGTTGATTCAAGCAAAGTTATGATTCAGAACAGACACAAACATATTAACCGATAAATGCACTGTTTTCCATTGGGATAGCAAATATAACAGACCGGGCATGGCATTTCATTGGAATACAAACCTGGCAAAACACGGCATAAGGTTCTCTTAATGGTCCGTCGCATGAGAGTTCACTTGTACTCCCGTCGATGAAGGTTCCGTCAGCAAAAATAACCTGATAAAATATATGGACAATTCTATATAAGTAATACAAAAAGGAGAGGAAAAAAAACATAACTATTCCTTCAACGTGAAGAAAAACATAATTAGTCACCCATAATAGCCGTTGCCAAGAAAACAAATGGGTTTATACTGTTTCTCACAACAAGCAAGCTCCACGATCACCATGGCTGTCCCAAAACATCATACCACAGAACCCATCCCCCTTAAATACACCAATTTGATAACAATCTTCATCAACTTATAACCACCACAGTGACCCATTTATCAGCTTTGTAGCTAATATGGATAAAGTGCCAAAGTGTGTCGTTCATGCTTCAAGATAATTGTGGAAGCATGAGCGACACACTTCGACGAGCTGATAAATGAAATAATAAAAGACCGAAGTCAGAATTTTATCAAGCCCTAAAGGATTCGGTCTCCCTTTGATGCGCTGAGCTATCCAACATCATAGGTCGTTCCAAGAATAAAGGGAAGACAACTACTTCTAGCTTTCCCATTAACCGCTCGGAGACTCGATCATGAGCAAGGATTTATAACAGGCTGAGGTGTCGGAGGCCATGATAGAACTTGTTAGAGTTTTGTTATAACTCAGGATATCATAAAGGTGCAGAGAAATGTAGGAGAATGAATGATGATCTATTATTATTCTAGTAATCAGTAGTATTTAGACAATACGGGAGGCACTGACCTCCGACATTTCTGTACCTTTATGGTATCATAAGATATAAAAGATAAAGGTAGAGGTAAAATATGACCGGACCTCTGATGCATATCCTGGAGTTATACCAGCAATTGGCTTGGTGAATGAACCTACGGGGGAGCTTCTCTGTACAGCTTCGCAGAAAGCAAGGAGAAGTTCCCTACTTCCAAGCTGCACTGCCTGAAAAGAAGAGCAAAATGAATTTTTGTATGTTATCATCATTTTGTAGGGAAAAAATTGTAGAAAAAACTACAATATTAATGAACTGATCAGAGTGTAGAACCGTTTCTTAACACAATGATACTCTTATCATATAACATATCTACTATAGAAATGCAAAAAAATTGGGTAACAATGAACAGTCAGAAAGCAAACCTGTACTGTATCATTCCGGGGGGCTCGAGGAAGAGGCTGCACCTTATACCCTTTAGAAGCCATAACTTCAGCAACCAGAAAGGTTCCCTGGAAATAAAGAAGAATACATGTTTTTGATTGCCGCATAGAAGGGCCAAACGGAATAATAAAAAAAAAAGAAATTCATGGGCTAAGAACATGCTCAATGCACCTTAATTGCCTCACCAACCATTTGTGGTGCAAGAAACAAACCCTGGAAAAAGGCACGCATAATATCGCCAGGTGTTGAGCCACAGTCAACTCCTAGGCCTGGTGATGATAAACGAGCTGCTGCAGCATCTACCCATTTTTTACTACCGGCAACATATCCACCACATGGTGCAATGGTTCCACCAGGATTCTTTATCAAACTTCCGGCAATCAAATCTGCACACTGCCCCACCATTGAAAACTATTGTAACCCTTCTTCGGAAAAAAAAAGAAAAGAAATGAAATACTCCACCTACCACCATTGGAGGCTCAATGCTTTCCACAAATTCACCATAGCAATTATCCACCACGACCAAGCAGTTGGGGTTCTGCATCTGTTCAAACAAAAGAGAATTGATAGGGAACATTAACTGGGTGAAAGTATTACGATTTTCGAACTAAAAAGAAAACAGAAAATGATTGGAACTAAATAAGATGCTAATGTATAAAGAAATCTCAAGATAATATCCCATGTCTCCTTTTTCTAGGAATCTTCATTTTTCACCTTTCAGACAGGAGAATGATGAATAAGTACTTTAATGAACTAATATCAACATTCCATACAAAGCAAAACAATATAATTTGTCAGTATAAGTTGTAATGAGGTCATATCAAACCAAGACCCTTAGATTTTATTGCAGTAATTAGATCATTTCAATGACTCAATTCAATCGAGTTCCTATCATATTTGCGGAATATGAACGGTTTACCTTAATTATCTGTATTGCCCTCCCTATCTCTTTTACACTTAAACTCCGACGCCATGAGTAACCACATGATCTCTGTATGAGAGCACATTTTGTATGAGGTTTCAAAGCACTGGTGAGTGCATCCCAGTCAAGTCCACCATCTTCGGCTAGCTGTAAGAAGTAAGAGCATCAATTTCAGAGAACATTTATAACCAGAAACTGAAATTTATTCGGTATGGTTATTAGCAACATACAGGAAGTTCCCGATACATCACTCCAAAATCTTTCAGGGAGCCCACTCCATGAGAATCCCTCTTTCCAATAACTTCCTCTAAGGTGTCATAAGGTGCACCGGCCACTGCCAAAAGCTGACGATCAAATTAATTCTAGTTGAATAAAAGCTATTGAATATCGTATAACTACCAAGGTAGTGCGGAACAATCAACCAATATAGCTTACCTCATCCCCTGGCCTTAGAAAAGCAAAGAGTGCACAAGTGATAGCATGAGTACCTGAGAAGAAATGGTGGGCAAATGGCCAACAGGATTGATAAGAATAGTGGTGGTAACTATAAATAACTCATAAGTCATAATATCCATAGATTGAAGGCACATATAGCAAACCTGAGAACGCACCATTGCTGACTCAGCCCCAACAATCTCCGCAAATGCTTGGTCTAGTGCTTCTCGCCCACCAGCTTCATCATGACCATAGCCAGTACACCCAGCAAAGTGCTGGTTACAAGATATGCATGTCAATAAAAGCACCACGCCCTCCAGTATTATTAACCGATTAAAAATTGGATGGTTTCCTTTAGTGATATATATTATAACAGGCCATGCATAATTGCATATCCATACATGGATATACACTTGTATGTTCACAAAATGTATCCGTGTACAATGCCATAAGATACCTCAAAGATTCTAATAACATATTTAAGCAGGACATGGTTTCTCAACTTCAAATAAATGTGCAACCTACATGAGATCCAACCCTAGCATTTTGAAAAGCTTTAAGAACACGGGAGGAATTGCAAGCAACCAAATTATCGACGCCCCTAAATTCGGAGCACAGAGAATCTGCAGCTTTTGCAACCTGCAGTGCAGATAAATAAAACAACTCTAGGTGTTAACACTACCAATTTTAGTGTTCTACAGCATTCGAAACCTTAACCGGAGAAAGTCCACGAAAACTTCAGTGCTCGTAGCAAAATGAAATGGAATATACATCAATGCCAAGGGGTGACATTCCCAATCCATCTTTAAAAGCTTCATACAAATGCTAGGTTATATAGTTTTATAGCAACCAAAACAAGAAATTTAAGCTAACACTTCAATCTCTGTAAATACTTGAATATATATCTTATTAACTACTCAACAATGTACAAACTTTGTTCAATTCTCGAGAAAAAGTTGAGTTCACCACATACCCATGTTATCTCATAACCAGACTCAGAATTCAAAAGATTCAACCTTGCATTCTCTTTAAACTTTTACTTGAACTAAGTGTTTCAGTTTAAACCAGGAAGAAATTTCCTTCAAAGTCCATATCAATTAACCAAGAAGCACAAACTTGGCCCGATAATGAATTCCCAATAAAAAACAAAATTTTCTGACTGTTTCCTAGGAAAACCGAGCCTCAACAAAGTTTCTACCTTTCTCACTAAACCAGCAAAGAAATTTATCATTTTATAAGTTCACATAACAGGGTTTTGTGTTTACACATAAATAGTTCCTAGCATGAAAAAAAGGGGTCTTGAACTGGTTTTCCAAACTTCTTCTTGTTCCTTCCCGCCGCCAACTAAAATGAACAATCGAAGAAAATAAAATAGTTTATGGGAATATATATACATACCTCTGGGACAAAAGGGTGGACATAACTAAAGCTCGAACGAATTGCTGTGCACTTGGGTCTTGAAGGTTTGAGAGAGAGCGTAGGATAAGCATGTGGAGCACAGGATAAGACCAACATCTCCAGAAAATTTTGCTCTGTTGGAACTTGGAAGACTGGATTTAAAGTGTCACTGTTTCTTCTTCAAAATATAACCCGGCTAATCTTTTAAATAGTTTTTCGTCTTAAAAATATTTGATGCACGGTAAATTTCAATGGTTAGAAGTTTAATTTAGGGTTTATTCTTTAGAAAATGCTTTGATATATGTAAACTATTTTTTATACAAGTCTTTCAATTTTAGAGATTAGAGATTTAAGTTGGGCAAAATTTGGCAAATATGGTAAGCTAGGTTTAATTTTAGGGAAATAGGGTGTCTTGCTCTATATTTGGGAGAATACTGCAAAATCTACAGTACCAGTCTAAGTCGCCATTGTGTAATTTAAGCTAAGTCGCCAGCTGCAGCTGTCGACATTGTGTAATTTAAGCTGCCATGTGTCAAGGTTGTCTCTTATTGTATTACGATCCTGCCTTGACAAGCCTGTTCGAGACCGAGCAAAGGCGGACCAAGCAATGATATGAGCAATCCCTGAAGAGCTACCAAGTCAAGAATGTAAGTTAGGATGCTTTGGTAAGGAGATGAAGGCCCTGTTCAGAAAGTGTCCTTGTTTGGGACGAAGAAACGTCTACTCGCGTCATACTTGGTAAGTTTATTTAGCTCTTTAAGGGGAAGTGGTCTGGTGTTGGGTCTCCACCATCCTCCTCGCCAAGCACTAGCAGCCGAGCTGCCTTGGTATAAGTGACCTTCTCCTAGGCCCACGTGGGGCCTAGGTGTGCGGGCATTGGAGCCAAGCGGATGGCACAATGTCTCTCTAGGAATACCTCCTAGGGACGATTTGGGGCCAGAGGGCCCTATATCGCGCTCGTCGCGAGAGTCAGAGGTTGGCAGCTAGCATTCGCTAGGCCCTGTGGGATACGATATTCGACGCGCATGTTGCCTGATGGATCATGAGATTGCGCTTCCGAGTTAAGTCCTTGGATAAAGGGCTTGTTGAAGGCTAATTTGTCTGGGTTGAGTCACTTTTAAAGTGTCGCACGATGTGCCGACCCGAGCTTAGACGGTATGGCCGTGACAGGTGGTATCAGAGCTAGGTTTTCGAGCTGGGTTGATATGAATTTAAACTTTGTAGAACGTTAGAATGTTTTAGTGCAAGAGGCACTTATTTCTCTTTGCACAAGAGGTGCCAACGAGTGAACCTAGTGGGATCAGTACACAAGAGGTGACTGACGTTAACCACTATGGTTGTTTTAGTGCAAGAGACACTTATTTTTTATTGCACAATATGTGCTAACGAGTTAAACCTGGTGGGATCGGTACACAAGAGGTGGCTGACGTTAACCACTACGGTTGTTTTAGTGCAAGAGACACTTATTTCTCTTTGCACAAGAGATGCCAACGAGTGAACCTAGTGGAATCAGTAAACAAGAGGTGAACTGACGCTAACCACTATGGTTGTTTCAGTGCGGAGGCACTTATTATTTATCGCACAAAGGTGCAAACAAGTTCAAACATAGTGTCATCAGTTCACGGAGGTGACTGACGTTGCGCACTATGGTTGTTTTGGTGCAGAGGCACTCAATATGTCTTGAAGTCTTAGCTGGGTCGTCATAGTGAAATCAGTACACAAGAGGTGTCTGACGTTAATCACTATGGTTACCTCAGTATTGAGAAGCTGACTACTTGTAAATCGATGATGCATGCCTGGTAATCATATTGAAGACAGTGCACAGAGGTGCTTATCGTTAATCAAAATGATTATCCTAGCATGATGTTGCGCGAGAAGTAACCCATTATGGTGTTCACTTACGTTCAGCGCAGAGGCGCTTGTTGTGTTGAAAAGAAGAATGTTGGTTTTTATGGCACAATAGTGCCTAACTTGATCAATGGAAAGTTAGTCTTTGCAGGTTACAATGGTGCCTCTAATTAGCGAAGGAATTCTTTATGTTAAGTCGACGAGGACGTCGACAAAATAGTGCAGAGAGAAGCGAGACAAGTTGTACATTACGTTGGATAACATTAAAGCGGGTTGGCTTGTGGAAAAACGTGCTTTGAATTGCTAGGAAACAATATGCATGAATTATCGAGCAAGGTTGTTCGAGTAGGCGTTGGTGTACGTTCACCCGGTAAATGGTGAATGCGAAAGGCAATGTGTGCCAACCAGGTATCGTTCGAGACTTGTGTGAATATGTTATTACTGATGTATTCGCTTGTATGTCTTGTAGAACAGGTAATACAAAGAAAGGCAAAG
Source organism: Hibiscus mutabilis (assembly GCA_019671005.1). NCBI lineage: Eukaryota > Viridiplantae > Streptophyta > Magnoliopsida > Malvales > Malvaceae > Hibiscus > Hibiscus mutabilis. The sequence goes on from CM033742.1 coordinate 37,423,687, forward strand.
AGGCAAAGTACATTTTTTGTATCACGATGGTAACTAGAGACCTTTTTACGACGTCAAGCAACTAAGTGCTATACGAGCATACACTTAGACTCTTGAATGGATAATGTGATGGCGATATTGTGACACATTCGTTGCTTTGAAGGTCTCACTATACGGGGGGACACAATTGGCAAATGGGCTTCGTGCCAAAGAGCAAGCCATTGTGTGGCGAGTCATAGTTCTCTTACATATGGGCAGGTATGCTATTTTTGTTTTGTAGGTCGATGGCTAGATCGTAAGACTCAAAGACACTACAAGGCACACGTTAGTTGAGTCAGTGATTCGCTACTTGTGTTTCGCTTGAGCCACAATCAGAGTAAAAGTGAGAGCATGAATCTAGCACTTGACATTGAAGGAGCAAAACTGGGTCATAATGAGTTCATGATCGATGTAGATGGTCACACATGTGCAACGCGGTCATAAGGGAATCAAAAGAACCCAAGATCGAGGCTTGAGTTATTTGCTTGAATGTTCAGATGATGAGACTAAAAAAGCGTATTAAATCAAGCACAGATTAAAGAGGAACTGCCTTCGATGTCCACATCGACTCATCAAGTGATGAAGAACGAGTGTCAGTATCAATGAGGACATCGATAAGAGAAAGTGTGGGAGAATGTCAAGGCTGTCTCTTATTGTATTACGATTCTGCCTTGACAAGCCTATTTAGGACCGAGCAAAGGTGGACCGAGCGATGATATGAGCAATCCTTGAAGAGCTACCAAGTCAAGGATGCAAGTTAAAATGCTTTGGGAAGGCGATGAATGCCCTGTTCAGAAAGTGTCCTCGTTTGGGACGAAGAAACGTCTACTCGCGTCATACATGGTAAGTTTATTTAGCTCTTTAGGGGGAAGTGTTCTGGTGTTGGGTCTCCACCATCTTCCTCACCAAGCGCTAGCAGCCGAGCTGCCTTGGTGTAAGTGACCTTCTCCTAGGCCCACGTGGGGCCTAGGTGTGCGGGCATTGGAGCCAAGCGGATGGCACAATGTCTCTCTAGGATGACCTCCTATGGATGGTTTGGGGCCAGAGGGCCCCATATCGCGCTCGTCACGAGCGTTAGGGGTTGGCAGCTAGCATTCGCTAGGCCTTGCGGGATACGATATTCGACGCGCATGTTGCCTGATGGATCATGAGACGACGCTTCCGAGTTAAGTCCTTGGATAAAGGGCTTGTTGAAGGCTGACTTGTCTGGGTTGAGTCCATTTTCAAGTATCGCACGGCGTGCCGATCCAGGCCTAGACGGCATGGCCGTGACACCATGCATGAGCCAATAATTAAAACTGCACAATGTCGCCAGCTGCACGCGTGAGTGGGAGACGAGCAGTCCCGGGGGTGAATTACACGCGCGCCAGCTGGATCATCTTGGTGTCATTTGGACCGCTGGATTAAATCTTGATCCAACGGTTGGGAAGGTGACGGCTGCAAAGAAAAGATGGGTTATCAGACTTGGTTTTTAGGGTTTTTACAATATTGGGTCAGGCCAAAATGGGCATTGTAAACTATAATTTAGACCCTTTTTATATATGTAAATGGACTGGACTCTAATAACATGGGTTTTATTTATAACATGCTTTCATATTTATATAACCTGATAATAATAATAATAATAATTAAACTTATAATTTAATACATGCACATACATGCAAATACGTTAGAACGATCATACATAATATACATACCTTATAATACATGCAATGTTAATAATATAACTAATAAATAACATACATGTTTATATTTGTACATGCACATTCACGCATTATATACATAAATTACACACATATAATACTTACACATACCTTAATACGTGCTTACACATAATATATTAATACAAACATTCATGCAATATAAAACACACATATAACATATTAATATCTCTAATAAATATTATCAAACCTTAATAACACATACATAACATGTATAATATACGTGCACTCACACCTATCACACATATATTTTACGCACATATTAATCACACGTACATAAACACATAGTATAACGCGCCTACATGCAATAATAATACCCTTTAATTATTATATTAACAACATTCACAAACCGGATAAAAATGAGTGATTACACTAATACATTGAATAATCTGTCCTTTCTTGTTGTCCCTTTTTATACCCCATACTAAAAAATTAAGTTTATGGTTTATGGTTAAGGTTTAATATTAGAGTTTAGAGAATTATGGATTTGGTGTATTTTTTAGGGTTTGAAATTTAGAATTTAGAATTTAAAATTAAAATTTATATTTAATTTTTTGATGGTAGGACATAAAAAACCATAAAAAAAGACGGAACATTTTTGCCCCAAATACAAAGAAACTCCATAGAAGCTTACTATAACAATGAAATAGGTTGGGAAAAGAACAAAAAAGGGGTCTAAAATTAATTAAACAACAAGATCATCTATTACAAGGAGAGGTTGAAACAAGGTAATTTCATATTATTGTAATTGACCGAGAAATTTGTGCTTTTATCATTTTAATCACGTGTTCTGTTTATAGAATAAAAAAGTGTAATTATTCCATACGATGAATATTTAAAATTTATAATTATCTTTTATTAATGATATTATCTTTAAATCATAAATTCAAATACTCTCGTTAAAAATACAATTTACCTTTAATTTTCTTTGCTCTATCAACTCTATCTCTAATTTTTCCAAGTGATAACGAAAGCCACAACACCTATACATAATCTTCCTTCTGGTGCGGAAAAATGTCACAAATTTTAATGCCTCATTGATTTCCGACCCAAATATCATAATCTTTCCTTTTCATGGTTCTGTTTGATTTAACTATACATGACTTTGAAATGGTCAATAAAAGTTTATTACAATGGATACGAACTTTTAGAAGGTTATTTTAAAATTTTAGAGGATATAGAAGTATAAAATTTTATGAGTACATAATTAAAGCATTATAAAAAATACAATAAAAATTTTAAATTATATAAAAATTAAAATTTAAAAAGGTGTGACTGAACTCCAGCACTCCTCGAATCGTCTTCCTAACGAGAGAGACTCCACACCATGTATAGATGTTTTTTTATGTGAAAAAACAGGTCCTAAAATTTAAGGAAAAAATTTTGATACACAGGCCGTCTAAACTTTAGTTTACACGTGCCTTTTAGTTTTAGGGGTTAGAGTTTTAGTCTAGGGTTTAGGGTTTAGGGGTTTAGGTTGTAAGGTTTAGAATTTAAGGGTTAGTGTTTAGAATTTAGTGTATATGGTTTAAGGTTTAGGGTTAGAAATTTAGGATTTAGATTTTTATAGTATAAATACACAGGCTTGTGTAAAATTAATTTTACACAGCCTGTATATTAAAGTTTTACTCAAAATTTAATGCACTCCTTTTCGGCCATGGAAATTTCTTCGGTCCTGCCTTTGTCAATTTTGTTGGTTTTATAGAGTGAATGATTGAATTTTCCAAACCCAAATAAAATATACGTAGAAATATACTGTATAAAATTATGTTTGAAAAGTAGTACTACTTATTAAAGCACATGAAATATTGGCCTATAAATAGCGGTTGAGAGTGGGGTGCTTAACCCAAACTAAGAAAGTGATTAGCAATAATACAATCCCCAAAATGAAAGCATCATTTGTGATACTCTGCATTCTCCTTGCTTCCTCTCTCTTTATCCCCACTTCCATCATGGCTCGACAACTAGGGGTGTACAATCGGCCGGGTATAACATCAACCGATTTAATATTTTTATAGAGTTTTTAGTGTTTTTAAATACTAACAGTTTTTTCCCTCTGAAACCAGGATATCCGCCATCACGACATCCTAACCTACTAAGTAAACGGCTACGAAATGTTACATGTGTATATGAATGGTTTGAATTATTGTAATCACTCATTTTTATCTGGTCTGTAAATACATATTAGTGTAATTATTAGTATATTAGCATTGCATGTATACATGTAATATATTATTATACTATATGTTTGTTATGTGCATGAGTGTTATTAATATACGTAAAGTATGTGTGATGTGTGCATGTATATTATAAACTATGTATGTATACGTATTAATAAGTAATATGGTGTATGTGTGTCACGCATGTATTTACATTCCTTACGAGTGCATTGTTTGTATGTATAATGTGTGTGGATATTCATGATGTGTGTGATTATATATGCATGTATATAGTATATTATGTTAATCAATGTTTGCATGTGCGTTCGTATGTTGCATGTATGTGTGCGCATGTGTATGTATATACGTATTATTATTATTATAATATATAAACAGATAAGGTATTAAAGAAAACAAACAAAAAGTATTATTTATAGTCCAAGTCCAAATTACATAGCCCAAAATTAAGTTTACATGGCCCAACCGGCCAAACCCAAATCCTATATCTGAAAGCCCTAAAATGTCTAACCCTAGTGCTTCCCTTTTTGCACAGCCAACCAGGAGTCGTTGGATCAAATTTTGATCCAACGGCCACAATCAAAGGGGGAAGATTATCCAGCTGGCCGCGTGTGTTACACGGCCAGACCATTCGGATGCCACGCGCGCGTTTGATCCACGCGTGGACTCTTCGATCTCCCACGCGCGCGTACATCCCATGCTTCAGAACTCCTCAGTTGCTGAGCTCCACGTGTCACGATCTGGCGCAGTTCCACCCGTTCGAGATTTCATCTGAACCGTTTATCCTTCAAGTTATCTCAACTGTTAGATCAAATATGATCCAACGATCGAGAACGCCTCTGGCTGAGGACATTTCCCCCACACTGCCCCCATACCTCCACCATGTCGGCCTCCAACCACCATGCTCAGGGTTGCCAGATACATCAGAAAAATCACCAAAAAGAAAGGGCTATGTCAGTACCATTTCAGATCTAAAAATATGTATTTTATAGTACTTTCTACCAAAAACAATCAGAGTAGGATATATGTATGAAAAAGTTGTAAGAAGAGGCCGTCACCAAGTTATCAGTAAAAAAAAATATACAAGTTTCCATCGGTAATCTCCTCTCTTTTTTCGAATCTCATACATGCATGAAAAAATACAAGTAAAAATAAAAAATAGAGTTTACCTAAGGAAAAATCCTTCTCCGACGGCGATAAACTCCGAGGAGTGAGCCACAAAGAGAGGTTTTCTTTCTGTTTTCGTCTCGACACGTCAGGGATCTGGGCTTTGCGGAGTCGAAATATGAGTATTTTGGTTCGGTCTTTCCAAAAGTAGAGGCTTTTTTGGTTCTTTTGAGGGGTGTCTAGATTGGGTTTTTGTTGTTATGGCGTTAGAGGTGGTGGCCATAGTAGCCGGACCACCGCCGGCCTCTAGAATCGCGGCTGCTGAAGGGTTTGTGGGTTGCATTTCTGGGAAAAGAGAGAGAGCTTTCTCTCTTTAGGTAAAAAAATGAGGGAAAAATGAATGAAGGGGCCGGTTATCGATTTTATAGAGGGGGTGAAATAAAAGAAATGGGAAAATAATGTTATAAATCCCCCCGCGTTCATGAGATTTACGTTCCTGTCTTGCCGCATGGGATATTAGCAGCCCCAGTCCCTTTCCTTTTTGAAAATATTTCAATTTGGTCCTCAGATAAACCGAAATCTTTTTTAAATGGTGAAATTACCTCCCGAGTCCTTCCGCGTTTTGAATGTTTGCACTTTGGGCTTGCCCCTTGGTCAAATGACATGTTCAGTCCTCTTAGGCTTTCTTGGTTTTGTAATTACGTCCCTAAATTTGCTTTTGTTTTTGTTTTATTTATTCCTTTCGCTTCTGTTTTTTTTTCATTTCAGTCCCCTTGCAGTTTCATCAATAGCATCAATATACCATGTTTTATTTTGTTTGTATTTTAAGTTCATTGGTGTTTTATTTCACGTGCTCTTGTGATTATGTTTTTAGTATGTTTGTTTTGCCCATTGTGTGTTCTTATGTTTTTATTTCATGTTCCCATGTTTTATAATATATGTTTAGTTGATCGTATTTTACCTTTATATTCCCGTTTGATAGCTCATATTTTACCTATTTGATCGGTGCTTGTCTAGTTTATGTATAGATAACATGTCTTAGCACGGATTTAATGTTCGTTTTCCTTTTTGGGTTACATGTTAGTGTGGTGTTTTATCATATCTAAATAGCATGTTAATTTGCGGACGTAAACTATGTTATATGATAGAAGTCAAGTTTTAAATTTTTATATATTGGCATGTTGTTAGGTTGGTTTAGTGTTACGTTACATGCATGTCATATATAATATATTTTTGTGATCAAGCACTTTAGAATTAATTAGTTTGGTTTTAGAAATACGATATTTTTTGCATTTACAGTTATATTTTTGTCTATTTATTAGGGTATGCTACGTTATATTCATGTTTCATATTATGTTTGTTTAAAGTTTATAACTTTCTTTTTATGTTTTTCATATCATGTCCATGTGAATGTTTTTTGTATATATTGCTCACTAAGTTTGTATAACGGATATATTTTGTCAATGTGGTGCCCTTTTATCCGAGCGTAAACGGTACAAATTTTCTTAAATAAATTATTTTGATTTAGTTACGATTCACAAATTTAAGCAATTAATCAAAATATGAATAATTCGTAAGTTGAGTTATTAAATTGAAAATTTATAAACTCTAGTGACGAAAATAAGAGTTAGAAGAAAGTTGGGTGATGAATGGTGCAATTTATCCATTGTTTTATTCAGTGAAAAAGAAAAGTAATGTGCCACATCATCAGCTTCTAACGGGAGGAACCATAATGAAAGTGTCCTAAAAGTTTGGTGATCTAAATAAAAATGAACTAAAAGTTTAGTGGCTATATCACAAGTTTTAAAATTTCAGTGACCAAAATAAAAACACCCTAAAAGCTTGATGACCATTTATATAATTTACCCTTACTTTTTCTGTTAGTCTAACCTCTCAACTTTGAATTTTTTATCACTTTTAATCCATAGACAATTTTCAGAAAAAAATGATGATGTGATTATGTCACGTGTAAAAGAAAATTAGAAAAAGAAACATTTATTACACCTGGTAGAACCTGTCAAAAATTTTCTTTACTGTTGGGGTTTCTGATGTCATTATTTTTAGGGTTTTATTTTGATATATAATCCGTATAAAATATTTTTACACATCTCTTCTATAAAATATAAAATTTAAAACACTAAACCTAACACTCTATATTCTAAACCCTAAATTCTAAACCATAAACCATAAACTCTAACCCTAAACCTTAAATTCTAAACATTGCAACCTAAACCCCTAAATTTAAAAAGCACGTGTAAACTTTAATTTACACGGACTGTGTATCAAATTTTTTCTCTTATTTTTAATACTTCCTCTATCTTATTTAATATGTCCAGTATTAATTTTTTAAAAGTTAATTTTTTTTTAATTTTGATTGTTATTATTTTAAATATTTTAATAAATTAAATTTTATAAAATATATATTTTTAAACTACTTGATTGAACGTTTTCAAAGCATAATTTTTTACATTTTTATCAATAATAAATTTAAAGTAATAATGAGTCAAAGTTAAAATAAAATTGACCAAAAAATTCAATACTAGACATATTGAATGAGACAGAGAGAGTATTTGATACGGTATGACATCCACTTGGAAGACGTTCATACCTGTAAAACAACTCTCCCCAACTCCGATGATCTCGGTGCCCTTGTGCTCTTCCTTGATGGCTGGTGCTTAGGAGTTTGGGTAGGGTTGGATGTTCGGTCGAGTCGAGTCGAGTCAAAAATTTAGAGTTATTAAATTTACAAGTTATATTTTACTATTTAAATTTTAAGGTAAAAATACCTAAATCATCACTCAACTTTTCTCTCTGGCCAATTTTGGTTACTGAATTTTAGAAAAAAACCAATTTACTCACTTAACTTTATACATTGACCTATTTTGGTCACTACTTGATGGCATGGATTATTTTATTACTATTTTTATCTTTACATGTTATTTTTATTAATATTAAATGTCAAATGTGATTTAAAAAATAAAACTCAAACACTTAAAACACCCAAAACCCCAAATCAAATCAAATTCATCTTCTCCAATAAAACACCTAAACCCCAAATACACACAAAGCCGATCTTCCCATCTTGTGATCTGAAATTAGGGTTTAATACCCTTGATGGTGCCGTTCGCCAGCGACTCTAACGGTGACCATAATGGTCATATTTCCCGGCCAAAAACACACAAAACAAAGGGTTTCAAAACAACCACTCATAGCACAAACGAAAAAAAAAACTCACGAGGCTTACCCAAACACAGATTTTAAAAAGGGAAATGAAAAGGACAGCGACGCAAGATGAAACAGAGGAAGCCGAATGGTTTTTGAACCGTTTTCAAGCAAATGGTGATAAACGAGGGTGAGCCGAAGAGTGGTTTATGTTCGAAACGGAGTGGGGATTTGATTGGTGGTCTCGGATCGTCAGGCGAATGACGTTATAGCCCTCGCCGGAGCTTGATCAGATGGATTTGGTCGAAGAAATTTGGGGCTTAGGTTTTTTATTGACGAAGATGGATTTAATTTGGGTTTTGGGTATTTCATGTGTTTGAGTTTTATTTTTTAAAATTATATTTGGCATTTAATATTAATAAAATGACATGTTACGATAAAAATAATAATAAAATAATTCATGTAATCAAGGAGTGACCAAGATAGGTCAATGCATAAAGTTCAGTGAGTAAATTAGTTGTTTTTAAAGTTCAGTGACCAAAATAGGTCAAAGAGCAAAGTTGGGTGATGATTTAGGTATTTTACGCTAAATTTTATTTAGAATTTTTTTCGAATCCAGTCAATTTTTTTTTGTTTCTGTACAAGTTTAGTTGTAATTATTTATAATGTTATAATACATATTGATTCCAATTTAAACGATTTTTTATATCCATATACGATATACATATATCTTCGTATTTTCACATGTGATATATATAATATATCAAATAGAATTGATAGACTAAACTCAATCTTAAAAATTGATCAATTAATTACTAAAAATTTTGAGTTATTCGAAATTTAGATACAAAGGAGAGTAATCAAGTCTTAACAATTCTTTATTGCAAGCAGATTATAAGTAGAGATTTATACGCTACTTGAGAAGTAATTTATACTTTTAACTCCAAAATCTCACAATTTCACACCTCATCCAAGGTTAAGGTCAGCAAAACTGTTCGCTGGGGGGACAGGGCCTGACAGCATCTCCCAGTGGCGGCTCATAGTCTTTTGGAGGAGAGCAATTACACATCCATTTTGAAAGAAAAAAAATAGATTAGTGTTAAAATTTTCTTTAAAAATTAATTTAATATATACAAATATAAAAATTAAAATCTGCATACATATTTAAGAAAAAGAATTTATTTTGAACTCTTATTTTTAAATTTCTCAATTCACTACTCGAGTGTTTAAAATAATCTGGATGGATGACTTTTCAGAATTGTATGCCCATGTTAAATATAATTAAAATCATTCATGGGCATACAATTTTAAAATCATTCACGGTAAGGTTCCACTTTCTTATGATTCTTTTATTTTCTTATGTATCCTTGCAGTGGTTTGTGTACAAGAACCTTATTTTCAAGCCACACAGGCAAGTCTCAATTTAACACTAACTTTTTTTATTAACATGTCACGTTATCATATTAACAGAGATTAACGGTCAAGTGACCAAAATGATAAATGTCGAAAATATAAATAATCAGACAAATATTTTTTTTTAAATTTGATGACCAAAATAAAAACACCTTAAACAAAAAGGACCATCGATAAAGATTACCTATAAAAAAATGTAAATTATAATAAAAGTGTTAAACGTGTTGAGGTTGCTTACCCTTCTGAATTAATTCTATAGCTACGCTGAAAGTGGAGATGAAGAGGGTGGAAGCGAGGAGAAAGCATAGTATCACAAATAAAGATTTCATTTTGGATAGTAATAGTATTAGTCCGGGTTGGGCATCACCTCCCTCTCGACTGCTATTTATAGGCCAACTGTACACACTGGCTAAAATGAAAACCATACTACTTTTCAAAGGTAATGATATTATATATTTTCAAAACTTTATTGGAGGTTCACAAGTCAATTATTCAAGTATAGCTGCGGTCACTTTAGTTTATGTTCTCTCACTTGGAAAAATTGGAATATATGAAGTGAAGAAAATTAAAAATTAAAAACTTTTTCAAAAGGAGAATTTAAGGCCCCATTAGAAAATGTTACAAAATCAGAATCGAGTCCCTGAGATCGAGAGGGAAAAAGAGTGCCCTAGCATTTGTTGGATCCATTAATCCTACATACTTTGAGATGCAAACCAGAATGTTTCCCAAACCGTCTCTCAAGAGTCACCAATCTCAGCAGTACCGAAGCTACCGGAGACAGCACCATCAATATTAAACTTCAAATAACCGATAGGGGGACGGAACCAAGAAGAAACCTGTTTTGGAGGCATCGAAGCAATAGTAGCCAGGGATGGAAAGGATAAAATGTCATTAAATTGTTCAATCCATCTGCACTTGCACCACCAGCTTATCCTTAAGATAGTAACGTCAAAAATCTGATTTTCATCAATCGATTTCCCATTAAAAACAATTTCGTTTCTAAACAGACAAATAGATCAAACTAGGTAAAACGAACATGTCATGATCGAGTTAGAGATGAAGTCGATATTCGAGTGTGAGACTCTTTTTAGTTTCTCAACAATCTTCGATGAACAAACAAAGGAGAGAATGCCTTATGAATTTTAGGCTTTATCGTATTTTTTTATATGAAAAGTGAAAACTTAAAACTTTTACCCTTTTATACGTAATGTAATAATAAAAGGAAAAAAAGATTTTAGTAAAAAGAGAAAGACTCATTATTATAATTTAACTTCTTATTAATACAAATTATTAACTGTTTTTTAATTCTAGAGAATACAAAACGTTTAGAAATTTGAAACCAAAATTTTATGGGTAAATTATCTAGCAATTCACTGAATTTTTTTAGAGTTTTCAATTAGTATTTAAACTTCTTGAAACATAATTTTTTAAGGTGGCCCCCAAAAAATTATAAAATTATTTATAAAAAATAATGAGCTGCTCACGAACTTATAGAGTCGAGTTGGACCTTGCTCGACTTGACTTGTTAGGATCTCGAGTTGAGCTCGATTTCGAGTCGAATCAACTTGAGTTGAGCGTTAACCCAGTTTTGATCGAGTCGAGCTCAAATTATTTGAGCTGCTCAACTCAATAATCAAACGATACCGAAGAAGCTCATTATCCATATAAGCTCTTAGCCTGATTTTATTGGGCAACTGACCTACACATAGAAGAGGTGTACAACATTTCTTGACATAATTAAGTGAACACCCCACAGACTGCACCACCTCAACCAAGGTCTCCATGAAATTGGACAGTAACAAAAAAGATGGGGAACAATTTCGTCATTCGGAAGACAAATAACGCAAGAGATCGTATTTGTAGAGATGACTCCTCTCTTACAAAGTTTGGATTTAGTTAGTATCCTCTCGTGCAACAGACGCCACGAGAAGAAGTAAGCTTTTGGAGGCATGAGATTACACCATACAAATTCTCAAAACACCTCATGCAACGAACCGTCCAAGGCCATCAAATCACAACTCTGCCACTCGAGTTCTTACTCCACTGAATCTCATCGTGAGAAAATTTGAGGGAAGAATAGTTGTTTAGGCATTGAAGAAAACCTTCTCAATCAAATAACTTCCTCCTAAGCTAAATACGTCACCGCCAAGGATCGTTTGCAGGAACGCCAAATTCGCAAACCTTCCCTTCTTTTTCTGTGACTAAGGCAAAGATCCGGAGAAAAACATTTGTCAGAGAGACATCTCTAGCCCAACAACCATTCCAAAAAAACGATAATTTCAAATCAATTTGATATAACAATTTAAGTGAAAAAGATATACTTTATTTGTGAAAAAATATTTCAAATTTGTAATAAATATAATCGCAAGCTCACCGAGGACCCGACTGGCTCAAGCATTTGCGTCACCCACGTCGGGCACAGATGTACATATACTAAACAACAATTAGTTCTACGTTTTCATCGACAACATTTGGATTCAAAACTCCAAAAATTTAAATTTTTTTCCAACGAATTAATATTTGCCAGTAATATACTAAATTATACATGTTCCTAAAATGACTCACCAATTCAGAAAATCAACGAAGAATTAAAAAATATATATATTTCCTTGTTAGATGCGGAAAAATCCTTGGAATTTATGATAAGCACCTAACCACTAAATCAACTTAATATTTTTTATTTAATTCTAACACAAATAATATCTATAATATAAATAAAATATGTTTATATTCTAAATAATATTAATATTAATATAGATGGTATAATATAAATAAATAAATAAATAATTATTAAGGTGGTGACACGTGGCACACCTTGAAAGTGGGTTGATTTGAAAGAATATTCTCTTTTTAGGAATTAATTGGAAAATACCCTCCATTAATGATTATGTAGAAAAACACCTCCTTTCGGTTCACGTAAGGCAAACTCGTGTTTAGCCAAAAGCGAGTTTCAAACTAAAAAATATACTAATTTTCATTAAGTACTAATTTTAGCTCTAAGACTTGAAAATATACTATATCAATCATCTTTGAAAAGTAGTATGGTTTCCGTTTTAATATTGGCCTATAAATAGCAGACGAGAGGGAGGAGATGCCCAACCCAAACTAATACTATCCAAAATGACATCTTTATTTGTGATACTATGCTTTCTCCTCGCTTCCATCCTCTTCATCTCCATTTTCAGCATGGCTCGAGAATTGATTGGGAAGGGTAAGCAACGTCAACACGTTTAACACATTATTATTATTTTTAATTATTTTTATACATAAAGTATATATATATATATATCAAATTACAGTAGAAAAAGAACTCGAGTTTTTGTGTTAATATCCAATTATATTTAACCTGCGTTTACAATTTTGCAGTTCCAGGTGGGGCTGAAGATCCTGTCATGTTCTGTCCCCCCAACGCTAAATATTGCCGTCATTTTCGACCTTAACTGGACAAGTAATCTCCCGGAAGAGTCCCCAAAACATGATGCAATGGACGCTCAATTAAGTCTTATGAATTATTCTTATTATTGTTGTTTCTGTAAGTTTTTTAAAATTAAAGTTTGTGAATTTATACTTACAGACAATTATGTAGTAAGAAATGCTAAATGATCTTGCTTTGATGACAATCAAGAGTAATCTTTTGGAAAAAGTTGATACTTAAAGTGTTATAAATGATTTTGTTTCGAAATATGCGATTAGAACAATATTTTTAAAGTGAAAATATTAGATTTTTAGATGTTTATAAGTAATTTTTATGTTGCTCAAGAGAATAATCTAACATTCTTTGTGTTAAAGGAACTTTATTTAAAAAAGAAAACATAATACCCTTAAATCTTTGAACCGCCCCTGCATAGAACCAGTCTCAAGCCTACATAATATAACCATCTTCAAAAGCGAGTACAAATACAAGCAACAAGCATCCCCACAACTGCTGCTAGCCCCAGATAAAATTTTTTACCGTTCAGATCTTGGAGAAATTTTTTCATTCGCTGGTGAATAGACGTTCTCAAAAAGTTAAAAGGAGTGACAAAATACATTTAATGTCTAAACTTTAGTGAGTAAATTGAAAATTTTGAAACTTCAGTGACCAAAATTAATTTTAGAGTAAGGTTTAGTGATGATTTACGTAATTTACCCTATATAAAATGCAGGCTCCATAAAATAAGGACACCTCACAATTTCATATCCTTTCCTTTTTGATGGTTTTGTTTCAATATATGATTTGAAGTGGTCAATAAAAATGTATTGATTAATGCAAAAATCTCTTTCTTGCCTTCATTGTCTGCCAGGGAAATTTCTTCACTCCTCCATCAAGTTAACAGAGTAATTGACTTGTGAACCTCCAATATATATGGTATCAATTCTCTTTGAAAAGTAGTATGGTTTAGCCAGTGTCCATACTTGAAATATTGGCCTATAGAGAGGGAGGAGATGCCTAATATAATACTATCCAAAATGAATAACTTGTTGATAAATAACACGTATCTTTTCTGCTTGCTCTCTTCGACTGTCTTGCACCATTGTTAAAGGTCAAGAAATTTAACTTTGTGGACATAGAAAATAAAAGAGACTATGACACACTTTTTTCGGTAGATTACATGTTCCTTTTATGGTCTATGTTTTAATTATAATTTGATTTGAAAAAAGACGATGTTGTTTATCCTAAGAGACTCGGGTTTCAACATATGTTTATACAAAATGTGTGTACGTTATCAAAGGGTTAACAAAATATGACCACATATTCACATCAACATATTAAAAAAAAGAAATTAATACTTTCTTTATTTTGAATTTTCTTGGCTCAATTAATTCTAATTTTTTCACGTGAGAGAAAATAAACTAAAGAGACCGCATATATACTTTAATAACTGAATTGTAAACCTCCGATAAAATTTCAAAAATATATGGTATTGATCATCTTTGAAAAGTAGTGTGGCTTTCATTTTAGGCAGTGTGCACATTCGAAATATTGGCCTATAAATAGCAGTAGAGATGTCTAACCCAAACTAAAAATATTTATCCAAAATGAAATCTATTACCGATAGTAATAACTAATCCTTATCGTAGGTGTTCTCAATAAGAGATAAACAGGACCTTGAAATCCAGATTGCCATCCGCCTCAACCTTGAATGTCGTGGAAAAGCAAAGCTATAGGATCCTTCGGCAAAACTGTGAAGGGAATGTGTATGGAATTTCTGAAGATCCCCTAAGATACAAGATATGTATTGTTTGGTAGATGTAGTGTGATACTTCAATCCCAAAGCGAAAAGTTCTAGAGGTTCATTATGAGGTATATATTTAGGGACTTAAGTTTATATTTGTGATTTGTTGTTGACGGGGTAAGATTGTAATATTTTAAAATTAAAATAGACATTATTTTACAAATTAGACGAAGGTCTGGACCTTGTACTTGTAATAAAGAGCTTTAGGACCCATTTGGGCTTCTCTTTCTATTTTTTAATTTTCACTTCAAAATACAATTATTTGAGATCATAATCCATTTTCTTTTTGCTCAGTCATTCATTTTGGTGAAAAAAAAGGAAAATTTTTTGATACACAGGCTGTGTAAACTAAAATCCAAATCTTAAACCTACAAATTCCATACGTGACTTTTAGTTTTAGGGGTTATGATTTTAGTTTAGGTTTAAGGTTTAGGGGTTTAGTTTGTAGGGTTTAAAATTTAAGATTAGTGTTTAGAATTTAGGGTTTAGAGTGTGGAGTTTAGTTTTTTAAGATTAGGGTTAGAAATTTAGGATTTAGATTTTTATAGTGTCAATACACAAGCTTGTTACACAACCTGTGTATCAAAGTTTTACCCAAAAAAAAGACATAATTCACAAATTGCTTGGAAAATAAGTTGAAGTATGACCATAAAACACTTATCAAATACATTGCTTGAAAATATGACAGACCCTTAAAATGACTAACAGACAGTACATGTGTTTTGTAATTAAAATAACAAATGCCTTGTCATCAAACTCACTCACTCCATCATATCCTTCAATAACTTGACTTTGATCTTTTCTAGCTTTGTCACAACTTCTTTCATATCAGGCCTTTCGCTTGGTATCTCTACCGAACACACTAAGGCAACTTGCAAAACAGACAATGCACAATCCTTGGCTGCTAAATGTTTCCTCCCAGTTCTGCTTACAGAATTTGCGTCTTCAACTTGGTTTAGCATAGATGGTAACGTCTCTATCACTAAACTCCGCAAGCTCATTTCTTCGGAAAACATTTCATCTGTAGGCTTCTTTCCCATCATAGTTTCCATCATAAGAATACCAAAACTATACACATCACCTTTTGTAGAAACAATTCCTTCTGATCCATACTTTGCATATGAATTTAAAAAAGAAAAGTTTATCAGTATTCAATAATGTTGTGTGATAATGAAAAAGATATTTTATGAGAACTTAAAGAGTAAGCATCACCTGGTGCCATATACCCAAACGTTGCAAGGGTCATGGTTTGGATCATTGAATCCTCTTCACATAAGAGTTTTGCGATTCCGAAATCACTCAAATGCGCAACCATATCTTCATCTAATAGAACATTGCTTGGCTTTAAATCGCAGTGAACCATGGGTGTTGTATTACCATGATGGAGATATTCTATAGCAGATGCAACATCTATCAATCCGTTCAGCCTTTGCCGCATATCCAGAAAATGATTGTTGGTATACAACCATTTATCAAGGCTCCCATTAGGCATGAACTCCTGTACCAAGGCTCTGAAATCTTGATTATTAGAACAACTACCGATAATTTTAGTTAAATTTCGGTGACAAGTGTTACAAAGAACTTCAAATTCAACATCAAAGCTCTTAAAGGCTCCTTTTAAATCTAAATTGAAGACCTTTACCGCAAATGTCATTCCATCTGGGAGAATCCCTTGATATACTGAACCATAGCTTCCGCTTCCAAGCAATCTTCTATCACTGAATCCATCAGTAGCTTCATGAAGCTCTTGGTACGTAAATCGTCTCCACATTCCTAAAGGTAACAAGTCTTCTTGAGTTTCTTTCTTCACCCTATTTCGGAAGATGATGATAATTAGAGCCACCACCAAAATTGTAGAGGCAATCGGCAGTGCTACATATGTTATGAGCTTAGTTCTTGCCTTGGAGTTCCTAAGAGGTTTAGTTTTGCAGCTTGGAACATGAAGTTGAGCTGCACCACACAATGCTTCATTCCCCTTAAATGATTCAGTTGATTAGTTTCTGAACAATCCTCCATTAGGAATTTCTCCTTGAAGCCTGTTGAAAGCGACATTGAAATATTTGAGAAAACGAAGTTTCTCTAAGGACTTGGGAATCTCTCCGGATAAATTATTTCTCGACAAATCCAAGGATTCCAAGCTCAATAAGTCACCAATTGAATCAGGAATAGAACCTGTGATTCTATTATTGGATAATGAAAAATAAGTGAGGTCACCGAGATCAACAACCCCATTTGGAATTTCACCGGAGAACTGGTTGTTTGAAATATCGATACTAGTTGCAGCTGTCCACTTGCCAATATCAATTGGTAGAGGACCACTGAGAGAATTTGAAGACAAGTTGAGGATCAACAGATCATTAAGCCCTGTCAAGGTTGAAGGTATTGAAGAAGAAAACATATTGGAGCCAAGGAGTAGTTGCCTCAAAGAAACAGCATCACCCAAGCAAGCAGGGATCGGTCCAGACAATATGTTGTTCGTCAAGACCAAGAATCCTAACTTGTCTAGATGACATAATCGGTCCTTCCAACTTATTGTCCCCAAGAGAAAGACTCTGCAACTCTTTTAATCCTCCGATTGTAGTAGGAATCAGTCCTGTCAATTCATTGTCATCAAGCTTTATGCCTATCAATCGACTTAAGTCGCCAAATTCACTTGGGATGCTATCCTTGATGTTGCACCTAGAGGCAGAGAATTGCTGAAGAGAATCTGAGAGATTTCCTATCAAACCTGAAAGTTCACCCCCGATCAATAGGTTGTCGCTGAAGTCCAAGATTTCCAAGCCTCTACAATTTTTCAAAGAAGAAAGAAAGCTCATTCGGGAGGAAGTTAGATAATTAACATTCAAGTTGAGTCTCTTTAAATTTCTTAGATTGCCAAGAGTGTCAGGAATGGATCCTGAGAAGTAATTAAGTGACATGTCAAGTAGAGTAAGCTGAGAGGCATTGGAAATAGACATTGGGAATGGACCAACGACTCGATTATTCCCGAGATATAATCTCTCCAGGTTTGGAAGCCAAAGCCCCATGTTTGATGGAAGACTGCCAAAGAGCTGATTACTTTCAAAAGAAATGCTAGACAGAGTCGACATATTAAATACTGCGGGGGGAATTGGACCAACAAGATGGTTATCTCCCAAAGCCAAGAATTCTAGATTCTTAAGATTGCCAATGTGTTGTGGTAGGAAGACTCTGCAACTCTTTTAATCCTCCGATTGTAGTAGGAATCAGTCCTGTCAATTCATTGTCATCAAGCTTTATGCCTATCAAGCTACTTAAGTTGCCAAATTCACTCGGGATGCTACCCTTGATGTTGCACCTAGAAGCAGAGAATTGATGAAGAGAATCTGAGAGATTTCCTACCAAACCTGAAAGTTCACCACTGATCAATAGGTTGTCGCTGAAGTCCAAGATTTCCAAGCCTCTACAATTTTTCAAAGAAGAAAGAAAGCTCATTCGGGAGGAAGTTAGATTATTAGCATTCAAGTTGAGTCTCTTCAAATTTCTTAGATTGCCAAGAGTGTCAGGAATGGATCCTGAGAAGTAATTAAGTGACATGTCAAGTAGAGTAAGCTGAGACGCATTGGAAATAGACATTGGGAATGGACCAACTAGTCGATTATTCCCGAGATATAATCTCTCTAGGTTTGGAAGCCAAAGCCCCATGTTTGATGGAAGACTGCGAGAGAGCTGATTACTTTCAAAAGAAATGCTAGACAGAGTCGATATATTAAATACTGCGGGGGGAATTGGACCAACAAGATGGTTATCTCCCAAAGCCAAGAATTCTAGATTCTTTAGATTGACAATGTGTTGTGGTATTGTACCTGCCACAAATTTAACAAACAAATACTTATATTAGTCCAACATGCGAGAAAAAAGAAGGTTTTATGTGTTGATAATGTATAATTCTGATTCAAATATTAATTATAGGAAAAATAATGTGGAGATGTGTTCGTATAAGAATCTAAAATGGATAGTATAACGGAAGAGCTAAGGTAGTTTTGGATATGTATAATAGGAGCGATCGCATAAATTCCAAGAAAAGAATATCCAAAATAAGTTAAAGTGAAATAGAAATGCAAAATCGAGCAGGGGTTTTCCAAACAAAAATTAAATGATCGAAAAGAAATTTAAAAAAAAAAAGAGCGCCGGACGGATTTGAGTGATTACACTAAGTATCTTTTTAATCGTAATGTATGCATTAGCATAGTCTGATTACGGTAAAATGGCTTCTCAACGCACATGGAAACAAAAAGAAGTTGGGTGCTTTGTGTTCATTATGATCCAGTTACATTAATGTTAATATAGTTTTATATGTGAATGGTTTTTATTGTACTATGTAACATGGGAATCATAGGGCTGTAAATTTTGCAGGTGGTCCGCCTAGTGAACCTCCTGTTTTGCCCTGTCCCGGGCCGAATCCAAACTGCCGTCCGAATCGAGGCGGACCTTGAATGTTGTGGGAAAGCAAAGTTATAGGATCCATTGGCCAAACTGCAATGGGAATGTATATGGAATTTCTGAAGATCCCCTAAGATATGTGTTGTTTGTGTTACCAAGGCTACTTTGTTTGTTAGGTGTACTCATACTTCAATCGGGCAACGAATTTCTATTATAACATGCTTACATACTCTGTATATGATTACCAAAACTATACACATCACCATTTATAGAAACAATTCCTTCTAATCCATACTCTGTATATAAATTTATAAAAAAAAAGTTTATCAGTGTTCATTAATGTTGTGTGATAATAAAATAGATAAGTTTTCTTCTTATTTTCAAACAATGAAGATGCAAGCAGTTGAACAGGGGCTGATTCTAGCAGAAAACAGTAAATATGAGGAAGTCATTTTGGAAGTTGATTCTTTAGAAGTTTTCTCTAGTCTTACTAGGTTAGATGGAGAATTATGCATGCAGTTGTTGATATTAAACAAATGTTGCACAAAATACCTAAGGTAAAGTTTAGATTGAATCATAGACAAGCCGATAAGGCAGCGGATTCAAGAAGGGTTTGTGTCCTATTGACTGCTTCCCTTAAACCTTCAACCTCCTTGGTGCATATTCTAAGCTGAGTAGGAAGGTGTTGCTATTTGCATAATTCTCTATATCCTATTCCTAGTCACTTTATATTTTGTGTTGAGTACTAATGGACTGATTGTCTTTTGGCCAAAACAGAAGAAATATATTTCACAAATTGCTTGGAAAATAAGTAAAAGTATGACCATAAAATACTTATCAAATACATTGCTTGAAAATAAGACAGACCCTTAAAATGACTAGCAGACAGTACTTTTATTTTGTAGTTAAAATAACAACTGCCTTGTCATCAAACTCACTCACTCCACCATATCCTTTAATAAGTTGGCTTTGATCATTTCTAACTTTGTAACTTCTTCTTTCATATCGGGCCTTTCATTTGGTATCTCTACTGAACACTCTAAGGCAACTCTGTATATGAATATATAGAAAAATATATATCAGTATATGATAGTTTCCATACGTTGCATTTCCTTTATTAGAAAGGAAAACTTAAAAGTAAAATTAGAAGCATCACCTGGTGCCATGTATCTGAACGTTGTAAGGGTCGTGATTTGGATCATTGAATCCTCTTCACATAAGAGTTTTGCGATTCCAAAATCACTCAAATGCGCAACCATATCTTCATCTAATAGAACATTGCTAGGCTTTAAATCACAATGAACCATGGGTGTTGTATGACCGTGATGGAGATATTCCAGAGCAGATGCAACATCAATCAATGTTCAGCCTTTGCAGGATATCCAAAAATGATTGCTGGAATACAACCATTCATCAAGGTTCCCATTAGGCATAAACTCCAGCACCAAGGCTCTGAAATCTTGATTATTAGAACAACTACTGATGATTTTAGTTAAATTTCGGTGACAAGTGTTACAAAGAACTTCAAATTCAACATCAAAGCTCTTAAAGGCTCCATTTAAATCTAAATTGAAGACCTTTACCGCAAATGTCATTCCATCTGGGAGAATCCCTTGATATACTGAACCATAGCTTCCGCTTCCAAGCAATCTTCTATCACTGAATCCATCAGTAGCTTGATAAAGCTCTTGGTGTGTAAATCGTCTCCACATTCCTAAAGGTAACAAGTCTTCTTGAGTTTCTTTCTTCGTCCTATTTCGGAAGATGATGATAATTAGAGCCACCACCAAAATTGTAGAGACAATGGGCACAACTACATATGTTATGAGCTTAGTTCTTGCCTTGGAGTTCTCTAAGAGGTTTAGTTTTGCAGCTTGGAACATGAAGTTGAGCTGCACCACACAATGCTTCATTCCCTTAAATGATTCAGTTGATTAGTTTCTGAACAATCCTCCATTAGGAATTTCTCCTTGAAGCCTGTTGAAAGAGACATTGAAATATTTGAGAAAACGAAGTTTCTCTAAGGACTTGGGAATCTCTCCGGATAAATTATTTCTCGACAAATCCAAGGATTCCAAGCTCAACAAGTCACCGAATGAATCAGGAATAGAACCTGTGATTCTATTATTGGATAATGAAAATTAGTGAGGTCTTTGAGATCAACAACCCCATTTGGAATTTCACCGGAGAACTGATTGTTTGAAATATCGATACTAGTTGCAGCTGTCCACTTTCCAATATCAATTGGCAGAGGACCACTGAGAGAATTTGAAGACAAGTTGAGGATCAACAGATCGCTAAACCTGTCAAGGTTGAAGGTATTGAAGAAGAAAACATATTGGAGCCAAGGAGTAGTTGCCTCAAAGAAACAGCATCACCCAAGCATGCAGGGATTGGTCCAGACAATATGTTGTTGGTCAAGACCAAGAATCCTAACTTGTTTAGATGACATAATCGGTCCTTCCAACTTATTGTCCCCAAGAGAAAGACTCTGCAACTCTTTTAATCCTCCGATTGTTGTAGGAATCAGTCCTGTCAATTCATTGTCATCGGCTTTTTATGTCTATCAAGTGACTTAATCGCCAAATTCACTTGGGATGCTACCGTTGATGTTGCACCTAGAGGCAGAGAATTGCTGAAGAGAATCTGAGAGATTTCCTATCAAACCAAAGTTCCCCTGATCAATAGGTTGTCGCTGAAGTCCAAGATTTTCAAGCCTCTACAATTTTTCAAAGAAGAAAGAAAGCTCATTCGGGAGGAAGTTAGATAATTAACATTCAAGTTGAGTCTCTTTAAATTTCTTAGATTGCCAAGAGTGTCAGGAATGGATCCTGAGAAGTAATTAAGTGACATGTCAAGTAGAGTAAGCTGAGAGGCATTGAAATAGACATTGGGAATGGACCAACGAGTTGATTATTCCCAAGATATAATCTCTCCAGGTTTGGAAGCCAAAGCCCCATGTTTGATGGAAGACTGCCAAAGAGCTGATTACTTTCAAAAGAAATGCTAGACAGAGTCGACATATTAAATACTGCGGGGGGAATTGGACCAACAAGATGGTTATCTCCCAAAGCCAAGAATTCTAGATTCTTAAGATTGCCAATGTGTTGTGGTAGGAAGACTCTGCAACTCTTTTAATCCTCCGATTGTAGTAGGAATCAGTCCTGTCAATTCATTGTCATCAAGCTTTATGCCTATCAAGCTACTTAAGTTGCCAAATTCACTCGGGATGCTACCCTTGATGTTGCACCTAGAAGCAGAGAATTGATGAAGAGAATCTGAGAGATTTCCTACCAAACCTGAAAGTTCACCACTGATCAATAGGTTGTCGCTGAAGTCCAAGATTTCCAAGCCTCTACAATTTTTCAAAGAAGAAAGAAAGCTCATTCGGGAGGAAGTTAGATTATTAGCATTCAAGTTGAGTCTCTTCAAATTTCTTAGATTGCCAAGAGTGTCAGGAATGGATCCTGAGAAGTAATTAAGTGACATGTCAAGTAGAGTAAGCTGAGACGCATTGGAAATAGACATTGGGAATGGACCAACTAGTCGATTATTCCCGAGATATAATCTCTCTAGGTTTGGAAGCCAAAGCCCCATGTTTGATGGAAGACTGCGAGAGAGCTGATTACTTTCAAAAGAAATGCTAGACAGAGTCGATATATTAAATACTGCGGGGGGAATTGGACCAACAAGATGGTTATCTCCCAAAGCCAAGAATTCTAGATTCTTTAGATTGACAATGTGTTGTGGTATTGTACCTGCCACAAATTTAACAAACAAATACTTATATTAGTCCAACATGCGAGAAAAAAGAAGGTTTTATGTGTTGATAATGTATAATTCTGATTCAAATATTAATTATAGGAAAAATAATGTGGAGATGTGTTCGTATAAGAATCTAAAATGGATAGTATAACGGAAGAGCTAAGGTAGTTTTGGATATGTATAATAGAGCGATCGCATAAATTCCAAGAAAAGAATATCCAAAATAAGTTAAAGTGAAATAGAAATGCAAAAATCGAGCAGGGTTTTCCAAACAAAAATTAAATGATCGAAAAGAATTTAAAAAAAAAAAGAGCGCGGACGGATTTGAGTGATTACACTAAGTATCTTTTTAATCGTAATGTATGCATTAGCATAGTCTGATTACGGTAAAATGGCTTCTCAACGCACATGGAAACAAAAAGAAGTTGGGTGCTTTGTGTTCATTATGATCCAGTTACATTAATGTTAATATAGTTTTATATGTGAATGGTTTTTATTGTACTATGTAACATGGGAATCATAGGGCTGTAAATTTTGCAGGTGGTCCGCCTAGTGAACCTCCTGTTTTGCCCTGTCGGGGGCCGAATCCAAACTGCCGTCCGAATCGAGGCGGACCTTGAATGTTGTGGGAAAGCAAAGTTATAGGATCCATTGGCCAAACTGCAATGGGAATGTATATGGAATTTCTGAAGATCCCCTAAGATATGTGTTGTTTGTGTTACCAAGGCTACTTTGTTTGTTAGGTGTACTCATACTTCAATCGGGCAACGAATTTCTATTATAACATGCTTACATACTCTGTATATGATTACCAAAACTATACACATCACCATTTATAGAAACAATTCCTTCTAATCCATACTCTGTATATAAATTTATAAAAAAAAAGTTTATCAGTGTTCATTAATGTTGTGTGATAATAAAATAGATAAGTTTTCTTCTTATTTTCAAACAATGAAGATGCAAGCAGTTGAACAGGGGCTGATTCTAGCAGAAAACAGTAAATATGAGGAAGTCATTTTGGAAGTTGATTCTTTAGAAGTTTTCTCTAGTCTTACTAGGTTAGATGGAGAATTATGCATGCAGTTGTTGATATTAAACAAATGTTGCACAAAATACCTAAGGTAAAGTTTAGATTGAATCATAGACAAGCCGATAAGGCAGCGGATTCAAGAAGGGTTTGTGTCCTATTGACTGCTTCCCTTAAACCTTCAACCTCCTTGGTGCATATTCTAAGCTGAGTAGGAAGGTGTTGCTATTTGCATAATTCTCTATATCCTATTCCTAGTCACTTTATATTTTGTGTTGAGTACTAATGGACTGATTGTCTTTTGGCCAAAACAGAAGAAATATATTTCACAAATTGCTTGGAAAATAAGTAAAAGTATGACCATAAAATACTTATCAAATACATTGCTTGAAAATAAGACAGACCCTTAAAATGACTAGCAGACAGTACTTTTATTTTGTAGTTAAAATAACAACTGCCTTGTCATCAAACTCACTCACTCCACCATATCCTTTAATAAGTTGGCTTTGATCATTTCTAACTTTGTAACTTCTTCTTTCATATCGGGCCTTTCATTTGGTATCTCTACTGAACACTCTAAGGCAACTCTGTATATGAATATATAGAAAAATATATATCAGTATATGATAGTTTCCATACGTTGCATTTCCTTTATTAGAAAGGAAAACTTAAAAGTAAAATTAGAAGCATCACCTGGTGCCATGTATCTGAACGTTGTAAGGGTCGTGATTTGGATCATTGAATCCTCTTCACATAAGAGTTTTGCGATTCCAAAATCACTCAAATGCGCAACCATATCTTCATCTAATAGAACATTGCTAGGCTTTAAATCACAATGAACCATGGGTGTGGTATGACCGTGATGGAGATATTCCAGAGCAGATGCAACATCAATCAGTATGTTCAGCCTTTGCAGGATATCCAAAAAATGATTGCTGGAATACAACCATTCATCAAGGTTCCCATTAGGCATAATCTCCAGCACCAAGGCTCTGAAATCTTGATTATTAGAGTAGCTACTGATGATTTTGGTTAAATTCCGGTGGCGAGTGTTGCGAAGAACTTCAAATTCAACATCAAAGCTCTTAAAGGCTCCATTTAACTCTAACTTGAAGACCTTTACCGCAAATGTCATTCCATCTGGGAGAATCCCTTGGTATACTGAACCATAGCTTCCGCTACCAAGCAATCTGCTATCACTGAATCCATCAGTAGCTTGATAAAGCTCTTGGTGTGTAAATCGTCTCCACATTCCTAAAGGTAACAAGTCCTGTTGAGTTTCTTTCTTCGTCCTACTTCGGAAGATGATGATAATTAGACCCAGCACCATAATTGTAGAGACAATGGGCACAACTACATATGTCATGAGCTTAGTTCTTGCCTTCGAATTTCTCTGTGGTTTAGTTTTGCAGCTTGGAACATGAAGTTGAGCTGCACCACACAATGCTTCATTCCCCTTAAACGATTCAGTTGAGTAGTTTCCGAACAATCCTCCGTCAGGAATTTCTCCTTGAAGTCTATTGAAAGAGACATTGAAATATTTGAGGAAACGAAGTTTCTCTAAGGACTTGGGAATCTCTCCGGATAGATTATTTCTCGACAAATCCAAGGATTCCAAGCTCAACAAGTCACCGAATGAATCAGGAATAGAACCTGTGATTCTATTATTAGATAAGGAGAAATTAGTGAGGTCTTTGAGATCAACAACCCCAATTGGAATTTCACTCGAGAACTGATTGTTTGAAAAAACGATACTAGTCATAGCTTTCCACTTTCCAATATCAATTGGCAGAGGACCACTGAGAGAATTTGAAGACAAGTTCAGGATCAGCAGATCGCTAAACCTGTCAAGGTTGAAGGTATCGAAGAAGAAAACATATTGGAGCCAAGGAGTAGTTGCCTCGAAGAAATGAGATTACCCAAGCATGCAGGGATTGGTCCAGACAATCTGTTGTTGGTCAAGACCAAGAAACCCAACTTGTTTAGATGACATAACTCAGACGGGATCGGTCCTTGTAACTTATTGTCCCCAAGAGAAAGACTTTGCAACTCTTTTAATCCTCCAATTGTTGTAGGAATCATTCCTGTCAATTCATTGTCATCGAGCTTTATGTCTATCAAGTGACTTAATGCACTCGGGATGCTACCGTTAATGTTGCACCTAGAAGAAGAGAATCTCTGAAGAGAATCTGAAAATTTTCCTACCAAACCTCCACTGATCAATATGTTGTCGCTGAAGTCCAAGATTTTCAGGCTTCTACAATTTGTCAAAGAAGAAAGAAAGCTCATTCTTGTGGAGGTTAGATTATTAACATTCAAGTTGAGCCTCTCTAAATTTCTTAGATTACCAAGAGTGTCAGGAACGGATACTGAGAAGTAATTATATGACATGTCCAGTAGAGTCAGCTGAGACAGATTGGAAATAGACATTGGGATGGAACCAACGAGTTGGTTCTTCCCAAGATATAATTCCTCCAGGTTTGGAAGCCAAAGCCCCATGTTTGATGGAAGACTACCGTAGAGCTGGTCGCTTTCAAAAGAAATGATAGACAGAGTGGTTATATTAAATATTGCAGGAGGAATTGAGCCAACAAGATTGTTATCTCCCAAACTCAAGTATTCTAGATTCTTTAGGATTTGGTGTAACACCCATAACGTATACTGGATTCTACATCGGTTTAGCATCTTAACATTAATTTCACATCTCTATCATCATTAATTACATAAATACACTTCAAATCATAAAAATCAGATTAGTCCTCTAACTTTCAAAATTTCCGAAATTGTTCATATACCTTTAATTTAGGGTTTTGCTTTCAAATAATAAATTCAACCTTACTAGATCATTTGTCCAACATCACAAACCCTAAATCAAACTTGAATCCATAAACCCTAATCATCTTCATAATAATCAAAACAAAGTTTAAAACCCAACTCAATAACATGATTTTAACATCACAAAAGCTTGATTTTTCAACTATTTATTTCAACATGGAATCATAAAATCTCAAAAAACCCCAATTGAGTCCATAAACCCTAATTTCTTTCTCATCAAAATTCTCATCAATCAACAATGTATTCCATGAATTATTGACATCAAAAGATAGGCTTAAAAGTAGAACAACTTTGTAGTTGAAAATATTAGGCAAAATCGAGTTTGAACTTGAATTGGCGTTAAAAAATTTTCTCCTTTTTTTCTCCCCTTAGTTCAAAAAATAGTAAGAAAGATGAACAATTTGGTTCATCTTTTACTTATTTAAATCCACATGTTAAAATTAAATGAATTTAAAATTTATTTAATTAGTGAAATTACTAATTTTCACTTTTAATCCAATGGATTAGACTTAATCTTATCAAAAATAAATGGCCATGATTAAATCCAATTTTGTAATTCACCTTCCAAAATTTTTTATTTTATTTCAAAATTGTCACATCTTGTAAAATGACCAATTTGCCCTCCTATTACCAGTTTTTATTTACTAGTTTGCCATTCATTTTTAAAAATAAAAACTAAGTCTAATTGAAATTCAACCAAATATAATAAAATATTCATAAAATAATATTTTATGGTTTTTCCATGGCTTTTGGATCAACCTCTAAAATTTTAATTAATCCGATCTCATATTCATAAAATAATTAGTTGTTAAGATTTTACCTCAATACAAATATTGGATTTATTAAATTTTTTCATATTTATATACGGGAAATAAAGACTATTATCCCATAAAAACTTCCTTTTCCAAGGACTTATTAATTTTCCTAACAAATGGTATTACAAGACAAATTATAAAAATCTCCATAGAATAAAATTTCTTTTAGAATTCCTTTTTGAAATAATCCATTCGAATATTCTTTACTTATTGACTTTTTTTATCCAAAATATCGTGATTATTTAAAATTTATTTTATGGGACCTAAAAAATATAGGTCACCCATAATCAAATAGATTTTAAATATATATTTTATAAAAATTTAATTATTTAATATAATCAAATTCAAAGTTTAAAAATCTTAATTTTTAAAACCGATATCAAGGTACCTATTTCGATCCGATTCACTCTTATACTGAATAAACTTTTCCAAAGTTTATACTTTAACCCCTAAACTTTCAAAATTTACAATTTAATCATTAGCCAAAATTTGGAATATTATAGCCAAGCTATTGTGGTATTGTACGTGTGAAGTTATTACGGGAACAATCAAAGCGTTTGAGAAGAGAAAGATTCCTAATCTGCTCTGGAATTTCACCTGAAACGAAAGAATTCAGACATCAAATGGTTGAAAAATTCAAATACTTGAAAAGCTTAAAAAAAATGGGTGGTGTTCATTACCCTCAAACTGGTTCCCACCGATGTAGAAGAAATGAAGCTTGTTTAAATTCTCAATTTCTACTGGTAGACTCCCCTCCAATTGGCTTAGTGATAAGGATAAAAATCGTAACCCTCTGCATTTGAATAAAGTGGGTGGAAATTGTAATCACTCATTTTTGACCGGGTTTTAGTATTATTAGTATTATTTAAATAGTACTATTATTATTATAAAATTAATCAAAATAATCATAATAATAAAAATATAATATAAAAAAGTAAAAATTAAATTAGAAAGCAAAAAATAATAAATAAAAAAGGGGGAGGGGAGTGGAGCACAAGGCTCCACGTCACCCACCTCACCCCTCACTTTGCCTATAAAAAGGGGCGGGGGGGGGGGGGCATTAGAACAAGGATGAATAGGTAGTGACATGGCCAAATAAGGGGGCTTAGGCTCCCGGCTAGCCAAGGACCGGGGCAGTGCCCTCGGTCTTAACCGGTTCGATCGGGGTCTTATTTTGAGTTCGATCTAGTTAATTTTTGGAGAGGTCGTAGTAGATCTCGGTGGGGTTCCGTCGGGGTTCGTCATTCGAGCTCCTAGTTATGTATATTTTCTTCCCTTTTTATTAGTGTTGTAATTTTTATGGTTTAATGAAGTATTAGTTATTTTAAAATTGTATTCTTATTTTTTAGTTTGTATGCTTATTTATGTTTTAGATTAATATTTATGTATGTTTTAGATTAATGTTTTTATTTATGTTAGATTTATTTTTTATTTATGTGTTAGATTAATATTTATGTATTTATGTTTTAGATTAGTATTTTTATTTATGTTAGATTAGTATTTTATTATGTTAGTATTTATTCATATTTTTATCGCTTTGTATTTATTTATGTTTGCCATGTTTTAAGTTGCATTTTGAGATATTAATTGTCAATACGGTGCCCTTTTATCCGAGCGTAAACGGGGCCAGTATCAGGCGTAGTGATAGTGGTTGAGCGTTTACTCTCGGATAACGGGGCTTTTAAAATTTACCCGCACTTATAACCAAATTTTAAATTAATCGTCACTTTAATCCGGAAAGTTTAATATTAATAAAGCGGTAATTATTAAAGTACCAATTTTTGGCGGTGTGGGGGTGCTAATCCTTGCCCATCCGTAACCGACTCCCGAACCCAACAGTTTTCAAATCTCTGGTTTTATGGTGTCCGGCCTACCTAAGTGGCCGGTGGCAACTCCAATTTCAAAATAAAATACGGTTTCTTTAAAACCCCATGGAAGATATTATTTTCAAACCAAAACAATAGATAAAAATACGTTTTTTAGCGTAAAAGGATATCACTACAGATGGCGACTCCGCTGGGGATATTTTTTATTTTTTCAAACAAAATAAAGTGAGTCGAGCTTTTTAAATAATTACCGCTTTATTAATATTAGAAATTTCGGATTAAAGTGACTGTTAAACTAACATTCGGTTATAATTGCGCGTTTATTTTGACGCATTTAAAATATGGCATATAAACTCATTTTTTAAGTGGGGGGAAACGCTAATGCTTTCGTGAAGATATCGTTCTCCCGTGTAGGCCTAGTAAGTACCTTCGGGGCTCGAGTACCTTATGCTTTCGTAAGGATATCGTTCCTTCGTGCAGGCATAAGCGAATGGGTCCCCCTGAATTGAACCCGGTTGAAAGGAGCCTATAATGGGTGATGATCGGGGCCCTTCCTACTCTTAGTAGAGGACAACGAGGACAATTCGGGTACCTCTTAGCACCAACACTGCATGTAGAGAACATATAGAAACCCACCCCTTTAGAGCCATGCGGATAACCTTAGGTGTTTTAGACGGGATAAATAGGGTTGTTTTGTTTGTTTATCTTATTTAATTTGTCATTTTATTTATGTATTTATTATTTTTATCCGGTACTAACTCATTTCTTTTTTGTGTTTTATTTTTATTTTACACATACTTTTGTTGCATTATCATTGCATCCACATTACATAGAGGCGTTGATTCAAGTGGTTTGTCGGATTAGAAAATCTTTCATCATGGAAAAAAGGTGTCTTAAGAAGGACGACATTGATCCAGTCGTGCGACATTGGTCAGAGATTAATCAACAGATCCGAGGTAACAATTTGCCGAGCAAGCGTGTAGTGCCAAAGTATACACACGAGACCCTGATGGTGGACATACAACGAGTTGCAAGGCGTGTGAATGACTTAGCTACCGAAGCCGTGGCTCTCTGACCTTTCGTAGCCTCGGACATGGAAGAAGCACCACGGTTTATCAAGTTGCTCAGAGCTATCGAGGAGCTAGGAGGTAGAGCTAGGGCTTATGTGTAGAACTTTGTTTTGTAATTAAGACTTTTTGTAATAGGGACTCCTTTTGTAATGTGGACCCTTTTTGTAATCTGGACCCTTTAGTCCCCATGAAAGTCGTTCGAAAGAGTGATTACCAGCGGAATCAACGCCTTTATTTGCATTCATGTTGCATATCATGACATGGTGTTGGTTCAAGAACAGTTCATTAAAAGGCTTTCAAAATAGAAAAAAGTCTGCTTTACCGGAAATGATAATATTACAGTATCAAGTTAGGCCGAGCAAAGACCAATCGAGAAAGAAGACGGTATGATAGTAAGGCACGTGCGACGTAGAAGATTCAGTCAGGGCTGCAGAACCCCAATTTTAAATCTTCACATTTAACCCTTTTGTAAAAATCTCAAAGATTTTAATTTAACTCCTTTAAAAAATTTTTGAAAATATTATTATTTTGCTTTGAATCTTTTTCCCTCCTAAAACTTTCAGAATAATAATAATAATAACAAAAAGAAACCTAAAAGTTTTATTTTTAAGTTAAAACTTTTTGATAATAAAAAAGGGAGGAAATTTTTAAACCAAATGATCCTTGAGAATTTTAATTTAAACCCCAAAAAGTTTTAAAGTACTCCCCTAGGATTGATAGAATCCATCCCTGTTTAGACGTATTATTCATTTGCACCCAGATCTACAGAAGAAAAGATCTTGTCTGCATTATGCATGCACTTGTTGATGTCCTTTTCAGAAGCCACAAAAATAAAGATCATGACGTCACGAGTCCATGGAATAGAATAAGAGGAGAAGACGAAATCATCCATCATCCTGAAGACGACGTCGAGACGTGAGCACAGGTTTTTTTTTTCTGAAGTCAAGGTCTCCAGAATAAATCCAACTATTACCTGTAATTCATTATTAATTTCTTGCAAACATACATTTTCTCTATTGAAAGTTTTTTAAAGACTGTTCGAGAATCAACACCGCATTTGCATGCATTCTCGCATTTATAGGGTATTGATTCCCGAAGTGGTTTCTTAAATCTCAGAAATCGTTCATAATTGGCAAAGGGTCGTCTGGTCAGATATTAGAGGGCACGGATCCAGGGTTTTGTCCCAGAACAAGATCGGAGACAATAGAAGAGGAACCATCTGAAGACTTCAGGTCAGACACGGTACTGGTAATGAGCAAAGTAAAGTGCAAGAATTGAAAGAAGCAGAGGGAAGAAGTGATGAATTAGATGAATACTTTGACGAAAGGTAAGCGATCCATCGAACCGAAAGAAGAATCAATTAAAGATCAGAATAGAGAGCGGGATAGTCAGAATTCTACCTCCAAGCCAGCCAAATACGACAAATTAAACCCTTTTGTGATCTGCATCAATAAACAGGCGGAAGGTATGTCTGAGTCGGGCTTTCAAAAAGTAGAGCTCGGTCTAGAAGAAACTTGAAAAGCAAGTAATGAAAAGAAGTACATCTCGATTCTTGTGAGGTACACCGAACTACTCCTAATGTTCATCGAGAAGAGCCTTATTACCTCGGTGAAGTCTCTAGTGAAGAGACCGTCCTATCCGAGAGATTACGACAAACGTGCTAGAGGCAGTTACCGTTTAGGAAGTTTGGGTCACAGTATTGAGGATTGCGGGGCCCTGAGGAAAAAGTTCAAGATCTTATCGCGATGAGAATTTTGGGTTTCGAAGACGGAGTTCCCCAGTTCTATAGTGAGCTAACAATCACCCGAGGGTCAAAGCCGAGGAAGAATCGATATCCGGGACAAAGTTCGAGTAATACTGAAGTGGGTCACTCAAGTGAGTTAAATTTGAAGATCGGAGATAGGGGTATCCCAGGAGAGGGATATCCTTTCGAGTTCAGCCAGCTCAGATAAGAGAGAAATAACTTGGATAAAATTAAATTTGCAGAATGATCACCAGAAGCTTTACTGTGTGTTTAAGAATATCAGATTGGGTCACCTTTAAAGAATAGATGAACGGTGTTGTTCAGTTGAAGGACGACTCAGAATATTGAAAGAAGAGAAACTAGTCAAGTGAGAATCAAGTCAGGCTGTTATTAGGTAAGTTTGAGGAAATTGGGAATAGATACGACAGTCTCCAGAGATGAGCTACAGAATAACTTAGCCATTAACAAGAGTTTTGGAAACAAGTTTACGACAGAGCAATGACAATCCAACACTCTTCAGTTGGAAAGTAAGGAGGACAACTTCCAAGTTGCGAAAGACTAAGCAAAGGATAGATGAAGACCTGAAGATCGATATTACCCGAGCAGGTAAGGCGGCTCAATAAGGTGGGAGGCTTAGTCAGAACATGAACCAAGTGTCGGACCACAGAGGCAAGCTGACCGGACTACTGGATGAAGTTAAGAAAGTAGGCACTGAAGCTTATTAGTAATTGTAAATATCTAATATAATGAAACCTTTTGGCCTCAATGAACGTCGTTCTATGGGGATCACTTTTGGAATCAATACCTTACTGCATTCATGTTTATATTTTAGGATTGCATTGCATTACATTGTACAGTCATGGCATATTTTACATAACATTATCATTACCTTGCATAAAATTTTTGGGGGGTAATCCAAAGAACAATTAGAGTTTTATCATGTATAAAAAAATTGAACACACTTAAAAATCAAGATTCGAGCAGTTAGAAGATGGACTCGAGAGAAAAAGAGAGAGAAAAAAAGAAGTTTGATGCCTTTGATGCAAGAAAGCTCTGTTTGAACCCTAATTTGGTCGTTCCTCCGGATTCTAAAGATTCCCAGATTTGCGCATGATAATGGAACAAGATGCCCCAAGATTCACGTGACCATATTTTGCAAAAAGATGGAGGGTTGCATTGAAAAATTGCTGATCCACTACTTCCCCAACAGTCTAGCAGGACCTACCGTGATATGATATGCTTTGGACCTAGCACCAAGTCGTCGGTATCTCCAGGGTACGAAGATGAAACCTGATAAAAGCTTCAAAGAATATGCTTTGAGGTGTCTGTGTTTAGCGACCCAGGTGTAGCCTCCCTTAGATGAAGAGGAAAGTGACTTCCATGCCACCTTTCTTATTTCTTCTTTGATAAGGTGCTCAGGAAAATGAATGCCAGCTTTGAGGACTTCATGACAGTCGGAGAGAGAATCGAACATGCACTCCAGGGCCTAAGTTTAAAAGACGAGACATGCCTAGGAGCAGAAGAAAAGAAAGAGATAAATGGGTACCACTTTTGAAGGTTCTCGTGATCATAAGAGAAGAAGACAGGCAAATTCCTCTGAATCACCGAGAAAAATTCCTCGAACAAGTACATATTTAGAAATATTCGGAGTATTCCATCTCAGACATATGGCCTCATCTGGTCAAGGTATATGTGAGTTCTATATTGAGGCGCCGGGGCATGACACTAAGAAATTTAGGGTCGTTAATAGAAAAAAAATCAAGAAGCTGGTTGACGAGGGAGTCGTGACGAGAGAGTTAATCCAGCGATGGAAAAACAAGAGAAGAGGCAAGACTACACTACAAAGGACCGGAATGAGTTAGTACTCGGGAGGTAGTCCAGAGGTCTCTATGGTTTTCCCATCAGTTCACAAAGAAATTCTCAATGCTTTGAAAAAAAACTCTCAAACAGATATTTTTTAGAATTAAAAATCACATTTCCATTTAGAAAGCATTTTTACATTCTTGATTCTTTAAACATCTTATGGGGTAGCTTTTGTTCTCCCATATGCATATACACGCATTTTTGAATGGACATATGTATATATCATTTCTATACCAGGTCCTCGAATTTTGAATACAAAAGTACATTTGCTTCAGATCCAAAGATCAACTCTAAGTTGCATATATTTAGAAGAGATTGAATGTTGTGGGGATACTGTAAATGTGAGTATCTGCTAGTTTACTTAGGCCAACAGAGGAACAAAGCGAGTGTTTAGACAATGGGCAGTTTCCATTTTAGGAATTTATCTTCTCAGGCACTTGTCGTTTAAGATCCTTGAAACGAGAGTTGACCCTAAACCTCTACCCCCTGAAGGCTTTCTCAGGACATCTGTGAATGTGACGACGAAGGGTATTCTTTTACTTTACCAGAAGACAGAGATGAGACCAGACAAGTTGGATACGAAGATCAAAAAATCATCAGAAGAAAGTGGTTGAAAACAAGGATATGTCCAAATGAAAAACCAAAGAAAAGAAGAGAAATGGCAATCAGAAGGCCGAAGCAATCCAGATCGAGTAAATATTAGAAGAGTTGCAGAGAGGCAATTAACTTCGAGCGGAAGATAGCATCAATACCCAGTATATATGCGTATTGATTCGAGGATACATTTATAGACTCGAATAAGAAAAAAGAGATTCAAGGCTAAAAACCCAAAATGGGCAGTCTAAAACAAAAAAAGAAAACAAAACAAAAAATGAGAAGAAAAGAAAAAAAAATAAAAGTAAGAAAGAGAAAAAAAGAAGAAAAAAGAGAAAAAAAGAAAAAAAGGGAAAAAAGAAAAAAGAAAAAAAAGAAAGAATATTGTATATGCTTCACACACGGATCAAACAATACAAGAACGAGACTTCAACTATGAGCAAGAGACATAAGGAATCCACATTTCAAGTAAATATCAATTTTGAAAATTAGTATAGAAGCTCGAATTGAAGTCAAGTCAAGACAAGTCGGCCCGAAGATTGCCAATTTCAAAAAAGGAAATGACCTCTAGGGTGAAAACCCAAAAATTGGCAGTCTAGAGTGATCTTGAAAATGAAGAAAAATAGTAGTCTGCCTGAGCATGCTGGCATCAATATCCACCAAAATACACTGATATGGAGGTACAGAAGAAAGAAGTGACCTCTAGGGTGAAAACCCAAAAATGGGCAGTCTAGAGCGGTCCAAGAGAAAAAGTGAAAAAAAAGAAAACAAAAAAGAAGAGAAAAGAAGAAAGAAAGAATAACATTTCATCTGGGCGTTCCAATCACAAGAATTCCCAGAAATGTATTTGTAGTCCTTCATTCAAGAAATCTCAGTTTTGAGGAGTTTTGGAGGATCAAACATTCTTGAACAAAAAATGAACATCAATACATAGCCAGAATGCAAGGCAGCATACAGTAAAAAAGAAAGTAAATGAACTCTAGGGTGAAAACCCGAAAATGGGCAGTCTAGAGTGATCCAAAAAAGGGAAGGAATGATGGGCATATCCAAGTTACACAAGTATAGAAATACTGTTTCACTTAACCATAAACCAAAGGCCTACATTACAAGCCCCAAAAGACCATTCTGATCATCCATAGATATCCAAGTTGAATGAGAATGTCTTCAGATTTCATTCCGCCTATAAGGGTTAACTTTGCTTCAAGGAACATCAAACTTTGAAGTGCTTGATCGACACCCAAATAAGGGAAAGATGGAGCATGGTGAGATAGTGAGATTAAGAGAGCCACCTTAAACGGGGTAGAAACTAGGTAGGCTTGTTCCTCTCAAAAGCCTATTAGACCAGAAGAAACTATACATTTGCATATATCTCCACAATGGTCAAGATCTTCTAAATATGCGCTTCATTAGAGTTGATCTCTGGCAATTTGAAGCAGATGTGCTATGGTGTTTGATATTTTGGGGGCAAACATGTTTTAAAAGGTTTGACATTTTCTCCCAAAGTTTTGATGTTTACCATTTCCCCCAAACATTAGTTTTTAAAATGTTTGGCAATATACTTCGAATTTTGTTTACCACTCTCCAAACATTATTTTTTTAAAAAATGTTTGGTCCTTAAAAAAAAGAAAAGAAAAAAGATGTTTACCATTTGTTCCAAACAATGTTTTCAAAATGTTTGGTATCCCCTCCAAGTTTTGATTTTCAAAATGATTGTTATCTTTTCAAACAATCATTATTTTTTTTGAAATATACACAAGTAAATTGTATTTTGCATTACTTTAAAAATGAATGATGATGAGATTTAAAGCATAGGGACCGAGAATTAGTTCCCGTCGAAATGCTACGAGAAGATCAAGGATGAGCTCAGGGGATGGAAGCATTTTGGCTCACCCTGGTGACTAGAAATAGATCAAGGCTCTGTATGATAGGTCAGAAAATTCAAAGCAGTGGAGCCCGTGGTTTAATGGGGCAACGCCAAGCGAAGAAGATGGCAAGAGTTCTTATAAGAATAATATAAGAACCATAAGATCATTTATGAAGACGGGTGATAACCCTGAAGACAAGAAAGCCTTCCGCACAAAAGGTTTGAAAGCATGTTAATCTATATTCGAAGTGATTGATCAAATGAGGATTTAAGAGCATACAGTGAAGAAGTAAAGAGATGAAGAAATCTGAGGAACGACTTTTCAGGGTGTAAGACTTTAGAACAAAAAAGGGCTGAAAGAAAAAAAGAGAAGAAAAAAGAAAAAAGAAAAAAGAAAAAGATAGAAAGAAAGAGAGGGGAAGAAAAAAAAGGAAAAGAAAACATAAGAAATTGAAGGAAAAAAGAGAAAAAAAGAAAAGAAAAGAAAAAGAAGAAAAAGAAAGCACGACATTGCATGCATGATATAGATAGAGACATGTCAATTTTTGCTTGTTTTTAGACAGGTATTTGAAGAATTGTCAATGAATTTACTAAAGAAAGAAAAGATCGGCAGCCATAGCAGCGTGAGGCCATATGTTAAATCCTTCGGGCACGGTGTTAAGTCATTTGGGCCACCATCAAGTCTTTCGAGCATGGTGATAAGTCCTTTGGGCCATCAGTAAGTCCTTCGGGCATGATGCGGCAGCCAGAGTAGCGTGAGGCCAGACGACAGTAGCCAGAGTAGCGTGAAGCCAGATGTTAAATCCTTTGGGTCATCGGTAAGTCCTTCGGGCACGGTGTTAAGTCCTTCGGGCCACCATTAAGTCTTTCGAGCTTGGTGATAAGTCCTTCGGGCCATCAGTAAGTCCTTCGGGCATGATGCGATAGCCTTAGTAGCGTGAGTCCAGAAAGATCGGCAGCCTTAGTAGCGTGAGTCCAAAAAGATCGACAGCCTTAGTAGAGTGAGTCTAGAAAGATCAGCAGCCTCAGTAGCGTGAGTCTAGAAAGATCAGCAGCCTCAGTAGCGTGAGTCTAGAAAGATCGGCAGCCTTAATAGCGTGAGTATAGAAAGATCGGCAGCCTTAGTAGCGTGAGTCCAGAAAGATCGGCAGCCTTAGTAGCGTGAGTCTAGAAAGATCGGTAGCCAGCTTGGCGTGAACCCTTAATTCGAAGATAAAGGTTCTATATATGAAGGGCCTATATTTTCGAGCCCTCGCAGTGAAAGGTTCTATATAGGAAGAAATTGTAACTACGAGATTTCAGAAGCTAAAAGTTCTAAATAGGAATGACTGGCGGCTCCAGAGTTTGAAGACTAGCAGTTCTATATAGGAGGAACTCCCAGTCGGAAGAATCTATCCGTGGCGCAGAAGGTTTTATATAGGAAAAATCCGCCGCGTTGAAGGCGAAGAGTTCTATATAGGAAGGACTCCAAGCTTTACCGTCTCAGAGTGAAAAGTTCTATATATGAGGGACTCATAACTCGAGGCTTCAGAGTGAAGGGTTCTATATAGGAAGAGCCTGTAGCTCCATGATCTGAAGGTGACGAAGTTCTATATAGGAAGAGCTTACAAGCTTGAAGATTCAGCTAAGGAAGAGCAGAGAGTTCTAGAAGAACACGTGATTCCGAAGCCAAAGACAAGGAAGTAGGTCAAAAATGAGTGCTTTTGATCTTTGCTTTGTTCTCGTTTCACGAGAACAAGCAAAGAGGGGCAGCTGTAATTACTCATTTTTGACCTGGTTTTAGTATTATTAGTATTATTTTAATAGTAATATTATTAATATAAAATTAATAAAAAATAATCATAATAATAAAAATATAATATAAAAAAGTAATATAAAAAAGTAAAAATTAAATTAAAAAGCAAACAAAATAAATAATAAAAAAGAGGAGGGGAGTGGAGCACAAGGCTCCACGTCACCCACCTCACCCCTCACTTTTCCTATAAAAAGGGGCGTGGGGGGCATTAGAACAAGGATGAATCGGCAGTGGCATGGCCAAATAAGGGGGCTTAGGCTCCCGACTAGCCAAGGACCGGGGCAGTGCCCTCGATCCTAACCGGTTCGATCGGGGTCCTATTTTGGGTCCGATCTAGTTAATTTTCGGAGAGGTCGTACTAGATCTCGTGAGGTTCTGTCGGGGTTCGTCATTCGAGCTCCTAGTTAGGTATATTTTTCCCTTTTTATTAGTGTTGAAATTTTTATGGTTTAATGAAGTATTAGTTATTTTAAAATTGTATTCTTATTTTTTAGTTTGTATGCTTATTTATGTTTTAGATTAGTATTTATGTATGTTTTAGATTAATGTTTTTATTTATTTTAGATTTGTTTTTATTTATGTGTTAGATTAATATTTATGTTTTAGATTAGTATTTTTATTTATGTTAGATTAGTATTTTATTATGTTAGTATTTATTCATATTTTTATCGCTTTGTATTTATTTATGTTTGTCATGTTTTAAGTTGCATTTTGAGATATTAATTGTCAACGCGGTGCCCTTTTATCCGAGCGTAAACGGGGCCAGTATCAGGTGTATTGATAGTGGTTGGGCGTTTACTCTCGGATAACGGGGCTTTTAAAATTTACCCGCACTTATAACCAAATTTTAAATTAATCGTCACTTTAATCCGGAAAGTTTAATATTAATAAAGCGGTAATTATTAAAGTACCAATTTTGGGCGGTGTGGGGTGCTAATTCTTCCCCATCCGTAACAGAACCCAACAGTTTTCAAATCTCTAGTTTTATGGTGTCTGACCTACCTAAGTGGCCGGTGGCGACTCCAATTTCAAAATGAAATACGGTTTCTTTAAAACCCCACGGAAGACATTATTTTCAAAACAAAACAATAGATAAAACTCGTTTTTTAGCGTTAAAGGGACATCGCTACAGAAATTTACCGAAAAACATGTTAGCACTCAAGGACAATTCTTTCAAATTTGG
Source organism: Hibiscus mutabilis (assembly GCA_019671005.1). Taxonomy (NCBI): domain Eukaryota; kingdom Viridiplantae; phylum Streptophyta; class Magnoliopsida; order Malvales; family Malvaceae; genus Hibiscus; species Hibiscus mutabilis. Next base: position 37,463,286 of record CM033742.1, read on the forward strand.
AAGACGATCGAACATATCGTTTGGTATGTGACCAGTGAGATTGTTGTAGGGGAAATGGATGGATTCTAAAGAAAGCAAATCCTGTGGAATGGAACCGTAGATCATATTATGTGCAAGATGAATCACTTGCAACGAAGATATATTGAAGATGGAGGATGGAATTGGACCTGAAAGCTGGTTTTCATACAAGATCAACATCTCTAATTTTGACAAATAGCCTAAAGAGAATGGAATAACACCATTGAAGTTGTTATCGTACAAACGCAACTCCAAAGTTCAGTTAGTGATCCTAACCATGATGGGATTTCTCCATTGAAGCTGTTGTTACCGAAATCTATATGTTTCAGCCGTTGCAAATTAGATAATTCGACCGGTAATCCGCCGTGAAAGCTATTGTTCGTGATGGAAAGAAGAGAAAGGAATTATAGATTTCCTAAGTGGGGTGGGAGGGTGCCCGCGAGTTCTAATCCGGAAAGGTTTAGAGCCGTGACTCTGCGGTGTTCGGATCCGCAACTGACACCAAACCAATTGCAAACAGGGATAGAAGTTGACCAATTGGTTGCGAAGACATTATCAGGATCGTGGGTAACATGATCTTTCAATGTAAGAAGGGCGGATTGGTCTGTAGGAATGGTGGTTGATTTCACAGAGAAAGTAGACATAGAAAAATGGATGATTGCAAGAAGAGCTAATTTGAGGAAAATGTTGGCCATTTGATTGTGCGTGTTGAATCAGTCGAAATGGATCGTGTCAAGCTACTTCCGAACCCTCAAACGCTTCCCACAACTCAGCCTCCAATGCCGAACATACTCGATATCTAAAATGGCTCCTCTACTTTAGTGAATCACTTTGGTCCTTTTTACTACTTTTTCAGTCAGATTGATTTGTAAACTTTCAATTTGTTTTATTTTTATCCCTTTGATATTTTTACTTAAAAATGATATCACGTTACCCAATCAGATTCTGTTACATGTAATAAATATTTTTTCATAATTTTCTTTTTACGCGTGACAGAATTTGATTGGGCCACGCCATCATTTTTTAAGAAAAACCATCCATGGACTAAAATACTAACAAATTGAAACTTGAAGGGCCAAATTGATTGTAAAAATAATAAATGGGTCAACGTAAGAATTTCACTAAAATAAAAGGTCCTAAAATAGATATTAAGCTTTAATTGGATGATCACACTATACCATAAAAATCAAAGTAGACCCTGAAATTCTTGCAATGAGATTGAATTTTTTTATTGTTTCGGTGCTTTTTTCCCTGGTCCTAACGACTGCTCTCAACATCACACAACCATAACAAAACTTTTGGAATGCTTGACTAGCCCACATCCCCAAATGGCTCCCAAGCATCGAGTGGCAGTGTAAAATATATTTCCGGGTTTGACCATCTTGTTGACCGGAGAAGATGTCGGAGACAACATCAAATGACCGCTGAAGGTGGCGGTGGCGGCAAGACTAGGGTTTGTGTTAGAGAATAATCAAAACAATAGGATTTCTAAACAATAAATGTTAATTTATTAAATTAATTCAAATTATGACCAAACTGATAAAATGTAGGAATAAAAGTTTTGGAGACTAAAACTGTTCCATATCGTGGCATAGTCCATGTTTTGAGTTGATTTTTTTTTGTTCAATCAAAATAAGTTTTATTAATAGATAATAATAAAAAGTCCTCAAACAAATACGAAATAGAAGGAAAAACATTGAGCACGTGAGTTCAAACCTTTCAACACAAAAGAAAAGAAAAGTCGAAACACGCAACAACGAACAGCCGACACGGCTCAAGGAAGTGTGAAAAACTCAACTCAAAACGACGACTATGCCTATGCTCATTGCTCAACTAAGCATTCAACACACGCAACACCAGCAGAGCAGACACCTCAGATCCAAAACCTACAAACGTGATGACACTTCCACCTTGATGAACCCATATCCCTTAAGCTCAAAACTTCAAACACATGATCTAAAACGAGAGGATGAGTCAAAAATACAACCGGTTAATATAAGGTTAAAATTGTTTGTAACCGAAATACTCATCAAGTGCATAATTTTTTTTAGAGTAAACTCGGTAATATTTTATGTTGAAACTGAAAGTATTATGTTCTTCGTGACTAATCATGTAAATTGCATAACTATTATAGTTTACAACCTAAAAAGTTACTCATGTAACATTCTCGATTGAACATAAATTATTATCAATTGTGTAACTTTTTAGAGTAAACAGATGGAGTAACATTTTAGGTTAACACCCGCCGAAATGTAACATTTTCGGTTATAACTAAAATTATTATCAATTGTATAATTTTTTAAAGTAGACAAAGTAACATTTTAGATTAAATTCTATTGCAAATTAGTCTTAAGTTACGGTGCAGTACAACAGAACTACCGGTACTTAGATCTGAAACTGTAACACATCAAATACTATGACAAACACAATTCCATGTAGATTCTCAAACTGCTTGCCTCTAACGTGCCAACACAAGGATTGCATCAGTCAATAGTCTCCAACGTGCTCATGATATGAAACATCAGCCACCCCAATTGCCTATAAATTGTTGTGTTTAGTTGAAATACCATGTACTGTCATCTCCCTTGTAATAAAGGCCTCTAGGTAATCTGGACTTCTATCTTTTATTTTCTTAATTTTTGAATTGAAATAAAAATAATTAGATAAATATATGTTTTAGTACCTGAATTTGATATTTGATACCTAAATTAAGCATAACATTTACAATTCAATATCTCAAATCCATGTAATTAAAATAGGTTAAAAAGAAGAAATATAAGCCACAAATTGCTCGGAAAATAAGTTGAAGTATTACCCTAAATACCTGTCAAATACATTGCTTTTAAATAAGAAAGAACCTTAAAAAGAGAACAGGTAGTACTTGTATGCCTTATCATCAAACAGATTCAATATCCTTCAATAAATTGACTTTAATCTTTTCTAGCTTTGAAACAACTTGTTTCATATCAAGCCTTTCATTTGGTATCTCCACTGAACACTCTAAGGCAACTTCCAAAACTGACAATGCGCAATTCTTGGCTGCTAAATGTTTCCTCCCAGTACTGCTTACAGAATTTGTGTCTCCAACTTGGTTTAGCATAGATGGTAACGTCTCTTTCACTAAACTCCGCAAGCTCAGTTCTTCGGAAAAAATTTCATCTGTAGGCTTCTTTCTCATGATGGTTTCCATCATAAGAATACCAAAACTATACACATCGCCTTTTATAGAAACAATTCCTTCTGATCCATACTCTGCATATGAATTTATAAAAGAAGAGTTTATCAGTATTCAATAATGTTGTGTGACAATGAAAAATATATTTTATGAGAACTTAAAGAGTAAGAATCACCTGGAGCCATATACCCAAACGTTGCAAGGGTCATGGTTTGGATCATTGAATCCTCTTCACATAAGAGTTTTGTGATTCCGAAATCACTTAAATGCGCTACCATTTCTTCATCTAATAGAACATTGCTGGGCTTTAAATCGCAGTGAACCATGGGTGTTGTATGACCATGATGGAGATATTCTAGAGCAGATGCAACATCTATCAATATGTTCAGCCTTTGCACCATATCCAGAAAATGATTGTTGGAATACAACCATTTATCAAGGCTCCCATTAGGCATGAACTCAAGTACCAAGGCTCTGAAATCTTGATTATTAGAACAACTACCGATAATTTTGGTTAAATTTCGGTGACGAGTGTTACGTAGAACTTCAAATTCAACATCAAAGCTCTTAAAGGCTCCTTTTAACTCTAACTTGAAGACCTTTACCGCAAATGTCATTCCATCTAGGAGAATCCCTTGATATACTGAACCATAGCTTCCGCTACCAAGCAATCTTCTATCAATGAATCCATCAGTAGCTTCATAAAGCTCTTGGTACGTAAATCGTCTCCACATTCCTAAAGGTAACAAGTCTTGTTGAGTTTCTTTCTTCATCCTACTTCGGAAGATGATGATAATTAGAGCCACCACCAAAATTGTAGAGGCAATGGGCACTACTACATATATTATGAGCTTAGTTCTTGCCTTGGAATTCCTAAGAGGTTTAGTTTTGCAGCTTGGAACATGAAGTTGAGCTGCACCACACAATGCTTCATTCCCCTTAAATGATTCAGTTGAGTAGTTTCTGAACAATCCTCCATTAGGAATTTCTCCTTGAAGTCTGTTGAAAGAGACATTGAAATATTTTAGAAAACGAAGTTTCTCTAAGGACTTGGGAATCTCTCCGGATATATTATTTCTCGACAAATCCAAGGATTCCAAGCTCAATAAGTCACCAAATGAATCAGGAATAGACCCCGTGATTCTATTATTCGATAAGGAAAAATAGGTGAGGTCACCGAGATCATCAATCCCATTTGGAATTTTACCGAGAACTGGTTGTTTGAAATATCAATACTGGTCGCAGATGTCCACTTTCCCATATCAATTGGCAAAGGACCACTGAGAGAATTTGAAGACAAGTTCAGGATCAACAAATCGTTAAGAACTGTCAAAGTTGAAGGTATTGAAGAAGAAAACATATTGGAGCCAAGGAGTAGTTGCCTGAAAGAAATAAGATTACCCAAGCAAGCAGGTATGGGCCCAGACAACTTGTTGTTTGTCAAGACCAAGAAACCCAACTTGTTCAGATGACATAACTCAGTCGGAATTGGTCCTTCTAACTTATTGTCCCCAAGAGAAAGACTCTGCAACTCTTTTAATCCTCCGATTGTAGTAGGAATCAGTCCTGTCAATTCATTGTCATCAAGCTTTATGCCTATCAAGCTACTTAAGTTGCCAAATTCACTCGGGATGCTACCCTTGATGTTGCACCTAGAAGCAGAGAATTGATGAAGAGAATCTGAGAGATTTCCTACCAAACCTGAAAGTTCACCACTGATCAATAGGTTGTCGCTGAAGTCCAAGATTTCCAAGCCTCTACAATTTTTCAAAGAAGAAAGAAAGCTCATTCGGGAGGAAGTTAGATTATTAGCATTCAAGTTGAGTCTCTTCAAATTTCTTAGATTGCCAAGAGTGTCAGGAATGGATCCTGAGAAGTAATTAAGTGACATGTCAAGTAGAGTAAGCTGAGACGCATTGGAAATAGACATTGGGAATGGACCAACTAGTCGATTATTCCCGAGATATAATCTCTCCAGGTTTGGAAGCCAAAGCCCCATGTTTGATGGAAGACTGCGAGAGAGCTGATTACTTTCAAAAGAAATGCTAGACAGAGTCGATATATTAAATACTGCGGGGGGAATTGGACCAACAAGATGGTTATCTCCCAAAGCCAAGAATTCTAGATTCTTTAGATTGCCAATGTGTTGTGGTATTGTACCTGCCATAAATTTAACAAACAAATACTTATATTAGTCCAACATGCGAGAAAAAAGAAGGTTTTATGTGTTGATAATGTATAATTCTGATTCTAATATTAATTATAGGAAAAATAATGTGGAGATGCGTTCGTATAAGAATCTAAAATGGATGATATAACGGAAGAGCTAAGGTAGTTTTTGATATGTATAATAGGAGCGATCGCATAAATTCCAAGAAAAGAATATTCAAAATAAGTTAAAGTGAAATAAAAATGCAAAATATTAGTTTGGACTAGTGATAAAGTACGTGAAGAAAGAAAATAATATCGTAATTTATGAATTTTGGTCATTTGTACCTATTTATACCTGTGAAGTTGTTACGGGAGCACTCTAAGGTTTCGAGAAGAGTTAGATTTACAATTTGCTCCGGAATTTCACCTGAAATAAAATATTTCAAACACCAAATTTAGAATTCTTCCATTTTTTGCAATAAATTAAATAAATCACCACTAGCAATATATTTCCTAATTCCCATCATATTAGGTATCATGTAAAAAAACTATATATATATTCATTATTTTTATTTCTCAGCAATAGAATATTTTATTAAGAGCGTGAAACTGAACTATACCCTATTAAAAATCTCTCTAAACCTAGTCGGAAGAAAATAGTACAACACAACTAAATGAATAACACAACAAAACAAACAAGACCACCAATTGATCTAACCCAAGATATCAGAATATGCGGACACCTACAAGAGTTACAACTAAATACCAAGAATCCTAACTTGTTTAGATGACAAACAAATCCAGCTTCAGAATTCATTCAAACTGACCTTAAATCCTTCTAATTATTTACTTTGAAAAATGCAAACACTTGAAAAGCTTTAAAAAAATGGTTCTTGTACATTACCTTCCAAGCGGTTCCCACCGATGGCCAAGAATTGAAGCATGTCTAAATTCCCAATTTCTCCCGGTAGACTTCCCTCCAGTTGATTTAGTGCGAAGGATAAAATTCGTAACTCTTTGCATTTGAATAAACTGTCTGGAATTTTACCGGACAACATGTTACCACTCAAGTACAATTCTTTCAAATTTGGAAGACGATCAAACATATCTTTTGGTATGTGACCAGTGAGATTATTGAAGTTGAAATTGATAAGTTCTAAAGAAAGCAGATCGAGCGGAATCGAGGGCATAGAACCGTAGAGCCTATTTCGTCCTAGATAAATCAGTTGCAACGAAGAAATATTGAAGATGGAGGAGGGAATTGGACCTGAAAGCTGGTTCTCATACAAGTTCAACATCTCTAGCTTTGGCAAAGAGCCTAAAGAGAACGGAATAACACCCTTGAAGTTGTTATGGTACAAACTCAACTCCCGAAGTTCAGTTAATGATCCTAACCATGATGGGATTTCTCCACTGAAGCTGTTGTTACTGAAATCCATATGTTTTAGTCGTTGCAAATTCGATAATTGGACAGGTAATCCGCTGTGAAAACTATTATCTCTGATGGAAAGAAGAGAAAGGAATGATAGATTTCCTAAGTGGGGTGGGAGGGTGCCCACTAGTTCTAATCCAGTAAGGTTTAGAGCTGCGACTCTGCGGTGTTCGGATCCGCAGCTAACACCAAACCAGTTACAAACAGGGGAAGAAATTGACCAATTGGTCGTCAAGACATTTTCGGGATCGTGGATAACATTGTCTTTCAATGCAAGAAGTGCGGATTGGTCTGTAAGTATGGAGGTTAAATTCATGGAGGAAGCAGCCAGAGAAAAATGGCAGAGGATAAGAAGAGCTAAGCTGTGGAAAGTGTTCCCCATTTGATTTTGGGTGGCGGAGTCGACGGAAATGGAGTTTGTCAGGCTAACACGGAAGGCGCAAGCGAGATAGCTAGATAACCCATTCTTTATACACACCAGAATGGACCCACGCATTGCCGCGAAAGTCTTAATTGAATGCTCACACGGAGTACTTGTTAATATTAGGGTAAACTACATGAATAGTCCCTTGACTATAGATGCTTTTTTGTTGAGTCACCCAACTATGAAAAATTACAAAATCGTCCCCACACTTTAAAAAAGAAAAATGTTGGTTTGGTGCCATTAAGAATTTAACCGGTGATAACGTAGCAGTCCACAAAAATTGATAAATTTAGTTTTCTTTATTTACTCATTCTATCAATTTAGCGTCCGACAAGGTGTTGGTGCACATGATCAGAGCTATTGGAGTGCGCGAGAGAGGCGTGGGGACGAGCACCAAATGTTGTGAGCTGGTTAGACGAGCGAGGGGAGTATGAAGGGTCGCTGAATGGAACGGAGATCGAACGGAGGGTCATCGGAGCAGGGAGCCGGTGTCAAAGTGAGGGTTAAATAAAAAGGTTTAAATTAATAAAATGAGTAAATAAAGAGGACTAAAATTTTGAGATTTTTTTTGAATTAGGACTAAATTGATTGAATGTGTAAATATGGAGGACTAAATGTGTTATTATGCCAATTTTGTTAACTGACACGTCGTCGGTCGTTAACTTTTTAACGACATCAGACCAACTTTTTACTTTCTTTTAAGTCAGGGGACCATTTGTAACTTTTCATAGTCGGTGGACTTAACAAAAAAACGTCCTATAACTTGGGGACTATTTATGTAGTTTACCCTTGATATTATGACTAATAAGTTGTAGGGTAAAGTATATTGGAGGTCACTCAATTATGTGTTTAATGACAAATTGATCACGCTTTTATCAAAACTTAGAATTGGATCACTCAATTAAATTTTGGTTACAATCAAGTCACTCTTCCATTAAAATTCAAACGAATATCTAACAAGGGTTGATATAATAACAATTTTAGTCCTCAAAACTTATATATTCAAGTTAGCCCTAATTCAAAATAATTCAAAAAATTTAACACCATAGTACATTATTTGAAACCATTAATTAATCTAAAGTACTAATTTATAAATTTAAAGATATTTATAATTATTTTTAATGTTAGATATGTAATTAGTATCTATATTAAAATTAAACTCATTGAAATCTATTTAAAATTATTTATGAAAATTTTAGGTTTTAATTATTGTTGCCACGTAATTTTCTACAAAAAAAGTTCAGGTTTTAGTTACTGCTATCACGTAAGTTACTAAATTTTTATTATTAAACATATTTCTTTGACTTCTTTGTAAGTATGTGTATTTTTATTTAAAATGTTGTATAATTTTTGTAATAATTTTAAACTTTTTGTTATTATTTATAAATTTACTAATTGTTAAACAAGTTTTATTATTATGAAAATCTATAATTTTTTATTCATGTTTAAAATATGACACATAAGTTGTTTTTACATGCAGGAAGCAATTACAAATATATTTTCATTACATTAATATCTAATATTGTTTTTATTATATGGTTAGCTTATGCAATTAATTCTAAGCTTCTGTTAAATTAATCAACACAGATTTAAAATTTTTTATTCTTATATTTCATGTGTCTGTATGATTTGTTAAATTATATATTATTAATTATTGATGTTATTGCATATTTTATAATGTTGTTTATTTTTTGTAATGTTCTAATTCATTTAAATAATAATAAAATGTTAGAGTAAATTACATAAATCATCACTGAACTTTACTCTTAAACATATTTAGGTCACCAGAGTTTCAAAATATTCAATTTACTCACTAAAGTTTAGACAATGAACGTTTTTGTCACTAAAGTTTAGACAGTGAACATTTTTTGTCACTCTTAAACCCCAAACGGTCGTAGATGGCGGTCATGCAGCTCTAAATTTCACCAGTCACTTCGTCTCGGCCACATGAGGCTGAATTCGACCTCCATTTTGTCAGAAAGTGCTGAGAAGTTCATGAATCTACCATAAATCTTTTGGTTTCTCTCTCGTTGATCTCTCTCCTCTTCCATCGGATGTAGCCCGTTTCTCAGTATGTTGTTCCTCTCGTGCCGATGAAGTTTTCCACCGTTCGAATCTTGGAGGAATTCCTTCGTTTGCCGGTAAATAGAGGTCGTCAAAAAGTTAACGAAAGAGTGACAAAAAACGATCAAGTCTAAAGTTATGAATTGGAATGTTCGATGGAGATTATACTAAATTGACTAATAATTGGTAATATTTGAATAAACGATCACGAAGCTGATAATTAATATTAATTGATTAAATGCGTTAGTAAACAAACCCTAATGACTTTCATAAGCTTTAGGGATCGAATAAAGTGTTGTAAAATCGTAATTCAAGGAAATGGTGCAAACATGTGTGTAGGGTATCGATACGAGCTTTGGCCGTACCGGTACGCGTTTGAGGGACGTATTGGTACGAGTTGACCCGTACCGATACTTATGGAAATCTAGGATTTCCATTAAGCAATATTTGTATTGGTACGCGTGGGAGTACCGGTACCCGGGATACCGTATTGGTACTCGTGTTCAAGTACCGATACTCATTAAATGGAATGATTTATAATGCTGATAAAAGATGGAAATTTACGTGGGGTGATAATGAGATAACTTGGGTTAATAAAGATAATAAATAAGGATGATTAATATACACTTTCATAATGTATTAACAAGTTGGTAAACTTAAATGATGGCTTGATAACTGATAGAAACCATAGAGATTAGTAATCATATTAATATCATGTGTTGCGTGGTAATCGAGTCCATGTTGTGTGTTGTTTGGAAGCTTGGTTGGTTGAATTACCTTGTTTGATAGGATCCGGATACCAAATAAAAAAATATTGCAACACCATGGTTAGAGATGTTGAATGTACGTTCCTGAAGCTGTGTGGCACTAGGTCTCATTCGAAGTTGTTCGACGAGAGATTCCGTGCATGTGTGTACATTCCCGAAGTTGTGTGGCACCGGGCCCTACTCAAAGTGTATGTTTTCGAAGCTGTGTGGAACCGGGCTTCACTCCAGGTTTGTGGTTATGACTTTGTGTGCTTTTGCTCGGTTGATCTGGTGTGATCCCGAGTATGATTGGGCCTTTTGGGCCATGTATGATGTTTGCTATGTTGAGAGCATGTGTTTAGACGACTAGTGATAGTGTCACGTGTTTATTTATTTCTCCTTATTGCTCGTACTAGCTTGCATGCTTATGTTTATGATTAGCATGAAGTATAGTAGAGTAGATGTGTACCACTGAGGTTTGTAAGCTCAGCGCTCGAAATCGTTGTTTTCGTGCGTAGGTTGATCGTCAAATCGTGGGATCGAGGAGCACTATCAGTATGGAATTCCAGCATGTGGTGTTTTTTCAGACTACAGTAATTGTGTTTAGTGGGTTGTGTATTCATAGGACCTTACGTGGCGTGAGTATGTAACTCTTTTTTTTGAAATTGTATTAATCAAATCGAATGTTCAAATGTTTTAAATTTAAATTGGAGAAACAACTTGTAGGTCGTGTGGTTAGAGGACTGGACTTCTTTCTGACGATTAACGTTTTGGTCACCTGCAACTTTTTTAAATATTTTAGTTGAACAACGAAGAATGTTTTAATACGATTTAACAATAAATTAACTTCAACTGATAAATTTTCTACATAAAATGTTTCTATCCATCCACATTGTGATTGTAACATAAATTAGATAGTTGACGACTTATTAGATATTTGTGCGAGTCCTTTGAATCTTCTTCGCTCCACTAATTCCAATTTTCCAAAGTGAGAGAATGTAGACTAAAGAGACCGCAGTAAGGAAATTTCCTCACTCCTCCCTTTAGCAATTTTGCTGGTTTTATATACAGAATAATTGACTAGTGGACCTCCAATATATGGTATCAATTTTGCTGATAAAACTAAAAGGCTTGAGCACTGTGTATTGAAGTTTTTCTATTTTTTATTAGTCTGAAGGTGATTATAACGCAGTATTTGTTCATACATATTCGTAATCCTTTGACATGCACACACACCTTACAAACAAAGTGATTGAACCCAAATCTCCTAAGATGAACATCATTCGTTTTCCATTGGGACCTCTTGTTGAGTTATTATATAGTTTACATTTTATTTATTTACATATGGAATTGATCGGCATAATGTTTAAAAAGGTGTCATATTTCTTCTATTTATAATTCAACTACAACCAAAAGATAAGAATAAACAAAATGGAGTTGCAGAAAGAAAGAATCGCACCATTCTCGACATGGCAAGAAGCATGGTAAAAGGTAAGCATCTATTAAGAAATTTTTGGGCTGAAGCAGTTCGATGTGCAGTTTACCTGTTGAATCGTTGTCCAACAAAGAGTGTGAGGAAGATGACACCGAATGAAGCATGGAGCGGTAAAAACCAAGAATTAGCCACCTAAAGTTTTTTGGATGCATCGCATATGCCCATGTAACTGAGCAAATAAAAAAAAGCTCGATGACAGAGGAGAGAAATGCATTTTCATCGGCTATGATGAACGAGGTAAATCTTATAGACTCTACAATCCTCTCACTAAGAAGTTGATAATCTCAAGAGATGTTGAGTTCGATGAAGCAGAACACTGGAGATAAAATATTTTATATATATTAAACCAATAAAAAATCTTAATTTTTTATATTTTATATTTAATAAATATAATTTTATATTAAACTAATAAATACATATTTTTATATTAAATTAATAAAATATTTTTATATCCGAGTCTCCAAACACTCAATTTTACGGATACCTAACCAATACGGACCAATTAAATCACTACCTGAAAATCTAGGTATCCGAATTTAAACACTCCTAATAAAAATAGAGCCACAAAAAATTATAAGACAGCCTTGCCCTGACTGTCTTACCCGTCTCAACTGGGATAAATATTGAAATAGTACAAAATCCCTAAAATTGTATCTGTTTATCATTCCTAAATATAATAATATCCAAAATAAGTAACTTATTTCTTTTCTCCTTGCTCTCTTCGACCGTTTTGGTCTTTTACTGTGGTGACGTTGCACCATTGTTAATGGGATTTGACTTTGTGGACAAAGAAATTAAAAGAGAATATGAGACAAACTTTAATAAAACGAAAGAACAGTTTTTTTAATTCTTCGTTGCTTTTGTTGAGTCAATTTTTTTTACAATCTCTATTTAAGAGAGGAAAAAGGGGAAATTTATACTTAATAGACATTGAACTAACAATTTAAGAAAAAGATGTCAACTGAGAATTTTTAACCATTTGCTCTAGAAGTTGATGAGTCAATTTAGATATATGAACTTTGATATTATTTTATTACTGACATTACCTATATTACTAATAATTTTTAAGTTAAACTACATTCGATGTCACTCAATTATTAAATAAAGTTGCGGTTGAGTTACTTAATTATTAAAAGTTATAATTAGGTTACTCAATTAAAGTTTTGGTTTCGATCAGGTCACATCTCCGTTAAAATACAAATGGTCTCTAACAAGGTTTGATATAATAAAATTTCCAGTCCTTAAAACTTATATATTCTGCCAAAAGCCCAAAACGACATCGTTTTTATGGAGAAAAATGTGAAAATTTAAACTTAAAGGGATTTGAACCAAAAGGCTTGGAATTTAAGGTAAGCACCTAACCACTAAGTCAACTTAACATTTTTTACTTAATTCTAATACAAATAATATATATATAATATAATTAAAATGTTCATACATAAATAAAATATTTTATATTCTAAATAATATTAATATAAATAATATAGGGATGCGATCCAGTTACACTATATAAAACTCAATTAGTTTTACACTAATCTATGACCATTGGATCAGTGAAATGGATGGATGAGATTAGAAGTAGGATATGTGAAGATTATCATTTGAAAAAAAGTAAGGAGTTGATCTCATCCATCTGTTTTACTCATCTAATGGTTGTAACACCCCTAAAATTGACCTAGTTGTAAACCGGATTCCGGTGACCAGAAATTTAAATTCCGGCAACTCAAAATGACCATTGAACATGTGGTTAATTTCACATGTTTTGATTAATAATTAGACATTTTCATTGATATTGGGCTTCATTGCAATCATTGAAAACTTAAAGAACTTTGTATGGTGACTAAAATGCAAGGATTGAGTTTTAAGAGGCCAAAGTGCAAAAAGTAGATAGTAGAGGACTAATTAAGCGATTAACCCCTCAAGGATTTAATCATCCTCTACGTGGACATTGAGGGTAAGATTCCTTCACATTAAGGTTTGTTAAACTATCCATAGTAATTAAATAAAAGAAAGAAAAAAAAGAAGGATGACAATCAACCAAGCCATCGGGTGACTTACCAAGCAAGCACCTCCCATTCTCCTACCTAAGCACACACCTCCGGTGAAGCTTCATCCAAGCTTTGATTTTCTTTGATTTATTGATCCTAGTTAGTTCCTAGCAATTAATCAAGGTAAGCCCGTTGATTTTCCATTGAGTTCCATGATAAATTCATGGAGAAATCATGAAATCAAGCCTATTAGAACCCTAACCAATTCTCATGGATTCTTAAGCTTATATGTTGTGTTTTTATAGTTAGGAATAGCTGTAGATATTGTTTATAACCATTGAATCCATAGGAGTGGATTTTGATAAATTTTCATGTTTTCTATGTAGCTCAATCTATTCGTGGAGAGGATTCACCAACACCTAACAAGCCTCCTAGCAAGGAAATTGTAATCTGAGAGCCTCAATAGCTCTGGAGTTGTCGGTGAGTGTAGTTGTGTTGTTGGAATGGTTAGGTTCCATTCTTTAGCATTGTTTATTGTTAAGGTAAGCATTGCCCATCATTGTAGTAAGCATTGGTAAGTTATATGCCTTAGCTTCCATTGACATTGATAAAATTGAACAAGGTAAACATTGATTTACATGGATATTATTGGTCTCTCTCTCTCTCTCTCTCTATATATATATATATATATATATATTGAATCCTTGGATACGGGTAGACATTGGATATAATTGGCATGTCATACAATTCGTTGAGCTCATGTACAGATGGACTATGGTCATTGGGTTAAAACCCTTATTGGCGATGTTGGCGGGATGTATATGTTGGTCATTGGCAATGTGGAGGGATAGATTGGTTATCTTATCATTGATTTGGCGACGTTGGATGGGAATTCGCGTATCCATCGATTACTTCGATCCAAGGAAAATGAGTATTTTGAATGCAAAGTTTATAGTGTATATGTATATTGTTAAATCATGTTTAACATATGCCTAATATATTTTAGTATGGTTTTAACATTGATACTTATGATATTGGACCCATTGACATGTATTATCATTTAATTTGTTATTATTGATAACTACCTCACTAGGCTATGTAAGCCTAACATAGTTCATTGCATACATTTTTAGGTTCTATAGCTTCGTGAAGTGGATCGTGGATAGCCGGTTGCAAGTCACCTTCGAGTCCTTTTTGTAATGTACATTTACCCTTTGAACTCTTAGAATGGTGGCATATGGTTTTAGTATGTTTAAATGGCATTATGACATGTTTTGAATATGTAAATTTAAAGTATGCATATATGGTTTGTTTGGTTCTTAAAATGGCTACCAAGATTGCATAAAAGGCTATATTACACTCCAATGGCTTAAATGTTGCTAGGGATGTTAAAATGAAGTATAAGCATGAACCATAGGTCATAGAACTTATTGAAGACCATTGGTATTGATTAAGGAATCATGAGACATATTTTAGTTGGGTAAATAGCTTAAAAGCAGCAAAACAATAAAATTGTAGACATGGCTTACCGATACAGTTTGGGGCATATCGGTACAAGTATGCATATTTGGAATTTTAACAAGTACAGACCAGGGTGTATCGGTACAATTTTTTTACACTGGAATTTGAATGATTGTCCAGGTACCTGTACGAAAAGGACTCGTATCGATTCCCCATTTTGACCATAGCCTGGTACAGGTCGAATGACACGTCGTCGTTGATTTCCAACGACGGAAGAGTAAAATAATCGATTGTGAAGCTCCAACAAAGAAACGGATAGGCGGAGAGGTGCCGATCGATGGTGATGGTGGGTAGACTTATGGATTATGATTTTTGGGATTTGGGGTTTCTTGTAAATTTTGGGGTTTTTTTAAAATAATACATTTAGATTTATATTTATGTATATTAATATATATAATATTTATATTACTTATATATATTAATATTGTTTATAGTGTTATTTATATCATAAAATAAATTGAATTAATCTCGAGTGCAATTTGACATATATATTATTTGTGGTAAAATATTTTGTAATTTTAAATTGGTTTAGTGGTTAAGCATTAGCTTTTGATTTTGAAGGACTTGAGATCAAATCCCATTAAGCACATGTTTTTATTATTTTTACTCCAGCAAAACGAGGTCGTTTTGGTGCATCCTCCATGTGGGCCGTCGTTAGTCACATTACTGTATCGTTAAGGAGTTAAAGGCAAAGTGGCATAAACGAGTCAGAAAATAAAGTTTAGTGTTAGATTTGAACATTTTTAAAGTTTAGTGGCAAAAATGAGTTAGCTGCTATAGTTTGGTGATATCTGGTGTAGGTTACCCTTAAAAATATTGGACTAAATTTTAAAAATTTGAAATAAATAAGGGACAATTATGGGTTAAATAAAGATTTTTATGAACTAAAATGAACAATGATATCATCATATTAAAAAATATTGGACTAAATTTTAAAAATTACAAAGAAATAAGGGTGAATTTTGGGTTAAATAAAGATTTTAAGGGACTAAAATGAACAATAATATCATCATAATAAAAATATTTAAATAAATTTTAAAAATTAGAAAGAAATAGGGGTGAATTTCAACTAAAATAATTTTTAGGACTAAAATTAGCAAAAATATCATCATATTTAAAATTTTGGTCTAAATTATAAGAATTAGAAATAAATAGTGGTGTGTTTAGGGTTAAATAAAATTTTAGGGACTAAAATTAACAATAATATCATAAATCTAAAAATATTGGAATACATTATAAAAATTAGAAAGAAATATGGGTTAATTTCAGACTAAATAAAGATTTTTAGGGACTAAAATGAATAAAAATAAAAATTAAAAGACTTAACGTGTAATTTACCCTTTTATTAAGGCATATGATTTTTTAACAAAGTGACATATAGCACATTTTGATTGGTCTGTGAGAATTTTCTAACAGATTTAGCGGATAAGGTAAATGAGTTAACGAATTTTAGTTTATAGGACAAAATGTCCAAAAAAATTGGAGGATTACAAAGTTTTACAAAGACTTATGTTGTTAATTAATTACAATTTGATTTGGAATCAGTGCTTTCTTTATTTTGAGTTTTGAATTTTCTTCACTTCATTAATTATATTTTTTTTTCAAATAAGAAAATATAGACTAAAGAGGCCACAACAATTTCAAATTGACTTGTGAACCTCCAATAAAATTATGGAAATATATGGTATCAATTATCTTTGAAAAGTAATATAGTTTTTAATGTGGGTGAGTTTAGGGTACAACATCCTAATTTAAGGTTAAAAACAACGCAACCTAAAATGTTAGAAAACATGCAATTTAAAATGTTATCACACAACCTAAAATTTATGACAAGTTTGTGATTTTATGACAAGTTTCGAAACTTGTCGTGAAAACACAGAACCTAAAATGTTATCAAATAGTATAACATTTCGGTTGTGTGATAATATTTTAGGTTGCGTGTTTTCTAATATTTTAAATTGTGCAATTTTTTAACCTTAAATTAAGGTGCCGTACCCAGAATAACCCATTCAATTTAGCCAATGTGCACATTTAAAATATTGGCCTATAAATAGCAATTGAGAGGGAGGAGATGCATATTATAATACTTCATCTGTCCCACTAAAACTATCACATGTTGACACTTTTTGGTCAATTTTTTTGAACTTTGACTTATTATAATTTAAAATTTATTATTGATAAAAGGAAAAAACTTTGATACACAAGCCGTGTAAACTTTAGTTTACACGTGCCTTTTAGTTTTAAGGGTTAGGGTTTTAGTTTAAGGTTTAGGGGTTTTAGTTTAAGGTTTAGAGGTTTAGAATTCAAGGTTAGTGTTTAGAATTTAGTGTATGGGTTTAAGGTTTAGGGTTTAGTTTTTTAGGGTTAGGGATTTAGAATTTGGGTTTTTATAGTGTAAATACACAGGCTTGTGTAAAATTAATTTTACATAGCCTGTGTATCAAAGTTTTACCCTTGATAAAAATATAATAAAATATATTTTAAAAACCTTCAATCAAATAATTTTTAAATATATATTTAAAATTTTAATTAATTTAAATATTAAAATAAATTAAAATTAAAAATATTTTATTAAAATTTTATTAATATATGACAATTTTAGTAGGACAAAATAAATAACTTGCGTCTTTTCTCCTTGCTCTCTTCGATTGTCTTGGTCTTTGATTGTGGTGACGTTGCACCATTGTTAAAGGTCAAGGGATTAGACTTTGTGGAAAGGAAACTTAAAAGAGAATATGACACAAACTTAAAGACAAGGGAAACACATTTTTTTTAAAATCCTTTGTTGCTTTTCTGGATTGATGAATTAATTTAAGGGTAAATTATAAAATCATGACAGAATTTGTCTCATTGACCTATTTTGGTGATTGAACTTTCAAAACGATTAATTTATTCACTGAATTTTATATATTGATCTATTTTGATCACTCAATATTATTATTAATATTTTGGTATGACTTGCTATATTTTATTATTATTAAATATAAAAAATAATTTAAAATAAAAATGAAAACGTATTTTTATAATTATTTAATACAAAAATAATTTAAAATAAAAAATAAAACTCTAAATCATACCCAATCTCCAATCTACAAACCTAAAACTCTTCCCTTCACCTTCACCGTTCACACTCTTCATCGGTCACCCTCACCGACTCACATCATAAAAAAAAAAATCAATTTACCCATTCAACCCGACCTCTCAGTTCGCCTCTTCATCATTCAAGCCAATAACCATTATCACTCGAGCCTCAGCTCATCACTCCCCATTGCAACCGTGAACAACAACACCATTACCTCTCCTTCCATTCACCAACAGCATTACCTAAACCCACCATTGAAACCTCCTTCACCTTCACTACCATAACCAAAGCCCAAATCAAAACCACCATCATGCATTAAACCTCAGAAACAAAGAAACCAAACCAAAATGGGAGAATTTTTTACTTTTGGTGGGTGATTTTTCGATGATCGAAGAACTCATCTGTCCGTAGAGTTCGTTCGCGACGACTAGTGCTTACGTTCTTCAATTTCAATGGTGGGCAACAACGAAATAAAACTAGGAACAACATATTTTGGTTTCTGTTCAATCCAACGGTGATGGAAAGAGATCGGAGACAAGAAAACCGAAAGGTTTTAGTCAAGATTCGCGAGCTTTGGAGTGTCATTTAGTGAAATGGCTGTCGAATTCAGACTCAGCATGTCGAGACATGTCCTCTGGTGAAATTCGAGCTTCAATGGCCGCCTTCAATGGTGAGCAGTGGTGGCCGAAAACGATGGCTGTAGAGAACAAATAAATATTAATAAAACAATTTTAATAAAATAATATTGAGTGATCAAAATGGGTCAATGTATAAAGTTCAGTGAGTAAATTAATCGTTTTGAAAGTTTAATGAGTAAAATAAGTCAAAGAGCAAATTTTAGTGATAATTTTTATAATTTACGCTTAATTTAAATACACGGAATTTGATGTTACTTTATCTTTGACATTGCACATATTACTAATACTTTTTATAAAGACATATGTTGTTAATTAGTTACAATTTGATTTGAAATTAGTGCTTTCTATATTTTGAATTTTATTCACTCCACCGATTATAATTTTTCCAAGGGAGAGAATATAAACTAAAGAGACCGCAACTATACTTGGAATAATCGACTTGTGAACCTCCAATAGAATTTCGAAAATAGGCTTAAACTATGAAAAATTAAAAAATTAATTAAGTCTTTAGGAAATTTAATCATCATAATTTAAATTACGATCAACCAACCTCTTCTAATTTAAATTGCGATTAATTTAATTTTCCTGTAATGCTGACAGTTATAGTTGACCATTAGCTTACAAACAATCATTAAGATGGTGACATGTGACACACTAAAAAAAGTGTCATATCATAAAATCGTAAAAATCATAAAAAAATTCAAAAATATATATAAAAATATATATATATATATTTAAAATTTAAAAAAACTTAAAAATATTTAAAATTCAAAATAGTTCAAAAAATATAAAAATCTAAAAAAAACTTAAAATTATAAAAATATTTTTATTTAAAATCGTAAAAAATAATAAAAAGAATTATATTACTTATTTAAAATAAAGTAATATTTAAAATTTGTATAAAAATATAAAAAATATATATTTAAATTAGAAAAAGTATAAAAAATATTGAAAAATTATCTTAGATGAATTTCTTATAAACGACTAGTATGACCACCCAAAATCCCGGTTTTTGGTATAACATGGAGAACCAAAATATTTGAAACCGTAAAAATCATAATAATGAATTCACAGACTTCGATTATGCCTACATATTTAGTAGAAGAAGAGACAATTTTTATTACTGTATTTTTCAAAGACTTCAACTAATGAGGGTTAAATTAGGTGCAAAAAATATATAAAAATTTAATTGATTTTTTAAATTTTCATTGAGTTGAGTGGCAATTCGAACCTTTTAACTCCTTGAAATATACAATATCAATTATCTTTCAAAAGTAGTAAGGTTTTCACTTTAATATTGGCCTATAAATAGCAGTCGAGAGGGAGGAGATGCCCAACCCAAACTAATACCATCCAAAATGAAATCTTTATTTGTGATACTATGCATTCTTTTCTCTTCTGCCCTCTTCATCTCCATTTTCAGCATGGCACGAGAATTGATTGGGAAGGGTAAGTATCGTCAACACGTTTTAACACTTTTATAGTATTTTACAATTATTTTTATACATAAACACTCTAAATGTATATCCAATTATATTTAACCTGCGCTTACAATTGTCAGATCCTATCAAGTCCTGTCCCCCCAACACTCAGTATTGCCGTCGCTTTTGACCTTAACCGGACAAGTAATCTCCTGGAAGAAACCCCCAAAACATGATGCAATGGACACACAATTAAGTCTTAGGACTATTCTTCTTATTATTATTATTTATGCAAGCAATCTTGAAACTAAAGCTTGTGAAGTCATATTTACTGATAATTATATTTTAAGAAAGGTTAAATGAATTTATTTTAACGATATGAAGAGTAATTTTTTGGAAGAAATTGATATCGAAAGCGTTGTAAATGAGTTTGCTTCAAAATATGCTATTAGAACAATACTTTTAAAGTGAAAATATTATATTTTTAAATGTTTATAAGTAATTTTTATGTTGTTTAAGAGAATAATCTAATATTTTTTGTATTAAAAGAACTTTATTTAAAAAAAACTCTATACCTCTTACATATTATAAATTAAAGGACTCATTTTAATAAATTGTACATGTCCGTTAAATTTTTGAACCGTCCCACATAGAACCAGTCCCAAGCCTACAGAATCTAACCATCTTCAAAAAGCCAGTACAATTACAAGCAGAAAGCATCCCCACAACTGCTGCTAGCCCCCAGATGTAGGAATCATGCACAACATCCGAAATCCCGAACCACTCCAAACGTACGAGCAAGTGCCCAACGTAACGCCTTCTCAATCGATCAGATATTGAAGCCCAAATAGTATGAAAGCACAGGCCGTTGCGGCATAATCAAGCACTCCAACAGCCATAATACCATTTAAACAATATACAGACATAAACCAAACAATCCTCGAAGGTCTACATCAAGCACAACTGCACACCCTAATAAACATCGAAGAAAACTGGACAAGTAATCTCCTGGGAGAGACCCCAAAACATCATGCAATGGGCACTCGTACAGAAATGAACCCTCAATACTTTTTCAGTGTCCCTATTTATGTTCTACATAAAAAAATTAAGTTTAGAGTTTAGTGTTAAGGTTTAGCAGTGGCGGATCTAAAAATATATTTGAGGTTAAACACACAAAATCTCAAAATTTTAGGATGAGCACAACTCATAAATATTACAGAAATTTAAGGATTAATCCATAAAAATAAAAAAAATTGAAGACAAATGTGTGAATTTTAAAAAGTTTAGGGTAGGCCTGTCATGTAGATCCACCATTGAAGTTTAAGTTTAGGATTTAAAGAATTAAGAATAATGTGTATTTTGTAGCGTTTAGAGTTTATGATTTAAAATTTAAGGTTTTAGCTTATAATTTTTTTTTATTATTGAAGTATAGAAAGGGTACCGAAATATGACATGATTTGATGGCTTTGTTTCGATACCTGATTTGAAGTGGTCAATAAAAACGTATTGATTAATGCAAAAAATCTTTCTTGCATTCATTGTCTGTCAGGGATATTTCTTCACTCCTCCCTTCATCATGTGAACAGAGTAATTGACTTGTGAACCTCCAATATATATGGTATCAATTCTCTCTGAAAAGTAGTATGGTTTAGCCAGTGTCCGCACTTGAAATATTGGCCTATAGAGAGGGAGGAGATGCCTAATATAATTAGGGATGAAAACGAGACGGGCGGGTATAGGTACTCTCTTTCCATATATATATTTATTTAAAATTTTTGTATTCATCTTCTATTTATCACCTACGACGAGTATAATTTTTAAAAGTACGTTGTACGATATCTACTCAAATTATTTTTAATATGTTTTCGGTATGAAGATGTATCGAATACGTAATATGAAATTAGATTAAAGTACATGTGATTCATAGATGCTTAATATAATACTATCCAAAATGAATAACTTGTTGATAAATAACACGTGTCTTTTCTCCTTCCTCTCTTCGACCGTCTTGTACCATTGTTAAAGGTCAAAAAATTTAACTTTGTGGACATAGAAATAAAAAGAGACTATGACCCACTTTAAGACAAGGACAGAACATTTTTTTAATTATTCGTTACTTTTCTTGATTGTGACTCAATTTAGATACACGAACTTTGATAATTATTTTATTACATACATTTTTAATAATTTTTACAAAGACATATGTTGTTAATTAATTACAATTTGATTTGAAAAAGATGATGTTATTCATCCTAAGAGATTCAGATTAGAGCATCTGTGTGTGCAAGATATGTGTACATAATCGAAGGGTTAAAAAGAGATATGAATAAATATTACCATAAAATCGAGAAATTATTATATGGTCCCGGCTCACCACGTCATCCATGGTCCTATCCAATGAGATTCATTTATTTAATGACATGTAGGAAAGAGGTGAAGATTCACCTTGAAAAAATTATTATTGGATGGGACCATGGATGACGTGGTAAGCTAGGGCCTTTTAATAAATTTTCCATACAATCACACCAATATATTAAAAGAAATTAATACTTTCTTTATTTTGAATTTTCTTGGCTCAATTAATTCTAATTTTTCCAAGTGAGAAAATAAACTAAAGAGACGGCAGATATACTTGAATAACTGACTTATAAACCTCCAATAAAAATTTAAAAATATATTGTATCTATCATCTTTGAAAAGTAGTGTGGCTTTCATTTTAGGCAGTGTGCACATTCGAAATTTTGGCTATAAATATTACTAGTAGAGATGGAAGAGATGTCTAACCCAAACTAAAAAATATTTATCCCAAATGAAATCTTTATTTGTGATACTTTGCTTTCTCCTCGCTTTCACTCTCTTCGTCTCCTCTTTCAGCGTGGCTCGAGAATTGATCGCGAAAGGTAAACAATGTTAAGACATTTAACATTTTTATCATAATATCTTATTGTTTTTATATATCTAATTACAATAAAAAAGAAATCGAGTTCTTTGTGTTCATATTCACTTTTAGCATGGCTCTCGAATGGATGAAGAGTAAGTAATGTCATCATGTTTAATACCTTTATAGTAATTTGCAATTATTTTTATGCATAAACAATATTTATACAATTACAGTAGAAAGGAACTCGAGTTTATTTTGTTAATATCCGGATATATTTAGATATATATATATATTATATTTAACATGGGCTTATAATTTTGTAGAAGTCATCCATCACAATCATGTTGGAGATTTCAGTGACGGATTCAGAAATTTGAAAATGAGTGTCCAAAATAAATTTTTTTCTCAAACGGGATGCAAATTTTCATTTTTTTCTTTTATATATTAAGTTAATTTTTCAGAAAAAATTTAACACTAATCTTTTATTTTTCAAAATGGATGTGTAATTGCTCTCCACCAAAAGCCTCTGTGCCGCATCCGCCACTGGGTGATCCTGTCAAGCCCTGTCCCTCCAACGCTCAATTTTGCGGATAAATCTCTATTTATAATGGAAAAAACTTTGATACACAAGCCGTATAAACTTTAGTTTACACGTGCCTTTTAATTTTAGGTTTAGGATTTTAGTTTAGGGTTTAAAGTTTAGGGGTTTAGGTTGTAGGGTTTAGAATTTAAGGTTAGTGTTTAAAATTTAGGGTATAGTGTTTAAGGTTTAGGGTTTAGTTTTTATGATTAGAGTTAGGAATTTAGGATTTAAGTTTTTATAGTGTAAATACACAGGCTTGTGTAAAATTAGTTTTACACAGCCTGTGTATCAAAGTTTTACCCATTTATAATTTGCTTGCAATAAAAAATTGTTAAGACTCCGTTGTATCTAAAAGAATAACTGCTTCCTCCTAAATAATTTCAATTTCTCTTGAGGATTTAATATATTGCTTTGATTTGGTTTGTTTCATCAATCCATCTAATGTAGTACAACGTTAATTTAACTTTCGTTGACTCCAGTGTTACTTCGAGTATGAATGGAAAAAAATAGAATGAAACAATAATCAAATGATAGATCAAAATATACTAACCTTTAAATAATGATAAATCAATCACTATATTGATATATATAAATAAGCAAAACATACCATCCAAGCTAAATTGAATTTATGGTTGATGTAGTCACTAATTTCATATTGAAATCCTTTTCGAGAATCACCAACAAGAATCATGATAGTTGAGCGTGGTCGTGCTGATAACGTGTTGTAAAAAATTAAAGAATAATAATAAAATAGATAAGAGAAATGAGATGGACTTGTATTATGTTCCCAATGTATAGTTATGTACAATATCTTCTTCAAGAGAACCAATTTATCAATTCGAAAGGAAAGTTTTGATAAATGAAGTTGGCCCTTATAGTGCTTGATGCTTATGGTTTCTTGGAGAGAAAAAGAAGAAAGAATAAAGCGATTTTACGGACCCAAGCATTGCTGCGAAAGTCCATCGTTAATTGAAGGCTTAATACTTAAAATGGCCACTCTACTTTAGTAAAATTTTCACTTGGGGCTTTTTTCATTATTTTTCGACTAGTTTGATCCCTAAGCTTGGAATTCGTTATTTATCATTCTAGTCCTTCGACATTTTCCTATAAAAAATAATATTGTGAGATCCAATAAGATTTTACCAGTTGTAATAAATGTTTTTTTTCTCTAATTTTGTTTTTACGCATGACATAACCTCATAAGGTCACATCATCATTTTTAAGGAAATTGTCCATGGATAAAAAGTGATAACGGATTTGAAAGTTGGGAGATTACACAAAAAAAATAATAATAAAATGATCAAAGTGAGAATTTCATTAAAATTGAAGGTCTAAAGTAGGCATTAAACCTTAATCGAATGATCACACAACTTTTTTATTGTTAATAGAAAGACCATAAAAATCAAAGTAAACCCTAAAATTTCTTAGAACATGTAATGAGGTTGAAAGATTTTTATTTTTAATGTTTCGGTGTTTTTCCTTTGTCCTAACAATAGCTCTTAGCACCAAACAACCATAAAAATAAAAATGCTTATTCTTTAACTAGATTGATATATATAAAGAAAAACAGATACAGATTGACTTGAAAATAGTGTAGACTTTTATTTTGAGAAATTATTTTTTTTGTTTGAACTAAATTATTCATTGCCAATAGCAGTAATTAATCCTCTCATTATGGGTGCTCTAAATAAGAAATAAACAGTTGACATTGAAATGTACTCTATTCCCATAGATATGGATTAAATCTCTGACCCCATAATTAAGGGATGAGATGAACAATCAAAACACCACATTTTATGGTTTGTTTTGAGAAATTATTGATTAACCATTAATAGTGCATAGTTCTGCCATTGAAATTTCTTCAGTCCATCCTTTGTCAATTTTTCTGGTTTCACCCTACTTCCCAACACATGACCAAATGCTTTCACCCACCTAAAAATATTCTTACCATAATATTTTCTCAACATTAGCAAGGCCCTAGCCACCCAAAATTATAGGACATCTTTTCAATAAATCTCACACCAAGGGATGGTAACTAGCCAGGTCGGTTTTTGGCCCACACAAACACAGCTTGAGTAGTAATCCCTTTCACTAGACCTGACAAATTTGACTCGAGACTAAACTGAAACTCAAAATCGACCCGAATATGATGATCCGAATTTCAAAATAAACCGAACTAAACCGAAACCGAGCCAAATTTTAGTTGAACCAAAGATAGACCCGAATCGATTTTCAATCGAACCGAATGGACCTAAACCGATTTCACCCGAACCGAAAGCAACCCGAACTGAAGGTAATTCAAAATAAAAAAATATTAAAATAAATAAAGAAAAATGAGATGTGAACTGTTGTACAACTCACCAAGAAGCCAAATATACATGCTATATAAGGTCTTATAAGTCATATATAGGGTGTAAAAACCTAACTCGGCCTAAAAACCCGACTGAAACCGATCGATCTCCTATTAACCCGATATTGACCCGAACCGAATGTAACCGACCTAATACCTGAACTGAAATCACCATAGACCCAAATTTAAACCGACCCGACCCGAAATGAGCTAAACCGAATGACTTGTTTGCCGCCTCTACCCTCCACCTACCCGATATGGGCTTAGGAAGGTTTCATCCAACCCGAATTTTGGGTAAAAACTCACCTTCGACCCAGCACAAATAAAATAGAAAACTGTAAATATCTGACTATGATTCTAGCAGAAAACAGTAAATATGAGAAAGTCATTTTGAAAACTGATTCTTTAGAAGTTTTCTCTAGTCTTACTAGGTTAGATGGAGCATTATGCCTGCAGTTGTTGATATTAAACAAATGTTGCACAAGATACCTGAGGTGAAGCAAATACCTAAGGTGAAGATTAGATTGATTCATAGACAAGCCGATAAGCAGCGGATTGGGTGGCTACTCAATTCAACAAGGGGTTGTGTCCTAGTGACTGCTTGTCTTAAACCTTCAACTTCCTTGGTGCATATTCTTAGCTGAGTAGGATGGAGTTGCTATTTGCATAATTCTCTATATCCTAGTCACTTTATATTTTGTGTTGAGTACTAATGGACTGATTGTCTTTCGGCCAATAAAAGAAAAAGAAGAAGAAGACATACATATTTTGTGTTGAGTACTAATGGACTGATTATCTTTCGGCCAATAAAAGAAAAAGAAGAAGAAGACATAATTCACAAAGTGCTTGCAAAATAAGTTGAAGTATGACCATAAAATACTTATCAAATACATTGCATGAAAATATGACAGACCCTTAAAATGACTAACAGACAGTACTTTTATTTTGTAATTAAAATAACAAATGCCTTGTCATCAAACTCACTCACTCCATCATATCCTTCAATAACTTGACTTTGATCTTTTCTGGCTTTATCACAACTTCTTTCATATCAGGCCTTTCACTCGGTATCTCTACCGAACACACTAAGGCAACTTGCAAAACTGACAATGCGCAATCCTTGGCTGCTAAATATTTCCTCCCAGTAGTGCTTACAGAATTGGTGTCTCCAACTTGGTTTAGCATAGATGGTAACGTCTCTTTCACTAAACTCCGCAAGCTCATTTCTTCGGAAAACATTTCATCTGTAGGCTTCTTTTTCATCATAGTTTCCATCATAAGAATACCAAAACTATACACATCGCCTTTTGTAGAAACAATTCTTACCCGGGGTTTTTTCAACGTTCTGAGTCTATCGGCGCAATCCGTTTCGTCAAATTCGAACCCGGTAAGCTATTTTTACGTGTTTTATCCCCTAAAGTAGTCCGATAGCTATGTTGCACCGATACCGATTCAGATAAGAGTACGGGTACGGAAACGGGGACGGAAAACGACAATTTTCAAAATTACAGGGTATGGGTACGGTTAGGGTACGGCAAATATAAAATAATTTTATATTCTAAGAAAATTTAAAAATAAAAAGTCATACAAAAATCATGTGAGTATGGCATCACACTTATATACTTATAGTTGATTCATGTGAGCGAAATAGGATGAAAAGAAACAAGAAAAAGACAGAAAAAGTATGGGATAATAGAATAATAAGAAAAAATAGGGAGAAGAAATACTGGGAAGTAACCAAGGCGTACCAAATATGTCCCCGGTACGGGGACGTATCGGGTACGTGGTATGGCATTAGATTGAAGAACCCGTGCTTCATAGTCCGATAGTGTGAGATGGCTAAGGTAGTCGTATTTGTTTTACTCGAGGTTTTGGTGGACTCGAATATTGAAATCAAAGAGATGTTTGGAGGAGCTTAGATGAGGATTTATCGCTTTGGCTTAAGGTTAGTACACCTCAAAATCATATTGCTTCATGAGCATCACAAATGTGATTGCTTTGCGTGTTAGTATATGCAAAATAGGTAGACGATGAATAAGCATGTTGTGGGACTGATATCATGAGACTTGATATATGTATGAGGTACATGAGGAGTTTGGGAATATTTCGAGACCTTGTAGGTTCGTTTGAATATTTGTATAATTACCTGATTGGTTGATTTACATGTTATGTTGCTTGAGTGCTTGAGTTATGAATTGGCATGTTCGATGGAGTTATACTAAATTGACTAATAATTGGTAATATTTGAATAAACGATCACGAAGCTGATAATTAATATTAATTGATTAAATGCGTTAGTAAACAAACCCTAATGACTTTCATAAGCTTTAGGGATCGAATAAAGTGTTGTAAAATCGTAATTTAAGGAAATGGTGCAAACATGTGTGTAGGGTATCGATACGAGATTTGGCCATACTGGTACGCGTTTAAGGGACGTATTGGTACGGTTTGACCCGTACCGATACTTATGGAAATCTAGGATTTCCATTAAGCAATATTTGTATTGGTATGCGTGGGAGTATCGGTACCCGGGATACCGTATGGGTACTCATGTTTGAGTACCGATACTCATTAAACGGAATGATTTATAATGCTGATAAAAGATGGAAATTTACGTGGGGTGATAATGAGATAACTTGGGTTAATAAAGATAATAAATAAGGATGATTAATATACACTTTCATAATGTATTAACAAGTTGGTAAACTTAAATGATGGCTTGATAATTGATAGAAACCATAGAGATTAGTAATCATATTAATATCATGTGTTGCGTGGTAATCGAGTCCATGTTGTGTGTTGTTTGGAAGCTTGGTTGGTTGAATTACCTTGTTTGATAGGATCCAGATACCAAATAAAAAAGTATTGCAACACCATGGTTAGAGATGTTGAATGTACGTTCCTAAAACTGTGTGGCACTAGGTCTCATTCGAAGTTGTTCGACGAGAGATTCCGTGCATGTGTGTACATTCCCGAAGTTGTGTGGCACCGGGCCCTACTCAAAGTGTATGTTCTTGAAGCTGTGTGGCACCGGGCCTCACTCCAGGTTTGTGGTTATGACTTTGTGTGCTTTTGCTCGGTTGATCTGGTGTGATCCCGAGTATGATTTGGCCTTTTGGGCCATGTATGGTGTTTGCTATGTTGAGAGCATGTGTTTAGGCGACTAGTGATAGTGTCACGTGTTTATTTATTTCTCCTTATTGCTCGTACTAGCTTGCATGCTTATGTTTATGATTAGCATGAAGTATAGTAGAGTAGATGTGTACCACTGAGGTTTGTAAGCTCAACGCTCGAAATCGTTGTTTTCGTGCGTAGGTTGATCGTCAAATCGTGGGATCGAGGAGCACTATCAGTATGGAATTCCAGCATGTGGTGTTTTTTCAGACTACAGTAATTGTGTTTAGTGGGTTGTGTATTCATAGGACCTTACGTGGCGTGAGTCTGTAACTCTTTTTTTTTAAATTGTATTAATCAAATCGAATGTTCAAATGTTTTAAATTTTAATTGGAGAAACAACTTGTAGGTCGTGTGGTTAGAGGACTGGACTTCATTATGACGATTAACGTTTTGGTCACCTGCAACTTTTTTAAATATTTTAGTTGAACAACGAAGAATGTTTTAATACGATTTAACAATAAATTAACTTCAACTGATAAATTTTCTACATAAAATGTTTCTATCCATCCACATTGTGATTGTAACATAAATTAGATAGTTGACGACTTATTAGATATTTGTGCGAGTCCTTTGAATCTTCTTCGCTCCACTAATTCCAATTTTCCAAAGTGAGAGAATGTAGACTAAAGAGACCGCAGTAAGGAAATTTCCTCACTCCTCCCTTTAGCAATTTTGTTGGTTTTATATACAGAATAATTGACTAGTGGACCTCCAATATATGGTATCAATTTTGCTGATAAAACTAAAAGGCTTGAGCCTGTGTATTGAAGTTTTTCTATTTTTTATTAGTCTGAAGGTGATTACAACGCAGTATTTGTTCATACATATTCGTAATCCTTTGACATACACACACACCTTACAAACAAAGTGATTGAACCCAAATCTCCTAAGATGAACATCATTCGTTTTCCATTGGGACCTCTTGTTGAGTTATTATATAGTTTACATTTTATTTATTTACATATGGAATTGATCGGCATAATGTTTAAAAAGGTGTCATATTTCTTCTATCTATAGTTCAACTACAACCAAAAGATAAGAATCAACAAAATGGAGTTGCAGAAAGAAAGAATCGCACCATTCTCGACATGGCAAGAAGCATGGTAAAAGGTAAGCATCTATTAAGAAATTTTTGGGCTGAAGCAGTTTGATGTGCAGTTTACCTGTTGAATCGTTGTCCAACAAAGAGTGTGAGGAAGATGACACCGAATGAAGCATGGAGCGGTAAAAACCAAGAATTAGCCACCTAAAGTTTTTTGGATGCATCGCATATGCCCATGTAACTGAGCAAATAAGAAAGAAGCTCGATGACAGAGGAGAGAAATGCATTTTCATCGGCTATGATGAACGAAGTAAATCTTATAGACTCTACAATCCTCTCACTAAGAAGTTGATAATCTCAAGAGATGTTGAGTTCGATGAAGCAGAACACTAGAGATAAAATATTTTATATATATTAAACCAATAAAAAATCTTAATTTTTTATATTTTATATTTAATAAATATAATTTTATATTAAACTAATAAATACATATTTTATATTAAATTAATAAAATATTTTTATATCCGAGTCTCCAATTACTCAATTTTACGGATACCTAACCAATACGGACCAATTAAATCACTACCTGAAAATCTAGGTATCCGAATTTAAAAACTCCTAATAAAAATAGAGCCACAAAAAATTATAAGACAGCCTTGCCCTGACTGTCTTACCCGTCTCAACTGGGATAATTATTGAAATAGTACAAAATCCCCAAAATTGTATCTGTTTATCATTCCTAAATATAATAATATCCAAAATAAGTAACTTATTTCTTTTCTCCTTGCTCTCTTCGACCGTTTTGGTCTTTTACTGTGGTGACGTTGCACCATTGTTAATGGGATTTGACTTTGTGGACAAAGAAACTAAAAGAGAATATGAGACAAACTTTAATAAAACGAAAGAACAGTTTTTTTAATTCTTCGTTGCTTTTGTTGAGTAATTTTTTTTAACAATCTCTATTTAAGAGAGGAAAAAGGGGAAATTTATACTTAATAGACATTGAACTAACAATTTAAGAAAAAGATGTCAACTGAGAATTTTTAACCATTTGCTCTAGAAGTTGATGAGTCAATTTAGATATATGAACTTTGATATTATTTTATTACTGACATTACATATATTACTAATAATTTTTAAGTTAAACTGCATTCGATGTCACTCAATTATTAAATAAAGTTGTGATTGAGTTACTTAATTATTAAAAGTTATAATTAGGTTACTCAATTAAAGTTTTGGTTACGATCAGGTCACATCTCTGTTAAAATACAAATGGTCTCTAACAAGGTTTGATATAATAAAATTTTCAGTCCTTAAAACTTATATATTCTGCCAAAAGCCCAAAACGACATCGTTTTTATGAAGAAAATGTGAAAATTTAAACTTAAAGGGATTTGAACCAAAGGCTTGGAATTTAAGGTAAGCACCTAACCACTAAGTCAACTTAACATTTTTTACTTAATTCTAATACAAATAATATATATATATATAATATAATTAAAATGTTCATACATAAATAAAATGGTTTATATTCTAAATAATATTAATATAAATAATATAGGGATGTGATCCAGTTACACTATATAAAACTCAATTAGTTTTACACTAATCTATGACCATTGGATCAATGAAATGGATGGATGAGATTAGAAGTATGATATGTGAAGATTATCATTTGAAAAAAAGTAAGGAGTTGATCTCATCCATCTATTTTACTCATCTAATGGTTGTAACACCCCTAAAATTGACCTAGTTGTAAACCGGATTCCGATGACCAGAAATTTAAATTCCGGCAACTCAAAATGACCATTGAACATGTGGTTAATTTCACATGTTTTGATTAATAATTAGACATTTTCATTGATATTGGGCTTCATTGCAATCATTGAAAACTTAAAGAACATTGTATGGTGACTAAAATGCAAGGATTGAGTTTTAAGAGGCCAAAGTGCAAAAAGTAGATAGTAGAGGACTAATTAAGCGATTAACCCCTCAAGGATTTAATCATCCTCTATGTGGACATTGAGGGTAAGATTCCTTCACATTAAGGTTTCTTAAACTATCCATAGTAATTAAATAAAAGAAAGAAAAAAAAGAAGGATGGCAATCAACCAAGCCATCGAGTGACTAACTAAGCAAGCACCTCCCCTTCTCCTACCTAAGCACACACCTCCAGTGAAGCTTCATCCAAGCTTTGATTTTCTTTGATTTATTGATCCTAGTTAGTTCCTAGCAATTAATCAAGGTAAGCCTGTTGATTTTCCATTGAGTTCCATGATAAATTCATGGAGAAATCATGAAATCAAGCCTATTAGAACCCTAACCAATTCTCATGGATTCTTAAGCTTATATGTTGTGTTTTTATAGTTAGGAATAGCTGTAGATATTGTTTATAACCATTGAATCCATAGGAGTGGATTTTGATAAATTTTCATGTTTTCTATGTAGCTCAATCTATTCGTGGAGAGGATTCACCAACACCTAACAAGCCTTCTAGCAAGGAAATTGTAATCTGAGAGCCTCAATAGCTCTGGAGTTGTCGGTGAGTGTAGTTGTGTTGTTGGAATGGTTAGGTTCCATCCTTTTGCATTGTTTATTGTTATGGTAAGCATTGCCCATCATTGTAGTAAGCATTGGTAAGTTATATGCCTTAGCTTTCATTGACATTGATAAAATTGAACAAGGTAAACATTGATTTACATGGATATTATTGGTCTCTCTCTCTCTCTATATATATATATATATTGAATCCTTGGATACGGGTAGACATTGGATATAATTGGCATGTCATACAATTCGTTGAGCTCATGTACAGATGGACTATGGTCATTGGGTTAAAACCCTTATTGGCGATGTTGGCGGGATGTATATGTTGGTCATTGGCGATGTGGAGGGATAGATTGGTTATCGTATCATTGATTTGGCGACGTTGGATGGGAATTCGCGTATCCATCGATTACTTCAATCCAAGGAAAATGAGTATTTTGAATGCAAAGTTTATAGTGTATATGTATATTGTTAAATCATGTTTAACATATGCCCAATATATTTTAGTATGGTTTTAACATTGATACTTATGATATTGGACCCATTGACATGTATTATCATTTAATTTGTTATTATTGATAACTACCTCACTAGGCTATGTAAGCCTAACATAGTTCATTGCATACATTTTTAGGTTCTATAGCTTCGTGAAGTGGATCGTGGATAGCCGGTTGCAAGTCACCTTCGAGTCCTTTTTGTAATGTACATTTACCCTTTGAACTCTTAGAATGGTGGCATATGGTTTTAGTATGTTTAAATGGCATTATGACATGTTTTGAATATGTAAATTTAAAGTATGCATATATGGTTTGTTTGGTTCTTAAAATGGCTACCAAGATTGCATAAAAGGCTATATTACACTCCAATGGCTTAAATGTTGCTAGGGATGTTAAAATGAAGTATAAGCATGAACCATAGGTCATAGAACTTATTGAAGACCATTGGTATTGATTAAGGAATCATGAGACATGTTTTAGTTGGGTAAATAGCTTAAAAGCAGCAAAACAATAAAATTGTAGACATGGCTTACCGATACAGTTTGGGGCATATCGGTACAGGTGTGCATATTTGGAATTTTAACAGGTACAGACCAGGGTGTATCGGTACAATTTTTTACACTGGAATTTGAATGATTGTCCAAGTACCTGTACGAAAAGGACTCGTATCAATTCCCCATTTTGACCATAGCCTGGTATAGGTCGAATGACACGTCGTCGTTGATTTCCAACGACGGAAGAGTAAAATAATCGGTCGTGAAGCTCCAACAAAGAAACGGATAGGCGGAGAGGTGCCGATCGATGGTGATGGTGGGTAGACTTATGGATTATGGTTTTTGGGATTTGGGGTTTTTTGTAAATTTTGGGGTTTTTATAAAAATAATACATTTAGATTTATATTTATGTATATTAGTATATATAATATTTATATTACTTATATATATTAATATTGTTTATAGTGTTATTTATATCATAAAATAAATTGAATTAATCTTGAGTGCAATTTGACATATATATTATTTGTGGTAAAATATTTTGTAATTTTAAATTGGTTTAGTGGTTAAGCATTAGCTTTTGATTTTGAAGGACTTGAGATCAAATCCCATTAAGCACATGTTTTTATTATTTTTACTCCAACAAAACGAGGTCGTTTTGGTGCATCCTCCATGTGGGCCGTCGTTAGTCACATTACTGTATCGTTAAGGAGTTAAAGGCAAAGTGACATAAACGAGTCAGAAAATAAAGTTTAGTGTTAGATTTGAACATTTTTAAAGTTTAGTGGCAAAAATGAGTTAGCTGCTATAGTTTGGTGATATCTGGTGTAGGTTACCCTTAAAAATATTGGACTAAATTTTAAAAATTTGAAATAAATAAGGGACAATTATGGGTTAAATAAAGATTTTTATGAACTAAAATGAACAATGATATCATCATATTAAAAAATATTGGACTAAATTTTAAAAATTACAAAGAAATAAGGGTGAATTTTGGGTTGAATAAAGATTTTAAGGGACTAAAATGAACAATAATATCATCATAATAAAAATATTTAAATAAATTTTAAAAATTAGAAAGAAATAGGGGTGAATTTCAACTAAAATAATTTTTTAGGACTAAAATTAGCAAAAATATCATAATATTTAAAATTTTGGTCTAAATTATAAGAATTAGAAATAAATAGTGGTGTGTTTAGGGTTAAATAAAATTTTAGGGACTAAAATTAACAATAATATCATAAAACTAAAAATATTGGAATACATTATAAAAATTAGAAAGAAATATGGGTTAATTTCAGACTAAATAAAGATTTTTAGGGACTAAAATGAATAAAAATAAAAATTAGAAGACTTAACGTGTAATTTACCCTTTTATTAAGGCAGATGATTTTTTAACAAAGTGACATATAGCACATTTTGATTGGTCTGTGAGAATTTTCTAACAGATTTAGCGGATAAGGTAAATGAGTTAACGATTTTTAGTTTATAGGACAAAATGTCCAAAAAAATTGGAGGATTACAATGTTTTACAAAGACTTATGTTGTTAATTAATTACAATTTGATTTGGAATCAGTGCTTTCTTTATTTTGAATTTTCTTCACTTCATTAATTATATATTTTTTCAAATAAGAAAATATAGACTAAAGAGGCCACAACAATTTCAAATTGACTTGTGAACCTCCAATAAAATTATGGAAATATATGGTATCAATTATCTTTGAAAAGTAATATAGTTTTTAATGTGGGTGAGTTTAGGGTGCAACATCCTAATTTAAGGTTAAAAACAACGCAACCTAAAATGTTAGAAAACATGCAATTTAAAATGTTATCACACAACCTAAAATTTATGACAAGTTTGTGATTTTATGACAAGTTTCGAAACTTGTCGTGAAAACACAGAACCTAAAATGTTATCAAATAATATAACATTTCGGTTGTGTGATAATATTTTAGGTTGCGTATTTTCTAATATTTTAAATTGTGCAATTTTTTAACCTTAAATTAAGGTGCCGTACCCAGAATAACCCATTCAATTTAGCCAATGTGCACATTTAAAATATTGGCCTATAAATAGCAATTGAGAGGGAGGAGATGCATATTATAATACTTCATCTGTCCCACTAAAACTATTATATGTTGATACTTTTTGGTCAATTTTTTTGAACTTTGACTTATTATAATTTAAAATTTATTATTGATAAAAAGAAAAAACTTTGATATACAAGCCGTGTAAACTTTAGTTTACACGTGGCTTTTAGTTTTAGGGGTTAGGGTTTTAGTTTAAGGTTTAGGGGCTTTAGTTTAAGGGTTTAGAATTTAAGGTTAGTGTTTAGAATTTAGTGTATGGGTTTAAGGTTTAGGGTTTAGTTTTTTAGGGTTAGGAATTTAGGATTTGGGTTTTATAGTGTAAATACACAGGCTTGTGTAAAATTAATTTTATATAGCCTGTGTATCAAAGTTTTACCCTTGATAAAAATATAATAAAATATATTTTAAAAACCTTCAATCAAATAGTTTTTAAATATATATTTAAAATTTTAATTAATTTAAATATTAAAATAAATTATAATTAAAAATATTTTATTAAAATATATTAATATATGACAATTTTAGTAGGATAAAATAAATAACTTGAGTCTTTTCTCCTTGCTCTCTTCGATTGTCTTGGTCTTTGATTGTGGTGACGTTGCACCATTGTTAAAGGTCAAGGGATTAGACTTTGTGGAAAGGAAACTTAAAAGAGAATATGACACAAACTTAAAGACAAGGGAAACACATTTTTTTTAAAATCCTTTGTTGCTTTTCTGGATTGGTGAATTATTTTAAGGGTAAATTATAAATTCATGACAGAATTTGGCTCATTGACCTATTTTGTTGATTGAACTTTCAAAACGATTAATTTATTCACTGAATTTTATATATTGATCTATTTTGATCACTCAATATTATTATTAATATTTTGGTATGACTTGCTATATTTTATTATTATTAAATATAAAAAATAATTTAGAATAAAAATGAAAATATATTTTTATAATTATTTAATACAAAAATAATTTAAAATAAAAAATAAAACTCTAAATCATACCCAATCTCCAATCTACAAACCTAAAACTCTTCCCTTCACCTTCACCTTCACCGTTCACACTCTTCATCGGTCACCCTCACCGACTCACATCATAAAAAAAAAATCAATTTACCCATTCAACCCAACCTCTCAGTTCGCCTCTTCATCATTCAAGCCAATAACCATTATCACTCGAGCCTCAGCTCATCACTCCCCATTGCAACCGTGAACAACAACACCATTACCTCTCATTCCATTGACCAACAGCATTACCTAAACCCACCATTGAAACCTCCTTCGCCTTCACTACCATAACCAAAGCCCAAATCAAAACCACCATCATGCATTAAACCTCAGAAACAAAGAAACCAAACCAAAATGGGAGAATTTTTACTTTTGGTGGGTGATTTTTCGATGATCGAAGAACTCATCTTTCCGTGGAGTTCGTTCGCGACGACTAGTGCTTACGTCCTTCAATTTCAATGGTGGGCAGCAACGAAATAAAACTAGGAACAACATATTTTGGTTTATGTTCAATCCAACGGTGATGGAAAGAGATCGGAGACAAGAAAACCGAAAGGTTTTAGTCAAGATTCGCGAGCTTTGGAGTGTCATTTAGTGAAATGGCTGTCGAATTCAGACTCAGCATGTCGAGACGTGTCCTATGGTGAAATTCGAGCTTCAATGGCCGCCTTCAACGGTGAGCAATGGTGGCCGAAAACGATGGCTGTAGAGAACAAAAAAAAATTGATGTTGAAGGAAATATATTTTTTATTTTAAATTATATTTATAATTAAATATTAATAAAACAATTTTAATAAAATAATATTGAGTGATCAAAATGGGTCGATGTATAAAGTTCAGTGAGTAAATTAATCGTTTTGAAAGTTTAATGAGTAAAATAAGTCAAAGAGCAAATTTCAGTGATAATTTTTATAATTTACGCTTAATTTAAATACACGGAATTTGATGTTACTTTATCTTTGACATTGCACATATTACTAATACTTTTTATAAAGACATATGTTGTTAATTAGTTACAATTTGATTTGAAATTAGTGCTTTCTATATTTTGAATTTTATTCACTCCACCGATTATAATTTTTCCAAGGGAGAGAATATAAACTAAAGAGACCGCAACTATACTTGGAATAATCGACTTGTGAACCTCCAATAGAATTTCGAAAATAGGCTTAAACTATGAAAAATTAAAAAATTAATTAAGTCTTTAGGAAATTTAATCATCATAATTTAAATTACGATCAACCAACCTCTTCTAATTTAAATTGCGATTAATTTAATTTTCCTGTAATGCTGACAGTTATAGTTGACCATTAGCTTACAAACAATCATTAAGATGGTGACATGTGACACACCCTAAAAGTGTCATATCATAAAATCGTAAAAATCATAAAAAAATTCAAAAATATATATAAAAATATATATATATATATTTAAAATTTAAAAAAACTTAAAAATATTTAAAATTCAAAATAGTTCAAAAAATATAAAAATCTAAAAAAAACTTAAAATTATAAAAATATTTTTATTTAAAATCGTAAAAAATAATAAAAAGAATTATATTACTTATTTAAAATAAAGTAATATTTAAAATTTGTATAAAAATATAAAAAATATATATTTAAATTAGAAAAAGTATAAAAAATATTGAAAAATTATCTTAGATGAATTTCTTATAAACGACTAGTATGACCACCCAAAATCCCGGTTTTTGGTATAACATGGAGAACCAAAATATTTGAAACCGTAAAAATCATAATAATGAATTCACAGACTTCGATTATGCCTACATATTTAGTAGAAGAAGAGACAATTTTTATTACTGTATTTTTCAAAGACTTCAACTAATGAGGGTTAAATTAGGTGCAAAAAATATATAAAAATTTAATTGATTTTTTAAATTTTCATTGAGTTGAGTGGCAATTCGAACCTTTTAACTCCTTGAAATATACAATATCAATTATCTTTCAAAAGTAGTAAGGTTTTCACTTTAATATTGGCCTATAAATAGCAGTCGAGAGGGAGGAGATGCCCAACCCAAACTAATACCATCCAAAATGAAATCTTTATTTGTGATACTATGCATTCTTTTCTCTTCTGCCCTCTTCATCTCCATTTTCAGCATGGCACGAGAATTGATTGGGAAGGGTAAGTATCGTCAACACGTTTTAACACTTTTATAGTATTTTACAATTATTTTTATACATAAACACTCTAAATGTATATCCAATTATATTTAACCTGCGCTTACAATTGTCAGATCCTATCAAGTCCTGTCCCCCCAACACTCAGTATTGCCGTCGCTTTTGACCTTAACCGGACAAGTAATCTCCTGGAAGAAACCCCCAAAACATGATGCAATGGACACACAATTAAGTCTTAGGACTATTCTTATTATTATTTATTTATGCAAGCAATCTTAAAACTAAAGCTTGTGAAGTCATATTTACTGACAATTATATTGCAAGAAAGATTAAATGAACTTATTTTAATGATATGAAGAGTAATTTTTTGGAAGAAATTGATATCGAAAGCGTTGTAAATGAGTTTGCTTCAAAATATGCTATTAGAACAACACTTTTTAAAGTGAAAATATTATATTTTTAAATGTTTATAAATAATTTTTATGTTGTTTAAAAGAATAATCTAATATTTTTTGTATTAAAAGAACTTTATTTGAAAAAAAACTCTATACCTCTTACATATTATAAATTAAATGACTCATTTTTAATAAATTGTACATGTCCCTTAAATTTTTGAACCGTCCCGCATATAACCAGTCCTAAGCCTACAGAATCTAACCATCTTCAAAAAGCCAGTACAATTACAAGCAGAAAGCATCCCCACAACTGCTGCTAGCCCCCAGATGTAGCAATCATGAACAACATCCGAAATCCCACTCCAAACGTACGAGCAAGTACCCAACGTAACGCCTTCTCAATCGATCAGATATTGAAGCCCAAATAGTATGAAAGCACAGGCCGTTGCGGCATAATCAAGCACTCCAACAGCCATAATACCATTTATAAACAAGATACAGACATAAACCAAACAATCATGTTTAACATATGCCTAATATATTTTAGTATGGTTTTAACATTGATACTTATGATATTGGACCCATTGACATGTATTATCATTTAATTTGTTATTATTGATAACTACCTCACTAGGCTATGTAAGCCCAACATAGTTCATTGCATAAACCGAACTAAACCGAAACCGAGCCAAATTTTAGTTGAACCAAAGATAGACCCGAATCGATTTTCAATCGAACCGAATGGACCTAAACCGATTTCACCCGAACCGAAAGCAACCTGAACTGAAGGTAATTCAAAATAAAAAAATATAAAAATAAATAAAGAAAAATGAGATGTGAACTGTTGTACAACTCACCAAGAAGCCAAATATACATGCTATATAAGGTCTTATAAGTCATATATAGGGTGTAAAAACCTAACTCGGCCTAAAAACCCGACTGAAACCGATCGATCTCCTATTAACCCGATATTGACCCGAACCGAATGTAACCGACCTAATACCTGAACTGAAATCACCATAGACCCAAATTTAAACCGACCCGACCCGACCCGAAATGAGCCAAACCGAATGACTTGTTTGCCGCCTCTACCCTCCACCTACCCGATATGGGCTTAGGAAGGTTTCATCCAACCCGAATTTTGGGTAAAAACTCACCTTCGACCCAGCACAAATAAAATAGAAAACTGTAAATATCTGACTATGATTCTAGCAGAAAACAGTAAATATGAGAAAGTCATTTTGAAAACTGATTCTTTAGAAGTTTTCTCTAGTCTTACTAGGTTAGATGGAGCATTATGCCTACAGTTGTTGATATTAAACAAATGTTGCACAAGATACCTGAGGTGAAGCAAATACCTAAGGTGAAGA
Source organism: Hibiscus mutabilis (assembly GCA_019671005.1). Classification (NCBI taxonomy): domain Eukaryota; kingdom Viridiplantae; phylum Streptophyta; class Magnoliopsida; order Malvales; family Malvaceae; genus Hibiscus; species Hibiscus mutabilis. The sequence goes on from CM033742.1 coordinate 37,504,013, forward strand.
TTAGATTGATTCATAGACAAGCCGATAAGCAGCGGATTGGGTGGCTACTCAATTCAACAAGGGGTTGTGTCCTAGTGACTGCTTGTCTTAAACCTTCAACTTCCTTGGTGCATATTCTTAGCTGAGTAGGATGGAGTTGCTATTTGCATAATTCTCTATATCCTAGTCACTTTATATTTTGTGTTGAGTACTAATGGACTGATTGTCTTTCGGCCAATAAAAGAAAAAGAAGAAGAAGACATAAATATTTTGTGTTGAGTACTAATGGACTGATTGTCTTTCGGCCAATAAAAGAAAAAGAAGAAGACATAATTCACAAAGTGCTTGGAAAATAAGTTGAAGTATGGCCGTAAAATACTTATCAAATACATTGCATGAAAATATGACAGACCCTTAAAATGACTAACAGACAGTACTTTTATTTTGTAATTAAAATAACAAATGCCTTGTCATCAAACTCACTCACTCCATCATATCCTTCAATAACTTGACTTTGATCTTTTCTGGCTTTATCACAACTTCTTTCATATCAGGCCTTTCACTCGGTATCTCTACCGAACACACTAAGGCAACTTGCAAAACTGACAATGCGCAATCCTTGGCTGCTAAATATTTCCTCCCAGTAGTGCTTACAGAATTGGTGTCTCCAACTTGGTTTAGCATAGATGGTAACGTCTCTTTCACTAAACTCCGCAAGCTCATTTCTTCGGAAAACATTTCATCTGTAGGCTTCTTTTTCATCATAGTTTCCATCATAAGAATACCAAAACTATACACATCGCCTTTTGTAGAAACAATTCTTACCCGGGTTTTTTTCAACGTTCTGAGTCTATTGGCGCAATCCGTTTCATCAAATTCGAACCCGGTAAGCTATTTTTACGTGTTTTATCCCCTAAAGTAGTCCGATAGCTATGTTGCACCGATACCGATTCAGATACGAGTACGGGTACGGAAACGGGGACGGAAAACGACAATTTTTAAAATTACAGGGTATGGGTACGGTTAGGGTACGGCAAATATAAAATAATTTTATATTCTAAGAAAATTTAAAAATAAAAAGTCATACAAAAATCATGTGAGTATGGCATCACACTTATATACTTATAGTTGATTCATGTGAGCGAAATAGGATGAAAAGAAACAAGAAAAAGACAGAAAAAGTATGGGATAATAGAATAATAAGAAAAAATAGGGAGAAGAAATACTGGGAAGTAACCAAGGCGTACCAAATATGTCCCCGGTACGGGGACGTATCGGGTACGTGGTATGGCATTAGATTGAAGAACCCGTGCTTCATAGTCCGATAGTGTGAGATGGCTAAGGTAGTCGTATTTGTTTTACTCGAGGTTTTGGTGGACTCGAATATTGAAATCAAAGAGATGTTTGGAGGAGCTTGGATGAGGATTTATCGCTTTGGCTTAAGGTTAGTACACCTCGAAATCATATTGCTTCATGAGCATCACAAATGTGATTGCTTTGCGTGTTAGTATATGCAAAATAGGTAGATGATGAATAAGCATGTTGTGGGACTGATATCATGAGACTTGATATATGTATGAGATACATGAGGAGTTTGGGAATATTTCGAGACCGTGTAGGGTCGTTTGAATATTTGTATAATTACCTGATTGGTTGATTTACATGTTATGTTGCTTGAGTGCTTGAGTTATGAATTGGCATGTTCGATGGAGATTATACTAAATTGACTAATAATTGGTAATATTTGAATAAACGATCACGAAGCTGATAATTAATATTAATTGATTAAATGCGTTAGTAAACAAACCCTAATGACTTTCATAAGCTTTAGGGATCGAATAAAGTGTTGTAAAATCGTAATTCAAGGAAATGGTGCAAACATGTGTGTAGGGTATCGATACGAGCTTTGGTCGTACCGGTACGCGTTTGAGGGACGTATTGGTACAGGTCGACCCGTACCGATACTTATGGAAATCTAGGATTTCCATTAAGCAATATTTGTATTGGTACGCGTGGGAGTACCGGTACCCGGGATACCGTATTGGTACTCATGTTCGAGTACCGATACTCATTAAACGGAATGATTTATAATGCTGATAAAAGATGGAAATTTACGTGAGGTGATAATGAGATAACTTGGGTTAATAAAGATAATAAATAAGGATGATTAATATATACTTTCATAATGTATTAACAAGTTGGTAAACTTAAATGATGGCTTGATAATTGATAGAAACCATAGAGAATAGTAATCATATTAATATCATGTGTTGTGTGGTAATCGAGTCCATGCTGTGTGTTGTTTGGAAGCTTGGTTGGTTGAATTACCTTGTTTGATAGGATCCGGATACCCAATAAAAAAGTATTGCAACACCATGGTTAGAGATGTTGAATGTACGTTCCTGAAGTTGTGTGGCACTAGATCTCATTCGAAGTTGTTCGACGAGAGATTCCGTGCATGTGTGTACATTCCCGAAGTTGTATGGCACCGGGCCCTACTCAAAGTGTATGTTCTCGAAGCTGTGTGGCACCGGGCCTCACTCCAGGTTTGTGGTTATGACTTTGTGTGCTTTTGCTCGGTTGATCTGGTGTGATCCCGAGTATGATTGGGCCTTTTGGGCCATGTATGATGTTTGCTATGTTGAGAGCATGTGTTTAGACGACTAGTGATAGTGTCACGTGTTTATTTATTTCTCCTTATTGCTCGTACTAGCTTGCATGCTTATGTTTATGATTAGCATGAAGTATAGTAGAATAGATGTGTACCACTGAGGTTTGTAAGTTCAGCGCTCGAAATCGTTGTTTTCGTGCGTAGGTTGATCGTCAAATCGTGGGATCGAGGAGCACTATCAGTATGGAATTCTAGCATGTGGTGTTTTTTTAGACTACAGTAGTTGTGTTTAGTGGGTTGTGTATTCATAGGACCTTACGTGGTGTGAGTCTGTGTAGCGATGTTTTTTTTTTCGCTAAAAAAGTATGTGTGTTATTTTATTTTGAAAAATGTTGTATTCCGCGTGGGATTTTAGAAAACCCGCATTTTATTTAAAATTGGAGTCGCCACCGGCCACTCAAGGTGGACCGGACACCGTAGAAAACCAGAGATTTTGAAAACTTTGGGTTCGGGAGTCGGTTACGGATGGGGAAGGATTAGCACCCCCACACCGCCCAAAATTGGTACTTTAATAATTACCGCTTTATTAATATTAAACTTTCTGGATTAAAGTGACGATTAAATTAAAATTTGGTTATAAGTGCGAGTAAATTTTAAAGGCCCCGTTATTCGAGAGTAAACGTCCAACCACTATCACTACACCTGATACTGGCCCCGTTTACGCTCGAATAAAAGGGCACCGCATTGACAAAATATATGTTTGTTATGCAAACTTAAAAACACATGGCAAATATGAACAAATATAATGCGATAAAAATATAAACAAATAAGAGCATAATAAAATATTAATCTAACATAAATAAAATACTAATCTAATACATACATACATACATAACTATTAATTTTAACACATAAATAAAAATAAATCTAACATAAATAAAATACTAATCTAAAACATACATACATAAATATTAATCTAACATATAAATAAAAACATATTTAACATAAATAAAATACTAGTCTAAAACATACATACATAACTATTAACTTAACTTATAAATAAAACATATCTAACATAAATAAAATATTAATATAAAATATAAATTTAAAACATACTAATATAAAACATAGATAAACATACAAATTAAAAACACAATTTTAAACTAACTTCTATTTCATTAAAATATAAAAATTACAACATAAATAAAAGGAAAGAAAATATACCTAATTAGGAGTTCGAACGACGAACCCTGACTGGACTCCACCGAGATCTACCACGACCTCTCCAAAAATATTAACTAGATCGGACCTAAAATAGGACCCCGATCGAACCGGTTAGGACCGAGGATATTACCCTGGTCCTAGGCTAGCCGAATTGGCCTGCCCCCTATTCAAATTGCCGCTTGCAATTTTCCAATTGCCATTGCCATTTCAATTGTTTTTGCAATTGCTTCTTTTCTTCCCTCAATTCCCCGCTGCAATCCTCTATTTATAGGGGATTGGGGGAGGCATGTGGGTGACGTGGACCACCCTAAACCACTCCTTTTTTTTTGCTTTTTTTTTTAATTTTATTATTATTATTATTTATATATATTATTACAACAATACTAAAAATACTAAAAACCCGTGCAAAAATGAGTGATTACAGTTGCCCCTCTTTGCTTGTTCTTGTGAAACGAGAACAAAGCAAAGATCAAAAGCACTCATTTTTGTTTTATCTGGCTAAACTTCTCTCCTTTTGATGCGTGTCTTCTTTCTTCTAGAGATCTTCATTCTCTTCTTGCATGTCTTCTTTCTTGTTTTGGTTGATCCACCTTGTCACTCTCGGGAAGCAAAACCTTCAAAATGGGGGTTGTTTGTTGGGAAGCCAAACCGAGTTCTTCTTGCTACATTATTGGTAATAAGCTAATACCTAAAAAGAGAGTTCGACCCAATTTTGCAACACCGACGAAGAGCAGGGTCTACAAAATTCGATCCGCTGCAACACTGACGATGAGGCAAGACCGATAGGTGAAAGTTCTGATGTCTGATCCAGCTACAACTCTGACGAAGAGGCAAGATCAGAAAACTGACAATTTTTCTCTTTTCACTCTCTCTCTTTTTTTTTCATTTTTCTCTCTTTTTTTTTTCTTTTTGATTTTTTCTTACAACATTGCTAAAACTTGAAAGTTGGTGAATTTTGACCAAGCTACAACACCGACGAAGAGGCATGGTCTAAAGTTAGTAATGTTGATCCAGCTACAACACCGACGAAGAGGCAGGATCAAGAGTTAGTGAATTTGGTCTAGCTACAACACCGACGAAGAGGCAAGACCGAAAGTTAGTGAATTAGGTTCAGCTACAACACCGACGAAGAGGCAGAACCGAAAGTTAGATTTGACCAAGCTACAACACCGACGAAGAGGCAAGGTCTGAAGATTTGATCCAGCTACGACGACACCGACGAAGAGGCAGGATCGGATAGTTGTTCCTTTTTTGTGATCAAGCTACGACTCTGACGAAGAGGCATGATCAGTATTTGGTTGAAAGCTCATTTTTTTTCATTTTTTTGATTTTTTTCCTTCTTTTTTTCTTTTTTCTTTTTTTTTTCTTTTTTCCTTCTTTTTTCTTCTTTTTTCCTTCTTTTTCTTTTTTCTTGATTTTTTCCTTTTTTTTTTCTTCTTTTTTCCTTCTTTTTCTTTTTTCTTGATTTTTTCCTTTTTTTTCTTCTTTTTTTCTTTTTTTTCTTTTTTCTTGATTTTTTTCCTTTTTTTTTGAGATACAACATTGATACAACTAGAAAGTTAGTGAATTTTGACCAAGCTACAACACCGACGAGGAGGCATGGTCTAAAGTTAGTAATGTTGATCCAGCTACAACACCGACGAAGAGGCAAGACCAGAGTTTAGTGAATTTGGTTCAGCTACAACACCGACGAGGAGGCAGAACCGGCAGTTAAATTTGACCAAGCTACAACACCGACGAGGAGGCAAGGTCCGAGGATTTGATCCAGCTACGACACCGACGAAGAGGCAGGATCAGATAGTTTTCTTCTTCTTATTTTTCCTTTTTTCATTTTTTGCTCTTTTTTCATTTTTATTTCTTTTTTTTTTCTCTTTTTTTCAATTTTTCATTTTTCTTTTTTGATTTTTTCTTTTTTCTCTTTTTCTCATTTTTTTGATTTTTCTTTTTTGATTGATAAACAGGTAAATTCCGAGTAAAATTTAGGTCTAGCTGCAACACCGTCGAAGAGGCAAGACCGGAGAGGATTTGATCAGTCACACCACTGACGGAGAGACTAGATCAGCAAAATGTATGACCCACTACACCACCGACGGAGAGGTAGGACCGAATGAAAACTTTGATCTACAACACCGCCGATGGAGGCAAGATCTGGATAGGATTTGATCTGCTACATCACACCACTGATGGAGGCATGATTTGCAAGATGTTGAATTGTTGTGCTATTGACAGCGAGACTATGTCTGGAAAAATTTTACATACGCTCGGCTCGGAGGGTAAGATCTGGAATGTTGGCGTCCGTCACACCATCGTTGGAGGAATCAAATCCTACAAAAGAAAAAACATTAGTCAGTGATTGTCAAAGATTTTGTCGCTGATACCTTTTATTTTGGGTGTTTCCATCTTCTTCGTGTTTGGCCTCCTCTAAGACTAAGGTTGGCTGTCGTGTTGTTGCCCCCACTTTGAAGATGTTCGGGTCTCTTTTGAACTGTTTATATGTACAAGAAAGATTTGCATGAATGTATCTAATTTTATGTCTAAATGCATGTGTCTACCCTAAATGCATGGTGATTTTGGTGTATGCACTTAATCTAAATGTATGACGTTTGCAACAATGGTTTAATGCATGAATGTGATATGATTTTTTTGCCCTCAAAGGGATGCCCGACTCCTCACTGGTCCCGTCAGGATCTTGTTTTTTTGTATGTGACGGTGCCCCAACCTCAACTTGGGTTCGATCAGTCATCTGGGTGCATGCCCCAACATTTTATTCATCCCTATGCCATCGTCTGAAACTGTTCTTGAATTTGACACTTTGAGTGTGGATTCTGTTGCCCCCTAGGTTGGGTTTATAAATTGTGTTGGTTCATGACAGTTCATTATTATTATTTTTTTGGATTGGGTGCAATTTTACAGACTATGGTCAAAGATGCAAGAGTTTGACTCGACAATGGAGGCTGGACCTTGGCAAAGAATGCCCCCGGACTGGGACCTTGTTAGAGGCACACTATTTGTAAAATATGTGGGGGTGCTTTTGGACATGCCCCAAGATCAAACTTTTGTAAGAGGCTTTGTAAGGTGCTAGATCGACCATCTTTGTTGTATTTAATGGGGAAACTCGAGGATTAGTTTTATTATTCTGAAAATGAATGCATGCAAAATGTGTCCTAAATCGATGCAATGCAAAATTAAGATTGTGATGATGTTGTGCAATGATGCAGGTGAACTCAGTGCGATGAGAATAAAACGAGTTAGTACCAAATAAAATGATTAAATAAAACAAATGATAAATATAACAAAAATAGAGTAATAAAAACTGTACATAAACAAGAAACAAGGCACCAGAGCCTAAATAGGGTGGCCACTAATCGGACAGAGTTTCACATGGCTCTAAAGGGGTTGGCTCATACGGCTCACTATATGCAATTTTGGTGCTAAGAGGTACCCGAATTGTCCTTGTTGTCCTCTACTAAGAGTAGCAAGGCCCCTGTCATCACCCATTATAGGCTCCTTTCAACCAGGTTCAATTCAGGGGGACACATTCGCTTATACCCATACGAAGGAACGATATCCTCACGAAAGTATAAGGTACTCGAGCCCCGAAGGTACTTGCTAGGCCCATACGGGAGAACAATATCTCCACGAAAGCATTAGCGTTTTTCCCCCACTTAAAAAACGGGTTTATATGCCATATTTTAAATGCGTTAAAATAAACGCGCAATTGTAACCGAATGTTAATTTAATAGTCACTTTAATCCGGAATTTTTCGATATTAATAAAGCGGTAATTATTTGAAAAAAGCTCGACTCTCATTTGTTTTTGAAAAATATCCCCAGCGGAGTCGCCATCTGTAGCGATGTTTTTTTTTCGCTAAAAAAATATGTGTGTTATTTTATTTTGAAAAATGTTGTATTCCGCGTGGGATTTTAGAAAACCCGCATTTTATTTAAAATTGGAGTCGCCACCGGCCACCGTAGAAAACCAGAGATTTTGAAAACTTTGGGTTCGGGAGTCGGTTACGGATGGGGAAGGATTAGCACCCCCACACCGCCCAAAATTGGTACTTTAATAATTACCGCTTTATTAATATTAAACTTTCTGGATTAAAGTGACGATTAAATTAAAATTTGGTTATAAGTGCGAGTAAATTTTAAAGGCCCCGTTATTCGAGAGTAAACGTCCAACCACTATCACTACACCTGATACTGGCCCCGTTTACGCTCGAATAAAAGGGCACCGCATTGACAAAATATATGTTTGTTATGCAAACTTAAAAACACATGGCAAATATGAACAAATATAATGCGATAAAAATATAAACAAATAAGAGCATAATAAAATATTAATCTAACATAAATAAAATATTAATCTAATACATACATACATACATAACTATTAATTTTAACACATAAATAAAAATAAATCTAACATAAATAAAATACTAATCTAAAACATACATACATAAATATTAATCTAACATATAAATAAAAACATATTTAACATAAATAAAATACTAGTCTAAAACATACATACATAACTATTAACTTAACTTATAAATAAAACATATCTAACATAAATAAAATATTAATATAAAATATAAATTTAAAACATACTAATATAAAACATAGATAAACATACAAATTAAAAACACAATTTTAAACTAACTTCTATTTCATTAAAATATAAAAATTACAACATAAATAAAAGGAAAGAAAATATACCTAATTAGGAGTTGAACGATTTAACCCCGATTGGACTCCACGAGAGATCTACCACGACCTCTCCAAAAATATTAACTAGATCGGACCTAAAATAGGACCCCGATCGAACCGGTTAGGACCGGGGATATTACCCTGGTCCTAGGCTAGCCGAATTGGCCTGCCCCCGATTCAAATTGCCGCTTGCAATTTTCCAATTGCCATTGCCATTTCAATTGTTTTTGCAATTGCTTCTTTTCTTCCCTCAATTCCCCGCTGCAATCCTCTATTTATAGGGGATTGGGGGAGGCATGTGGGTGACGTGGACCACCCTAAACCACTCCTTTTTTTTTTGCTTTTTTTTTTTAATTTTATTATTATTATTATTTATATATATTATTACAACAATACTAAAAATACTAAAAACCCGTACAAAAATGAGTGATTACAGTCTGTAACTCTTTTTTTTTTAAATTGTATTAATCAAATCGAATGTTCAAATGTTTTAAATTTAAATTGGAGAAACAACTTGTAGGTCGTGTGATTAGAGGACTGGACTTCATTCTGACGATTAACGTTTTGGTCATCTGCAACTTTTTTAAATATTTTAGTTGAACAACGAAGAATGTTTTAATACGATTTAACAATAAATTAACTTCAACTGATAAATTTTTTACATAAAAGGTTTCTATCCATCCACATTGTGATTGTAACATAAATTAGATAGTTGACGACTTATTAGATATTTGTGCGAGTCCTTTGAATCTTCTTCACTCCACTAATTCCAATTTTCCAAAGTGAGAGAATGTAGACTAAAGAGACCGCAGTAAGGAAATTTCCTTACTCCTCCCTTTAGCAATTTTGCTGGTTTTATATACAGAAAAATTGACTAGTGGACCTCCAATATATGGTATCAATTTTGCTGATAAAACTAAAAGGCTTGAGCTTGTGTATTGAAGTTTTTCTATTTTTTATTAGTCTGAAGGTGATTACAACGCAGTATTTGTTCATACATATTCGTAATCCTTTGACATGCACACACACCTTACAAACAAAGTGTTTGAACCAAAATCTCCTAAGATGAACATCATTCGTTTTCCATTGGGACCTCTTGTTGAGTTATTATATAGTTTACATTTTATTTATTTACATATGGAATTGATCGGCATAATGTTTAAAAAGGTGTCATATTTCTTCTATTTATAATTCAACTACAACCAAAAAGATAAGAATCAACAAAATGGAGTTGCAGAAAGAAAGAATCGCACCATTCTCGACATGGCAAAAAGCATGGTAAAGGTAAGCATCTATTAAGAAATTTTTGGGCTGAAGCAGTTCGATGGGCAGTTTACCTGTTGAATCGTTGTCCAACAAAGAGTGTGAGCAACATGACACCGAATGAAGCATGGAGCGGTAAAAACCAAGAATTAGCCACCTAAAGTTTTTTGGATGCATCGCATATGCCCATGTAACTGAGCAAATAAGAAAGAAGCTTGATGACAGAGGAGAGAAATGCATTTTCATCGGCTATGATGAACGAAGTAAATCTTATAGACTCTACAATCCTTTCACTAAGAAGTTGATAATCTCAAGAGATGTTGAGTTCGATGAAGCAGAACACTGGAGATGGAGCACAGAAGAAAAGAAAGTTGAAGGACTATTTTTTAACGAAGATAAAGACGATGATGACTTCATCAATCAAGATGAACAAGGTGATGATCAAATTCCTCAACAAAATTCAATTGAACCGTCTTCATCAAGTAGCATCATAACAGAGAATCTTAAAGTACAACCGACTAAAGTTCGAAGATCTACAAAGGAGAAAAGAGTTTCAGAAAAGTACAAAAATTATGAAACTCAAAATATTTCACTTTTATGTTTATTTGCAGACATTGTACTACCGAGACTTACAAAAGTCACGAGAGAAAAAAATATTGATATATTATTGAAGAAAAAAAGAGCTTGGCATAGAAAACTAAATTTGAGGGGAGTGTTAGAAGTCAAACTTGATTTTAACTACTTAAGTCGGTAACATTGAAAACTTGATTAAAAGGTGCAAGGTGGCAAGAGAAGACGGCATGGATCCATGTAGAAAGTACTTGAAGAACATTGCATCAAAACGTAGCAGCAATGAATGAAATCCTTAGCATTTAAGCAATGATGATGGCGGCACACAAGGATTAAGGGAAAATGTGGCAGCAGCTAATTATTAGAAGAATTGAAGTGGCAGTAGCTTAAACCATAAAAGAATGTCGGCAACAAAAAAAAGATAAATGAAGCAATTAATTGAAGATAAACACGGCAAAGACGGCAACAACTAAGGCGCTTCCAACAATTTTTACTTGAAAACAATATCATGTGACCCAATCAAATTCTGTTACATGTAATAAATGTTTTTTTATGATTATCTTTTTAAGCGTGACAAAATTTGATTGGGCCACGCCATCATTTTTTAAGGAAACCATCCATGGACTAAAATACTAACAAATTGAAACTTGAAGGGCCAAATTAACTGTAAAAATAAGAAAGGGTCAACGTAAGAATTTCACTAAAATAAAAGGTCCTAAAATAAATATCAAGCTTTAATTGGATGATGACACCATAAAAATCAGAGTAAACCCTGAAATTCTTGCAATGAGATAAAAAAAATTTATTGTTTCGGTGCTTTTTCCCCTGGTCCTAACAACTGCTCTCAACATCACACAACCATAACAAAACTTTTGGAACGCTTGACTAACCCACATCCCTAAATGGTTCCCAAGCAAAATAAGTTTTGGAGACTAAAACTGTTCCACATTGTAGCATAGTCGATGTTTTGAGTTGATTTTTTTTTTCGTTCAATCAAAATAAGTTTTATTAATAAATAATAATAATAAGTCCTCAAACAAATACGAAATAGAAGGAAAAACATTCAGCACGTGAGTTCAAACCTAAGCTACACCACACCTGAGTTCAAACCTTTCAACACAAAGGAAAAGAAAAGTCGAAACACGCAACAACGAACAGCCGACACGGTGAAAAACTCAACTCAAAACAACGACTATGCCTATGCTCATTGCTTAACCAAAGAATCAACACACTCAACAGCAGCAGAGCAGACACCTCAGATCCAAAACCTACAAACGTGATGACCCTTCCAACTTGATGAACTATACCTTAAGCTCAAAACTTCAAAGGCATGATCTAAAACAAGACAAGGGTTATTTAGAGGATGAGTCTAAAATACAACCAGTTAATATAAGGTTAAAAAAAGGTTGAAATTATTTGTAACCGAAATACTTATCAAGTGCACAATTTTTTTTAGAGTAAACTGGATAATATTTTATGTTGAAATTGAAAATATTATGTTCTCCGTGACTAATCATGTAAATTGCATAACTATTCTGGTTTACAACCTAAAAAGTTATTCATGTAACATTCTCGATTGTAACAGAAATTATTACCAATTGTGTAACTTTTTAGAGTAAACAGATGGAGTAACATTTTAGGTTAACACCCGCCGCACTGTAACATTTTCGGTTGTAACCAAAATTATTACCAATTGTATAACTTTTTAAAGTAGACATAGTAACATTTTAGATTAAATTCTATTGTAAATTAGTCTTAAGTTACGGTGCCGTACAACAGAACTACCGTTACTTAGATCAGAAACTATAACACATCAAATACTATGACAAACGCAATTCCATGTAGATTCTCAAACTGCTTGCCTCTAACGTGCCAATACAAGGATTGCATCAGTCAATAGCCTCCAACGTGCTCATGATATGAAACATCAGCCACCCCAATTGCCTATAAATTGTTGTGTTTAGTTGAAATACCATGTACTGTCATTTCCCTTGTAATAAAGGCCTCTAGCTAATCTGTACTTCTATCTTTTATTTTCTAAATTTTTGAATTCAAATAAAAATAATTAGATAAATATATGTTTTAGTACCTGAGTTTGATATTTGATACCTAAATTATGCATAACATTTACAATTCAATATCTCAAATCCATGTAATTAAAATAGGTTAAAAAGAAGAAATATGAGCCACAAATTTCTCGGAAAATAAGTTGAAGTATTACCCTAAATACCTGTCAAATACATTGCTTTTAAATAAGAAAGAACCTTAAAAAGAGAACAGGTAGTCCTTGTATGCCTTATCATCAAACAGATTCAATATCCTTCAATAAATTGACTTTGATCTTTTCTTGCTTTGAAACAACTTGTTTCATATCAAGCCTTTCATTTGGTATCTCCACTGAACACTCTAAGGCAACTTCCAAAACTGCCAATGCGCAATCCTTGGCTGCTAAATGTTTCCTCCCAGTACTGCTTACAGAATTTGTGTCTCCAACTTGGTTTAGCATAGATGGTAACATCTCTTTCACTAAACTCTGCAAGCTCATTTCTTCGGAAAACATTTCATCTGTAGGCTTCTTTCTCATCATAGTTTCCATCGTAAGGATACCGAAAATATACACATCACCTTTTGTAGAAACAATTCCTTCTGATCCATACTCTGCATATTAATTTATATAAACAGGTTTATCGGCATGATATAATGTTGAGTGATAATGAAAATGATATTTTATGAACTATCCAGAACTTGGAATCAGTCTTGTTTGTTCATGAAATCACCCTTAAGAATAAAATCTAAAAGATTTGGGATTCAAATATTAACAAATCTGATCTATTCCTTCTCCACAGGTTGCATCTTCTTTGTTTAGAAAAAATAAGAAGAAGAAAACTGCAGAGTAAAATTAGAAGCATCACCTGGTGCTATATATCCCAACGTTGCAAGGGTCATGGTTTGGATCATTGAATCCTTTCCACATAGGAGTTTTGCGATTCCAAAATCACTCAAATGCGGAACCATATCTTCATCTAATAGAACATTGCTGGGTTTTAAATTGCAATGAACCATGGGTGTTGTATGACCATGATGGAGATCTTCCAGAGCAGATGCAACATCTATCAATATGTTCAGCCTTTGCAGGATACCTAGAAAATGATTGTTGGAATACAATCATTAGGGGGAAGGAGGAATGTTTACTTAATGTGAAAAATGTTCTAAAATTCTTTGAAGTATGTTCAGGTTTAAGTATAAATTATAAAAGAAACTGTCTGGTAGGAGTTGCCGTCTTAGATCAAGTAGTAAAATTCACTTACAACGTCCATGGAGATGGTGGCCTATTCTACGTGAATTTGTTTTTCTTGCCAAGCGAATTAGTAAAATTCAGTTTGTGTATATGCCTAGAAAGTGTAAAATTCAGTCCATGGAGATGGTGTCTACATGATCCAATCAGGTTCAGCCCTATGTAATAAATGTTTTTCTCTGGTTTTCTTTCTACACGCGACAAAACTTGATTGAGTCATGTCATTATTTTTTAAGGAAAGCCATCCACGGGCTAAAGTGATAACAAATTAAAACTTGAGCAATCAAACGGACTAACAAATAGTAAAAGAGTTAAAATGAGAGTTTCACTAATAAAAATCTTAATTGAATGACCACACAGTAATTTTTTATTGTTTAATAGTAAGAGCATAAAAGTCAAAGTAAACCCTGAAATTTCTTAGAACATGCAATGAGGTTGAAAGATTTGGTGGTTTCCCCTTGTCCTAAGTCCTAACAATAGCTCTCAGCATCACATTTTTGACTTTGTGACAAGGAAAGATTGGTAAGAAAAAGTTCTATTATTTTCAAACAATGAAGATGCAAGCTGCAGTTGGTGTAATAGTTCGTAATAGTAGAGGATTTACCGTTGATGGTGCTATTATTTCTTAGAACATGTTAGGTGTAGTCATACTTCAATCGCACAACGAAAAGTTCTATTATAACATGCTTACATACTCTGTATATGATTACCATAACTATACACATCACCTTTTATTTTGTAAAAGTATGACCATAAAATACTTATCAAATACATTGCTTGAAAATAAGACAGACCCTTAAAATGACTAGCAGACAGTACTTGTGTTTTGTAGTTAAAATAACAAATGCCTTGTCATCAAACTCACTCATTCCATCATATCCTTCAATAACTTGGCTTTGATCTTTTCTAGCTTTGTCACAACTTCTTTCATATTAGGCCTTTCACTTGGTATCTCTACCGAACACACTAAGGCAACTTGCACAACTGACAACGCACAATCTTTGGCTGCTAAATGTTTCCTACCAGTTGTGCTTACAGAATTGGTGTCTCCAACTTGGTTTAGCATAGATGGTAACTTCTCTTTTACTAAACTCCGCAAGCTCATTTCTTCGGAAAACATTTCATCTGTAGGCTTCTTTCTCATGATTGTTTCCATCATAAGAATACCAAAACTATACACATCGCCTTTTATAGAAACAATTCCTTCTGATCCATACTCTGCATATGAATTTATAAAAGAAGAGTTTATCAGTATTCAATAATGTTGTGTGATAATGAAAAAGATATTTTATGAGAACTTAAAGAGTAAGCATCACCTGGTGCCATATACCCAAACGTTGCAAGGGTCATGGTTTGGATCATTGAATCCTCTTCACATAAGAGTTTTGCGATTCCGAAATCACTCAAATGCGCGACCATATCTTCATCTAATAGAACATTAAATCGCAGTGAACCATGGGTGTTGTATGACCATGATGGAGATATTCTAGAGCAGATGCAACATCTATCAATATGTTCAGCCTTTGCACTATATCCAGAAAATGATTGTTGGAATACAACCATTTATCAAGGCTCCTAGGCATGAACTCAAGTACCAAGGCTCTGAAATCTTGATTATTAGAACAACTACCGATAATTTTGGTTAAATTTCGGTGACGAGTGTTGCGAAGAACTTCAAATTCAACATTAAAGCTCTTAAAGGCTCCATTTAACTCTAACTTGAAGACCTTTACTGCAAATGTCATTCCATCTAGGAGAATCCCTTGGTATACTGAACCATAACTTCCGCTACCAAGCAATCTGCTATCACTGTATCCACCGGTAGCTTGATGAAGTTCTTGGTGGGAAAATGGTCTCCACATTCCTAAAGGTAACAAGTCTTGTTGAGTTTCTTTCTTCACCCTACTTCGTAAGATGATGATAATTAGAGCCACCACTATAATTGTAGAGACAATGGGCACTACTACATATGTTATGAGCTTAGCTCTTGCCTTGGAATTTCTCTGAGGTTTAGTTTTGCAGCTTGGAACATGAAGTTGAGCTGCACCACACAATGCTTCATTCCCCTTAAATGATTCAGTTGAGTAGTTTCCGAACAATCCTCCATTAGGAATTTCTCCTTGAACTCTGTTGAAAGAGACATTGAAATATTTGACAAAACGAAGTTTCTCTAAGGACTTGGGAATCTCTACGGATAGATCATTTCTCGACAAATCCAAGGATTCCATGCTCAATAAGTCACCAATTGAATCAGGAATAGAACCTGTGATTCTATTATTGGATAACCAAAAATAAGTGAGGTCACCGAGATCATCAACCCCATTTGGAATTTCACCGAGATCATCAACCCCATTTGGAATTTCACCGGAGAACTGGTTGTTTGAAAAATCGATACTAGTCGCAGCTGTCCACTTGCCAATATCAATTGGTAGAGGACCACTGAGAGAATTTGAAGACAAGTTGAGGATCAACAGATCATTAAGCCGTGTCAAGGTTGAAGGTATTGAAGAAGAAAACATATTGGATCCTAGGAGTAGTTGCCTCGAAGAAACAACATCATTCAAGCAAGCAGGGATCGGTCCAGACAATATGTTGTTCGTCAAGACCAAGAATCCTAACTTGTTTAGATGACATAACTCGGACGGGATCGGTCCTTCCAACTTATTGTCCCCAAGAGAAAGACTCTACAACTCTTTTAATCCTCCGATTGTAGTAAGAATCAGTCCTGCAATTCATTGTCATCAAGCTTTATGCCTATCAAGCTACTTAAGTTGCCAAATTCACTCGGGATGCTACCCTTGATGTTGCACCTAGAAGCAGAGAATTGCTGAAGAGAATCTGAGAGATTTCCTACCAAACCTGAAAGTTCACCACTGATCAATAGGTTGTCACTGAAGTCCAAGATTTCCAAGCCTCTACAATTTTTCAAAGAAGAAAGAAAGCTCATTCGGGAGGAAGTTAGATTATTAACATTCAAGTTGAGTCTCTTCAAATTTCTTAGATTGCCAAGAGTGTCAGGAATGGATCCTGAGAAGTAATTAAGTGACATGTCAAGTAGAGTAAGCTGAGAGGCATTGGAAATAGACATTGGGATCGAACCAACGAGTCGATTATTCCCAAGATATAATCTCTCCAGGTTTGGAAGCTAAAGCCCCATGTTTGATGGAAGACTGCCAGAGAGCTGATTACTTTCAAAAGAAATGCTAGACAGAGTCGATATATTAAATACTGCGGGGGGAATTAGACCAACAAGATGGTTATCTCTCAAAGCCAAGAACTCTAGATTCTTTAGATTGCCAATGTGTTGTGGTATTGTACCTGCCATAAATTTAACAAACAAATACTATATTAGTCCAATATGCGAGAAAAAAAAAGAAAGTTTTATGTGTTGACAATGTATAATTCTGATTCAAATATTAATTATAGGAAAAATAAGGTGGAGATGTGTTCGTATAAGAATCTAAAATGGATAATATAACGGAGGAGCTAGGGTAGTTTTGGATATGTATATTAGGAACGATCACATAAGTTCCAAAAAAAGAATATCCAAAATAAGTTAAAGTAAAATAGAAAATGCAAAATATTAGTTTGGACTAGAATGAAGTACGTGAAGAAAAAAAATGATGTCGTAATTTATAAATTTTGGTCATTTGTGCCCATTTATACCTGTGAAGTTGTTACGGAAACACTCTAAAGTTTCAAGAAGAGTCAGATTCATAATTTACTCTGGAATTTCCCCTAAAATAAAATATTTCAAACACCAAATTCAGAATTCTTCCTTTTTTTGCAATAAATTAAATTAATCACCACTAGCAATATATTTCCCATTTCCTATCATATTAGGTATCATGTAAAAAAACCATATATATTCATTATTTTTTTTCTCAGCAATAAAATATTTTATTAAGAGTATGAAACTGAACTGTGCTCTATTAAAAACTTTCTTAAACCTAGTTAGAGGAAAAGAGTACAACATAGCTAGCTGAATAACACAACAAAACAAACAAGACCACCGATTGATCTAACCCGAGATATCAGAATATGCGGACACCTACAAGAGTTACAGCTAAATACCAAGAATCCTAACTTGTTTAGATGACAAACAAATCCAACTTCAGAATTCATTCAAACTGATTTTAAATCCTTCTAATTATTTACTTTGAAAAATGCAAACACTTGAAAAGCTTTAAAAAAATGGTTATTGTACATTACCTTCCAAGCGGTTCCCACCGATGGCCAAGAATTGAAGCATGTCTAAATTTCCAATTTCTCCCGGTAGACTTCCCTCCAGTTGATTTAGTGCGAAGGATAAAATTCGTAACTCTTTGCATTTGAATAAACTGTCTGGAATTTTACCGGACAACATGTTACCACTCCAGTACAATTCTTTCAAATTTGGAAGACGATCAAACATATCTTTTGGTATGTGACCAGTGAGATTATTGAAGTTGAAATTGATGAGTTCTAACGAAAGCAGATCGAGCGGAATCGAGGGCATAGAACCGTAGAGCCTATTTCGTCCTAGATAAATCAGTTGCAACGAAGAAATATTGAAGATGGAGGAGGGAATTGGACCTGAAAGCTGGTTCTCATACAAGTTCAACATCTCTAGCTTTGGCAAAGAGCCTAAAGAGAACGGAATAACACCCTTGAAGTTGTTATGGTACAAACTCAACTCCCGAAGTTCAGTTAATGATCCTAACCATGATGGGATTTCTCCACTGAAGCTGTTGTTACTGAAATCCATATGTTTTAGTCGTTGCAAATTCGATAATTGGTCCTATAATCCGCCGTGAAAACTATTATCTCTGATGGAAAGAAGAGAAAGGAATGACAGATTTCCTAAGTGGGGTGGGAGGGTGCCCGCTAGTTCTAATCCAATAAGGTTTAGAGCTGTGACTCTGCGGTGTTCGGATCCGCAGCTAACACCAAACCAGTTACAAACAGGGGAAGAAATTGACCAATTGGTCGTCAAGACATTTTCGGGATCGTGGATAACATTGTCTTTCAATGCAAGAAGTGCGGATTGGTCTGTAAGTATGGAGGTTAAATTCTTGGAGGAAGCATGGCATTTGATAAGAAGAGCTAAGAGGTGGAAAGTGTTACCCATTTGATTTTGGGTAGTCGATGGAAATGGAGTTTGTCAGGCTAACAAGGAAGGCGCAAGCGAGATAGCTAGATAACCCATTCTTTATACACGCCAGATTGGACCAACGCATTGCCGCGAAAGTCTTAATTGAATGCTCACACGGAGTACTTGTTAATATTAGGGTAAACTACATAGTCCCTTGACTATAGATGTTTTTTGTTGAGTCCCCCAATTATAAAAAATTACAAAATGGTCTCCATACTTAAAAAAAAAAAAAAACAAGTTGGTCTCGTGCCATTAAAAATTTAACGAGTAATAATAAAGAAATAAGGTGAAAAATAAGATATGCAACCATCAATTTCAATACATCAATTCAAGAAAAATTCAATCCAACCAATTGAATAAGCAAAGTAAAATTTGATGCAACTTCCACCCTCACTTAAATCATAATGTCTCAATTATGAAAAATAAAGTAAAAGAGAGAGAATACAATACTCCCCACAAAAAGTATAACGTCGTTGTCCAGTGAGATTGACTTGTGCTTTTAGAGAGCTGGCGAGCTTGCTCTCGGGTGCGAATCATGGTGGCTGGGAAGGTTTCAAAAGGAGATTGGGGTTGTTTATGTTGGCCGAAAGTGAGGGTAAAGAAGTGCGGCTGAAGGAGAAGGAAAAAAGAAAGGTTTAAGTTTAATTAAGCATGTAGGGGAATAATAAATAAAATAAAAAAGTTGTTTGGGAATGACTTATCATTCAAGTGTGGAGTCCACGGGCTTTAGCATTTGAAAAAAAAGTGATAAAATAATAAGAACAAAATGTTTAAAATAAGGGTAAATATAGGGAGATAGGTGATGGAAATGACGGGTGGTTTGGGTTTGGCTAACATGCACCTAAGGATAGTGGAAAGCTTTGCTAACATGCACTCTTGGCACAAATGGGATTTCTACCATCGATCCACGTGAAATACCTCTTCGGATTGCATTATATTCGATCCAAAATATTTTAGAGTACCTAAAAATTCAAATAAAATAAATCTAAAATCAAATCAAATAAAATAAAATTGAAAATAAATAGAAATTAAAAATAAAAAAGAAATTAAAAATAAAATAAAATAGGTTGCCTCCCATTAAAGCGTTTTTTTTAACGTCGTTAGCTCGACGACATGATTCGGACTACAGGCACTACGAAAAATACTTCTTCCGCTTCTTGTGCTTTGCCAATTGAGAATTTCCCTATGAGAAATTTTACGATTGTATAGTTTCTTCATTTTTTCTGACAAAATATCTTTTTTACTTCTCAATTTATCTAGCTGTAATTTTAGTTCCAAATTTGGTGCCTGCAAGATGGAAAGGAAATTTTTAATTTTTGAGGGTATATGGCTTGAATCAGAATCAATTGAAAAAATTTCCTCAAACTTCCTGATCTCTTCTTCAAAGTCCTCCAATTCTCTGCATAGATCATTGACAAGGTTAGATTCTATAGATTCTTCAATAGTAGGTTCAATAACATCAATAAAATTAATACTAGCAACATTATCTAGATATCGCATTGCTTTGTAAACGTCAAACTTAACAACCTCACTGTCGAACTCCATTGTAAGAATTCTGCTTCTTACATCGATTTTCGTATTCTTCGTACTAAGTAAGGGACGACCGAGAAGGATTTCTGAATAAGTGTTTGATCGGTCGTTTTCCATGTCGATGGCATAAAAATCCGCCAAAAAAATAAGTTCATTTACTTTTACTAGGACGTTCTCGAGGAGTCATGGGTATATCACGGATCGGTCAGCCAGCTGTATCGTCACTTTTGTATCCTTCAAAGGCTCAGTAGAAAGTAAGTTGTACAAGGCAAGAGGCATAACATTTATAGAAGCGCCTAGATCACACATGGCACGTTTAATCCCAATTTTAGCGATTTTGCAAGGAATAGCGAATATACCTTGGTCCTTTAACTTTGGCAGAAGCTTTCGTTGGAAAATGGTTGAGACATGTTCCCCCAAATTTACTTTCTCAATTCCGGTAAGTCTTTATTTATTTGTGCATAAATCTTTTAGGAATCTGGCGTATCTTGGTACTTTTCGAATTACCTCAAGAAGAGGTATGTTTATCTCCACCTTCGAAAAATGTCAAGAATCTCATTTTCCTCGACTTGTTTGTCGCGTTTAACCAACCTCGAAGGAAAGGGAGATGGGACGTCATAGGGAGATGGCGTGGGAGGAGTTTGCGATTCATCTTTCTTTTTCCTCTGCGATCTCGATTCATCTTCTTTTTTGGGATTCTACGGCAACATCCTCTGTGACTGGTGGTGCAATAACAGTGCCGCTCCGAAGGGTGATTGCACTAACATTTTCTCATGGGTTTGCCTCTGTAATGCCCTAGTTTTAGGGCCTAGCGGTTTAGTGGGTTATTAGACAGTCTGGTAGACTAGAGTAGAGATTCGAGTCGGTTTCGGGATCGTATATTTTTGGTGTGAGAAAAGTTATGGAAAAATTCTTAAAATCACTATTAATTATGTATTTAATAATGGTGGAATCAATTTTGAAAAAAGAGTTTTGGAAGATGGACATTTTGGTTAGTGACCAAAATGAAAGTTTTGAAAACTGTGATTTTCTAGTGACTAAAATGAAAAGGGTCAAATACTTAGAATCTTTAAGGAGCTATTTTACCAATTGGTTTCTAATGGTTTCTCCCTTAATTTAACTGATTTTAACATGTGTTTTAATTAGTAATTAAAGAGGATTTTGTTAAAAAGTTGGTTATCTTTTCTTAAACAAAAATCACGTCATTTTCTCTCAACGTTTTCTCTCCTATAACCCCCTAGACCCGGCCTAATCGCAAGACCGAACCGAACGAGCTACATTAAGTTTACCAAAGTAAACCGTGAAGAAAACTCTGAAAATACGACCATTTTTTTTCTTTTATCTTATCTAGATGCTGGTTATTACCCTACATGTACATACAAATAATGAGTGAAAACCCAACCCAATCAGGCATCGATTTGATATCCAATTGGTCACTTTACAAAAATAGGGACCAAAACGTAAATCTACAAATCTATAAGGGTTAACTTCTAATTTGCTTTACCAATCTTCGATTAGTCAGGTTACAAGCATACATGCCAAATTTCAACTTAAAACAATCATCCGAACTCATCCAATTGCATACATAACACCCAGGGACCCAACTGTAATTTCCATTATTTCGAAGGACCAATTCCGCAATTAAAGTTGCCAATCCTAAATTGAACCAATTACATGCATACTAGTGAAATTTCAAGTCAAAACAATCATTTAAACTCATTTAATTGCATGTATATCACACAAGGACTAAAACAAGAGAAAATAGAAACCTTAAAACATACTTTCAACTAACTTAACTGCCACCCGTATCGATACACGGGCAAGTGTATTGATACGCCCAAGCCTTTACAAAATTCTGGATTCTAGTAGCTCAAAACCGTATCAATACACCTTCACGTGTATCGATACAATATGCTTGAAACCGTAGACCCATATCGATACGATCACCCGTATACCGATACACTAAGCCTAAACATGTGCTTACCAGTATCAATACGGTCCCCCGTGTATCGATACGCTATGCCTGGAAACACTTACCCGTATTGATATGGGCATAGGCGTATCGATACGCCCTAACCTGTAACGTCATAATTTGCTGGTTTTTAGCCTCGTTTTGGAATTCTAACACTTAAGCATGCTTCTAACAATCAAATAACATCATCATTGATCATTTACCATCAACTACCATAAACCAAACATCAAGAAACAATCATCATGCTTTAAAGGTAAACTATAGGCATGCTTCCTAATACTCAAGCAACCAAAGCATGAACCATGTGCAAAATCCAACAAACCAAGCTTATCACAAGTCCAAAGTAGTAATATAAACTTGCTCAAATGGAGAAGTAACCACTCAAACCCTCCCAACAACATTTAAGCCATATTGCCTTTATTACTACTTAAACTCAAACATACTTTGGTAATCCAAGTCTTGGAATTCCCCCTTGCTTGCTAGGCCACTTGCATTCAATCAATCTGCTTTGATGATAAAAGAGAGCGTAAGTAATCATTGCTTAGTGAGGAACACTCAAAATAAAAACCATCATCCAATGCAATTAAAAACCATTTCAAAACAATCATTCCACTCTTTCAAAACATGCACTTAGTCTATACAAAATCAGCATATTAAACCATATGCAACATGTATCATGGATTCCACAGCATAATCTCATATGCAATTCCCTCTACTTAAGCCTTTCCCATGCATAACATCCCATATGCAAAGCTTAAGGAGTAAAACATGTGTAAACACTTTATTCCAAATCAATCCATCAACATGATACATTTAAAACATTATATTGGCTTACAAGTGATCCATCTCAACAACAATATTTCCATGAAACCATCATTAACATCGGTAACATCGGATACACGGATTTCCCAAGAGATCTCGCAATCTCTTGCAGCTCAATGGCATGGAGTCATGCAACACATACACCACCTCTACACTACCAAGGCTAATCCTCCAACTTGGAGTAAACACATTCGACGCATCAACCTTTACAGCTCTTGGCTGGAGTAAATGCCATCTAAATGTCACCTCAACAACATTGGGGTTCACATGGTCGGAGTAAGTACCTCCTGTACCACCTCTACAACCACGAGCGACTTATTATAGTTCACTTTAAACCTTATGACCGACCAATTATATCCGATAACATTTCCATAACATTTTCAATTCATCACTTGCCAATATAATCCACTTTTATAAACATACCTCACTATTTTCATATGCATTATTCAAAACACCTCAACATGCATTAAGCCATGCATAAACCATGTTCACAAACATTCTTTAAAATCGTGCATTACTTTCCAAATGCATCTAATATCATTTCACATTAGTTTCTAGCATTAAACCATGCTCATTTCATGCATACAATAGGAGGTAAACATTAATCAAACAAGTGCATTCATAAAGCATTTGTCAACTGAAAACGAGATAGAAAAACCAATTCACTTATTTTCGAGTCTTAGACCAGCGTATCAAGCCTAGTCTAGACTCCCATAAACCTTTTCAAACCATTGAAAAGCCATTCTTATCCGTTTCACTCACCGACAAAGCAACGCCTCCTTTGCCGATGTCAAATCAAGCCTTCGGCAACTCCTCAACACCAAGATTCGCTTCTGAACTACTTTCCCCTGTTTCAAACACATCATAACAGAGAATCCAATGCATTACAATGCATCCAAACTCACAGCAACACAACAATTATTAGCACCCAACTATAATCCTCCACAACACTCTATCTTAACAACCGAAAACATCATCGATTCCCCAAAAACCTCAACCCAGCCCTCAACTACGAATCTTAACCTTCAAATAACATCAATTAACATCCAAACAACAACCTAAAACAACATTATACCTCCAGCAAGAAATAATCAACCACAACACCTCAAAATCTCTTAACTATCAACCTAACAAATTAGAGATTCATTAGATTGCGGGATTCTATCTTCAAAACTCACTTCATAATCATTTTAGACATCAAAATCAAGTTATAAACCAATCCTTAACTCATCAAAAACAGATCACTACGAATTTCCACAGTTTTTCATCATAAATCATCAATTAAACCATAAATCCGAGTTTAATTTATCAAAACCCAATACAAATCATCTAAAATGGATCAAGAACTTAGGAATTTCAATAAAGAACCTTTCATTAGAGGAGAAGAATGAATACTTACCTCCAATGCTGATTTCTTCCCTTAATTGCTTTATAAACCATGAAAATCAAGGTAGAAATAATAAGTATTTGATGTAAAAGCTTTAGAAATCAATTGGAAATCAAAAACTCTTTGAAATCCTAATTTTACCTGAAGAAATTGAAGCTGGAAAATATGTTTGGCTGGAGAGAATTTGGGAGAAAAGAAGTTACAAAATTAGTTACGTGAAATTCTTTTAAAAGCCTTCATTGTGTTTAATTAATTCTCTCCTTATTTATACCTCTTAAAACTTAATTAAAAATAGTTAATTAAAGGGAGAAATCTGATGAAACCCTTTTGAATTAATAGCTCCTTAAAGATTCAAAGTTTTGAACCATTTCCAAAATAGTCACTAAAAATAGTTTTGCAAACTTGCATTTTGGTCACTAACCCAAATTATCCCATTTTCGAATTTCATTTTCCAAAATCCTTTTTACCAAAATCATTTATACATTTAATAATGATTTTAGACTATTTTTCATTTAAATCCTGAATCTGACTCGAATCTCTAATCCCGGTCCACCGGACCGACTAAACCGTTCCCCAAAACTCCTAAGCCCAAAATCGGGGCGTTACATCTCTATTCTCTCCTCAGCCAAACACTCAGGTTTTCATCAAATTTCTAGAGGTGAGGTGGTTTCTAACTTGATTTTATTGTTTCAAATTGTTTTATAAAGATTGTTTACACAAAATCTTACAATAATCTTGTGTTTTCTTAGATTTTCACAAATCAATTGAGGAAGAAACTTCACAATAGGGGTAAGGTCCGAGATCTCCTCTATTGTATGGTTCTTTACTGAAATTCCCAAGCATTTGATCCTTGCTTTTGTGTTTCTAATATGATTTTGATGATTTTCTAATGTTTAATTGAGTTACTTGGGGAAAATGAGTTGATCTGCGGATTGGATCTGTTTTCTAGTAAGTAATGATGCTTTGATCTATATTTTAGATGTTTAATAATGTTGATAAGAGATTTTTATCAATGGAATCCCGAAACTTAAGAATCTCGATTTGTTTAGGTTGTTAGTTTTGAGGTTTTGTGGTGTTTCTATGGTTGTAAGGTTGCTGGAGGTGTTAGATCATTTTGGATATGTTTTTAGATGAGTTTTGATGTTGAAAGTGATGCTAGGTTGTTAGATTTTGGCTGGGTTGTGAATCAAAGTGTTTTGGTTATGTTTTCGATTGTTGCAGAGGGTTAATTGTGAGGGTTTTATGGGAATCCGAGAAGGATTGTGGTTGTTGTGTTTATAATGCATTATGATGCATTAATCCTATGTTGTTTTGTGGAAAAAACGAGGGAGGTTGATCCAAAAGTGAGTGGGGAAGCGTAGGAGGCTTCAGATACTTGATTTCGCATTGACGAATCGAGGTTTCGCGTATCGGTGAGTGAAAACGTGGATTCCAGCTTTGGAATGTTTTAAAGGTGGTTTTTAGGAGTTTAGGTAGAGCTTAAAATGCTTACCTAAGCTCGGAAGTAAGTAAAGTGGTTTTACTCTCTTGGTCGTGCTAGTGTTAAATGGTTTTATGCACTTGTTTTGATTTACATGTTACCTAATATTTAAGCATGATTTAAAGTATTTGACTTATTTTTTTTTAAGCATGAAATGCTGAATGATGCACACGGTAAGCGATCCTTGTAAGTATATGGTTTATACTTGTGTTTAAAGCATGTGATGTTGCTTTGAAAAAATGATTTGATGAATGCTTGTTAAAACAGTGAGGTAAATGGAAAATGGTTAATTATATTGGCAAGTGATGTGATTTTAAAATTGTTATCGGATATAGTTGGCCAGCCATAGGATTGAGTGCACTATAAAATAAGTCACCTTGGATGTTGAGAGGTTTATACGATGTACTGAATACTCCATCCAAGTACCCTAACGGTAGAGGGTTTAAACAGTACCAAATACTCCCGTTAGTGGGTTAAGCATCTAACCGATGATAGAGATTGGTGTCCCTGTGGGTTGAAACTATACCCGGTTGATATCGTACACGGTTGTTAATGTACCGCGATTGTGATAGTATCGCTATTCCGGTTGAGATAGCTTGAAGTGTTGGGTTAATACTTGTTGAATCCATGTATCCGATGAACTCTTTTGTTATTGAACTTGTTAATGATCACTTGAAAGCCAATATAATTGTTAATGTATCATTGAAATGCCTTATGTTGTATAATGTGATTTACACATGTTTCTCCTTAAGCTTTGCATTTGGTAGTAATGCATGGGAAGGCTTAAGTAGAGGGTTAGCAATGTGACTTGCTATTGAATAATGATACATGTAGCATATGGATTAATATGCTGGTTTTAATGATGTAAAGTTCATGTTTTAAAAGGGGCATGATGTTTTAAAAGATAATGTTGAGTAAATGGTTTTAAATGCATTGATGGTGTTTTGTCTTGAGCATTCCTCACTAAGTCTTGTGTGCTTACGCTCTCTTTGTCCATCAATGCAGAGAATTAAAGTCCCGGAAGGCAGCAAGAAGCAAGGGGATCTTAGCAAGACCTGTTTCCAAAGTATGTTATAGAATAGACTATAATGAATAAGGGCAATGGGGTACTTGTTGTGTTTTGGGAGATGTTTTGTGGAACTCGCTTTTTGAGCATGTTTCTTTAGTTACTCATGGATTGTAAATGGCCTTTAAGGATTGATTTTGGTGCTGATTTGTCTTTTGGTATGTTGTTTAGATGCAATATTAGGAAGCATGCCTATAGATTCTCTCTTGATGCATGCTGCCTTGTTGTGTTGTTGGAATGGTGTTGCTAGTTGGCTTGTGATATGTTTGGCATGTTGGTATTGTGTTTTGAGCATGTTGGATTGATTAGAGTATGCTTTTAGTGTGAAATACCAGCAAAATGTGACATTACAGGCCCAGACGTATGGATACGCGGGGGACCGTATCGATACGGCTAGGCAAATTCAAGCTTATAGGATCGGTACAGGCCTTGTGCATTTCGATATGCCCAGGCATTTTTTGGCCAGGCATACCGATACGGATATATGTGTTTCGGTACGAGTTTATGCCTCTGGAATTCTATTTTTCATCTCGAACTTGTGTATCGAAACATCTGAGAGGCCGTATCGGTACAGTTTAAAATATTTCAAAAGTTAGGTAATTCAGTTAGGCGTATCGATATGGTATGGAGGTGTACCAAAATAGGGTGTTTCAAACCATATCGATACGGGTAAGTTTATTATGTTAATGTCACTTTTGGGCAGTTTTGCTTTCTTTGCATTTTAGTCCCTGAATCTTGCCAATGCAATTGTATGGTGATGAAATGATCGGCTTGAGTTGGAATTTGAGACATATACATGAAACCTGAATAATTTAAGGTTGGTAACTTAAAAGTGAGTTTTTGATTTGTAACTTGGTCAAATTATGATTTGGTCCCTAGTTCGAAAATGTGATCAATTGGATGTTAAATTGATGCCCGATTGAGTTAGGGTTACACTTGTTATCTTTATAAACATGTAGGATTAATAGTTTGCATCTAGATAAGATAAAGAGGAAAAAAATGGACTGGGTTTTATGTATCTCTCCGGTTTGCTTCGAAAACCTAATGTAGCTTCCTTGATTCGGGCTAGCGGCTAGACCGGGTCAAGGGTGTTACATTTGGTGGTATCAGAGCCAGGTTTGGGTTCGTTGGGAGGTGGTTGTGCTGTTGTAGTGAGTTATGCCCTCTTGTTTGATTTGCACAGTGATTGTTGTATGTATGCTGGTTGATACACGGTGGTTGATATATGTATATTGGTTGTAAATGCCATGCTAGGGAAGTTTTGGGGGTACCCTTTGCCCTATTATCATAGTATGGAAAGTTTTGATTTTTGAAATAAAAGTCTTAGATCCTTGCTTGAGGTTGGCCTGACTGTTTTTTTTCTTCAAAATGATTATCATGCCCTAGATATATTTTAGCACGATAGGACCGAAGAGAGTTGCGATCGAGTGCAATTGCTGCTGCCGCTGGGCAGGATGATGAAGGAGAAGTTGTACCTCTTGGATGGTTGCCACCGCCCCTACCTAATCTACTTGAGGGAGTGGAGCAAGTACCACCTACGCCGGCTAGGCCAGAGTGGGTGATATGACATTTTTGATACAGGCCATGATCGGTGCGTTTTAGGCAGCAGTTGTGGGTGTTCGTGTGCCAGCACCACCGGTTGAGGAGCAAGGTTTGCCGCTTGAGCGTCTTCGTAGTTTGGGCAGAGTTGAGTTTTGAGGGTTGTCGCCTGAGGCCTCTGAGGGTTGGTTGGCCAGTACTGAGAGGATACTGGGTCAGATGGGGTGTACTGATGCTCGTAAGCTGGGCTGTGTTGTTTCCCTGTTGCAGGGTGATGCATATGCATGGTGGACTACCACGATATCCGGTATGGAAATGAGGATGTGACCTGGGAGTTATTCTGTGAGGTTTTTCAGAAGAAGTTTTTGGGGGTTCGATATCAAGACGAGAAGAAGCATGAGTTTATGGCTTTGGTGTAGGGCAGTATGTCTGTTACGGAGTACGAGGTGTAGTTCATGAGGTTGAGTCAGTATGCACCTGATTTGGTCCCTGATTAGCATACTCGATGTGATCGTTTCTGTTATGGGCTGTACAGGATGTTAAGACATACATTCTTGCTGCTGACTATACCGATTTTGATGTGTTGGTTTTGTGAGCCAAGGACGTGGAGCAGAATTTGGGCTTGGCTTCTGGATCACGAGGTTTTAGCTCGGGTAAGAGACCTGCTGATTTGGGTTATAGTAGTGGTCAGGCCAAGAGACACCGTGACAGGAGGTTTCGCCTAGTGTCGAGGCAAGGCGGTGATGTTGTAGGGCGTAGAGTCCAGGGGCAGAGTGCCCTGGTTAGAGCCCCGTTTAGTACTTGTTGGGTTTGTGGATCCTGAGATCATTTAAGGCGAGATTGCCTGCGTTTGGCCAAGGAGGGTCAGACACCTACGTCTGTTGTGGCTAATGCTTGCTGGAGTTGTGGGTCAGACGACCACCAGATGCGAGATTATCCATTGTTGGCTTGAGGTGGGCAAGGTGTTGCACTTGTTGTTGCTCCGCAGCGGAGTCATGGTCGTGGCCGCATACTGTTTTAGCGTCGAGATATGGGACAGAGGACTGTGTCTCATACTGTTGCTATCCAGCTTGAGGGAGGTGGACCAGCTAGGGTGTATGCGCACCGTGAGGGTCGCAATGACACCGATATGATCGCAAGTACTTTTAACCTTCAGTCTCTATCGTTGTATTCGTTGGTTGATTCTGGTCCTACTCATTCATACATCTTGAGTGAGCATGCTGAGTTGCTTGATATATCTGCTGAAATTCTTAATGTGGATGTTAGAGTGACTAGTTCTCTTGGGGAGATAGTAGTGGTTAGGAGGTTGTATCGTAGGTGTCCGTTGATGGTTCAGGGACATGTGTTTGCTGTTGACTTGATGGAGTTGTCATTCCATGGTTTTGATGTAATTTTGGGTATGGATTGGTTGACCGAACATCAAGTTGTGGTGGATTTTGAGACCAAACGGATATCCTTGAGGTTGTCGGATGATTATGAGGTGGTGGTTGTTGGCGAGAATGCCAAGTTTTTGTCTAATGTTGTTTTGGCTTTGGAAGCGAGATGGATGTTGGATTCGAGATGTCATGCTTATTTGGCCTATATTATGAATCCTAGATCAAAGGAGTTGAGGGTGCAGGATGTTCGCACCGTATGTGAGTTTTTGGGTGTTTTCTCAGAAGAGTTACCAGGGTTGCCACCTGACCGTGAGGTAGAGTTTGGCATCGAGGTCTTTGCAGGTACGGACCGGTATCCATTGCTTCGTACCATATGGCTCCGAAGGAATTGAAAGAATTAAAGACACAGTTGCAGGAGTTGTTGGATCGGGGCTTTATTAGACCTAGTATCTCACCGTGGGGAGCGCAGGTGTTGTTTGTTAAGAAAAAAGATGGTACATTGCGGATGTATATAGATTACCGGTAGCTGAATAAGTTGACAGTGAAGAACAAGTATCCCTTACCGTAGATAAATGACATGTTTGATCAGTTCAGGGAGCCTCGGTGTTTTCCAAGATAGATTTGAGGTCGGGTACTACCAGTTAAAGGTAAAGGAGGTGGATGTGCGCAAAACATCTTTCCGTACAAGGTACGGGCATTACGAGTTTCTTGTGATGCCATTTGGTTTGACCAATGATCCAACTGCTTTTATGGACATGATGAACCGAGTGTTTTATGAGTTTTTGGACCAGTTTGTGGTTGTGGTTATCAATGATATCCTTGTGTACTCTCGTACCGAGGAGGAACATGATAGTCATCTGCGGATCGTGCTTTAGAAGTTGATGGAAAATCAGTTGTATGCTAAGTTAAGCAAATGTGAGTTCTGGCTTAAGGAAGTTGTGTTTCTTGGGCATGTTGTGTCAGCCGAAGGAATTTGGGTTGATCCGCATAAGGTTGAGGCTGTAATGAGTTGGAAGGAGCCCAAGTCGATGATGGAGGTTAGGAGTTTCCTTGGTTAGGCGGGTTACTACCGAAGATTTGTGGAAGGGTTCTCCAGTTTGGCAGCTCCATTAACAAAGTTTCTATAGAAGAACGTTCAGTTTGAGTGGACGGAGGATAGACAACGAGCTTTCGAAAGGTTGAAGTAAGTCTTGATGCGAGTTTCAGTCTTGGTTCAACCAGAATTGGGGAAGGAGTTCGTTGTTTACAGTGATGCATCGTATGTTAGGCTTGGTTGTGTGTTGATGCAGGAGGTTAAGGTAGTGGCGTATGCATCTAGGCAATTGAAGGTGCATGAACGTAACTACCCTACTCACGATCTTAAGCTTGCAGCGGTAGTGTTTGCCTTGAAGATTTGAAGGCATTATCTTTATGGTGAGAAATGTGTAGTTTACACGGATCATAAGAGTTTGAAATATTTGATGTCACAGAAGGAGCTGAATCTTAGGCCAACGTAGATGGGTGGAGTTGCTTAAGGATTATGATCTGACCATTGAGTATCATCCAGGGAAAGCCAATGTTGTGGCAGATGCTTTGAGTAGGAAAGCGGCTGTGGAGTTGAGAGTTATGTTTGCTCGGCTGAGCGTAGCGAATGACGGGGGTTTGTTGGCCGAGTTGCAGGCAAAGCCGTCCTTGTCGCAGATGATTAAGGAGAAGCAACCGTATGATGAGGGTTTGGTGCCTCATGTGGAAGATATCAGGGATGGAAATCCTACGGATTTTCATTTCAACGATGATGGGGTGTTATGTTTCGAAGGTCGAATAGTGGTGCCTAAAGATGAGGAGTTGAGGCGTACTATTTTGACTGAGGCGCACGCTAGTCCTTTTGCTATGCATCCCGGTAGTACTAAAATGTATCGAGGGTTAAAGGAAGAGTACTATTGCGTTGGATTAAAGAAAGATGTGGCTAATTTCGTTGCTCGGTGTATGGTTTGTCAGCGGGTGAAGGCTGAACATCAGTTTTCTTCCGGGTTGTTTCAACCGTTGAAGATACCAGAAGGGAAGTGGGAAAGAATCACCATAGATTTTGTGTATGGGCTGCCTTTGACGCCGACCAAAAAGGATTCTATCTGGGTGATTGTGGATCGGTTTACGAAGTGTGCACATTTTGTGCCAGTGCATACTACGTATACCTTGGACATGTTGGCTGAGCTGTACATCTCTTAGATTGTGCGTTTGCACGGGGTATGTAATACCCCAAAATTTACTAAGTTGATTAAGGGTCATTTAGTACTAAGATAATAGCTTAAAAGCTAACTTAGTGACTAAAATGACAAAAATGCGAAAGTTGGGATTTCTTTAATTATGGGTTTTGGAAAGGAAATTTCTAAGGTTTAAAGGTCTTATGTGATAGATAGTGAATTGAATAAGTTATTCTTAAAGTTTGGTTGAATTCCAAGGAACATTGGAATGGTA
This sequence comes from Hibiscus mutabilis, assembly GCA_019671005.1. NCBI lineage: Eukaryota > Viridiplantae > Streptophyta > Magnoliopsida > Malvales > Malvaceae > Hibiscus > Hibiscus mutabilis. Next base: position 37,536,424 of record CM033742.1, read on the forward strand.
ATTGAAGTTTAAAGAGGAAGTGACCAAAATGTAAATTTTGGAAATTTTATGGCTAAAGTATAAACGTTGGAAAAGTTTGGGGACTAAAGTTGTAATTTACCAAAAGTTAAGGGTTTTTATTTCATAAATAAACAGATCATTTAAGGGTGTGAATCAAATGTGGAATTATTGATTCGATCTGATATTTTGATTATTGGGAAAATCGCAGTTAAAGTTTAAGTGGAATTCGGATACCAGGATCAAATTGGAAAATTATGAAATTTTGCCATATGATAGAGAAAGGTTATAAAAGTCATTTCCAAGTGTTGTAAATATTTTTAGTTTGATTCAAGATGAATCCTACAGTTTATTTCTGAGTACAAGATTATTTATCGGTATATTGGATCGAATGGAAATTTTGGAGATTGATTCAAAAGACATGGAAAAATTCATAAAATATTATTTTATGAATATTTTATTGTATTTGGTTGGATTCCAACTAGATTTAGTTTAATTTTTACAAGAATGGCAAACTAGTAAATAAAAACTAGTTAGAGGGCAAATTGGTAATTTGGCCCCAATGGCATTTTTGAAATATTTAAAAAGTTATAAGGGCAATTTTGGAAAGATTAAATAGAAGATTAAATCTTGCCCTTGATTGATGATAAAATCAATCTCAACCATTGGATAAAAAGGGCAAAATTGTAATTTCACTATTAAATGAATTTAATATTCATTTAATAGATATATGTGTAAAATAATGGTGAAAAGATGAACATTCTTTTCCATCCAAAACGTGAGGGCTAGGTAAAGAAAGACAAATTTTTCCAAGCTCGATTCAAGCCCTGAAACTCGATTTTCAGGTAATCTTTTCAACTACAAAGTTGTTCTACTCTTCAAGCTCTATCTTTTGGTATCAATAATTCATGGAATCCATGCTTGATTGATGAGAATTTACATGAGAAAGAAATTAGGATTTGTGGATCAAATTGGGCCTTTTGAGATTCTATGATTCCATGATTGAATTCAAGTTGAAATCAAGCTAGTATGGTGTTAAAATCATGGTATTGAGTTGGGATTTAAGTTTTACATGTTTTGATTATTATGAAGATGATTAGGGTTTATGGACTTAAGTTTAATTTAGGGTTTGTGATGGTGAAGTAATGATCTAGTAAGCTTGAATTGTTGTTTGGAAGCAAAACCCTAAGTTAAATTGTGTAGGGACCATTTCGGAAACTTGAAAAGTTGAAGGACCAAATCTGAATTTTTAGCATTTGGAGTGTATTTGTGTTATTAATGATGTTGGAGATGTGAAATTGATGTTAGAATGCTAAACCGTTGTTGAATTGAATTAGGGACCATTTTGAAAATTTGTCAAAATCAAGTGACCAAATAGGCAATGAATTCTTGGATGGGGATTAAATCTAATTTTTGGTTAAAATAATAGAATTAAGGTAGTAGTGTTGATTTGAGGACTAAATTGCAAAGTTAAGAAGTTTAAATCTTTACCTTTGCATTTTAGTGACTATTTTGGGCAAAGAAAAAAAATTAGAGGGAATTATTTGAATAATTATTTGATGAAGAAGATGATAAATTGATGTTTTGAAACAAGTGATGGGACTAAATTGATAAGTAGAAAAATAAGAAGAAGTTAGTAAAAATTAGAAGTTGATTATGGAAGGCTATGATAAATATTGAATTTTGGCAGTGACTTTAAAAATTTACCATAAATTCTACAAAAATAGTTAGATGATAAATTTTATACCTTTGTAAATATGTGTTAGCCTAGTTTCGTATCCAACAAAAGGAAACTGATTTCGAGTTTCGAGACAAAAGATAAGAATTTTTAATCGAATGAAGGTCAGAAAATTTACAGAGCAGTTTCTGTCTGTGACGGGAGTTTAAAGAATTTTCATAGTTTTTGTAGATTTTATTAATTTATGTGGCTTATACCGTTAGAGCCGTTATCGAATCTAGTTTTTCCAGTATAAAGGAAATTAAGATCCGGTATGTATTCTGCCCAGTATAAGTAAATCTTTAAAGGTAGCACAAGCTGTCAGAAAATAGAATTTGAAACATTTGGTATTTAAATGTGAGTTAGCAAGCTCGGAAGAATTATTAGAAGTTCAAATTGGTCACTAGGGACCATAATGAGTTTGTGAAAAATACAAGGAAGAAAGGAAAAATAATTGAAAATTTTTATATTCGAATGATTATATTAGACCGCATAGTTAAGGTATTGTTAGATTTGAATCTAACAAATATTTTATCCTATTCATGTGAATAATGAAGTCAAGGCCGAATCAAAGAAAGTTCGAGGTTCTATAAAGGAAATGATCGAGTAGAATTTAGTGAGGCGTGCTAATAAATGGACCAGGTGAGTGCAATGCATACATAACATGATACATGGTTGTTTTATACATCATTGGTAAGACTTGCGATAAGTCTACATGATTTATATGTTGGCATGATATTTATGTCATTGATCATATATTTGACATATTTTAAATATGTCAAGGGTTGAAAACAAATGCATTGATCACTAGTTATTGATGATGGTATGCTATGAATGTTATTTCGGGTATGAACTGCCCAATATTAAATTATAGTGATATACATTGCCATTGATGGAATAAATTAGGGAATTTTGCCCAAATGAGTCATTGAGGGATAGGGTATAGTTGGCATGCCATAGATTCCAACAGCACGCTGCATAATCAGGAATTCGGGATAACACTATAGTGTTAAAAGTACACTTAGTGTATGGTAAGGACGACCTTATAAACTGCAGGATAATGGTTAGCACAGCCATATAAACATGCGGGATAATGGTTATCACAGCTTTACAAACGTGCGGGTTAGCACTTCGGTGCATATTTGACTCGCGTACCCAGGGTCCTCAAGGTTATATTTGGGCTATGAAATTGGGAAATCGGGAAATCATTGATAATCGGGCTATAAATAAAGGGATAATAAATGGTAAACAGGTTAGAGAGTATATGAACTCTCGGGACATATTTATATGAACACTCAGGGCAAATGGCAAGTATATCGGTAAGAAATTTATATTCGGTTTATATTATGTTGATACATGATTGGTATGATGGTAATATTTATATAGTGATCATGATGCATATAAGGCATATTATGATAACCGGGCATACATGAAAATCTTATGACATTGACATATATCATGCTATATAAACGTAGCCATGAACTTGAATAAAGTTTAAATTATTGTTATTAATTTCCTTTATTGCCCCACTAAGTTCGTACTTAGCGTGTGTTTGATTGTACACACGTAGGTAAATCAAGATGAGAGGGAGAAAAGCATTGCATCAATATTGGAAAGCTCAATAGGTAATCACAGTAATGACATCCTAATTGAGGTTGATTTTTATAGTGGCATGTATGCTTGCTAAACTTATTCGAGTTGAGATTGGTCTTTAAAGTTGTTATGGGTTTTAAGATAATTGATTCATGATTAGAACTTAAATAAATAATTTATGTCGATTTTAAGTAAAGTTAAGCGAGCCTGGGCTAGAGAAATTTTAGGATGGGTGACCATCGGGAAGTTTTCTAAAAATTTTAAATTACCCTGATCTTTGAATAAAGAAGTCATAGCATTTCTGACTCATATCCGGTGTACGGATAGGGGAAGGGGTTGTTACAGGGTGCCCAAATCTATAGTTTCGAATAGGGATCCGCGGTTCACCGCAAGGTTTTAGGTGAGTTTGCATCGTGCCTTAGGGACCCGGTTGAGTTTTAGTACCTCATATCATCCTCAGACGGATGGCCAGTCGGAGCGCGTGATTCAAGTTCTCGAGGATATGCTAAGGTGTTGTGTTATTGAGTACCAGGGAACTTGGGAGAAGCAGTTGTCGTTGGTGGAATTTGCTTACAAAAACAGTTATCATGCCAGCATACAAATGGCACCTTATGAGGTGTTGTATGGCAGAAAATGTCGCACACCCGTGCGTTGGGCAGAAGCGGGGGAAAAGTTTGTGTCAATGCCCAATGTTTTGAAAGGCACAACTGAAAAAGTAAAGTTGATATGTGAGCGCTTGAAAGCAGCTGTAGATCGCCAGAAATCCTATGCGGATTTGAAGCGTAGGGATATAGAGTATGTTGTGGGTGATAAAGTGTTTTAGAAGGTGTCGCCCTGGAAGAAGGTGTTGCGTTTTGGGCGAAAATGGAAGCTTAGACCGAGGATCATTGGACCATACGAGGTTATTGAGCATGTGGGTCTTGTTGCGTATCGTTTGAGGTTACCTCTGGAGTTGGGGAAAACTCATGATGTGTTCCATATTTCGGTGTTGCGGAGGTATAGGTCGGATCATCGCATGTCCTGCCGGTGGAAGAGATTGAGTTGAGAACGGATCTCTCTTATGATGAGGAACCCATAGAGATTCTTGATACCAGCAGTAAGGTGCTCTGTGGTAAAACGGTCGAGCTGGTTAAGGTGTTGTGGAAGCACCGCGGCGTTGAGGAGGCTACGTGGGAGCACAAGTCAGATATGTTGAATCAGTTTTCGCACCTGTTTCCTTCAGGTAAATTTAGGGGACAAAATTTATTAACTGGGGGAGAGTTGTAACGCCCCGGTTTTAGGGCCTAGCGGTTTAGTGGGTTATTAGGCGGACTGGTAAACCGGAGTAGAGATTCGAGTCAGTTTTGAGATCGTATATTTTTGGTGTGGGAAAAATTATGGAAAATGCTTAAAAATAATTATTAATCATGTATTTATTAATGGTGGAATCAATTTTTAAAAATGAGTTTTGGAAGATGGACATTTTGGTTAGTGACCAAAATGAAAGTTTTGAAAACTGTGATTTTCTAGTGACTAAAATGAAAAGGGTCAAATACTTAGAATCTTTAAGGAGCTATTTTACCAATTGGTTTCTGATGGTTTCTCCCTTAATTTAACTGATTTTAACATGTGTTTCAATTAGTAATTAAAGAGGATTTTGTTAAAAAGTTGGTTATCTTTTCTTAAACAAAAATCACGTCATTTTCTCTCAACTTTTTCTATCCATTCTCTCCTCAGGCAAACACTCAGGTTTTCATCAAATTTCCAGAGGTGAGGTGGTTTCTAACTTGATTTTATTGTTTCAAATTGTTTTATAAAGATTGTTTACACAAAATCTTACAATAATCTTGTGTTTTCTTAACTTTTCACAAATCAATTGAGGGAGAAACTTCACAATAGGGGTAAGGTCCGAGATCTCCTCTATTTTATGGTTTTTTTACTGAAATTCCCAAGCATTTGATCCTTGCTTTTGTGTTTCTAATCTGATTTTGATGATTTTCTAATGTTTAATTGAGTTATTTGGGGAAAATGAGTTGATTTGCGGATTGGATCTGTTTTCCAGTAATTAATGATGCTTTGATCTATACTTTAGATGTTTAATAATATTGATAAGAGATTTTTATCAATGGAATACCGAAACTTAAGAATCTCTATTTGTTTAGGTTGTTAGTTTTGAGGTTTTATGGTGTTTCTATGGTTGTAAGGTTGCTGGAGGTGTTAGATCATTTTGGATCTATTTTTAGATGTGTTTTGATGTTGAAAGTGATGCTAGGTTGTTAGATGTTGGCTGGGTTGTGAATCAAAGTGTTTTGGTTATGTTTTCGGTTGTTGTGAAGGGTTCATTGTGAGGGTTTTGTGGGAATCCGAGAAGGATTGTGGTTGTTGTGTTTAGAATGCATTATGATGCATTAATCCTCTGTTGTTTTGTGGTAAAAATAGAAGAGGTTTATCTGGATGTGAGTGGGGAAGCGTAGGAGGCTTCAGATACTTGATTTCGCGTCGACGAATCGAGGTTTCACGTATCTGTGAGTGAAAATGTGGATTCTAGCTTTGGAATGTTTTAAAGGTGGTTTTTGGGAGTTTAGGTAGAGCTTGAAACGCTTACCTAAGCTCGGAAGTAAGTAAAGTGGTTTTACTCTCTCGGTTGTGCTAGTGTTAAATGGTTTTATGCACTTGTTTTTATTTACATGTTACCTACTATTTAAGCATGATTTAAAGTATTTGACATACTGTGTTTAAGCATGAAATGCTGAAGGATGCACACGGTAAGTGATCCTTGTAAGTATATGGTTTATACTTATGTTTAAAGCATGTGATGTTGCTTTGGAAAAATGATTTGATGAATGCTTGTTAAAACAATGAGGTAAAATGGAAAATGGTTAATTATATTGGCAAGTGATGTGATTTTAAAATTGTTATCGGATATAGTTGGCCGGCCATAGGATTGAGTGCACTATAAAATAAGTCGCCTTGGATGTTGAGGGGTTTATATGGCGTACCAAATACTCCATCCAAGTACCCTAACGATAGAGGGGTTAAACAGTACCGAATACTCCCGTTAGTGGGTTAAGCATCTAACTGATGAGAGGGATTGGTGTCCTTGTGGATTGAAAGTGTACCTAGTTGATATCGTACCCGATTGTTAATGTACCGCGATTGTGATTGTAGCGCTATTTAGGTTGAGATGGCTTGAAGTGTTCGGTTAACACTTGCTGAATCTGTGTATCCGATGAACTCTTTTTTTATTGAACTTGTTAATGATCACTTGAAAGCCAATATAATTGTTAATGTATCATTGAAATGCTTTATGTTGTATAATGTGTTTTACACATGTTTCTCCTTAAGCTTTGCATTTGGTAGTAATGAATGGGAAGGCTTAAGTAGAGGGTTAGCAATGTGACTTGCTATTGATTAATGATACATGTAGCATATGGATTAATATGTTGGTTTTAATGATGTAAAGTGCATGTTTTAAATGGGGCATGATGTTTTAAAAGATAATGTTGAGTAAATGGTTTTAAATGCATTGATGGTGTTTTGTCCTGAGCTTTCCTCACTATGCCTTGTCTGCTTACGCTCTCTTTGTCCATCAATGCAGAGAATTAAAGTCCCGGAAGGCAGCAAGAAGCAAGGGGATCTTGGCAAGTCTTGTTTCCAAAGTATGTTATAGAATAGACTATAATGAATAAGGGCAATGGGGTACTTATTGTGTTTTGGGAGATGTTTTGTGGAACTCCCTTTTTGAGCATGCTTCTTTAGTTACTCATGGATTGTAAATGGCCGTTAAGGATTGATTTTGGTGGTGGTTTGTCTTTTGGTATGTTGTTTAGATGCAATATTAGGAAGCATACCTATAGATTATCTCTTCATGCATGATGCCTTGTTGTGTTGTTGGAATGGTGTTGCTAGTTGGCTTGTGATATGTTTGGCATGTTGGTATTGTGTTTTGAGCATGTTGGATTGATTAGAGTATGCTTTTAGAGTGAAAAACCAGCAAAATATGACATTACAGGCCCAGACGTATCGATACGTGGGGGACCGTATCGATATGGCTAAGCAAATTTAGGCTTGTGGGATCGGTACAGGTCCTGTGCATTTCGATACGCTCAAGCATTTTTGGCCAGGCATACCGATACGGGTATAGGTGTTTCGGTACGAGTTTATGCCTCTGAAATTCTCCTTTTCATCTCGAACCCGCATATCGAAACACCAGAGATGCCGTATCGGTACGTTTAAAATATTTTAAAAGTTAGGTAATTCAGTTAGGCGTATCAATATGGTATGGAGGTGTACCGAAACAGGGTGTTTCAAACCGTATCGATACTGTTTATTCTGTTAATGTCACTTTTGGGCAGTTTTGCTTTCTTTGCATTTTAGTCCCTGAATCTTGCCAATGCAATTATATGTGTTGAAATGATCGGCTTGAGTTGGAATTTGAGATATATACATGAAACCTGACTAATTTAAGGTTGGTAACTTAAAAGTGAGTTTTTGATTTGTAATTTGGTCAAATTATGATTTGGTCCCTAGTTTGAAAGCATGATCAATTGGATGTCAAATTGATGCCCGATTGAGTTGGGGTTACATTTGTTATCTACATGAACATGTAGGATTAATAATTGGCATCTAGATAAGATAAAAAGGAAAAATGGACCAGTTTTATGTATCTCTTTAGTTTGCTTCAACAAACCTAATGTAGCTTCCTTGATTCGGACTGGCGGCTAGACCGGGTCAAGGGGGTTACAGTCTTGGTTTGCGACGGTAGCTTCCCTCTGGATTCTAAACGACTTACCGCTAATGTTAATTAACTCATCTGTTTTGTCAATTTCTTGAAAGTGTGCTTCGGTTATTTGTTGAAACTTTTCCTGGGATATCGCCAACCTTTCAACAATCGACTCTAGCTACGCTTTTTGCGGTTGATATTGTTGTGGTGCAGGTGGTTAATAAGCTTGATTTGGTCTGGATTGGGTCCATAGTTGAAGTTTTGATGGTCCTTCCATCCCGGATTATAGGTGTTGGCATGAGGGTTGTATGGCCTTTGGGGAGGTCATGGAAAATTACCTACTGTATTTACTTGTGCGGCGTCTTCCTCTTGTATCATTGGGTAGCAATTCGTTGGATGTTCTGGACTCGTGCATATCCCGCAAAGTCTAGTCGCGACTTTTTTATCTGCAACAAGGGATTGAACAATTTCAGCCAATTTGTCAATTTTGTTTTCTAATGAAACATTACTTACCTCGTGAACCCGCTGAGAGGGTTCACTAGAAGGGCGAAATTGCTAGGAGTTAGCGGCCATCGTAGAGATTAGAGTTCATGCCGCTGTTGGGGTCATGTTCACAAGTGCTCCTCCACTTGCTACATCGATCATCTTCATTTCCATTGGAGATAGGCCATCCTAAAAATACTGAATAAGTGTTTGTTCCGATAGCCCGTGTTGAGGGCAATTTGCGCACAACTTCTTGAATATCTCCTAGTAGTCGTATAACATCTCACTATCCTTTTCTCGGATACTTAAGATGCTCCGCCTTAGTTCGCTTACCTTGGCCGTAGGGAAAAACCTATCAAGAAAAAGTCACGTCATGTTAGTCCAAGTTGTAACAGAATTGGAAGGTAGGTCGAATAACCAATCCTTGGCAATATCAGCTAAAGAAAAAGGAAAAGCGTGAAGTTTAATTTGGTCTTCAGATACTCCCTGTGGTTTTGTACTCAAACAAACCATATGAAATTCTTTTAGATGTTTATGCAGATTTTCTTTCGGCAAACCATGATAGGTGAGTAAAAGATGTATCAAGCCCGTCTTAAGAGCGAATGGTGTTTCTCCATTCGGGAACGTAATGTACAACGGTTGTTGGTTATGTGGTGCCGCAACAAGTTGGCGAATGGTTTGATCTTCGTCAACCATCAGAATTTGTTCGTTGTTGGTGCACTTGAAGTGTGTTTCAGCTGTGGAGGATGATTCTAGATCACGTTCGAATTGTTGTTGTCGTAGTCTTTGCTTCTTTTCTCGAAGTGTCTGTGTGTGTAATTTTCGGGCTAATGCTTCAATCTCAGGGTTAAAGTCTGCTAATTCGATCAGATTCTTCTTGGTCATAAATCAAAACAAACTATATCAGTAACTTTGCCAAAGTCCCCGGCAACAGCGCCAATTTGACAAGCGTCGTGAACTGTCAAATAAATATTCCTTAATCTCAAATAAATAAATAACGTAGTAATAGAGAAGAAGGGTCGATCCGCAGGGACTAAGGAGCTTCTGATATATGGAGGTTTTGATTCTGACTGTTACAAGAAAATAAAGTAAATATGGGGGAGTTTTGTAGCAATAGTTTAATTTAAATAAAACTAAGAAATAAAAATTTAAATCTGAGAATGAAAGTAAATTTAAAAAAATATTCATTTTAAGTAACAGCCTCAAGCTTCGCTTGGCTCATTTCCAATTGATCATCGAATAAGATTTTTACTTTGAATAATTGCCGGTTACAATCTACAAGGCCCAACCTTTGTAACTTGTTTTTCTCTCCGGTAAACCGATAATCTAAAATCAATTTTTGAATCCCAATTTTTGGTTAGACTAACCACGACTATCGCCGTTAGAATAAAATAGTTTTTTAAATCTGGAAAAACCCGACTCGGACTATGTTGTCTCAATGAGAATCGAATCCGATCTCAATTTTCCTTAGCGAATCTGTCGCTAAGTGTGTTCATTGGAAGTTGAATATGCTACAAGCCGATCCTTCCTCCCAACAGTAAATCAAAACAACACTCAAGTCAACGTGCACTTTTTGAAATGAGAGTGTCGAGATTGTTAATGGAAAAGCCGATTGCAAATCCAAGTTTGCAGAAAATTGGGAAATAAATTCGAAGTTATAAAGTGCTTTTCGATTCTCACGATCGGAATTGAGTTGTTGCTAAGCCCTCGGCTTGTTGGGAAATTAGCCGAGCATGATTATGGTAAAATCATACTCGACATTTTAAAAGGAAATAAATAAAAACTTAAAAATAAGAACGTAAAAAAAAGAGAATTTTATAAAATGTAGAAATCTAGAACAAACTAAGAATGGAAGATGAGAGATGATTTTCTATCTTATCCCAAAGGGGTATTTATAGTATCTTAAAACCCTAAGATAACCCTAAAATGATAAAAGATAAATTCTAAAAATATTTAAATTAAATACAAAAGATAATCCCAAGTTTAAATTTTAAATTTGTCTGATAAGCTATCAAAATGCGGCTGATAAGCTATCAAAATGCTGACGTCATCTTCTAGAAGAGCTGACGTGACGTCCAGTTAGATCTTTCATGCCCGAATTCATGCCCACTAGCCCAGCCTTGACTCTAGATAAAATTTGCAGAATTTTGCCTCTTTCAGTGTGTTTTTCAAAATTAAAGATATGCACGAAAAACACATAATAAAGCTCATATCAGTATCATATTCAAATCTTTAGAAGCATAATTAAAGATGAAAAAGTGATCATTTAAACTACTCATCAGTCAGATTTGTGGCAAATTGGGCCACCTTGCTGATAGATGCTGGCACTAGTATAATCAGTCTTACAACGAGCGTCCTCTTCTCAACAACCTCAACCGGCTCCTGATACTCAAGCTAATATTTTTCAGTATGTGGCTAATTCTGGTGAACAAAGTTATAATCCGTATGTGAGCGCTCCTGCAGGTCCTATTGAAAGTAATGATGATCCAGCTGTGGATACAACCCTTGTTAATTCTCTGGTTGCTCAAGGTGTTCTCAATGCTGCTAACAAATGGTATCCGGATTTTGGTGCAACACACCATGTCACTCGCAATCCTCCCATGGGTCAACAATACACATGTAAAGGTAAAGTTTATATTGGTGATAAATCGCCTCTTAATATATCTCATATAGGACAAGTCTCTGTTCCTACTTCATCTCGTTCGCTTGTTCTTTCTCATTTGCTTAATGTTCTTCAAATAACCAGGAATTTGATGTCAATATCTAGATTTGCACAAGATAACGCTGTTTACTTTGAGTTTCATGCTGACAGGTGTCTTGTGAAGGATGAGGTGACCAATGTTGTGCTGCTGGAATGGTCACTGAAGGACGGTTTGTATTACTTCACTTTTGGATCTATATGTTATGCCACATCGTTTCATACAAGTTCACAGCCTAGTGGGTCTCAATCACAGTACTGGTTATGGCACATGAGGCTTGGCCATCCCTCGTCTAATGTAGTTAATATGATTTTGAATAAAACGATAGCTGTTGATAAGAAAATACTATGTACTGCTTGTCAGCTTGGTAAAAGTCGTGCTCTCGTTCTTTTTGTCCACCACTGTCTACAATACACCCTTTGAACTTGTTGAAGCGGATGTATGGGGGCCTGCACCAGTAAAATCTTCAGGGTGGCAGTATTATGTTTCGTTTATTTATTTGTATAGATGCAATTGTTGGGTTTGTCTTTTACGTAATAAAGCTGAAGTTTTTTCTGCCTTTGGATTGTTTCATGCCTTAGTTAAAAACCAATTTTTATCCAACATTATTGCTCTTCAAACCGATGGTGGTGGTGAATTTAGAGGCTTGGAAACTGAATTTGTTTGATTAGGAATTCAACATAGAGTGACATGTCCATATACGTCTCAGCAAAATGGTGTTATTGAGCGTAAACATAGACATATAATTGAGACAGCTTTGACTTTACTTGCTCAAGCTTTCGTTCCTTTACAATATTTGTCTCATGCATCGTTAAGTTCAGTTTATTTAATTAATAGAATGCCTTCTGAAGTTTTTGGTGGTTTATCTCCTCATGAAAAAATCTATGACAAAAAACCTGATTATCAATTTTTATGGGTCTTTAGGTGCCAATGTTTCCTATGCCTTAGTTCCTATAACAACCACAAGTTTGATTTTAGGTCTAACCGTCTAAGGCATGTGTGTTTTTAGGATACTCCCCTAGACATCACAGAAATAAGTGCATGGATGACAAAGGCAGAATATTTGTTTTTAGACATGTTTGGTTTAATGAGTTTTGCTTTCCCTATGCTTCATCAAGAAATGTTACTGCTTCATCTTTTTTACAACCATCGGCTTCATTTCCATCCTTTTTTCATCAGGTCACTCTAGATGTTCAACAAAATCCTCCAGCTCTTATGGTTGGTACTGATTAAGAGCAGAATGAAGCATTTATTAAACTCACTCCACCAACACCTATGTCTACTACTGCACTCTCTGACCCTAATTGTGATAGTCAACCTATTGGACCTCTGTCAACAGCTATAAATGGCGTGGTTTCACCAGAGATAGATCCTTCAAACCGTGTTCCACATGCTGCTTTAGCTAGCCTCAGTAGTTCAGTTCAGAATCACTCTGATGCTGTAGATAATACTATTTTTTGTTGCCCTACAGACACACCAGAATCCATTGGTGATCGTGGCAATCAGTTGATCGAGCAAGCAGAGATAATTGGGGAGACAATCCCTTGTGAGCCTGCAACCAATACTACTAGCATTGCATTCAATAAACATCATATGGTAACTAGGAACAAGGTTGGCACCTTCAAACCTAAGGTGTATAACCTAGAATGTCATGAAGTTCCGAGTTCAGTCCATGAAGCCCTGCAATAGCCACAATGAAAGGCAATTGTTCATTCAGAGTATGATGCGTTGTTAAAGAATGACACAGGGGAGTTGGTTCCTCTCCCACCCAATGGGAAAGCTATAGGATCTAAGTGGTTTTTAAGGTTAAGCTCAATTCTGATGGAACAATCAGCAGGTATAAAGCATGCTTGGTGGCAAAAGGGTACTCTCAAGTACCAAGGTTCGAATTTGGTGAAACCTTTAGTCCTGTCATTCAGTTCTTTACAGTCAACACATTATTGTCTTTGGTGATAACTAATAAGTGGCAGGTTCATCAAGTCGACGTAAACAATGGTTTTTTGAAAGGGGAATTACAAGAAGATGTGTATATGAGGCAACCAGAAGGGTATGAAACTAGAAGACAAGATCGGAAAATAATGGTCTACAAACTCAAAAAGGCCTTATATGGCTTAAGGTAAGCGCCAAGGAACTGGTTCACAAAGCTGAAGACCTTCTTGTGTGGTCTCGGCTTTGGCTCTTCTCGAGCAGACTCTTCTCTATTTGTGCACAAGCATGGAGACTATGTCAATGATATATTGGTCACATGTGCGTCACTAAGTCATGTTAAAGATGTGATTCAAGCCATGCATGAGAAATTCTTCCTTATGGATTTGGGGCATGTGCACTATTTTTGGGCATAGAAGCTGTGCATACTGCTGATGGTTTATTTTTAAGTAGAAAGAAGTACATTGATGAACTTTTGACTAAGTTTAATATAAGCAACACAAAATCTGTAGATGCACCTATGGCTGTGTCTCCCAAGCTTGGTAAAGAGAGTGGTTTTGCTGAAGTTGATGCTCAACAGTACCAAAGTGTGGTGGGAGCTCTTCTTTACATTTGTCATACTCGTCCGGACATTTTTTCGCAATCAACAAGGTAGCACAATACATGCAGCAACCCAAAGATGCTCATTGGTCTGCTGTTAAAAGGATTTTACGCTACCTGCAAGGATATAAACTATGGGTTGTGGTTTGCTTCGCAAGATGGGCCATTGGAACTTCAGTCTTTTTCGGATGCAGACTGGACTAGTGATGTCGATGATAGATCTATTTCTGGTTATTGTGTGTTTCTTGGTTCTCATCTTCTTTGTTGGAGATCTAGAAAACAAAAGTCCGTTTCAAGGTCAACGACAGAAGCACAATACATGAGCTTAGCTGACACCGCCTCTGCAGTGCTATGGGTTAAGTATCTTCTAAATGATATGGGTGTTCAATTAAGAGATACGCCTAAAAGTCGGTGTGATAACACGAGTACGGTCGCCATGGCTGCTAATCCAGTGTTACATGCAAAAATTAAGCATGTGAAATTGGACTTGCATTTTGTTCGTGAGAGAGTCCTGTCTTAACAAATAGATGTATGTTACGTCCCAGTTAAACATCAGACAGTAGATGTGCTTACGAAGCCTCTTGCTAACTCCAGATTTCAAGAGTTGCGCCAACAGTTATCAGTTTAGTCTCTTCAACAAGTTCGAGAGAAAGAAAAGTAGAGTGAATATTGAAGCAAGCATCCGCTGATGAAAGGGAAAACTGAATTCAACTAATTCCAGTTGGGTTGGGATTCTGTTATTGGAGGTTATTTTAACTACCCAACTACCTTTTGTGGCCTACATTTGAAAAAAAAAAAAACCCTCTCTAATATTTTCATTAGCCAGTTTATCTTCTCTTGTTTTTCGTTTTTGTTCCTTCCTGTATCACCGCTCACGCGGCGATTCAATAGGAACCCTACAGTGTACAAAATAAATTTTGTAGCCGAGTACATGTATATGAAATAAGATGAACGACAGTTAGGTATTTAACAAAATACAGGGAAAAGGAATTTTGAAAATTATATTATTAAATGGAATGATTAAGAGGTCATTTGCCCATTATACTTGTTTGGTTTATATAGTCCAAACTAATAACAAAATATATTAACAAACTAACAGATTAATTAGCGGACCCAACAACCTAATTTCAGCTACTTAACAAAGGATTAAACTAATTACGGTTAATCTTCTAACTCTGAAGATTGTCTCAACAAAAAAAAAAATGTTTTCCGCCTAGTGAACCACATCCTTCGCCCTTTCCCAGTGCCAATCCAGACTGCCTTCTGCCTCGACCTTGAATGTTGTGGGAAAGCAAAGCTATAGGATCCATTGCCCAAACATATACAAAGGAGGACTTGTACAGTTTGACTGGCTTTGAATTCGGCTGATGCTTAAATCAAATAAGTACAAATAAACAAGAAACATATTCAATTTATGTTAATGATGACTTGTATTTTGAAGTTTCTTGGTTCAAGAGAATTTTACCTACAAATTTTCTCTTCAATAAAACTTTTAAGTCGGAAGTCCTCTCCTTTCCTATTTTGCTTTCCCATCGAAGGCATTTTTAATTATGGTTAAATTTATTATTTATTTTAAATTAGGATTAAATTGTTTGAATATGCAAATATGGAAGACTAAATGTGTAATTATATAAAATATTTTAACAGTCACGTCACCCTTTTAGCGGCTGTTAACGAGTTAATGGCCAAATTTGAACAAAAGTAGAAATTTAATGGTAACATCGAAACAATTAGAACTGTGGTTATTAAATTGAATAATTAATTAAAGTTTAGTGATCATTTGTGAACTTTACCCAAAAATTAAACAATGTTTAATGTACGAGACTTCAGACTT
Organism: Hibiscus mutabilis; assembly: GCA_019671005.1. NCBI lineage: Eukaryota > Viridiplantae > Streptophyta > Magnoliopsida > Malvales > Malvaceae > Hibiscus > Hibiscus mutabilis. The sequence goes on from CM033742.1 coordinate 37,551,975, forward strand.
CTTAAAAAATCTAGACTTTTTTATCTCTCCATTCAATTTCACTGTTTTGTTTGTTTATATTCTTTTGCTTTTATTTGTGTTCGTTTATCATTTTAACGAACGGATATTAACGAATACGAATAAGCAATATTTCTTAACAAACGAACACAAACAAAAAATTATACTTATTTAATTATTTGTGATCATTCATCTGTTTGGTTAAAATTATTTGTTTTTTCGTATTCATGAGGATGCAAGGGATATGGGTTTGAGAGCATGATTATACGCTGCAGGCGGTTGAGAACGAAGGTGGGCCATGAGGGGTTGAATCAGACGAGGACTTTTGTAGTTTGGGCCAACAACAAAGATAGCGTGATATTAGGAAGTCACTCAATTATGGTAAGATTATATTTATGTCACCTAATTATTAAAATGTACATTTGAGTAATTCAATTATGGGTAAAATTATATTTGGGTCACTCAATTATTAAAATTTATACTTGTGTCACTCAATTATGAGTAAGGTTATATTTGGGTCACCCTTCATATTTAAAAAATACATATAAATTTGTTTATTAGATTAATTATGATTTTAAATGAAGTACTCTAGCGTTAACGTGGGTATACAAGTGATTTGGAAGAAAAAAATGACTAAATTGATATTTTTCTAAATATGAAGGGTGACCCAATGTAACCTTACACATAATTTAGTGACCCAAATGTAACTTTTAATAATTAAGTGACCCAAATATAATATTACCCATAATTGAGTGACCCAAGCATAACTTTTAATAATTGAGTGACTCAAATGTAGCCTTACTCATGATTAAATGACCTCCGTTGTAATTTACCCTATTTGGAAAGGTGATTTGTTGATATATCCAAGGTACAAAATTCTAATTCTAATTTGACCCTCCCCACTCTATCTTCGATGCTGCGGGTACGGTTTTAGAAAATCACTATTAAATATTTTAGGGATTGTTTAGTCTTCATACTCTTTCCATGCAGATCTCTAAGAGTTTCGGGGAATCCTTGTGCAAAAACAACAACAACAAAACTTACTATTTTATTAGTTAAAATAGAACTGAAAAATATCATGTTAAATTTTGATATTATTTAATCTTTATCATTTTTATCTATTAAGAATCAATTTATATTTTACTTAAGATTTAATCACTATATAGATTCCTAATTTTTTTTCAAAATTTTATCATTCATGTGTAAACAATTAGTTAAAAAGGTGGACCTAGATTAATTTGAAATGAAAGTAAAATTTTGAGGTTGGAGCAAAAAAAAAATGATGGGAGACAATATAATTCTAGTGAATGCATTTTATTATATTAAAAATTCTGACTATATATATTTCTTATAGGAATTAATTTGAGACCCAAATCTACAATGCTTTGTATCTCGATCCTTTATATTAATTTATTAAAAATAAGTTATATACAATAAGCTTTCAAATAATTAATTCTAAATTTTTAAACAATAAACTTTGAAGTGATCAATTGGCTATGATCCTAACACGAACTGCTCTAAACAAATTGAATTTAAAGATTTATTTTTTTTGCTTGAACTTTGTAAGAAATTTAACTTGTATGTTGGTCAGCAAAATAAGATGCATATACCTTAAATTTAGAAAAAAAAAATATAAGACATCAATTTAAATAAAATAAAATCGACAGTCTCTCCTTCCTGAGTAAAATAATTAATAGAGTTTTTATTTTTGTTTTGGGAATCCCTGCGAATATTTTTCGGGGATTCCTATGGGGAATTATACAAGTACAATTTAGGAATCCCGTGGTACGAATATAACAATTCTTGTCCCCATCCTCATTTGAGCTTCGATAATAAAATTCTCCCCAACTTCGTCCCTGGTAGTAAAATTTTCAGTTATTTCTCATTCCGTCAGTTCGGATCTCACAATTTTCAGTTATTGCTCATTAATTTTAGGGTGAACATCATTTTTTTTTCTATTAAGATCACTCATTGGGTTCGATTGAATCAGTCATACTGATAACTGAGTTTCATTATTAATTAATAATTAAGTGTATGCTTTATTGGAAATTTTAAATTTAGGATGAATAATATGATAAAATGATTGATATTAAATTTTTTTAAAAAATAATGATTAGTCTACGAAGACACGTATACATGCTTGTTGTGTCTTTTTCTTCTTGTTTACTTCGAGCGTCTCTTGGTGTTTTACTGTGGTGACGTTGCACCATTGTTAAAGGTCGCAGGATTTGACTTTGTGGACAGAGAAATTGAAAGAGACAAGGAAAGAGCAAATTTTTTTAATTCTTGGTTGATTTTCTGAACGAATTGGTGAATCAATTTAGATACATGGACTTTGATTTACTTTATTACTTGCATGTATTACTCATAATTTTTTTTTTATAAAGACCTACGTTAACAATTTTACTAGGTGCTTTCTTTAATATGATTTTTCTTCACCCCATTAATTATAATTTTTCCAAGTGGGAGAATATAATGAAAGTAGTTCTGCCATGGAAATTTCTCCAGTCATTCGTTTTGTCAATTTTGCAGGTTTTATAAATTTGAAGAAGTGAATTGTAAACATATCCCCTGTAATTCCTGTAAATCATAAAACTAGATTGCTTGTTACTTGTTTGATGCTTTGGTTGATTAAGAGCTTGAAATCCCATTAATGGCTAAATTCGAAATTGATGTTAAAATGTTGTAAAATGATAGGAAACCACTTAAACTACATTTCATAATTTGTAGGTGTGATTTGGGGTCTTACCATGAAGGTTTGAGGGTGTTTTGGAGTGAATTACGAACTCCAAAAAATAAATTCTGGATTCGAGTACCGATATGTATTGAATGCATATCGGTATTCAATGTTAAAACTGATAAAACCAAGCCAAATTTAAAAGGTGTATCGGTACGCCTAAGGGGTATCGATACTTCCTTGTTCCATCAAATTCCAGTAGTGAAAATGGGTATCGATATGCTTGGGGACGTATTGGTACCCATGGAGTATCGGTACACGGCCTTGTGTATCGGTACAAGGCTTTGGTTAAATCCCCTTCAGCATGCTAAGCTGAGTATCGGGACGTATAAGTGGGTATCAGTACCCACAAAAGAGTATCGATACTCTTAAGCGAGTATCGGTATTCGCTGGGTATTCTGCACGAAAATTACATTTTTAGTTTGGGGACCTATAATTCGAGGACTAAGGCCCAATAGGCATCTAATGTGGTAAAATGAATAGTAAAACTAAGAAACCGAGAATTTAGCCTTATTTACGACCATAATGAGTAATAACTTGGTGAACATGGAGTGACTTGTTTGTAATAGCAAACAATAGGGATCCTTGGAGGATCGTGTGTTGTTACGTGCCGAGTAAGCGCACTTGTGTGGTTGGGTCACTTTGTTGATGGGATCCGGATACCCAGTGAAAGTATTGCAACACTAAGAGACGAGCTTCCGAATGTATGTTCCCGAGGCTGTGTGACATCGGACCTCACTCTAAGTGTACGTTCCCGAGGCTGTGTGACACTGAGCCTCACTCCAGGTTTGTTGGTATGATATATATATATATATATATGTGTGTGTGTGTGTGTGTGTGTGTGTGTGTGTGTGTTCTGTGTGAGATTATTGCATCGTTTGCTTGCTATGTGCTTAGGCGGCTAGAGGTAGTGCCACATATTATTTCCATGTATCCTACTTTAGTTACATGCTCTTATTTATATTTTGCATAAAGCATGGTTGAGTGGAAGTGTATTCACTAAGCTTCATTAGCTCAGCGTTCGGAATTGTTGTTTCCGTTCGCAGGTTAGTAGGGTTGACGTACATCATTGGAGCACCATCGGAGTAGGACCTCAACATCGACTTATTGTCAGAGTACAATACTTAGATTGTTGGGCTATGTATTCGTAAGATCCTATGTATTGTAACTCTTATTTTAGATTTTAAATTATGAGTCGAACATTTTTAATTGTCTTAAATGGAGCTCCTCATGTAACGTTTTAATTACTATTCTATTTTGAAAAGTTGATTTTAATGGATTTTATGAAATGAATGTGTTGGGCTAAATCTAGTTACAAAATTTTATGGTTTTAGTTTGAGCTCGAGGCCCAATTTGTGACATCTGGGTCGAGGGTGGTACATGAAATTTCTTACAACATGCAATGGGGTTGAAAGATTTTGCTTTTAACATTCCGTGCTTTTCCCTTGTCCTAATAATAAGACCATAAAAATCAAAGTGAACCCTGAAATTTCTTAGAACATGCAATGGGTTGAAAGATTTTTGAGGTTGAAAGATTTTCAAAGTAATTGAAACTGAGTGAAGATCCTTGAAAACTTAAACATGTAATGATGTCTAATTAAATTGTTTCCAAGGAATAGTATAATTAAGTTTTTTAGGTTTATCTACTTCCAAAAGGTATATATAATTAAGTTTTGAGGTTTATCTATCTCTCCTTATATATAGTATTAAGGATCTTCAACCTTCAATATTGCTTAAGAGTTAAAAAAATAAAAATTTGCAATTTCATATTTCTTTACCCAATTCTTTGATTATTAGTGATTTTTTTTTCTCAAATATCTCCAATCTCCCTTGTTACCGGAAACTCCATAATCTTATGTAAGTTTTTTTTTTCCTTCAAATTTTATTATATTTTATGCTTTGTAATTTTAAACTAATTTATATGTACTTTTTATAGGTTGGTTTGTTGATCCATCTAACTTGTGGTGGCATGGTCTCAACTCTCAAATAATCATATGATGCATTTTTACGGCAATCATAATGCTATTTGTTCTCTCTATTTCTTTTTAGGGTAAAGTACATCAATGGTCACCGAATTTTTAGGGCATGTTTATTTTGGTAATCAAACTTTTAAAATCTTCATTGGGGCCACCTAACTTTTAGTTCGTTTTCATTGTGATTTCTCCCGTTAATTTTGTTAAAAACGCTGACGTGGCACGTTAACTTTCAGATTCTTTCTTTCTCCATTTTCTTCTTCTCTGTTGCTTTGTTTCTTTCAATTGAGTATAGTTTCGAAAGCTATTAACTTATATTTGGATTATTTTTCACATATAAAAAATCACCTCCTTTGTTTTTCCTCCATAACTGAAACTCTGCTAATGTGACAAAAGTTGTTAATTTGGAAGACATCAGCTTCAATGACAGAGAACATGGAGTCCCTGTTGCCGCTCATGATGGGTTTGTACAATAGTTTCCAAATAGAAAATCTTTTAACGATCAGATTGGTCTGCATAAAGGTGAGAAGTTAATCCGATACATATTTGAAATTGTTTAATCTGCCTCTCTAATTTAGTTCTTTACCATATTTTATTCATGTCTCTGTTCCATGTCTTTGGTGTAGTTAAGTCAAGCTGTCAGGAAATTGGAGTTCAGACATATTTAAATGCTTCTCTTGATCTTTTCGAGACGTTGCAGGACATCTGGGGTTTGCCAAGTGAGCAAAAGTTTGGAAGAAATCTAATGTCCAAGTTATTTACAGTTTGTTCGGAAGATATTGATTCATTAATATGAGCTCACCTTCCAAAACAATGGAACCGCGTGCAGTTAAGAGCTTAATGATCCCGAAGCTCAGTTAATGATCCCAACCATGACGGAATTTCTCTGCTGAAGCTGTTGTTACCAAAGGGTACATATTCCAGTCGTTGCAAATTCGATAATTTGATCGGTAATCTGCCATGAAATCTATTATCTCTGACGGAAAGAAGAGAAAGGAATGATAGATTTCCTAAGTGGGGTGGGAGGGTGCCCACGAGTTCGAATCCGGAAAGGTTTAGAGCCGTGACTCTGCGGTGTTTGGATAACATGATCTTTCAATTCAAGAAGAGCCAAACCAGTTGCAAACAGAGGTAGAAGTTGACCAATTGGTTTCCAAGACATTTTCAGGATTGTGGATAACATGATCTTTCAATTCAAGAAGAGCCAACTGGTCTGTAAGAATGGTGGTTGATTTCACAGAGAAAGTAGACATGGAAAAATGGATAATGACAAGAAGAGCTAATTTGAGGAAAAGGTTGGCCATTTGATTGTGCGTGTTGAATCTATGGAAATGGACCGTGTCAAGCTACCAAGAAAGGCAGAACCGAAATAGCTACATGTTACATTCTTTATATACAATAGAACGGACCCCATGCATAGCTGCGGAAGTCCATTGTTAATTGAAGGCTTAATATCTAAAATGGTCCCTCTGTTTTAGTGAAATTTTCACTTCGGTCCTTTTACTATTTTCTAGTCAGCTTGGTCCCTAAACTTTCAATTCTTTATCACTAGCCATTTGCAATTTTCAGATGAAAAATAATGTCACATGATCCAATCCGGCTAAGCCATATGTAATAAATGTTTTTTTCTAGTTTTCTTTTTACACGTGGGAAAACTTGATTGGGCCACGTCATTATTTTATTTAAGGGAAACCAACCACGGGATAAAGTGATAACAAATTAAAACTTGAGCGGTCAATCTGACTAAACAAATAGTAAAAGAGTCAAATTGAGAATTTCACAAAAATAAAGGGTTATAAGTAGGTATTAAACCTTAATTGAATGACCACACACTAATTTTTATTGTTTAATAGTAAGAGCATAAAAGTCAAAGTAAACCCTGAAATTTCTTAGAACATGCAATGAGTTTGAAAGATTCGGTGATTTCCCCTTGTCTTAAGTCCTAACAATAGCTCTCAGCATCAGCATCAAGTTTTTGACTTTGTGACAAGGAAAGATCGGTGAGTCAATTTAGATACAGACTTTGTGACAAGAAATTTGTGCTTTCTTTCATTTGAATTTTCTTCACCCCATTGATTATAGTTCTGCCATGGAAATTTCTTCAGTCATTCCTTTTGCCAAATTTGCTGGTTTTTATAAAACCTGGAAATATTGGCCTACAAATAGCAGCGGAGACGGAGGGGATGCTTAACCCAAACAACCAAGTGATTAGAAAAAAAACAAATCCAAAATGAAAGCATTATTTGCAAAACTATTCTTCATTCTCCTGGCTTCCACTCTTTTCATCTCCACTTTCAGCATGGCAGTGCAGATCCCGAGGCGTAAGTAAAACCAATAGATTAAAACTTTCAGCAAGTTACAAGGCGTAAGCTAAACCCCTTTTTACTTGCAGGTTTCTTGGTTAAAGATCGATTCATACCAATATTAGAAACTCCTTAGTCCATGCGGATCGAGCCTTCTTCTTTATACTACGTTTTTATTTATTTATTCTGAGATTAAGGAATATTTTATTTAACAAATACGATGCTTGTCAAATTGGCGCCGTTATCGGGGATTACGACAAAGTTACTAATATTGTTTGCTTTGATTTATGACCAGGAAGAATCCGGGCAAATTTGCAAATTTTGAACAGGAAATAGAAGTAGTTGCCCGAAGGTTGCACGCACGCTCACTTCGGGAAAGAAAATGGCGACAATAACGATTCCAATGATTAGCTCTTAAATTATGCATTATTATATGTTTAATTACTCCTTGATTGATTGTTTTAAGTTGCTAATGTGGGCATTTTTGTTCATTTTCCATGCAGGACAGTAGATTCCAGGAATATTGCTTAAACTGCTGAAATTGTGCAATTTTTAATTTTCTGGATTCATGGCTGGATTAGTGGGCATGAATCTGGGCATGAAAGTCTGACTGGATGCCACGTTGGCAGCTTCTAGAAGACGCCACGTCAGCAGCAATGATAGCTTATCAGCCGCATATCAGATAACTTATCAGCCGGATTTTAAATTCAAACTTTGGATTTATCTTTTGTAATTAATTTAAATAATTTAGGATTTATCTCTTTAGGGTTATTTTTAGGGTTTTAGGCTGCTATAAATACCCCATTTGGGGCAAACTCAAATCATATCTCATATTCTCATTTTTAGCTTTGTTTTTACTTTTAAGGTTTTATAAAATTCTTTCTTTTCTTTAGTTCTTTCTTTAAGTTTCTTTATTTATTTTTCTTTTATAATGCTAAGTATGATTTTTACCACAATCATACTTAGATAAATTCTCCATAGCCAAGGGCTAAAGCAATGGCTCAATTCCAACGTGAGGATTGAAAAGCACCTAAACAATTTCAGGTATCTCTCTTAGTTTTCTAAACTTAATTTCAAAACCAAAATGATTTCAAAACCAAAGATTGACGTTGGTCAGGATATTGTTTTGGTTAAATGTGTGGGATGAAGGATCGGCTATTGAAGCACATTCGACTTCCTGGGAACACACTTAGCAAAATTGTTTGCTAAGAGGAAACTGAGATCAGAATCAGTTATTATTGAAACGACATAGTCCGAGTCAGCTTTACTTAAACATTTTTATCTACAACATTGTTGTTGATTAAATCAATTTCCAAAATCGATATCAAAGATGGCACTTGGGTATTCGGTATACAAGGCACAATCACAAGGATTGATCCTTGAAGACGAGTAACCAACGTGAACCCCGAAGTGAAAAATCCTTTTTCCAATGATCCGAGGAAACTGAGTCAGAGCAAAAGCCCGAGGCTAATCTTTACCATATTTAATCCACATCCTAAATTTTGTCTACCATCTCTTATTATTTTTACTTAATTCACAAACCTCCACCATACTTAAATATTATTCAACTCTCTTCTTGGCTCACCGATTGAACAAACATAAATCAGGAAGTTCTCTTAGTCCTTATGGGATCGACCCTTACTTCTCTTTTACTACGTTTGAATTCCTTTATTTATTATTTGAGAAGAATGAATTATTTTGACGCGAGAACGACGCGTGTCAAATTGGCGTTGCTGTTTGGGACTACGACGAAGTTACTGATTATTTTTGTTTGATTTATGACCAGGAAGAATCCTGGAGAACAATCAGATTATAACCCGGAGATCGAAGCATACGCCCGAAGACTACACACCCAAACACTTCGCGAAAAGAAGCAAAGACAACGACAACAACGATTAGAACGTGATCTAGAAATAGCATCTGAAGCAGAATCACATTCCGACCATACAACCAAAGAACCAGTTCTGATCGGAGACAACGACCAAACTATTCAACAACTGACTGCGGCCCCTGATGATAACCAGCCGATGTGCATAACATTCCCGAATGACGAGACACCATTCGCTCTCAAGACAGGCTTGATACACCTTTTACCAACCTATCACAGGTTGCCCAGTGAAAATACACATAAACATCTAAAGGAATTTCACATGGTCTGTTTAAGCACAAAACCGCAGGGAGTTTCTGAAGATTAAATAAAACTTCGCGCCTTTCCTTTTTTCTCTAGCTGATATTGCTAAGGATTGGCTATTTGATTACCCTCCAACTCGGTTTCAACTTGGACTGACATGGCTCGCCTTTTTCTTGACAGGTTTTTCCCAGCAGCTAAAGCAAGCGAGCTAAGGCGAAGTATCCTGAGTATCCGACAAAAGGATACTGAATATTTATATGACTATTGAGAGCGTTTCAAGAAGCTATGCGCAAACTGTCCGCAACACAGATTGTCTGAACAAACGCTTCTCCAAAATTTTTATGAAGGTTTAACACCCATGGACATGAAAGTGGTAGACGCAACAAGTGGAAGAGCTCTTGTTAACATGACTCCGACGGCGGCAAGAACGTTAATATCTACTATGGCCGCCAACTCGCAACGATTTCACCATTCAAGTGAACCATCTCGACGGGTTCACGAGGTAAGTATAGTTTCACTGGAAAACAAAATTGATAAATTAGTTGATATTGTTCAATCTCTTGTTGCAGATAAAAGAATTGCAGCCAGACTTTGCGAGATATGTACGAGTCCAGAGCATCCGACGGACTGTTGTTCGATTATACAAGAAGATGACACTGCGCAAGTGAATGCCATAGAAAAATTTCCAGGACCTTCACAAAGATAATACAACCCCAACGCCAACTCGTATAATCCAGGTTGGAAAAATCATCCGAACTTCAGTTATGCTCAAAATCAAAGGCAAAGTCAACCATATCAGCAGAGACAGCCCATTCAACAACAATATCAACAACCGAAGTCATCATTGGAATCCATCGTTGAACGGTTGGCAATATCCCAAGAGAAGTTTCAAACCCGCACTGAGGCCCACCTACAAGATTTGGACAAACAAATGACCCAATTAGCTCAAATCGTGGGGAGACTAGAGTCACAGGGAAGACTTCCTTCTCAAAGGGAGTCAAATTCGAGAGAGAATGTAAGTGCGATCACTCTTCGAAGTGGTACCGTAGTCGAACCAAAAGTCATAGAGGAAGGCATTCAAAAGAAATAAAAAGAGAAAGCATCATCTCTCACTAAGCAAGGTACATCCGATTCACCTCCTGCGCCATCTCCCCACGCTACTCCTCCTCTCTTTCCTTCGAGGTTGATGAACTGCGACAAACAAGCTGAAGAGAGGGAGATCCTAGATGTATTTCGGAAAGTGGAAATTATCATCACACTTCTAGAAGTAATCAAAACGGTGCCATGATATGCTAAATTCCTGAAAGATCTATGCACCAATAAAAGATGACTTACCAGAATCGAGA